>SSNS01000130.1:1039912-1671967 GCA_006937985.1 Aphyosemion australe | reverse complement strand
AATGATTTTAGTTTGTTAAACAGAAAAACCTCCAACAGCTGCAGTGAACTGACCTCAGAACCTTCAGTCTACAGTCTGGACTCTCCAGGAAACCACAGAGCTCCTTCACTCCAGAATCAGACAGGTTGTTCTGACTCAGGTCCAGTTCTGTCAGATGGGACGGGTTGGACTTCAGAGCTGAGCCCAGAGAAGAACAGCTGATCTCTGACAACCTGCAGCTCCTCAATCTGAATAAAGAATCAAAGCAGTGAGCTGAAGCCAACAGGATGCAGGTTAAAACAGAAACATGAACTAAATCAGGTAAATAAACTAAATTATTTTTACTGTCAGAAACACAAAAACATGAACTGATGTTTAATATTTTATTCAGTAAAACTTATTTAAAAGTTCAAACAAGCAGAAACAGAAACATGTTTTTCTTCTGTTAGATAATCTGTGTAATCTCTGAGAAATGACCTGAGTCATGTCGCTCTGGTTTTCTATCAGATCTTGAGAGACAATCCGTCCGCTCTAAGTAGGCCAGAATTGTTTGTTGTTCTCCACCATCAGTTCAGGCACAAACACCTGATGATGATTTTCATGTCTTTCCATGTAGAATGCACGTGGGACACAGCCATGTTGCTCACATAGAAAACTGACCCAATGTGATCTCACTACTGGAGTCCAGGATGGAGTAGATAAGATGATGTCAGCAGAAACTCAAGCTACTTTGTGGATGCAGTTCAAACAGTCCAGGGTGTGTTTTGGTGCTCTGTACCATCTCCCTATTTATCTACATCAATCAAGTTACACTGAACTACTGCCTCTTAGTCATTATTGAAGTATTACTGTGGTAAAGTTGAAGTGAGCTCCAGACGACCCTCCCCTGGGAAGAAAAAAACCAGGAGGAACAGGAGTCTTGCCCAAGCTGCAGCAGCGGTGGGACCAGACCCCAGATCCAGAAACACTGTTCTAAAAAAGTTGTGTTTAAACTTTTGGAAAAACTGAAAAGTTCTTACGAAAACAAAAGTTTAGATTAAAGTTTTGAAGTGAAATAAATAAATGAATGAATGAATGAATGAATGAATGAATGAATAAATGAATTAATATAAATAGATTCTGAAGAATCAGTGAATGATTTTAGTTTGTTAAACAGAAAAACCTCCAACAGCTGCAGTGAACTGACCTCAGAACCTTCAGTCTACAGTCTGGACTCTCCAGGAAACCACAGAGCTCCTTCACTCCAGAATCAGACAGGTCGTCGTTCTGACTCAGGTCCAGTTCTGTCAGATGGGACGGGTTGGACTTCAGAGCTGAGCCCAGAGAAGAACAGCTGATCTCTGACAAACTGCAGCTCCTCAATCTGAATAATGAATCAAAGCAGTGAGCTGAAGCCAACAGGATGCAGGTTAAAACAGAAACATGAACTAAATCATGGAAATAAACTAAATGAATATTTGTTTTATTCTGGTTTGATTCAGAAATGACACGCCCCTTATGGTTGCATTAAACCAAATGAAACCAACAGTATTAATGTTTAAAGTTCCAACAACAAATCCTGATCCTCTCATCCATCTCAGGTGTCCCACAGCATCCACCTGCTGCTGTGTTTCTGTTGCTTAGCAACCACTTCATCAGTGCATTGATAAAACTCAGCAGCAATGTTCAAGTTAAATGAAGTTTATCATAATAAAATGAGCAGATAGTAGCTGAAAACATCTTCTAACAGAAATCTTTGTTCTAATAATGGCAGCATCACAGCTGATCATTAATTAAAGAACTGAAACATCTACAGCGCCTCCTGCTGGGCTCCTGATGAAGTGAACTGAAGTCTGTTTAGTCCTTGAACTCTGTTATTGTGGAGCTGATATGAATGTATGAGGATATTGTTGAATGCTGGCATCAGGTCACATGATCTCAATATTTGACCCCCCAACGTGTCCAGAAACTATTTAAGGGTTAAACACAGAAAACCTCCAACAGCTGCAGTGAACTGACCTCAGAACCTTCAGTCTACAGTCTGGACTATCCAGGAAACCACCGAGCTCCTTCACTCCAGAATCAGACAGGTCGTTCTGACTCAGGTCCAGTTCTGTCAGATGGGACGGGTTGGACTTCAGAGCTGAGCCCAGAGAAGAACAGCTGATCTCTGACAACCTGCAGTCCTTCAATCTGAATAAAGAATCAAAGCAGTGAGCTGAAGCCAACAGGATGCAGGTTAAAACAGAAACATGAACTAAATCATGTAAATAAACTAAATGAATATTTGTATTATTCTGGTGTGATTCAGAAATGACACGCCCCTTATGGTTGCATTAAACCAAATGAAACAACTAGAGGTGGTCTAGTAGTCAGGGGTCCACACCAGATCGTGGAATAACAGGGGAATTATTTTTAAACAATTTCTGAAAATAGACAAATGAATCTTTTATAACAGTTTTCAAAGAGGTTTTATTTTGAAATCCCACATCAGATTTGGACCAAACTTTTTTCTATGAACTAGAGGTGGTCTAGTAGTCAGGGGTCCACACCAGATCATGGAATAACAGGGGAATTATTTTTAAACAATTTCTGAAAATGGAGAAATGAATCTTTTATACCAGTTTTCAAAGAGGTTTTATTTTGAAATCCCACATCAGATTTGGACCAAACTTTTTTTCTATGAACTAGAGGTGGTCTAGTAGTCAGGGGTCCACACCAGATCATGGAATAACAGGGGAATTATTTTTAAACAATTTCTGAAAATGGAGAAATGAATCTTTTATACCACTTTTCAAAGATGTTTTATTTTGAAATCCCACATCAGATTTGGACCAAACTTTTTTTCTATGAATTAGAGGTGGTCTAGTAGTCAGGGGTCCACACCAGATCGTGGAATAACAGGGGAATTATTTTTAAACAATTTCTGAAAATGGAGAAATGAATCATTTATAACAGTTTTCAAAAAGGTTTTATTTTGAAATCCCACATCAGATTTGGACCAAACTTTTTTTCTATGAACTAGAGGTAGTCTAGTAGTCAGGGGTCCACACCTGATTGTGGAATAACAGGGGAATTATTTTTAAACAATTTCTGAAAATGGAGAAATGAATCTTTTATACCAGTTTTCAAAGAGGTTTTGTTTTGAAATTCCACATCAGATTTGGATTAACCGTTTTTTTTACATGAACTAGACATGGTGTACCACTTTTTTTTAAACATAAAGGATCTACTTTAAAATTTTCCAAATTTCCTTGTGATTTCCATGTTTTGGGATCATTAATGTATAAATAAAAAAATTAGCTGTTAATAAAAGTTTCAAATAACTTTCCAGCAGTGTTATGCTTGTAATAGATCTAAAAATCACCCAGGACTCACAGAATAACATCTTTTCTTTAGGCATTTAAACCATTTTTAATATTCTTTAATTTGGAAATACCAGTTAAAATGGCTATAAAGTATTAGTAGATTACTTTTTAAGTCCAGTTTCAACATTCTTTACTTAATTTATCAGCCAGAAGGTCAGAAACCACGTTTCAGGAACAGGCTTTTATTTTGAAAAGGTTCACTTTTGCTGTTACCGTAAGTTAAAATGGCTATAAAGTATTAGTAGATCACTTTATTAGTTCATTTTTAACGATCTTTATTTAAATTATCAGTCAGAAAGCATGTTTCAGCGAATGGCTTTTATTTTGAAAAGGTTCGCTAGCGCTGTTACCGTAAAACTTGGTATACGTGCGCCTCGAAAAATCGAGTGAGGGCTCACTTTACCGTCGATTTCCGAGTGGAGGCTGGCTTTACCCCAGTCTAGAACTGGGGTTTCCAACTTTTTTTCTTTGAGGACCCCCTTGCCTGTGTTCAAGACAAGCCAGGACCCCCGACCCCAACTCCTACACGCATAAACACATTAAATGTGATCATTTACAAACTTTCTACAGACATACAGAGTTATAACGTTTATATGGAGTTCTGATTATACTGTAGGGTGTGGTATTGGGTTTTTATAAATTTAATTTTTACAAATAAAATATTGCTAACCTCACAACCAGGGGAGGATTAAGGTGTACAGGGGCCCCTAGGCTACACTTGTCTGTGACCTGAAACATGTGGCCCAAGTGAAGTACTTTTGGCGCAATTCTCATCCTTCTGCTTGGCTGTTATTGGCAAATGTTTACTAAAATTAGGGCTGTCAAACAACCAAGAAAAATTAAAGTAATTATTCAAAGGATAGTTGTGAATTAATCAACATACGTATGACTGAAAAAGAACCATTTTCGGTGTAAATGAAGAACAAAACAGGATGCCACCCCAGGCAACCACCCATGAAGGTCCCTCATTTCAAGAACTGCTACTGATTGTTCCAATCACTTGCATGTATTTGTAGTAGTAGAAGTAATAATAACTTTCTTTATTGAAAATAAGAATAACACAAAAAAAAAACAGTTTGATAGTAAAACCTATCAATATTATAACACCATTGCAAGTTTTGTGCAATTGTTGTTAATTTATATAAAAATATTTAGTTTTCTATAGAAAATACACCATCTGATGAATTAAAACTAATCCTGACTAATGTCGGTATACGAGAAATAACTGAAATGCAGAAACTGAAAAAAGAGACATGTCTGATCTGGCTAGAGAACTGAACTGCCTACATATCAAACTCTTGTCAACCTATAAATGAGGCTTTACTGATGCAGAATATTTACACCAACATGTGTGTATTGTGTGAACACAGGTGTGTTTGTCTTGCATGAACACAAAAATTCTATCAAGTTATTTGGAGAACAAGAGACATCATGTGCATCAACCTAAAAGCTGCATTGTCAGAATAAAAATATATTTCCATGTCAGTGTCAGAGTTTGTGAAAACCATTGAGCCACGCCTGCCAAACTGGCAGCCGTGAGAGCGTCTCATGCAGAACATTTTTGAACCACGTAGGACAATGTCCTCGCGGGCTTCAGAATTGTATCTATTTAACAGTGGGTAATGTAGTTACCTCTGACCCTTACATATTATACAAATTTTATTGTGACAATAATCTGTTGACATAATTTGAAAAAAGAACCATCAATGTGATTTTCTGCCAAATTCATAAAATGAGGATTAACAGAATTTATCAGGAAATTATTATAGATCATATAATTATTATAAATTATTATGAAACACCAGAAACAACATATTATATATGACAATAGTTAATGATCCATAAGGGCTTTTTGTGACTGATGCTGTAGCCTGATGTTACTGTTCCTTTAAGAGACGCTGTGGCTGGTTGAGGTGAAACTGGAAGTTGGAGATGCGGGTTTATCTCAGCTGTTTGTTAAACTACTCTAATAAACTGCTGTTAAGGACAAAATGTCATTCTGTCTGACGATTTAGTTCATCACAAATATCACAATATAAAGAAATTATCTTTTTCTTAAGGTGGTGGGGGGGCGTGGGGCACTGTGCCGTGGTCCCCGAAATGCCTAGAAACGGCCCTGGGTGTGGGACTGAGTTTTGAAGGTGATCTGAATTGTATCAAATAAATAAATATTAGGCTACATGCTTATAAATTATTATTATTATGAAGTTACAAACGTGTAGTGGATACCTACATTTTCCTTTTCAAACACTTTGTTTTGGTTTTTTAGGCGACAATTTTCCTGTCCTGTTTGTCTCTTAGCTGCATCTCCTCTCAATCCTCCAGAAAAAAAAACTGCTGCCTGGCTTCTTAACTCACAAGTTACTTTTGAAATTAGCAGATCAAAAAGATCTGTCGACCGCACAAATCGGAATGTGCGTTGTGCTGCCGCGCCAGTGAGGTGAAGTCACCGAAGCACGGGTGATGCAGCAGCAGAGCGCGTCAGGCACAAATGAAAGATAGAAAGTATGAGCAAACATGAACGATCATTTGTTAATTATGTTTTTTTGGTGGCGCCACAGAATGTTACTGTGGCCGTGTGCAGGACGCAGCTGCCCGGCGAAGCGCATCAGTAATCAGCGCTCTGCCGCTCTCCATCCAATCCGTCCAAAACAGACCCGGTACGCGGAGAGTCCAAATAAATAAATAAATAATGTAATATATGTAGAAACTGAATCTTTTTTCGGGCTCCCCCTGGGTGTTTAAGTTGAGAACTTCCAGGGGAAGCCAGTCTGCAATTTGTGGTTTTCAGGAAGTTTATTTTATTTTGGCACGTTCAGAGAAGACGCACCACGCACGGCATCGGGCATAATGTCCGACGATTTAAAGTTTTTCGTCGGACATTATTAAATCACGTCGGTGTCCGACGTGTTTTCGCAAACACTGCTGAGTGTACACGTATTGTCTCTGATTTGTTGTGTGGTTCCTGCTGAGTAGATGCTAATTTTCTGAGAAACAAAGATTTAGAAAACTACATATCCTTGCTTGTAAATTTAAATAAAATCATGTATTTTTTTTACTGGCCAATAGGGGGGCCCGGAACACACGAGGCCCCTAGGCTCAAGCCATATCTAGCCTGTGCATTAATCCGGGCCTGCTCACAACTTCAGCAAAGACAAAATTATGGGGACCCCCAATTTGGGAACCCCTGTTCTAGATCATAGTCAGAAGGTATGAGGCCAGATCAGTCTCAATAATAATAAAGTCACACAACCTTTTCCACAAATGCACACGCTCATTCGGAAATTCACTCTGTGGTTCACAAATATAATTTGGAGGAACACTTGTAATATAAACTCACAGATCATACGAATTGCTGAATGTGCATTTACGAACAGCTTCTCATTTGTGAACCTAGCTGCATTCGTGAGAGAATTCTGTGTGGTGCATTTTGACATAGACATTGATAGACCCCTCGCGACCGCTATTGCCTATGGGCGCTGACAAGCGGTGGCGCCGCCATCTTGGATCGGTCGCGCCCCCCCTCCCTTTGCAGAGACATTGAAGTGTCAGCATGTTAAATCAACCATAACTCCTTGAATACTGACCCGATTTTGATGCGGGCTTTTTTCTCTGTAAACTTCACACATGTAGCTCTGATACAGGACACATGTTTGAGCGTTTTTAATACATAATGGGTTTGCTGTGGGTACATATGGGACTCTTATCCACTGCCTAGTGACAAAACCTATAGAAAAAAAGGATCAAACACATAAAAATCACAATCAAACAATGAGAATCAAAATAATTCAAAAAGGACTATATACCAAGTGTGAGATCTGTGGAAGGTATTTATAAAAAACACACTTAATATATGAAAGAGAAGCAGAAAGTACTACTCAGCCATTTTAATAAACAATTATACAATATAATTTTTATAGATAACAATTTAAATAAATTAATGTTTCATATACATATAGTACCAATATAACTCAAAGAGAGGGTGAGAGAGACAACAACTAAAACAAAGTCTGAATGACAAGAAATCGACAAACCACCTGTCAGAACTGACTGCATAGTGATATTCTGGTTCTGTTGTATATTTGTGTGTAGCTGAACCTATAACGCTCCACCTGTGAGAATAAAACTGTAAGGCTTGTTTTCAATACTCAGACATCAATTCTGATTACTTTACAGCCGAACAGCACACGGGGAGAAAGAGAGAGAAAAAATAACTAACTGCTTAATGGAGTTAATTTTATTTGTTTTGTCTTAATTTATCTGTTACTTGTGTTGAGAATTTTTTAAAATAGTAATTGAAAGCTTTACATGAGCTAAAACCCCTGGAAGAGAACTGCTTTGTAGAACTTTTATCTGGAGCTCCCCTTCTGCAGTTCAAGAGAGGTGAGTTTGGCCAAGTGGTGCTGCCTTCTCTTCAGAACCACAGACTTAACCAATGAGATCAAGTCTGATGGCCGTGGCATCCAGCATGACAGCTACACATTTGTGTTTAGTTTGGTTTTTCTGGCCCAGCCCAGCCTCATCATCCACCAATCACAGCCTCCTGTAAAGGAATAGAAACATATTTAATATATTTGCATCAGTAATTTCCAAAAATTGAATTGGACAACATTAAGATTTGCTTTGTATTGTGTGTGGAGTGGGAGGGGCAAAAATAGAGTCTCTCTGAGGTACTAGTTTTTAAATGCTGAAGTGAACAAATTTTAACTTTTAACCTGTAGCGTGTGGACATTTCTACATTGTGGGGGCATTTGGCAGGGCATCACAATGACAAAATGCCCTAAAACATGGTTTTAGAGGTATGGTGTGAATACGCTTTTGGTTTAGGTTAGGGTTAATGTTATGATGTTTAAATACTCACATCATCAGGCTGAGGTTAGAGTCACTGGGGAATCTTGGGAGGTCACAGACAGGCTCTCTTTGGCTCTTCTGGATGTAGTTCTGCACTTTTCTGGTTAAAACAAACAAGCATAATGTTTGACAATAATATACTGTTTATAGTACACATCTGTGGTTCTCAGTTTACATCAGGGGGCCTCTGGTGCTGTGAAAACTCTGGGGCACCTAGACATGATTCTTAGGACGTTTATTAAAATAAATTAATTTTTGACAAATATCAAGACAAGGTATGTAGGGGGATAAGTATTACACTCTGCCTTGTGATTGATAAAAGGGTATGTAAATTTATGAATGCTGATGGCCTTATGATACACTTACTCTTTGAAGGAGAACCAGGAAGCTGAAGATAAAACAAACTCCATCTGACACAACCCAGTTCTAATCATAATTAATCAGCTGCAGGAAGCCTCACACTTCTTCCTCACACCTTTTGTGGGCAAACCTAGAAAACAAAAACATGCAATTTGCAGATTAGTGTCTACCAATATTGTACAAAGGAGGTCAATGCTATTTTCTTAATTCATCTTGTGTTTTTCCTACTATTCTGTTTACTTCTTCTTTAAGATTTCTTAGAACCTTTCTTAGAACCTAAAAACTGCATTTCTATTGATAATGAACTAAAACTCCTCAAAGGGTAAAACCAGAAAAAAGTTCTGCACAGCAAAACTCTTCAGCATGTTAGCTAACTATTCTCCAGTCAGAGGGGAGGGTGTGAGACATGAGCTATATCTGATACCAGGAAGATTTGTTTGATTTCTACAGCAGCATTCTTGTGTCAGCTGTAACCTAAGTCAGTGTTTTGGAATAAATGATTAATAGTCTCATTTAGCCTTCATTGTCAGCACCAGCAGTAAACATGTAGCTAACGTTAGCCAACCAGGAGGTGCTGCTGGTGGACACAAATATAGTACAACAAAGTTATATTTACAAAATACAAACAACAAAAGTGCTCGAACTTACTTGTGAAAGTTATCCCCCGAGCCATGGTCTCAATAGTCCGCCGATTAGAGCAAGAATAAACCGCACAGAGCTCAGGCATCATGTTTACTGCTATTGTTATGGTTCGTGTCTACCGGAAACCCGACCGATCTAAGATGGCGGCCGCATTTCCTGCGCCCGAGCGGCCAATAGGGGGTCTATATATCTATGGTCAGCCCTGTCACACAAGCCCGACCCACTTCTCCAAAGCACCACAGCGGCTCACAGCAAACCAATGTGCGTCGCTGACATTTAACTAAAAGCCGCCGCCCCCTTTTCTCGGTCTCCGCCGTTTCCCATCTTTTTTTGAGTGACCGCGGCAGCTGCCAATGTTTAGCTAATCTTGGTGAAGTTGGGACAAAACCGAAGGGTGAGTCTGTGTTTTATTTTACAAAACGCTTGCATGGTTGCTCTGGGAGCGCGCGCGGGCACGCGCTCTCTCGATAGCTTTGCGGAATAGGTGCTTGATGTCACGTCCACTTCTCCACTGTCTCTGATAGGAAGCACAAACATTCACTCACATCGGCATGTTTGCGCACAT
Source organism: Aphyosemion australe (assembly GCA_006937985.1). Taxonomy (NCBI): domain Eukaryota; kingdom Metazoa; phylum Chordata; class Actinopteri; order Cyprinodontiformes; family Nothobranchiidae; genus Aphyosemion; species Aphyosemion australe. The sequence goes on along the minus strand of SSNS01000130.1, from coordinate 1,662,223 downwards.
AGGAGGTCTGTGAATTATTTCAAAAACGCTCTTGGTGTCTGTCTGCAGACACGTCAGATTAAAGTCACTAGGGTTGATTTCTGTTCGCTTTAAAAACCGAGGGCCTAGTGGAAAATAACCACAATGTCCATGAGAGTGAGCAAGGTCATAAAACATAATTATGCATGAACGGGATTGTAAACCGTAAGGATGGGACTGAAGTACGGAAAGCCGGAGGGTCCGCTAACAAGTTCAGAAGTTGGGTTTATTCTCTGAAAAAGTGGGGGGATGGTGGTTTATTCATTCGATGAATTCTCTTTAATTTCATGTTCTTTTCATTAAATTTGTTAAGAAATCAATGCAATCACTACATGCAGATTAATAAAGGTCACCAGTGTGCAAAACTCAAGTTCATCAGCATGTTTTTTTTATTTATTTGGTCCTAAATTTAGTCGATAGTGTCTTAAGTGGACAGGACCCTCCCCCATTACATTGTATTTTACTGTGACCCACTTTTTAGTTTTCCATGTACCTCAGCTTCATGTGATTACTAAATATCACAGAATGAAAGCCACTGGATCAAGTCTGAACTTGAAGCAGTTGCAGTGGCATCCTGTCTCTCCATCCCCTTCATTTGTTCATTAGGTTTCATCATTTCCACAAGCAGGAACTGAGAAATTAGTTGTCATTTTACCAAAAGACTCAAACATATGAGTTCTCTATTCTTGAGATCGGCAGTGGCAGACTGCTAATAAATATAAGATGAAAAGAATTCTCACAAAGCTGTTTATTGTAGTGGTTTGTATGAGATGGATTATTAAACATTCTCATTATTAGGAATAAAAATTAAAAGTATCATTTGTGTTTCTGAAAGGAAATACAGACAAATCTCTTCATAGATGTTACATAAAACTATTGTTTACCTTTTATTAGTCTCATCTATCATTTACTATCCTCGGTTTGTTTTTATGTAACTAGAAAAAGGTTACACCGACTGAATTGCAAACATGTTTTTAAAACGTATATAAATGTTGGAGAACCGTTGTTCATCTTGTAAAAGAATTGAGAAAGCCTTGGGCTTTACATCACTATGAAATAGTCTAATACTAAGTATTGTTGCTCAAGAGGAAGTTGCGTTTGAGGTTAACCTGGAAGTGCTCATTCAAATAAATGTTTAGCTGTTGGTCAAACTTGTGGTAAAAAAAGATTTGATTTGAGTTTATTTGAAAATAATTATGAAAAAACGACATATTTGTTTAAACTGTTGTGATGGGGTATTTCAGTCTAGTCTAAAACATGGCTGTCATGCTTTGTTTATACATAGATGTAAGGTGTCCCTTCTCAGCAGTGTGTCCTATTTTTACCCAGCATGCCGTTGGCCCGCAGCCTGTCCGTCACGTCCCTGTCAGGACTTGAAGAGTGGGACGAAGAGTTTGATTTGGAGGATGCCGTTCTTTTCGAAATAGCTTGGGAGGTTGCAAATAAAGGCAAGTGTTTTAATGTAAAAAAAAGTGTTGTATTTGCTTAAAATTCTCAAAAATTCTCCCTTAAGGAAAAGTTTATTTCTGTCTGCTTTGACTTTGTGTTCTTGTTAAAAGTTGGAGGCATCTACACCGTCATCCAGACCAAAGCCCGTCTGACCGCGGAGGAATGGGGGGAGAACTATTTCCTCGTGGGTCCCTATGTGGAGAGCAACGTGCGCACTCAGGTGGAGCTGATCGAACCCACCAACCCGGTGCTAAAGCGCACCATTGACCAAATGAACGCCAGTGGGTGTAAGGTATATACGCTGTAAACATGCATATGCTCCTCTAAAGGGCGGTCATTCTGGCTGCTTAACACTAGAATAAATAGGGTGGGATCAGTGATCATGTGGATAGAAGTTCCACACAAAGGTTAGAGGTTGTATCTGTGTCTCCGTGTTTCAAGCTCTCGCACACAGACGCTGTCCAGAAATAGACGGGTGAGCGTGATACATGTGGGGTTTGTGCTGTGTCACTGGAGGATCGCTGTGGTTTTATGTGTCAAGGCTGGAAGTGGTGCTACATTTAAAGGAACAGTGCATCCGTTATAACAAAGCTTAAGAGGCTGTCGCTAAACAAGAATCAGATGATGTTCTTTGTTGTTTCAGTTCTGTTTTAGCTTGATGATCTAGTCAAATTTAAAAACATCCTTGTCAATAACGTCATGAATTTAAAGTAATTGTGAGATTTTGTGGTTTGACTATGTTCTTTTAATGGAATTAATCACTTTAAACGGTATTGTTCCCAAGGGGAACTTTTTGTTTTTCAGCCAGCAAAAAAGAAATAACACTCATGGAACATTTGTAAAACTACCAGGAGACAAACAGGCTTCTACAGACTCTATTTGGTCCTATGTGGTTAAATTGTTCTGATTCTACATAATAAAAAACAACTTGCAGTTAGAACTTGCCCTTATATTCCCTCTCATAGAAAATTATCTTAAATTTTAAATATGATTTTGTTGTTAAACAACATTTTTAAAACTCATCTTGTCTCTCCACATCTTCATAGATTTATTTTGGCCGCTGGCTCATTGAAGGAAGTCCTTACGTGGTTCTGATCGACGTCGGCTTCACGGCCTGGTCTCTGGACCGCTGGAAGAGGGAGCTGTGGGAGCACTGTGGCATCGGCGTGCCGTGGTTCGACCGTGAGGCCAACGATGCGGTGCTGTTTGGCTTCCTGACTGCTTGGCTTCTGGGAGAGGTTAGCTGGATGATTTTAGCGTGTTATCAAAGATCTACTCGCTCTTAGTCGTCATTTATTATCATACAAGGAAAATGAACCACTTACCTGAATGTGTAGCTTATTAGTCTCTGTTTTGTTTATTTTTGATTCAAATTAACTGCATTTCTAGCTTTTAATGCAGAAATGTTGATGGTTTGTGCTCTACTTGGGAAAATATTTTTTGCTATAAATTAGGAATCATGAAAAGTTTAATAAAAAGGCAAATGTAAGTACATTAAAAAGGCAAATTAAATTAAATTTTCAAGTGGTTTAAACAAACAGCTGAAAAGCAGCAGAAAATACAGGAACAAGCATAAAATTCAGTCATTGCTGAAACTAAACTAGAGACAAAAATATCTAATCTTTTAAGTGTGGGTGAATACATTGATGAGACCAGAGGCTGAAATTTCAAATTTAAGGTTTGAATTGACAGCTGAATCGTTCAGAAATGCTAGCCCTTCGAGGCATCATATACATATAAATGCGTAAATAGTTTAGCCACAACCCATAGACAGAGCTCAGTCGTGGGGCAGAATCTACGGTTGTCGTTCAAACTGTCTTCACACGCAATTGGGCAGCACTAAAACCAATCAGAGGAACAACAACGTGACTTATTCATCACTATGTTAATCTGTCAACGGGTCAGTCCACCATAGACCGTTGATCAAGAAGCAGCAAATGCATCTTTTTCCTGAATAAAGGACTTAAGTACATCTATCAGCTCATGTCTCAAAGAAAAGCCCAAGTCTAAATCGTTCAAAGTTGATGCCAAATCCGTTTCAAACAAGCACCGTTTCTGAGCCAACGCCATCTTTGTAATTCTTCTCTGTCACAGCTCTGGCATTACACTCGTCCAGCAAACGTAGATCATTGTGATTGACAAATCACAAAACTGTTCAGGTCAACGGTGGACCTGCTGAGGCTACAATGGAGCGTGGCTAGAATGACCTGCAGAGCAAAATCATTTGTTACTGCTGCGGTTTGTCTAGAATTCTTGGCTACAGAAATGCATCTACAGTACCAAACACTGCTTTAAAGTTATCATTTATGTAAACATAATTTAAAACTGGTATAAAGAGCATAGGGATGGGGGACTCAATTCAAGTTTATATTGATCAATCTGAGGCCTGAAACAACCAACGTTTTAATTTTTCAACAAAAAAAAAACATACAGTATGTCCAAGAAAGATATACAAGTAATTCAGTGAGTAAAAACATAGATGACTCATGAACAGCCTAGACAAAACTCATCATTTTAGACATGGAAGTGCAGGCTGCACAAAATCGCTAAGGGCTGCAAATGGCCTCGAGGCCGCACTTTGGACATGCCTGGTTAAAACAAAACCAAGAGCAGCACTGATCCAAATGTTTGATGACATATATAATATTTACTAAGGTCTCTGACTCTAATAATGGTTACGTACGGTGGTTTTACAGACATACCTACATCCTTAAACCGTGTTTCCAAAGTCAAAGAGATGCCTAGCCCTGTAAGAATTCAAATACGTTTTGCAAACAAAACCAGAGAAGGCAAAAAAGTCTTTTAAGTTTGTTCATTACTTAGCTAAGAAGTAATAGAAAACTTAACTTAAAGTAAAGTAAAACTCTTGTTTGGCTGCTTAAAACATTTAGAAGTAACGGCTAATCTGTAGAATATCATAAAGTGGTTTAATAGGTCGGTTACTGTGAGGATTCAAAAAAACTCCAATATTATAAGTTGGAAAAAGACTACGGAGTCATATTAAAAGAACATTCTTACTTGGTAAACACAGTGATGGGTAGTGTGTATAACAAAAATGATCAGACTGATAAATTCTGAAAAAAGAAACCAGCTTCTACTAAAGCAACGATACAGGATAAATTAACTCATCTAATAAAATAATGTTAAATCTAATCAGTTGAAGATAACTTGTGGCGTTCCGCAGGGCTCTATTCTGGGGCCTAAATTATTTATATTATGTATAAATGATATATGCAATGTTTCCAAAGTGTTCAAAAGTGTATTGTTTGCTGATGATGCCACGCTGTACTGCTCAGGTAAAAATCTAGAACAACTTCTGACTATAGTGGAAGGAGAATTAAATATATTAAAACACTGGTTTGATGTAAATAAGTTATCGCTAAATATAAATGAAACTAAATTTATTGTTTTTGGTACTAGACAAATGAAAAATGTCTCTAAAATTAGGGTAAATGGAATTGAAATTGAAAGAGTATACGAAAATAAATTTCTTGGAATGATAATTGATGATAAGCTTAACTGGAAGTCTCATATAAATCATGTGAAAACAAAAATGTCAAAAATCATTGCTATTCTGTATAAAACAAAGTATGTCCTGAACAAGAGATCATTATACACGCTTTATTGTTCATTGTTGCTTTCCTATATGACTTATAGACATATAGCTTAGAGATATGGGGCAATGCATATAAAACCAATACTCTTCCTATTTTTAAGTTACAAAAAAGAGCCATAAGAATTATAAATCAAACAAACTAAACAGAACCAACTAATATCTTGTTTATAAATTTAAATATCCTGAAATTCTATGATTTAGTTGAATATAAAATGGCACAGATGATGTATAAAGCACAAAATAGTTTGCTATGCCGCAGTACTCAAAAGCTGTTTGAAGTGAGAGACAGTCAATATGACTTAAGGGGAACAGATAAAAAAAAAAAAAAAAACAAGATAAGGACAAACATAAAACAGAGGTGTGTTTCTGTTAGAGGAGTCAACTTGTTGAATAGTTATGAAAGTGATTTAAAAAGGTGCAGTTCACTCTTTGTGTTTAAAAACGTGTTTAAAACTAGAATATTAGACAAATATATCAAAAAAAGGATGAAAGAGTAAAAAAAAAATAATAATAATATTGAAACTCTTGGTTGTTCTGATCAGATTGTTGTCATGGTATTTAATTTGATTAAATGAATTTACTTGTCTACGGTGGAAGGTTTACTTTTTTGTTTCGAGCCTTATGTACATGAACTGAATATTAAATTATTTTTCTTATCTTTTTGTAAAAAGGGATGGCATAAATTAATAAGCATATGCTTCAGCCAATACCTTTTGATTAGTCTTGTTAAATTGCAATGTTGCCTGTGGTAGATCTGTATTCTCTATTGAGATATTGGAATGCTAATCAAAGAATAAAAAAATAAGTTAAAAAATCTAAATAGTCGCGAGCTTAAGGTTTTGTTATGGAGACACTTCCTCTTGACCTAAACGTCAGATCTTCTGCATGAGAGACAGATTTAAGTCATTGAACTTACTGAAGGGTATTTAATATAAATACTATTATTTCTAGTATGCAGCTCAGAGTGAAGAGCCTCCACACATCGTGGCCCAGTTCCATGAGTGGTTGGCTGGACTCGGCCTGGTGCTGTGTCGACAGAGGCAGCTTCCCATTGCTACTATATTCACTACTCATGCTACGCTGCTGGGACGCTACCTTTGTGCTGGAAGCGTGGACTTCTACAACAACCTCGCACAGGTATGAACGGTTGTTACTAATCCCTAAAGAAACACCATTCTGCAGTTATTGACCCTAATTTTTCTGATGGTGAATTAAAAACAAATCATAATGTTGACGTTTTACTCTGCGTGTTGTTTCTCACTCAGTTCAATGTGGATAAAGAAGCAGGTGATCGACAGATCTACCATCGGTACTGTTTGGAACGGGCGGCGGCACACTGCACTCACGTTTTCACCACAGTGTCACAGATTACAGCTATTGAGGCGGAGCACCTGCTCAAGAGAAAACCAGGTACGATTCTGTCCTCATAACCACACCTGATATTCTGGGGGTTCCTTTTTAGTCTACACAGGTGTGTCATGAGCTGCCGGTGGTTACCATGGTGATTCCCTTTCTCCTCACACTTATACATCACAATCTGGGCATTTTACTGTAGATTAATAAACATGCCTTGGGGTCAGGGTGAGGGTCGTGGGAGAGTTTAGCCTGTAGCTGTTTGCTCCTTCATTCTTTTCATTTAAAGGGAAACTAAGTAAGTTTTTCATATTTTTCATTTCATTTTCTATAACTCTTTACAGGGTTAATGAAAAGTCACTAAGCCTCCTCCGCCCCTTGTAGCCAGAATGCCACACTTGCAACTTCACACTCTCCAGACCGCTCCCCTGAAGTCTCACAAGCCTCTTTTATAAAACAATGCCACCAATTTGCCGCAACGCTGAGGCGGCATCAGGTAGCCTTAGGTTGTTTATAAGTGGTCAGACCGTGGCGGTAATGTGTCGCAATCGTGTCCTTTTTACAAAAAATTGCGCAATAGCAGCATAAAGGGGGTAGCGGGGCGGGCTCTGCGCTTCCGCGGACTTCCGTGTATCTTGGACATAACTTGCTTTTTATTGCGATCAAAGCCGTGCTCATTAAGTTTTTTTGACAATCCGCTCCTAAAGGTGTCTGTCCTCCTCAGTCCCCGTCCAGATTATGGTGATCTGAGCTCCAGCTCTAACGGACAGAAGCTCCTGGAGCTCTGCATCGCTCCAGTTTACCATCTCAGCTGATTCTGTTTACAAAAGCGAAACATACGTCTGTGTTTATTTCATTTTCAATGTAGTTGCCGACTGGAACTCAGCAGTAACTCCCCACGTGATCATGACACCTCCCTCTGTTGCACCAAGGTGCAATGTGCATTCACAAGTCCATCGTTGCGGCAATATTACTACCAAGTGTGGCGGCACGAATGTCGCAAAATTCCCGCAACGTCATGCCGCCATGGCACGTTTATAAGACACACGTTGCGGTAATATTACGCTGATTTGCTGGCACGGTGTGTCTTATAAAAAGGGCAACAAAGTCACGTATCTCGTGAGAAGTGGTAATGCTTTACGGAGATCCATGGTTAAAATGCTGGTGAAGGTTCTCAGTCATCCAGGTCATGGTAATCTAAAGGGGTTCGAATGAAGGCAACTGGACTTCTTTGGTTTCTTTTTTCTTCAAGAAACCAAAGGATTACCATAGTTAAAATCAGAACAGATGAGCTATACCTGGTTAGCCTGGCAAGCCATCCTATAAATGTGAATATATAGTCTGGCCAGGAACCATTGACGGCTCTCAGTCGTGGGGCGGGATCTACAGTTGTCTTTCAAACTGCACGCAATTGGATAGCGCTAGGACCAGTCAGAGTAACGAACAACGTGACGTAATCACAGTGACGGAAAAGAGGGAGGCATTAATGGCGTCTAACATCAATGATTTCTGTCGTTATTATATGAAAAACATGTGAATATCAGGTGTACTGGGACATTGCACTACTTTGTTTGATAACAATAAGAAGCTGCTAAGTATATCCGACAGACTTACGCACGTTGGAGTCTAAATAATCCAATGTTGATGACAAAGCCTTTTCAAACAAATGTGGTTCCTGTGCTGCCGCCATGTTGTTTGTGTTCGCGGTCGCAGCTCTGACGTCATCGGCTACTCCCGCTCTGTGATTGGCCCACAATATAGAGCGCTGTGATTGGCCCAACCAAAACTATAGCGAGCTGTGATTGGACAGCCACAGCAGTGGATCGGGCTGCGAGAGTTCCAATGAAGTGTGCCTAGACCAAACTCTGCAAAGCAAGAATTTGGTCTAGTTCACTAGGATAAATACCTGGTTAGCGTTTATTGTAACGTGTTCATCATAGCAGAGCCTCAGAAGAGACAAAGGAAACCTTTAACTTATGGAGCTAAAAATAGAAAAAGAACGTCTGACCACAATAGGAGTCAAACAAGAGTCAACATCAAGAGTTTTCTGAATCTCGAGAGCTCAGAGACAAATAAGGATTCAAATTGGATGCAGATCTAACGATCATCCTATTGCCCTTTTAAGTAAAACTTTAATAGGTTTTGTTTGTTCATTGTTTTACTTTCCCTGGGTTTGTAATTATTTCTAAATATTTGTCAGGTGATCACCTCACGTTCCACTACCCATCATACCCTACGACCCACATAAGCTGTCTTCTTACCGGGCCAACGCTCGTCATTGATGCTTTCTTGTCTCTACCTTGTATCCTTGTATCATACACCATCGAAACAAGACAACCATTTAAGCTTTTAATTTTTTATTGCCAGATATTAATATACTAACATTTAAAACTGTAATCCTGTCCCGATTCGTCTGCCTTTGTTACAAGAAAAAAAATCCCGTTTGTCCTGCAATGACTCTTGGGATTGAGTGGGCCACGAAGGAGACACCAGACCCATCCTTTAGTTCTGGGGAAAACAAGGACACATTAGTGAGCCTTTGAGTTTAGACGGCCTTTGTTTCATCACATAATCAGCCTTCAGAGTCGGCCTCGGAAAGAAGCAACCCCACAACCTTAGATAATGTAATTTCGGCCAGCAGCTGCTTTTGCACCTTTTTAATTTCAAACATGGCTGTATTTGTGTGTCCTGCTTTAACCTAATTATAAATCAAGAGGGGGTTTTATTACTTCACCAAAATGGTTTCTCTGCTTTTCTGCCATGTTTTGATGAGAGAAATTAATTTACAGACATCATCACTCCCAATGGACTCAATGTGAAGAAGTTCTCTGCTATGCACGAGTTTCAAAACCTCCACGCTCAGAGCAAGAACCGCATCCAGGAGTTTGTCAGGGGACACTTCTACGGGTCAGAACTCACACTAACCCAGTCTCAAAAGAAAAGTGATGTGTTCAGTGGAGGCGTTTGGCTCACTGCAGCTTGTCTTCACCATCAGGCACCTTGACTTCAACTTGGACAAGTGTTTGTTCCTCTTCATAGCTGGGAGGTACGAGTTCTCCAACAAAGGAGCCGACATCTTCTTGGAGGCTTTAGCCAGACTCAACTATCTCCTGAGAGTACGTGTGTGTGACGTGTTTTCACCGAGTGTGCAGGTGTAGTTTGATGCTCTCCAGCTGTAAGAGGTATTTGTGCTGCATAGGTCAACCACAGTGACGTGACCGTGATAGCGTTCTTCATCATGCCAGCTCGCACGAACAACTTCAACGTGGAGACCTTGAAGGGCCAAGCTGTCAGAAAGCAGCTCTGGTGAGGATGCTGTGGATCTAGATGTTTCTAAACTGAGGATGTTCTTTCAGAGGCTGACAACCCACTTGTGTTTGTTTTGTTGTTGTCTGTGACAGGGATACAGCTCAGACTGTGAAGGAACACTTTGGAAAGAAGCTTTATGAGTCACTTCTAGTGTGAGTTGACCACATAAAGATCAAAAAGACTCATTTATGATCTTTTAGATCAGGAAATGCAAAGATAGTGCCCTGTTGAGACATTTTCTTAACCTGAAATTATGAAATTCTCTTTAACATGTGCACGTTTGTGCATGTGCTTTTGAGGATGACTAAAATACAAATGCAAAGATGAGACCAGGACATCAAAGCCCTTCATGTAGGTTTAAAATGTTTGTTCTTTAGTGGGCAGTTGCCAGATGTGTCGAAGATGCTGGACAAAGAGGATTTCACCATAATGAAGCGTGCCATCTTTGCGACTCAGAGGCAGTCCCAGCCTCCAGTCTGTACCCACAACATGCTGGAGGACAGCAGCGACCCCATCCTCAACTGTGTCCGCCGCATCGGCCTTTTCAACAGCTCCTCTGACCGAGTCAAGGTACCGGATCTGACAGGAGCAAAAATACACGTGGCACTTGTTGGGGATGTTTTGTGTGTAATGTGTTGAATGTGTGTGCAGTTATTTGGAAAATAGACTCGTCCTAAAGCCTGCAGGATTTCTCTTTCAGTACAACTTTATGTTTAATACTCATGTCAGTTGAGTCTAGTTGGCTTACAGACTCAATTCTCCTTCCTCAGATTATCTTCCATCCAGAGTTCCTTTCATCTACCTCTCCTCTACTTCCCATGGATTATGAGGAGTTTGTCCGAGGTTGCCACCTCGGCGTCTTTCCTTCTTACTATGAGCCTTGGGGCTACACACCAGGTAGGAATCACGAGCACTGAAGCATGTGTGGATTTATCATGTAAATAATCCTCCATGTTTGTCACCACCAGCTGAGTGCACAGTCATGGGAATTCCTTCAATCTCCACCAACCTGTCAGGTTTTGGATGTTTCATGGAGGAACACATAGCAGACCCTTCGGCGTATGGTGTGTATCTTTATTCACTCCTCAATTTTTAAAAAATGTTGGATTTTTAAACATTTTTAAAAAAATATATTTTTTTTAGCCCAGAAATCTAGACAAGCTATAGCAGTAGTAAAAGATTATCCCCCAAATTCCACTATCTCCGCTCCGGCACGAACTGTTGGGCGGTTGTGATTTCTGTACATTGACTGCGGAGGTTCTCTGGCGTCCGGCAAAAATAGAATCGATCCTATTTTTGGCGGGCGGCCGCAGTAGTGGAACAGCTCTGATTGACTACAAAGGAACCGTTTTTTGCTGCGGAGTTCGTGCCGGAGCGGAGCGGAGATAGTGGAATTTGGGGGTTAGTTATGCAGGTCGATCTAGCCACGCTCTATTGTAGCCTCAGCAGTTCTACCATTGGCCTGAACAATTTTAGGTCGGACCAATCACAGCACTCCATAGCCCCGTTTCCTTTATTGGAACTTTGGGGTAAATTTCCAGGAAGTTCCCAACGTGCGCGTGTCTCCACTTGACCGGGCCGGCCGAACGGCCGTTTTCCGGAACCTGCTGAGTACCTGATCAGGGGTAGGTACTCGGAATGGCCCGATGGAGTCGCTGAGCGGAACCTTTGGTTGACTCACGCTGATTGGTTGTAACTCAGTAGGAAATTACATCAGCAGTCGACGTTCTCCAAAACAACCGTCAGTAGTAAAATTAGAAGAGTTGCTAGCGAAGCAGAATGGAAGCGAACGGAATAAGCGATCGTGTTTAAAATTAAACTCCCGACACTGGAACACAAGGCGGAAGTTCCCCACAGCACTGGAAAACACTGAGGAATTCCCCCACTGTTAAACTCCGCACCGGGAAACACCTTGGAATACCCCCACATCGCCTTAATTCACTGGGCTTTGTTGTCTCACAGAGCGCTATAAAAACTGAGCTTCTGGTCTTTGAACGCCACATTTTACATCACGCAGCTGCTCTCATCCTCTGAATGGATTAAATTATGATAAACTTCAACAGAATAAATACTCTTAATGTTATTATTGTTACTGTGGACGCTTTCTGGCGCTGATCAGTGACATCACTCACTGCCGAAGCAGTCGCGATATGCTGATGTCTGTGCAAAGTCCTGAAAGAGCTGAATTTGAATGGAGACAGAACAGCTGAGAGGACTGGGACATTGAATCTCCCGGTCTTTTCCCTGTCCCAGGATTTACCCTGAAGTTCCGGCAAAGGAAACATGCCTAATGTTTGGGTGGGCTCACAGACGTATACTGTATATGTAGATGCCCCGTGGACTGGCGCTGCCTATTGGAGCTGCCGTAGTAGTCAGCCGCCATCTTAGATGGGTCTCCATTCGCCCCCAGTGCATTAATTTCTGCTGAGGAAGGTTCTTACCCAAGTAAAAAGCACATTTTATCAAACCTTTTCACAAAATCGGATACATGGTATGGCATGATAATTAAATATAAATATAATTAAATAAAATAAATGAAAATAAATAAAAATATAAAATCCCATCAGGTAGGCTAGAAATGTCAATAGTAATCCCACGTGATCTGTTTTCAATAGTACGCCGGTTGTTGCAACTGTAGGCTGCACAAAAACAGGCATAGTTGCTTACTCTGCATTGACTTTGGAGAGTGAGGAGACCCATCCAATATGGCAGCGATGCTGTTACGCTCTCCAGCGCCTAATGGGGCGTCTACGTATTCATGTCTATGGGTGGGCTTATAGTGTGTTCCAGTTGTCCTTGAAACTCTGAATTTCTGACCCAGAAATGACGTAGCGAGCTCGTTTTGCTTTCCAGATTCCAATTCGGAAAAAAATAGACGCCACCAGTAAAGCTGCATGTGTTGTTGCTCTGTGAACTAATAACAAAGTATTCTCTGCACCTAAAGTCCCTCGAGGAGGAATGCAGGAAATGCATAGTGTCACACACAACAATTGGCAGTTGCCACATAAAACTAGAAAAAAACGTCAAAATGTAAACACCAGGAACAGTTGAAAACTATAAACACCGGTCAATTTTGGCGGCAATGCTGACGTTTTCAGCAACATAACTATTGATAACAAGAATAAACAACAACTCGGTGGTGTTAAATAGCAAAAAAAAAAAGAAAGCAGGACATATAAATGATGAAAACAATAAAGACTACAACAACACTGGGCGCGGCCATCTTTAAAATGGTGATCTCGGGGTTCTCTGAAATAAAACGAGCTCGGAATTCCGAGTTCATTGAGTCATTTCCGGTTAACTTATCTTGGAAAAACGAGTTCCGAGGACAACTGGAATGCACTATACCAGAGCTGCAACAGAGAAAAATTACTAAGATGGCATCAGCTCAGGAACGGCGCTAGTTTGAAACGACTTTGGTATCAACTTTGGACGAGTTAGACTTGAGATTTCCTTTGAGACATGAGCAGATGGAGGTACTTAAGTCATTCATTTAGAAAAAGGATGTTCTTTCTTTTTCTTCTTCGGTGTATGGCGAACCAACCCGTTGATTCCTGTGGCGATGAATGTGTCACGTTGTTCATTGCTCTGATTGGTCCTAGTGCTGTACTAGTGCTGTCCAGTTGTGTGGGAAGACCGTTTGAAAGACAACCGTAGATTCCGCCCCACGACTGATCTCTCTCTGGGTCATGGCCAGACACGTATAGGATGGCTTACCAGGCTATGAGTTTTTATGTCTGGAATTAAAATGTCCTTTCTCTTCTTAGGTATTTACATCCTTGATCGTCGCTATAAGGGGGTTGATGAGTCGTGCAACCAGCTCACATCCTTCCTGTTCCAGTTCTGCAAGCAGAGCCGGCGCCAGCGGATCATCCAGAGAAATCGCACCGAGCGCCTGAGTGACCTCCTGGACTGGAGATACCTTGGCAGAGTAAGATTACAAATCCCAGACATAATCTTTAATCCATGCGGAAACTTCAGTTTGAAAAGTCCTTTTCTCTTTTTTTAGTTTTACATAGCTGCTCGTCATATGGCCCTGGCTAAAGCCTTCCCTGACACCTTCGTATACGAGCCTGAAGAGAGCGCCTCGGTGAGTTGCTCAGCCTCAAAGGGAGCAGCCTTTGATGTGTCCTAACTGGTATTTTGATTCGTTAGATGGTTTTACACAATCCCAGTTTTAAATGTTCTGATTTTTGGAGATTTCTTAGTCTGAGTTTAGATACACAGGTGTGTGGTTGCCATGGTGACCCTTATCAAAACTCTGGAAATGGATTTGTTATTTTTCTTTGCTCTTTTTACATTTCTTACATTGTTGATCCATTAAAACAGTTTGTCTTAGCTTGAGCTTACATGGTTGCTGCGTTGGTAACTTTTACCGAAGTTGCACATTTTCCTCCTCTAATTGAGATCTTGTGTGTCGTTCGCAGACTGCAGGTTTCCGTTACCCCCGACCGGCCTCTGTGCCGCCATCTCCAGCCCTGTCCCGTCACTCCTCCCCCCACCACAGTGAGGCCGAAGACAACGATGAGGACGAGCGTTATGACGAGGATCTGGAGGCCGAAAAGGATCGAGTGAACATCCGCCAGCCCTACACGATGCCAGCGAAAAACAAAGTCTCTGCTGTCCTGGGAGCCAACGGAGATGGAGACGGAGACGTGAATGGAGATGAGAACGGAGATGGTGATGGAGACGGTGACGAAGTGACCAGTGAGAAAAACTGAGGAACATAAACGTAGGATACATGCTGAACCACACTAGTGAAACATTATTTGTTGCAATCGTTAGTCATCCTTGCACTACAAACGTTAGAAATGAGTGCAGCTGTGGTAGTGCGTAAGTGTGTGTGATGAATTTAGCAGTGGCTTTTTGTGGGAAATGAAATCGCATCACATCACCGTCTTCCCGACCAGTTTGTACCTCAGAACCTCTGAAACTATCAGCCAGTTTGATGAGTTTTGGTATCGTTTCAATTCTACACCAGCAGAAAAACACAAAAGGACAGCTCAGTGGTGTGTTGCTGGTTTTATTGGTGTACTAACACTGAATCATTTACATCTAAAGTGTTGAGAGGAAAGAGCAGAGAGAAGGGTTTTATTCTTGATTCAGACATGAGTTCGAGCAGGGAAACCCTTTCCTTCATTTTAACTATGATGTGTTCACAGCAAAACCTCGTGGCTTCGTCTCAGATGCCTTGTTTACTTCAAAACTCCCCAGATTGGAAATGAAATGCAGACGACACACATGCACATCAACGAGCAGCTTAAAAAGTCCTTTTCAAAGCTCTTATTTTGAAATTGTGTGTTTTCCACTTCATTTCTTTGCCTTATTGCATCAGTTTTCACCTGTCATTATGCACGCTCGTTTGGGTTATCCTCGATTTTCCCAGTTTCAGGAAGTATTTATTAGTGGAAGATGGAAAGATGAGTGTGAGGAAAAAACGGGAGAACAGAACAGATCTATGATGTTTGCTGGATTTTCTAACAGAAGAGATTAGAAGTGAGTTATGGTTTGTCATGTATGATTTGTGTTGGAATAAACTAAAAGGTTTTACCAGGTAAATCACTGTCACTCCACTGTAAGACTTGTGTTTGTTCCAATGCTGTATCAGATGAACTTATAATAAAATATATAAATACACCTGGTAGTGTTTTACAAGTGATGCCTGGCTCTTATTCAGTTTACTGAAACACACATGTCAAGGTCGGGGGGTTCATGAATGCTCCGTACCACCCTACATATCCACCGTGATCCTTTTAATTTATATGGAATTTGGAAGGGGATCTTCCTCCCACGTTCATCCTCCTCCTCCTCAGCACAGGTAAACTCTGCCTCCGTGGCCTTTGCAAACTTTAAGGAACAAGAATTTTAAATTTAATGCAAAACTTCAAAGTGTTTTTGTCCTATATTAAAGTCTCTGTTAGTCGTGTTCAGAAATAACTCCAGACTCACTGAGTAAACTGCTCCAGAATGACTGGTATGTAGCCTTCCCAGTGACCGCTCCGAGTCTGGCTGGATTCCTCCTGACTGTCCGCACTGAGAAACCATCAGACCCAGTCACCTCCACCTCCACCACGTGGTAATCTTGCAACCTGACGTGCGGGGCAACATTAAACCCAATCATTTAGGGCAAAAACAGCTGAAGGAGATCTGATGGAAGACTCACTCCGTGTCTGATACGATTTCTCCCTGAACACCAGTGAATCCCAGCGTTCCCGCTGCCACTGCTGCTGCTGCCATGGTGTTGACGTTGTTAGGAGCGAGTGGGCACAGCTCTGCCACCGAGCCTCGGAACAACACTCTCCTTCCTTCTCCTTCCTTCAAGTCAGCAGGGATGTCTCCTTTCAGTCGGAAGCAGGACGGATGTTTAGACATTCTTATGAACAGAGCCTGAGAAGAGGCCATCACATGGACATCTGTTACAAAAAAAGTGACAGATTTCTTCTAATAATTACTCTATTTTTTATTTAAATGTTTTTAAATACTAAACATCCCTTAAAATAATATTATTTTAAATATTAATATTTATTCCTTTTTTTATTTGCACCCAGTGACAATAAATTCATGGTGAACTGGGTGAGCAAACATAAATCAGCAAAGAAGAGAACGACAGGTTAATTTCTCTTTATGATACCTTCAAAGACCCGCTATCGTTCAGCCTCTGGATGTCCTGGCCTCCCCATAATGCACCACTGGGGACATAAAGCGTCCTGCCATGTTGCTCTGATGCTCGACGCAGCTTTTGGTTCAGATCAGCATCAGAAAGGGCGGATGGAGATCCCACCTAAAGGAACATTATTGTTATATGGCTCTTACATAGATCATGGTGTAACGATCAAGTATAATGTGTTTTTATTAGGGGTGGGACTCAATTAAAAAATGGATCTAATTAATTAGAGGCTTTGAAATTAATTAATCTTGATTAATCGCATTTTACTCGTTCAAGAAAATTTGCCCTGAAAGCAATTTTTTAAATTAAAAATAATGAGACAGAGAATCAAACAATAGGCATGGACATTATTATTGTAAAGTCAAGCTCTTTTAATTTCTAAAAAATGCTTTTAAGTTTTAAATTTCCAATCACTCATTTGATTGGGGTGCCCAATCCTGGTCCTGGAGGGCCGGTATCCAGCATGTTTTAGTGGTTTCTCTGCTCCAACACACTTGATTAAGTGGTTGAATCACCTGTGCAGCAGCTCATCAGGCTCTGCAGAAGCCTGCTAATCACCTGCTGATTGAAATCAGGTGTTTTGAAACAGGGTTAAAACTAAAACGTGCTGGATACAGGCCCTCCAGGACCAGGATTGGGCACCCCTGGTTCGGAGCACATAAAAAAGGTTAAAAAGATTAATTCGATTAATTAATTACAGGTCATAATTAATTAATCAAAAAAATTAAATCCCATGACAGCACTATGCAAAACATCTGGTTTTTGCCTCCAACATGTTGAAAATCTTTACAGTTCTGATGGTTTTGAAGATAAATCATGTTGTATGTCAGACAGTTAAATAATAATGTAGGAAGCAGGAATCTACTAGCTGATATAAAAACTTTAGTAAAACTCAATAGTTGCTAACTCTTATACTGAAAGGATGGGAAGCTGCAGTGGATTTAAAGTGAATGATATGAATATTACTTCCTGTTGTAAAACCGAGTGTACATTGGCAGCCCAGCTTCTGTTATCACGTGTGACTCTGGTGAGGAAATCTCATTCACATAATACAAAACATGTGGACAGGAAAGAGGCTGAAGCTCCTCTATCCTGCTGTGTGATTAAACATAATCATTGCTCAGGTTCGTGTTCTTCTGTCAAAGTTACAAAGAGCCACTTCTTGCTAAAATAACCTCTCCAAACCATGACACCGCCACCACCGTGCCGCTCAGTTGAAGTTGTACCACGTTAACTTTTTTCCAAACACTTTTTGTCCAAACAAATAAAAAATCTTTTCTCATTTTTCATTATAAAATGTTTCCAGCAGTTTAGCAACTTGACCCACTTGGCAAACTTTAGGTGTCAGATGTGGTTTTATAACCTTGACTATGAGCATCTTTTTCTTTCCCTAAACGTTCTCATTCATTTTCTCCTCTTTAAAGGTCCTATTCCCTTACAGATGTGCTGTTTATTTATTTTTTATTTTATTTGGTTGTTTTCTAGATAATGCATGCCCAAATATGGAGTTTTGTCACATTTAAAGAACTCATTTCTGCACTTTTGACAACTTTCAAACAAGCTTGACGTAGAAAACTACAAATTCCAGATACTAATGATAATTTTAGTTTAAATTTTTAAATGCACAGATTACTTTTCCTAATGTTGATGCAGAAAAAGCAGCATATATGGTATTGAATGTCTTAGCTTTCCTAATTTTAACCAGATAAGTCTGCAGACAAAGATCCACTTATGGCTCATTTATCATCGATATACAGTACATAAAATAAAACGCCATCAGAACAATTTTAGTGCAGCTATTTAACGTTTATCTACACAAGACCAGAGGATAATCTCACCATGAAGTGACTCTGAGACAGAAAACGGACTCCATATTCAATCACAATCTGAGGATGGCAAACTTCCACAATCACGTCACACTGCCTGTAAATCACAGGAAAACATTTTATTATACTGTTCCTTAACAAGTGCTTTAAACCATTAAAGTTCATTCATAACCTGTTGGCAAAAGATGAGAGGTCATCCAGAACGAGCTCGGGTGAAACCAAACCCTTGAGTTTGTCAGAATTCCTGTTCCAGACAAAACCCAGAATCAGACCCAGACTGGGTCCATCTTTAAGGAGCTTGTCCACCAGGTACTGTCCTGAATCACACATCCATCCATCCACATGTTATTAGTCAGTTAATCACAGAGTGTGTATTTGGGGTTTAAATGAGTTCTGACCTAAATGCCCAAATCCTACAACTCCAATCTTCAGAGTGGGAGAACTGGATTCCATGTTCTGTTAGAAGGAAAGACACATAAACACAAACCAGAACAAAACACGTGCACATGCACACGCCTGCTTTAGGTCTGGATTATCTCGTCTTAGCAGTTACCGTATTTATTGCTCTTCGTCGTACAATCCTCTGGGTTTACGTCTCCCACCGTGAAGCACAAAAAACAACCACCACTCTAGGAATTATGGGAAAGCAGAGAGCAAAGTTTGACTCAGAGAGGCTCTAGTTAATTATTACTCGTCTTTGACAGTGTGAGACAAAGGAAAACCCCTCAGTGCACGAAAAAATTAGCTTCAAATCCATCATAAAGGCTTCAACAGCATCACTGTTCAAGATTTTAACAAAGTTTTTAGCTAAATTCGTCAGTGTCTTTTGTATATGAGTGGAATATTATTTAGAAGAACTTTGATTCACTGCTGGAATTTAAGGAATTTGTTTTTTCCCACAACCCCCAAATAAATGTCATGTATTATATATGTATTGACAAATAATGTGAGATTTGTATTATTATTATTATTATTATTATTATTATTTTTTTTTTTTTATTATTATTATTATTATTATTATTATTATTATTATTATTATTATTATTAATATAGTAGCTGTCAACTTAAACAGTTCATTTTATATTAACTCTTTAACCAGTAGTACTTGGTAGTGCATGGTTTGAGTCATGCACTGAACATAACTGAACACAAAAAACAACCCCCTCCCTCAAAATAAATAAATTAATTAATTAATTAAATAAATAAACTCTAACAGATATGGGGATGTTATTACCTTCTTATGTTTTACTCTATAATTGCCTTTGTTAGATAACAACCCTTATCGCACCAAATTACAAAAATGCCAAATGAATATTTTCCCCTTTCTTTCATTGTGTGGACATTAAAGGGTTAAAATGTAATAATGTTCTGTACGTTTAACCCACTCCACTTTAATCACAAATCTAATCATGCGGTTCATAAAATATACCGCAGCTGTGGGAGGTTCATGAGTGAAGTCAAAGCCAGCTGGTATCATATGCTACATTTGACTTTGCCCCTGATGTGCTGCTGTCATCAACCTATTATTACCGGTGGAGAGGTCAAAGGTCAGCCATGGTTTGTCCATGAGAACTTGAATCTGGGAGGATATTGATTATCAGAGCGCAATCAGGCAGCGGAGGTTAGTCTAAAGTTCGTTGTGGTGGAGATCCAGCAGGCTACAAGTCTGAGGACCACGTGTGTGAAATCAAGGTGGTGAAGGCAAAAATAACAGAACAGGAACGTTTAAAACGAACCAAGACACCTGCAGGAGCTCCAAGAAAACTGGGAGAGGGAAGATGGACATCCTTGAGACAGACGCTTATGACAGGAGGCAGAGGAGAAACATGGTATGATTTACTCCTTGTCAAATACTTTTAGTGCTTATGATAAGTATGTTGCCTAAATCTACTATCAAACTGAGTTTTTGTGAAAAATTATGACAAGTCTTCTTTTACCATCTATTTCTTCCCACCAGTCCTGTGTTCTTCTTTTCTCGCTCCTGCCTTTCTTTTTGTCCTCAGCTCTGTATTTCTACCTTCTTACTCCTGATTCTGCCCCATCAGTCATGGCGGCAGGAGTCAAGTCAGCTCCGACGCTGCTGCTGGCTGCGGTGGTGCTGAGCTGGAACGGAGGTCAGAGCGTCTTAGGCGTGGCCGGAGGACTGATCTTCTCTGCTGTTGGCGACTGCTGCTTGATCTGGCCTGAGCTGTTCATTCATGGTAAGAGGTCTGCTTTACCTCATTTAAACTAACACCAGATAGATGCAAAATCCATTATTACACTCATGAGATAAATCTGAAATATAGGAGAAAAACTTTAAAACTTAGTATTGATTTTTGCTCAAAACTCTGTTTCAGGGATGGGAGCCTTTGCTGTGGCTCACCTGCTCTACGCACTCTCCTTCCTGTCCAGTCGTTATGCAACCTTCTCCTCATCCTCCTGGACGCGTCTCTTCTACCTGATCCTGCTAATAGTCGGAGGAGCTTTCTATTTCTACCTGTATCCATTCCTGCAGAAGGCACCAGACTCTGACCTACTGACTCCAGGTGTGGGGGTCTACACTGTCCTGATCACTGTTATGGCTGCGTTGGCAGCAAGAACCCGCCACATGACCACGTTATTAGGAAGTTTGATCTTTATAGTGTCTGACGCTTCGCTGGCACTGCAGGTTTTTAAGGTTTTGCCACCAATGCAGCATGGTCAGATTGTTGTCATGGTAACATATTATCTGGCACAGCTACTGATTGCTGTGGGTGATGTAAAAGCAGTGGAAAACAAGGATGACCTTTCAAAATGGAAGCGGTCCTAATCAGGATCCCTGAGGTATACCGAGCATCTTTAATACCTTACGTTCTTCATTGTGTGCGTGCATTTCCCTAAACATGGGCTTTTTATTTACATTACAAACAGCTGATAAAACGACTTTAATGAGACAAAACAATTTAAATATCTGCAATTTATTGACCAGAAACACACTTATATTAAAGGTTGAATATGGAACATTTTAATAAAAAGCTATATTTTTAAAAAATCCACAGGGCATTTAGAGGTGTGCAGAATGAATGTACAGTTGTTCCTTTAAAAGCTATACAGTGAGTCGTGGCAGATGGCTGCTCATACTGAGTCAGGTTCTGTTGGAGGTTTCTTCCTGTTTAAGGGGAGTTTTCCTCTCCACTGTCGCTACATGCTTGGTTAGTATGGAGAGTGCTGTAAAGTCTCTGATGCAAATCAGTGACTCGATGAAATCTGCTGGGTTCCTTACAAAATGAAACTTTTAACTAATTGACATAATTAAAGTTTGAATATGGAACATTTGAATAAAAAGCTATATTTAAAAAAAATAGTACCTCCACAGGGCATTTAGATGTGTGCAGTTTTTCCTTTAAAAGCTATATTTAAAAAAAATAAATAAATAAAACTTTTATTTTGACGGACACATCACCGGATTTATGTTTACAGCTACCAGCCACTAGAGGGCACTGTTGCGCTAAAAAGTCTGCTCTGCAAGGCGAGGCTGGAACTGTGTAAAATGGCGGACTCAACAAGTCAAGCAGCTGATTCTGAGCCCAGATGTTCCAACGGTAAATATTGTTGTAAAATAAACGTATTAGTAGAAATTAGTCCTTACCCTGTACGACTCATCACTGGACATGGTGCTGGCTGGTCACTTCATGTATCAGCAGTGAACCAACACCCCTACGGCTGGAAATTTTGTTCTGTTGTTGCAATACCATCTGTAAACACTAGATGTCACTACAGAGTCCGTGTTCCATATTCAACCTTTAATGGACATCACAGATACATTCAAAGCATGAGTTTATAATATTTCTGTTCTTTGATTTAATTTTTTTTTGTAAAATATTTAAATAAATAAATCTGGAGTCTATAACTGAGTCTTGATTATTATTTCAGACTTTTATCCCAACATTTAGATATTTATACACATTAACATCTGGGTGTCTGTAAAAAGGAAAATAAAAATACAAACTCCATACTATTTATTATGAGGATGTTTCTTTTTACAGCAGCGATTTTAAAAAGAGCAAACACGGAAGTCTTGAAACGTATCTTTATACAGTTATTTACAGTGAAATCCAGCTCCTGGATCACATCAGAAAATAAACAGAAAACTGTCCAAAACAGACAAACATGTTGCTCCTTATTCATGATTTGGCTCATGAATGATCTTTTCTGTACTGATGCTAACATGAGTGAGAGTAAAAAACATTTGTTTCAGCGATCCATCCCATTATCGTCCGACTGCTGCCCGCTGAAACACAAAACTCTCAGACGATCGCAGAAATCAAGTTCTTCCTGTTGAGAAGAAAAGTGTGACGTCAGCGTGCAGTCAGAATAAAATTAAAACCTTTTTAGTTTTGTTCTACAGTTTTATTTTAGACATGAAACAGTTTTCCTCATATGTAAAAGACTTCATCTTGCTTTGGTCTAAATCAGGGATTCCCAAAGTGTGGTGCGCGCACCCCTGGGGGCTGCTGCTAGGGGGTGCACAAGGTAAAAAGAGTAATGGCGGTGATTACACACACACACAAAAAATACACATAAAACAACGCCGCCAATATGCCGCAAAGCCGAGGCGGCATCTGGGAGTCTAAGGTCATTTATAAGAGCTCAGACCGTGGCGGTAATGTTGCGCAATCATATCCGTTGTATGGGGGCGTTCTCTGCACTGTCACGGACTTCCATGTATCTTGGACATTTTTATTTTCAGGAGCAGGTGTGTGTCATCCACCATCTCTGTGAGCTGTCAGATGACCTGAGCTGCAGATCTAATGGAGAAAAGCTCCTGGAGCTCTGCATCGTTACAGTTTATCATTTCAAACTTATGCCCGTGTTTACTTTCAGTTTCAATATAGTTCCTGTCTGGAGCTCGGCATTAATTCATCACGATCATGACACCGGCACGTGCGTCTTATAAAAAGGGCACAGTGTTTTTTCCCCACACAATACAGATGTGTATATTAGGGTTGGGCATACCGTGCAACCATGGAAAATATGCAGCTGCGGAGGCGTTCTAAAGTATGACTTTAACGGCGTTATACCTGCTGATCACCTGTCACAGCTACTGCAGCCCGCAGAGACCCGTGCAACAGCGCGTCTCCCGTGGCCGCTTCTGAGAGTTTTAGCTTAAAACAGCAGCTGGATGTTTCTGGTGATCTTGAAGACGTTTAGCCTCTCATCCTAGAGGCTCCTTCAGCTCCCAGACTTATAGGAGGCTGTGAGTTGTGGTCAGAAACAAACACACTGATTTTGCTGCTAGTCTTTTTTTTTTTTCTTTCTTGAAAACATGTTTTTGGGGGATGGGGGTGCGTCAACACGGTCGGGACATAGAAGGGGGTGCGCGGCTAAATGAGTTTGGGAACCGCTGGTCTAAATGATAGTACTCAAATATTTTTTCCCACCCTTAACCCAGGTAAAAACACTTGATTTACCTGACTCTCCTCTTTTCCCTGGAGGTCTTTGGCACGCTGCTTGAGTAATTCCTCCAGAGCCAGAGTGGGATTTCTGCACTCTTTGAGGCCTTGTGGAAAATCTTCCACCAAACTGGACACAAAAACAAGGTTGGACATTAAAATAAGAACCATGATGGAGCACTACAGCTGCTGCTGACATGTCAGACAAAGAAGAGGTTTCTCACCAGCAAAGAGCTCCGAGCACATGCTCATGGAACGATGAGTGTGGTGAGCGGAGAACGGACACCAGCTGCTGCACCATCCCCATGCACACAACCGTTTCTGGTAAAAGACCAAACACAATTCAGTAAATCCCAGGTGGAATACACAAAAAGAAAAGTCAGGAACAAGATTATTTATTGATCCAAATATTATCAGAACATATGTTTACTTTAAATTGTCATTATTAAGAGTGGTCACAATATCGCAACCATTGCCTTATATAATAACCTGACACAAGAACATGACATGGGAAAAATAAGCTAAAATTGGATGACGGCCCCCTAGTGGCTGGTTCCAGTATAGGCTTTAAGTCCTGCTCTTTGAAAACAAACTTTCCTGAATAAAAAAACGTACACCTCAAACTTTTTTTTTTTTACCAGGTGTTGATTTTGCTCATTTATGTAGTTCTTATATCACTGTTGTATGTTCTAACTACATAATTTAAAGGAACACTTGGAAGTTTTGCTTGCTTTTAGCACCCCCTTGTGTCTGTTATTGATTATCTATGGTCAAAACAAAAGTGAAACTTATCTCCTCGCTGTGCGTTCGTCTTTTTAACACCTTAATCTAACTGCTGAAATGTCTCCTCAGGCTTCATTAGTGTCTACAGGAGCGGTTCATCACTAAATCACACAAATCAGCTGTGTTCACGATCTAAAACATGCAGGAAACAGACTGCAGAACCAGGCATGTCAGCTCCACTTTACTAAGTCCAACAGGGACCGGACCGGCACTCTGAAGTTGCAAGTGCGGCATTCTGGCCACTGAGGGAGGTGGGGTCTGAGCGACATTTCATTAACCCTGTAAAGGGTCATTTTAGCACATACTGGCTCATGAAAATGATTTAAAAATATGAAAAAGTTGCGTAGTATGGCTTTAATATTTTAGCGATAATTAATTATGATGTTCAAAAATAGTGTGGTTCTAAAGAAATTATTTTTTAGTTTTTTTTTTAACAATTCATAATGTCCCATTTACTATAACCAACCAAAACTGGTGCTTTCACATCTGTTTAGAGCTTTAGTGCCATCTACGGTTCAACCTTCTTCTGAGCGGATTTTAGTCAAATTATAAGTTATGGAATTTCAGACTAATTATGTATGAAAATTTAATGTAATCCCTTTTTTCCCCTCACATACAATAAGGTTTGCCCCACCCTTCCTGGCAATAATTAGAGTACTTTTACAGTTAATTGTTTAAAACAATTTTAGGGATGTTTTAAAATTTACTAGACATGTTTTCATCGTTTAAATATTACTTAACTCTAATTTGAAGAATTAAGTGTCAGAAGATGGAAATCATTGAGTCAATAAAAACAGCAGTATGAAATAAATCTTTTCTCCTGCCTTCATACCTTTATGTTCGGGGTGTGAGGTCAGCAGATTAAACAGAAGGAAAGCAGACTTGGTCCTGAGCTTCTCGTTTTCTGACTGCATGCCTCTCATCAAAACTGAAAAGCCATCATGAGCCACAAACTCCTGGAGACCAGCCTCCTGCTCTCGTACCAGACCTACAGAGAAAATGTTAGTTCAGTGTGATCTGAGGAAAAAAACAAACACATTAATTTTTGAAGTTCTGTAAACTCACATGAGACAGCATAAAGAGCTTTTACTCTGACGGTGGGGTTTGGGTCTGAATCTGTCAGCTGGAGCAGCTTGGGCAGAACCTCGATCTTAAGTAGGTGGTCCTGCACCTGCGGCATGTTCTGAGCACAGGAGGCAATGAGCTGGGCAGCCCGCCACCTCAGCCCACTCTGGGCATGAGACAGATACCTGGAGACGCACAAGTCCAGTCCTCCGACAACCATCAGGTCTGTGAAGTGCAGAAAAAAAGAGACTTTTAGAATTAAATCAGCATGATTATTATTAAGATCTGAGTATCAACTCCTCATAACAAACCTCTAGCATTGTCCAAGTTCTCACACAACTCAGACAACATCTCAAAGGCTGATTCCCGCTCATCATCGTCATCATCATCTTCTTCATCTCGCTCCTTTTCATCTGTTTCATCTCTCTGTAGGACAGCCAAGCACTGTTTAATCTGCTCCACTTCGTCCAGCTGGCCTTTGCACATCTCTGAAAGAGCTTCTCTCAGCCAGGTTTTCCTCTGTAACAAAGACAGGTGGGTTATTAACTTGTTCCAAAGTTACGTTCAGTAAGATTGTGTTCATAAACACGCTTGATGACATCAGAATTAAAACCTAATGGTCCTATGACAGCGCTATTCAATCCTGGTCCTCGAGGACCACTTACCTATATGTTGTGATTAACAGGCTTCTGATGAACTTGAAGCCATGATGAACAGGTGATTCAACCATTGGATCAGGTGTGTTGGAGCAGAAAAACAGCTAACACCTCCTGTTAATGGGTCCTTGAGGACCAGGATTGTAGTGCCCTACTCTATAATTTAGGCACTTACCTCTTCTGACATGGGTTCCAAAGGAGCTGGACCCTCTGCTGCTGATCCAGCATCTACTGCCAGCTGCAGAACCCCCTGGAGGTTCTGGGGGTACCTCCTGTTCTGTCTGTTTTCTGACATGACCTAAACAACTGGACACATAAAAGAAATGTCAGAAAGACAAGTTAGTTCAAGCTGTGGCGTTAATATTAGACTTTCCTTGTATAACTAGCATGGCTTGCCAGGCTAATTTAACTGTGTAGTTATGTAGGATGCTGAACTACACACATTATCTGAGGACAACTTTCTACAGACTCATAACGGACATTTTTATGAATAAATTTACTTACTGTTGAAGCGTCCTCAGATTCCGTGTGAATATTCAAACCTAAAGTGTTTCTCCGTGAGCACACAGCCGGTTATAAACATAAACACGCGAAAGAGCTAGAACATTCTTGCTAGTGGTTGATCTCACGAGTAGCATGAGTCAGCCGCCATCTTTGTCGTAAAACATGTACACGACGAGCAACAGAAATGCGTTTAAAATGCTCTTCAGTATTTCAGTGGTCTCATCTTTACATCATTTTCAGTATTTTACTCAGATGATTAAACTTTTATATTCATGCCACTGTTCAACTCAAAAGATGAAATGGAAACAGAATATCAAAATTTAAAAATTTGAAAGCTTCATTGTATTATAGCGATTACGGTAAATCAGCAACGCCTTGGTGCGTAACTGACAAAGAGTATAAGTCAAAATTAAAATTGATCCCCCAGCTTTCAAGAGGCGGAAGTAGTTTTTATTATTACGTGAAATAAGTAAATGAATGAATGAATAAAACCTTCAAATCACTTGTTTTATATAAAAATTGTAAAATGATAGTATACACATTTAAAGTTTTGCTACAAATTTGTTGTAGAATTGCTTTTCTAGAAAATCTGAAGAATTAAATTAAAAACTAATCCAACAGGCTTAATACATGTTAAATGCTCCAATATTTTGCAGTTCACTGATTGCTGTCATTATATTAGTAAATAACGAGCATGTTTTTCTTTAAACATAATTATTAATATTATTTATGTGATTCAGAGCTTACGACAGTTTTTGTGCTAGTCAGGGAACTCTCTTGATATTTATTTCCTCTTTGGTTTGTCTAACCATCCAAGATGGCGGCGCTTGTGGGGCTGCGTGCTTGTTTCTCTGGTAAAACTCTTCATGCCTTGCTGCTATGTGATTATTTATGCCTCTGTGAGCGCTCGTGGAGCCTCCGTGTTATTATTTATTTGTAAAATAGTATATTAAGCTATTCAGGCGTGAAGAAATGGAGAAAGGGAGATGATGCTCTCTCTTCTGAATGCAGAGCAAGGTCACGTTACCAGTGAGGTTTAGCTAACGGCAGAGCTAATGCGGATGAAGACTGACCTGTGGTTATCCCTGACTACGCCGTGATAATCAACATTATACCAAACTAAACTCTACATTGTGCCGGGGGAAACTCCTTGCTAAAATTATGTTGTGTATTTGTTCTCTTTAGCGTGAGTCAAATGTTAGCTGCTGCTGAAAAACATAGTTCAAATGAACCCAGAAGAGCCTGATAGAGCAGGTTTAAAGAAATCTATTTACATGCTTAGGGGATTTCACACGTAGGAACAAACATAAAGACATGTTATTGCAAAAACTGGAAAGGTTTGAAGGCTTATTGTCTCGTTAGGACAGTGTCCCGCATGTAGTAGAGGTTTCTCTGTTCCAGCACACCTGATTTTAATCAGTAGGTGATTATTTATTAGTGTCTGACAGTAAAAGTGTGTTATAAAGAAAGATACTTGATGCAGACCCTTAGAGATTATTTCCAAGGCTCATTAGGAAAGTGACTTAAATAATCTCCAACCTGGATGTATGTATAATGTTTGTTATAAGAGGGTAACAGCTCCTCCTAATGTGTCTAACTATAGTCAGCTCAATGTTTTTCAAAATAAAAGCTAGAGGTTTACTTTTAAAATGTTAATTGTTGCCATTTTAGTTACTTTATTATTTCTTCTCAGCCTTTCAGCTTTCTTCGCCGAGCCTCCTGCACAGCTCGTTCAAACTGGTCAGTATCCAAACGAGCTGCTCTCTGTAACATTTTTACTGTTTGGATTGAATGTGTTGGATTCTCTTTGGTTTGTAGTGTGCTGTGCCTTTGAGTCGGCGAACGTTTGCTGCAGAGGTTAAGAAGACCTACAGCAGAGAGAAACCTCACGTGAACATCGGAACGATTGGCCATGTGGATCATGGCAAGACCACGCTGACTGCAGCCATCACAAAAGGTAGAGTCCTTTAATATCTGTGCTGCTACCAGGTAAAATAAGCTACTTTTACTAACACAGTCTGGGTATTTCGCTCCTTTTCTCAGTGCTTGCTGATGCTGGGGGTGCTCGCTACAAAAAATATGAGGACATTGACAACGCCCCAGAGGAAAAAGCTCGAGGAATCACTATCAATGCATCTCACGTAGAATACACCACAGCCAACAGACATTACGCCCACACAGACTGCCCCGGCCATGCTGACTACGTCAAGGTAATCTGCCTCTCTTCATCTGAACGTGATGCAGCCTGGTTGATGTTCCTGAGACATGTCCTTCTGTCCCTCCTCAGAACATGATCACAGGGACGGCCCAGATGGACGGCTGTATCCTGGTGGTGGCGGCCACCGACGGCCAGATGCCGCAGACGCGTGAGCACCTCCTGCTGGCCAGGCAGATCGGTGTCGAGCATGTGGTGGTTTTCATCAACAAGGCGGACGCTGTGGAAGACAAAGAGATGCTGGACCTGGTGGAGCTCGAGATCCGCGAGCTGCTCACAGAGTTTGGTTACGACGGCGAGAACACACCTGTGGTGATCGGCTCCGCCCTCTGTGCCTTGGAGGTAGATGTCTTACTGAAGCATGAAATTTCCAGGCCAAACTCATTTAAAAATCATCAAAATCTACCTGAAATGAAGCGTTTATAATTCAGGTGTGATGATGTCTGTGTGACGTTTCAGAGCAGAGATCCTGAACTGGGCATGAACGCCGTCATGAAGCTGCTGGAGATAGTGGATTCGTACGTTCCTCTACCCAAACGAGAGCTGGAGAAACCCTTCCTTCTTCCCATCGAAGGGGTTTATTCAATCCCAGGTAGGAAAAAACTCAGGAAGAGCTTCTCAAGCTTCTGACCTGTCAGGTTTCATTAGCAGCATAAGTTTTGTTTTTGTCTTGAAGGCAGAGGGACAGTCGTGACCGGCACTCTGGAGAGGGGCGTCATAAAGAAAGGAGATGATTGTGAATTTGTGGGTCACAATCGCTGCTTCAAGTCTGTGGTTACAGGTGAGTGGTAGGTTGTCGGTCTCACCGGACCACCACACTTCTGCACTTCCCTGGGTCCTCCACTCATTACGCGCTCGTGCATTAAGCAACAGAACACCACTGGTGTGAGAGGTTCAGTAATATCAGAGAAGGAGAAACAGCCGGCTGCTACCACTTCAACTTTAGGACAAACTACCAGAGTCCCTAAAAGAAAAACACCATTTGAAGTCACGGACAACAAAAGACGTTTGGACCTAGAAAACACTGACTGGTGTTTAGCGCTATCTCGTTTCCTCAGGCAATGCGGGTTCTGGTTTCAGGCGGACGTGGCCTGGAGATGACATCCGACGGGAGGGGTGAGAGTTCTGTGCCTGTGTTTGTGTTTAAAATCTAGCCTGTTTTGCAGATTTGCCATAGCAGCTTTAAACATAATTTTTGGTTAGTTTCTGGTAATTATGGTTTATAAGGGAGTGAAATAATCATGTCCGTGAACTGTTTTTGTGTGTAAATTATCACCGGTCAAACGGGCCGGAAAATCTAAAAAAAAAAAACTCATCTAGCAAGTGCTTGAAAAGTTCTTTGATATGATTCTGCCAAAAATATGAGAATCCTGTTCATAGATGTTTGGTTTATTAGTAGCCGAGGCTCATTCAGAAAACACAATCAGATCATCCGACCAATTATGATTATGCATAATATCACACATGACGTCATTTTCAAGATTTGACCAAAACAGTTTGAACTCCATCATTTTAGCTCCAGACCCACAAAATAACAATTGTCAAGACATGGAACTCCAGATATCTCTGATTTGACAATACAAGTATGCTGATAAAGCTAAATAATTTAGGGCATAAAGAAAAAAAGCGTCAGCTCATGTTCACTTATATCTATTTATGACAATTTAGTTGAGTTTATGTAGGAATTATGGTAGAAATATAGCTTCAGCAATTGTTTTTCAGTTTTGTTTTGATTGATGGAAATCATCTTTAGACGGCCTGTTTAGTTCTTGGTGACCCACAGTGATGACCCGACCCCAACTTTAGGAACCACTGACCTATTGGCCCTTTTCCACCAGTGTCTGCTCGGTTCAGCTCAGTTCTAAAGCGTTAAGTAAAGAGTAAGGCCCTCTTTTCAAAACCCAACCTTGCTGTGGTTCCTAACATACCGAGCCAGGCTGAAAACACGACGTCGGAAGACCTGATCACTGATTGGAGCTAGTGGGTGGAGTCACTGGTTGTTTCTCACACTCTCCTGTACTTCTCCAGAGTTTTCTGCCTGCAGCTTTTCCAGGTCTCTTCTTTTTGGAATCTGACAACAACAAAAAACACAGATTGAGCAGAAAGTTTAACATTGCTACCATGACCTCTTGGGATGTAAGAAAATATCAATACACTGAAATATCACAATATTTCATGTTATGATACTGACTCAATATTTAAAAGCAGTGTATCAAATTTTTATTGAGAATTTACATGCAAACCTTTACTGTGTTTCTTTTGTGTGGTACAATTCATACTCTGACGGCGAAGTTGCTGCAGTTTTACCACCTTCATTCTGACGGAAGAAGATCTGGTGTCTGGCTAGCTTAGAAATCCAGACCAACCGTAGCTGTAGCAAAAGATGAAGCTGTGCCGGTCTAGCCATGCTCCATTGTACCTCAGCAGGTCCACCGTTGGTCTGAGCAGTTTTGTATCTTGACAATCACAGTGCTCTGTTTGTTAGGTGGGCGTAACGCTAGAGCTGCGACGTAGAAAAACTACAAAGATGGCGCTGACTCAGGAACGGTGCTTGTTTGAAACAATTTTGGCATCAGCTTTAGACAATTTAGACTTGAGCTTTTCTTTGAGACATGAGTTGATAGATGTACTTAAGTCATTTATTTTGAAAAATAATGTATTTGCTTCTTCTGACTGCCCCATTGACTCACATCCATAGCAATGACTACGTCATGTTCACTGCTCTGATTGGTCCTAGCGTTGTCCAATTGTGTGCAGAGACGGTTTGAAAGACTGTAGCTTCCTCACCACGACTGGGTGGTTTTAATGGCTCGTGGCATGACTTTATATTTACATATACAGGATGGCTTGCCAGGTCTGAGTTTTCCAATGAAATGTAGTCTTAAAAAAGCCCACTAAGCCCGCTTCTCAGTTGAGAAGGAAAACCACCCGTAGAGTCGAGCCGTACTGAGTGGTGGAAAAGGACCATTGTTTTAAAACGGTGACATGAAAGCACTTCTGGAATGTTTCACTTATTTATTTATTTAATCTTTGTTTTCAGGCGTAGAGATGTTCCACAAGTCTTTGGACCGGGCAGAGGCAGGAGATAACCTGGGAGCTCTGGTCCGAGGCCTGAAGAGGGAAGACGTGAGGAGAGGGATGGTGATGTGTAAACCAGGATCCATCATGCCTCACCAGAAAGTCAAGGCTCAGGTACAAAGCTACCCTCCATAGTTTTACATCATTTATGACTCAAAACCATAGATGGTGTCGGCACGCTCCAGTGTGTTCTGCTGTGACCACTGTTAAAATC
The DNA here is from genome assembly GCA_006937985.1 of Aphyosemion australe. Lineage (NCBI taxonomy): Eukaryota > Metazoa > Chordata > Actinopteri > Cyprinodontiformes > Nothobranchiidae > Aphyosemion > Aphyosemion australe. The sequence continues at coordinate 1,630,056 of SSNS01000130.1, read as the reverse complement.
ACAGCTCAGGATAATGAACATGTTCAGAGTGACGGTGTAAATAAAGACGTGTGCAGATGCAGCTGCTGCATGAATCAAGTAAATACAAGCGCAAGGTCTAGTTACTGTAAAAAGTTTCTCTTTTTAAATGAAGATTACTGAAATGATTTCAACATTTCTGTCTTTTCTCACATTTAGACTTTTCTACCTAAAACTCCTTATTTTTGTTTAAATGTTATATTAAAACTGCGTTTTTAACTGTTGCTTTGCTGTGTTTTAATGGAATCCTACGCACATTTAGCTTTTTGCCTCAATAATAAACCAACTGAATGAATTTTCTGTTGTGTTTTTTTTGGTTTCTCACACATTTAAACAGTTAAATGAATCTCTGGATGTTCTGCAGGTTTACATTCTGAGTAAGGAGGAAGGAGGCCGACACAAACCCTTTGTTTCCAACTTCATGCCCGTCATGTTCTCTCTCACCTGGGACATGGCCTGCAGGGTCACTCTACCTACTGATAAGGTGTGTGTGTACTTCTGGTGTACATTTGCATCTCCCGTCACAAACGTGTGTTGTTCCTATAACTGGACTCTGACATCGGTGTTGTTTGCGTTCTCTTTAAGGAAATGGTGATGCCCGGTGAGGACACGTCGTTGTCGCTCACACTCCGCCAGCCGATGGTTCTGGAGAAAGGCCAGAGGTTCACTCTGAGAGACGGAAACAAAACCATCGGCACCGGCCTGGTCACGGACATCCTTACCGTGGCAGATGAAGACCATGTCAACTGGGGCTGAAGGGAAACTGTGGAGAGGGCGGGGCTTGTGCTGTCTGGGTGTTTATCTGCTCAGATGAATTTATTCTAGAAACAAACAGAAAACAAATACACAGATATAAAACAGGACGTAAAGACATGCAAGGGTCTGGTGTTCCGTTCCACTCAACCAAAAACGTGCAACGTTCATTAAAAACTGTCAGTGAAGATTATGTCATTTATGTAATAAAATGTATTTAATAATAAACGTCCCTTCTTTGTATTTGTTTTCTTTAGTTTTTGTTCACCAGCTACTGGCAGCAGTAGCTCAGGAGGTAGAGCGGGTTGTCCAGTAATCGGAGGGTTGTGGGATCGATCCCAGCTCCCAGCAGAAAATGCTGCTGTTGTGTCCTTGGGCAAGACACGTAACACACCCTGCCTGCTGGTGGTGGTCGGAGGAACCGGTAGCCCCAGTGTTCGGCAGCCTTGCTTCCATCAGTGCACCCCAGGGCAGCTGTGGCTACATTGTAGCTCACCACCACCAGTGTGTGAATGGGTGGATGGCTGATTGTGTTGTGAAGCGCTTTGGGGGGTTGTAGAACCCTAGAATGCGCTATACAAATACAGTCTATCATTTGTTACGCCAAAACTGATAAAATTACAGAGAATAGAAGATGATTTCACAAAAGTATTTTTATAAACTAGAAAATCCTCACACTGCTGCGTTTAGACAAAACAGAAATCTAATATGTTCTCATATCACACTGATGCATGCTGAGTATTTCTACACAATTTAAGACGTTTTTATTGAAATTGATTATATTATTTAAAATGTCCCTCTTTAGAATATGATTATTTTGTAAATGAGTTATCTAAAAAACAGATTGAATACATAATCTTTCAATTTTCATTAGTATTTTTCTCTGCTGTAACAAAATTGCTTCAACCTGCTGCATGTTTTATGGTGAGTGCACCACAAGAGGGCAGCAGACATGCATTTGAGATATTAAAATGTTCATTAAACTACATGAGGAAACTAATCATTTACATGTTCTTTAGTATAAAAACTTGTTTACAAATTAATATGGGTAAAGAGAAAAGTTACTGGTGGTAATATGGTTCTCAATCACTGGGCCGAGGACCCACACCAGTCTGTGGGTGTTACTGTTGCTGTGAGCTGTTCCTTCAACCTGAAAATAACATACTTGGACTCGATGACCTACCTTCCTTCTAAAAATCTGCTGCATCCAACCATGTCTTCTGCCCTCCAGTGGAGAATCTAGGTACTACAGAAAGATGGTGTCAGATTCATTTTATTACCTTTACATCATAAAATATTATTGCTTAATAATTGAAACATTTGGTATTGAAAACTTTTAATTGAATCCATGTATTAATTTTATGTATGAGGTCTTAAAGGAGGAATCATAGTTTTACAAATGATATTCTGCAGTGTTTTATTTAGAAGAAATACGATGATTATTACATCAAAATGTGACTTAAAAAATAAAATTCATAATAATTACATTTTTATTTGTTTTTAGAAATCTTAAAACTAGCTAAAGTAAGATTCTTCTGCTAGTTTTAAGATTTCTAGCCAAGCAACGTTTGCTTACATTGGCAGATTTTTTTTACTTAGAACAAAAAAATTGGATCAAATTTAAGAATATTTACCTTATTTTAAATAACGCTATTTTTCTAGAGAAGATTGTATTTTCTTTTTAGATAAGATAAAATGTCTAAAAATGAGGATTAAAATAAAACTTTCTTAGAAAAAATGTTTTGCATTGTAGACTTTTTCAATTTTAATTGAGCTAAAAACACAATTAAATCTTTGTTCATATAACAGTTATAAACACAATGGTTGAAGTGCATAACCCTCCTGGACAGGAGAAGGTTTAGCAAGGGTGGTGGTTCATCCCTGGGGTCCAGGGGGTGAGGTGGTGCTCACTTCTCAAAAAATAAAAAAAAGAACAAACACTGAATTTGAGCCTGACTCTGAAAATGCATACACAAGGACTCGCAGCAGTGGGATTAGTGTAGAAAAAGTCATAAAAACTCAAAAAAACACCTGGGGTCCAATGGACCCCATTAGAAACGTGATATAGGGCGTGTGGACAGCTCGCAGATGTGTTGGAGCACACCACCGCCACACGCAGCGAGAGAGGGACAGATAGAATTACTGGTGACAGCCTGAGCTTTGGGGAGGATGGGTATTAGACCACATCAGGAACAGTCTAAAAAAAAGAACAAACATTGAATTTCAGCCAAGACTCTGAACATGCTTACAAGATGGCTCACTGCAGCAACATTAGTCCAGGAACTGGGAAAAGAGCAATGAAAAAGTGCACATGGGTCCATTTGACCCCACCAGGACTCCTGGACATGCCCACAGGAGGACTCGCCACATCTGGATTAGTGAAGAAACTGGGAAAAAGTATTAAAAATGTGGAAAAATAAAACCCCATGAGGTTCAGTGGACCCCATTAGGAAAACGGGAGGGTTAATAATAAATCAGAAGTATTTTTGAGCTGTCTTTGGTCTCAATCTGCAGAGTTGGTGTTCCCTCTGGGAAGTTCTTTCGTGTTTGCCGTCAGTACTTGAGTCAGAGTCTCCTGTAATCCAACCGGCCTGTTGCTGTAACCAAATCCTGTCTGTCTGCAGCAGCAGCAGCGAGCACCACTGAGTGATGTGCCCAGCTGGAGGAGGAATCTTTCCATCGGACTGTAAACTCCGCCGTGTTTCTGTGATACTGACAGCAACAGCATCAATACACTCAATAAGATTTCCTACTTTGTTTTGTCAACAGCTCCGCTGCAGAGACGTGATGGTAAAGACTAGTCCAGATGAAAACTAAAACACTTGGAATTTGGTTCAGAGACTGAAACAGCCTTAGCATGAGTGTCAGTAAAATATAATATGTTCAAATATGATGAGATTTGAAGACCATTTTATGATAAATTCACATTTAAGACCAGATTTATAGTTATTAAATAACATATAAACCCTGTACTAGAAGTATAATTAGAACATTTTGAAACTAAATAAAAAAACATAAAACATATTTATCAATAACACATTATCTTGCATGCTGATCTTTAACGATTGAACTTAGTTTGTAACGTTTCCAGATACAATTATGTGCAAACGTTTCATAAAGTTCAAATTAGCATCTTTTCCAGTTGCTTGAGTTGGATCGCAGTTTAATTTAAGTGTCATCCACCCAACAACCAGTTTCCTGTCTGGGTGTTTCCCACACAGGGTGGAGTCCGCTCCCATCCTCAGGTTCTCTCCTCTAACCTCTGAGCTGCTCACACCCTCAGAAGAATAACACCAGGCCGTCTGATTCTGCTGTTATTGGAAAGAGAAACTGGAATAAAATATCAAGAAAATGTTAAGATCCTGACACATCTGGATTATGTAAGGTCTTCATGACAAGGACAGCTTCAATATCTCGTTTCATTTACAGCAATCATTACATAAAGATCTGAGCTCAGCAGGGTTACTTAGTTGTGTGATGAATAAACACCATGGATCAAATCTTTATTGCCTTTACAGGGCTGGGTTTTTCTGTACACTCTGTGTGCACAACTGTTAGTCAGATTTTGGGGGATTATGTGACACTGACACAGGTAAATTCAAATCAGTCAATCTAAAATGTTAATAAACCTGAAACTTGAGCAAAGGAAACGTGAGCGTGAACATCGTCATGGAGAAAATCATTAGTCTGCAGAATTATCACCCAGCTAAACCAAAACCTGTTTTAATCTGTTACAACACAGAATTTCCAATAAAACATGGCTGACATCCTGTTTAAGAAGGGCCCACATGTTCTCACTAGGGTTTAGGTCAGGTGAGGAAGTGGGCCACGCCCTGATACAGGTGATGGAGGAGCGTTTTCCAGGACTTAAAAAATCACGGTCTTTTTCTTACTGTCTGTAGGTTCAGGAGTTGAGTTTGAGTCCACCTTCAACCCCAACTAGCCCATACCAGAACCACACCTCCACCATGCTGGTGAGGATGGGGTGCTCTGTGCCTGTTAGTGATCCAGCAACAGGACCTTATATGATCCGTCACTCTCATCTCATCAGTCCACAAAACCCATCTCCAGATCTTCCTTTGCCCCAGTCTTCATGTTTCTGTTTACATGTCCAGTGTCGGTCGGGTCTAGTCTTTGAGCTCTCTGAGCTCTGAACACCTTTCTGGGAATGCCGGAGCTCTGGATCATGACGACACAGGATAACAGATTCCAGGTTCCTTCACATTTATTCTTCTTAAATCTTTGGCCTTTAATCTGCAGCTGATTTTTCTTGCAAACTTGTCGAATACTTGCTACAAGATTCTCGATGGTTCTTTGATCAACACCGATATCTTAGCAATGCAGCGTCTCTCAGAAAGACTTTTTACAATTTTTGATTTTTCAGTCAGTTAAATCTCTTTTTTGACCCAATTTTGCCAAGAAAAATGAAGATGGTGATAATTATGCACATCCTATTAAAGCGTGTTGATCTCCTTAGACCACATTCAAGTTTATTCATCTTGGAGATGATATACATCTAAAAACTGTGATATGATCAATATACTCAACTATTAATTGAGCACAGTGCAGTCTTTGTTATTTGCAGCAGAAACTAGCAGAACTAGCTGTCTGCTGTGTTTTCGGTTGTATTTTTACTTTTATCCATTCAACACTGTGGTAAAATTTTATTAAATGTGCTCAATAGATAAATCAGTCTGAGTTTGGTTGGCAACATTTCCACATGTAATTTCATATTTTTTCAGCCAAAAATTTAAGAAAAATACCCAGAAAAACTAAACTGGAAGTGATATTGGGATTTCTTAAATGCTATTTGAATGAACCATATAAAACATGTTGGACCAAAACTATCGACTTTCCTCTTAGCCTCCCTCAGATTAGCAGTCAGCTAGTTTGGTAGAAGCTATTATTCGTAAACTCTTTATTGAAACTCACTCTGAAAGATCTGAAGCATCACTTTACATTTTTTTGGGGTTTTTTCTGTTATTTTGAAGATAAAACATCAGTCAGAATTAGCTGAATCTGACTTTAGCAACTGTAATTTTTATTGGTAAAATGTATTTCTAAATGCAAGTTTACTTTTTCTGACCATAAGACAGAAATCTGAACGCCTGTGACAAAACCAGAAATCAACTCTCAATGAGAATTAAAGAAAGCTTTGAGAAAATTACTAAAAAAACAAACTGAAGACCTGTTGAGTTAATTGATTAATTAACGAGGATATAAATGATGTAACGTCACAGAAGCAGCAGGAAGTATCTCAGCTGCAGTTAGAAGAGCTGAGTCTGAAACATCTAGAGTGTTTTTCTACTAAAGCGAATGACTCTGTAGCATGGCGCTACGTCTTTTCACCCTCCGCCTCTTTTCCTACAGCTGAAGGAAGTTATAGAGCTGCAGCAATTAAGGCAGAAAGCTCCTCTCAGCGGCCCACTCTGCGTGTTTGGTTCCTGACCCTACACGGCTCCTCGTCCTCCAGCTCCATAGAGTGGGTGGGAGCATCTTGGGTTTATTCTCAGAGCACCACAAAAGTAACAAATTATGCTTTCATTTGGCCCCAAAGGTAGAAGTGTGAATATTTAGCCTCACGGATGTCAGATAATGGAATATAACAAGCTCTCTTTAGCTGTTCCATTGATGAAGGGATCACCCAGGCATAAAAACTTATTAAAGCGCAATCAAACTAACAGCCAAGTGTCGTCTGCATATTTGCAAAGATGTTTCCAATCTGTTGCATAAGAAACCTCTGACTGTAATTTAAATCTGTTTGTCAACGGCTTGTTCTCTCTCGTTCCCTGCTGTTCTTATTTGTTAAAACTCCCCAACAAACACAACATTTCTCATTATCCCTACAGTGTTTGAGTATAATAAAGAAGTGAAAGGAGTGGCTTTGTCATGTTTTATTGCAGTCATCAGCAGATTTTTTTGTCTGTTCGTCATTATTTAAAATGTTGCATCACACAACCAAAATGAAAGGAAAAAGGTGCAAATTAGATTTAGAATGGCTTCAAATGCATCAGGATCAGGTGGAAGACAGCAGGGCGAGGACATTTCTGTTTGATTTCAGTCAAGTTAAAAAAAAAATGTTAATTTTTCTGTCAGTTTACATCGTGAGACCCAAACAGCCACAGGAGCTTTCGTCAGAACCATCGTTTAGGTCTCTGGAGCGAGCCGGTTCTGTTCTTTTCAGCACAGGTCAGCAAAAAATCAAAACAAATGTGTTGAAAGCTGCTGAAACGGTGGTCAGGTGTACAAAGTTAACCCACATAGAGCTTTAAGTTTGACTAATGTGGAGAAATAAGTCGTTTATCTTAGCTGGGAGAGAAAAAACCAGTAGTACACAGTCTGACCTACTATCTGTAGGACTGATCAGTGAGAAAAACACATTCATACTAGAGCAGGAGGGTGGAAAACACACAGAAACGTTTACACAACAGTGATATGTTCAGTATTAGATCTTAAGGTGCTTCTGTTGGGTGGTTTAAGACTTCAGCTGGTCGTGACTAACAAACATAAATCAGCATTTAGCAACAACTTTAGGATCAGAGTGAAACTATGAAGAACCTCGGAGTCTATATGAGTATATATGAATTTATATTTTTTATTGTAATGTTGAATTTATATAGACTCATTTCCAAGTAGATGTGAAGGGTTTTCTAAAGAACTTTATAATGAAATCTGTCCGTACAATTTCCTGCAAGTTCTTATAAATTTACCAAAACCTTTTGAATCTTTAAGGGTTAGAAATAATTGGAAAAAAGTGGTTTTGAGCAATCAAGAATTAGATATCTTTTTACCAAGATGTACTGGGTAGATTTTATTTAACAAGGAGACGAGACAGGAAGGTGAGGAAGAGGGACAGTCCAAGGGTCAGACAGGTCATGCTGGAGCGACACCCTGACTAGTCCTGGTTCAGGAGGAGTTATAGTGAAGTTTTCTTCTATGTTCTCTTAATCTTGATTGGTTTTGTGTTTGTTGGGAGGTTGGGATGAGTTCCTAATGGAAAAGAGTTGTTATAGAAAAACTTTTTTTTTTTTTACAAAAAGAAACTGTAGAAATTATATAGCTCATGAAACATTGTTAGGGCTCAAAATGTCCCAGGAGCCCTGGGAAATGGCCAAACTCAACCCCATAATAAAGCCATAAAACGTGAAAGACTGGTTTGCCCTGCCCACTCGGCCAGGACATGAATAATAAATGAGCTGCGTGCTGATTGGCCAGTTTACCCTGATGGCTCTATGACCACAGACTTGTATATAAACACTAGATGGCGAAAGCAGGAGTCGAGGGCGTAGCTAAACAGCGGCCATCTTATTTCAGACAGCAGATGCTCTGCTCTCAATGGTAGCAGGTGAGTGAACAATTTAAACAAAAACACTCTTAACTCCATTAATTAATTATTAATGGATTTAAAAGCGGGTTGCATTATTACACACCTCATAACACATAGGCTTGAGACGACATACTTGCACATGTTGAAATTAGCGAGCCAAATCCGTCATATTTCACAGCCACATCTCTGGTGTTTAATCAAATCGTTTGAAAATTGGTTGAAAACTGAGCAAGTTAGAGTTATTATAAATATTACATGCACCATTGACACCAATGTTATGAAAGGGGACAGCTGTCTGAAGTAAGATGACCGCCACGTTGCTATGTCGCACTCCATTGGCGAACAGTGCGAGTGAGCCATCTAGTGTTTATATAAGTCTCTGTCTGCCTGAAGCTAGTTACTCTAGTTACTCAGAGTATCTGGATTACTCAATCAGTAAGCTTTGGCATTTATTCCAAGTCTTGGTATTCCCAGTACATCCTGGAACGTTACATGCTAGCTCCGACATTGTCCTGTGTTGCTTTCCTCTTGTCCAACAAGGACGTTAGCAGTAGCTCGGGCTAGTGTTATCAGTAGCTCGGGCTAGCGTTATCAGTAGCTCGGGCTAGCGTTATCAGTAGCTCGGACTAACGTTAGCAGTAGCTCAGGCTAGCGTTAGCAGTAGCTCGGGCTAGTGTTATCAGTAGCTCGGGCTAGTGTTATCAGTAGCTCGGGCTAGCGTTATCAGTAGCTCGGACTAACGTTAGCAGTAGCTCAGGCTAGTGTTAGCAGTAGCTCAGGCTAGTGTTAGCAGTAGCTTTGGCTAGTATTGTTCTGTGGTTAGCATTATTGGCACCAACTAATATATATACTGCTGACGTTGAAGTGAGTTGGGACATGATTTCAGGAGGTGTGTCTAAGATTATGACGTGTTAAACCAGCTTTTCTCAGAACAAACCATTTCTCCGTGGCCGTTACAACATTACTAATTTACATAGGAAAGCAGGTCAGAGACGACACAGACGCTTGTTGTGCTACATTAGACACCCCAAGCTGCCTATGTTTAAGAGCAATTTAAATGTATGTTTAAATTCTGAAACCCCTTTAATTTAGCAAAAATGTTTGCTTCTCATTTAAGAAGACGTTGGTGCTTTAAACCAGGAGATGCTAAAGTTTTTAAACTCTAATCCAGAATAATCCCAGAATAAAATAGTGCAACATACGAACGCAGCAACACACACATGCACTGATGCTTTCTCCAAGAATCTTATCAGTTGATTCCTTTGTTTTCTCCTGACACATTTATTCTAATAATGCATTTCTAACATTTATCATAAAACCTTCTGGTTTGGTTCTTTGCTGTTTTTTTTTTCCTTACATGTTCTTATTTTTATAATCCTTATGTTCATTCTTTAAAATATGGTGAATATAAACTGCCAGCACTATACTGTTTTTTTATCTTTTGGTATTTTTAACTAGCTTTAATAAGAAAAAATAATACTTTATGTTGTTTTATATTAAACCCATATGCAGTACATTCTTATTGTTGATTTTGCCTAAATCTTTAGTAAGTGCATTTAATTATTGTTTACATAAGTTTAAGTATTTCATATTATTTTATTTAAGGCAGCAGTAATTAGTAATATTTAACTTGTTCTTTAACAAAAGAAAAATTACATACATTTTCAAATTTTTACTCTGATCTCATCATCGGGGTGTGATGCTGCTGTTAGGCCACTTCCAGGTCATTTATCACTCAGTCAGCAGGGTAATCTCTTCTAAAATAAACATTAGCTTCAATTTAAACCTAACAGGAATCCACCTTTCCAACTGTTTCATTAAACAAACATGAGAACAATTATTCATGAAAACAACTGTTTTTAAAAAGACATTAAAACAGACCAGAAGCCATCTTTTTGGAGGAATCTGCCTCCATCAATTGAGTAAACTCAATTATATTTGCAAAAAAAATTATGTTAATGTTCAAATTTCACTTTGTGTTTCAAATATACAACATTTATAATGAAATGGGTCCTCTTAGTTAAAGCCATACTATGCAACTTTTTCATATTTCTAAATTATTTTCTTGTGCCTGTATGTGCTAAAATGACCCTTTACAGGATTAATGACCCCCACCGCCCTCTGTGGCCAGAATACCGCACTTGCAACTTCAGAGTGCCGGTCTGGTCCCTGTTGGACTTAGTAAAGTGGAGCTGACATGCCTGGTGCTGCAGTCTGCTTCCAGCATGTTTCCTGCATGTTTTAGATCGTGAACACAGCTGATTTGTGTGATTTAGTGATGAACCGCTCCTGTAGACACTAATGAAGGCTGAGGAGACATTTCAGCAGTTAGATTAAGGTGTTAAAAAGACAAACGCACAGCGAGGAGACAAGTTTTACTTTTGCTTTGACCACAGATAATTAATAATGGACAATAGGGGGTGCTAAAAGCAAGCAAAATTGCCAAATGTGCCTTTAAATTAAAATCCAATGTCAAGTCTGTTTTTCTTTGTGTGTTTAGCAACATTTTCTGTATTCAACATTGTTCTTTCTATTTAATTTTATTTGTGCCTCTGAGGAAATTCTGCCCCTTTGCTCTGAGGAATATCATGTTAGTAATAATAAATTGCATAACTGAGGGTATCTACAGGAACCTTACTTGTTTTTAAAATGCACATATAAAACCATGTTGTTGTCATGCGCTGTAGAACCAGGATCATCTGCAGTCAAACAGGACAGTCTAATCTAATAAAGCTCAAAAACCAAGTCAGGGAAGGAAAAGTGTTCTTCCAGTGTATGTTTAGATTTATCCAAGAGTGATGGCGATGGAGGCTTTTCCATCTGCAGCAGAGATGTCCTCTCTGGCACCCCACAGTGTCTTCATCAGCAGATAAAAGTCAAATTGCAGATTCCTGTCGGGAGGACGGTTGATTTCGTTCAGAGGTGGTCAGCTCAGACTGCTCCGTCTCACCTCCTTCTTCCTCCTCGTCCCTGCTGATGAAGGCCAGCTCGTTCTCGTAGCAGAAGGAGTTGGCACCAGATGTGGGGAACTTCCTCTCCTCCATGTCCTTGGCGCTGCACCTGGGGGTGGACGGTACCTCAAACGTTTTGTGAAAGTAGGCATAATCTACTCGATACTGGTTCCTCTCCTCAAAGATGACGGGCTCAAAACGGTGACCCCACAGGATTTCAGAGGGCAGGTAGGAGCTGCGTGCTTGGGTTGTCATGGCTGTGGCCTCCACCAGCCCTTCCAGGATGATCACGATCTCAAAGTCAGACGTTTCCAGGTCTTGCTTACTGATGCCAAACAACGGGCTCTCTTCGTCGATCTCGTGGATGATGGTGAGGGGTGCAACCAGAAACAGGCGATCTGTGCCTTTGTCGTATCCCACGTTCATGTCGATCTGATCCATGGGGATGTACTCGCCCTCTTCTGTGTAACGGGGCTTTACCAGCTGGGCCCGCACATGAGCCTCCACAATGTGGCTCTTCCTCAGGTTAGCAACCCTGAACATGAGGCACAGCTTCCCATCCCGCATGGCGATCACCGCGTTGTGGCTGAACAGCAGAGTCTCTGCTCGCTTCTTAGGTCGTGCCATCTTGGCCATGATGGCACCGATCATAAAGGCATCGATGATGCAGCCCATAATGGACTGAAAGACAACCATGAAGACAGCTGCTGGACATTCCTCTGTTACGTAGCGTGCTCCGTACCCTATGGTTGTCTGGGTCTCCACAGAGAAGAGGAAGGCTGCCACAAAGGTGTGGACCTGCCTGACACAAGGAACAAAACCATTATCGTCCCTTTCCTGGCTGTCCATGTCTCCGTGCAGAAGGCCAATGATCCAGAAGGCCAACCCAAACGACAGCCAGGACACCACAAACGCCAGGCTGAACAGCAAGAACATGTATCGCCAGCGGATGTCCACGCAAGTTGTGAAAATGTCCGAAATGTACCTCATGGACTTCTCGTCCATGTTTGAGAAGTGGACGTTGCACTGGCCGGCCTTGCTGACGAAGCGGCTGTGGCATTTGCGCCTCGTGTGGATCTTGCCGTTGCCAAAGCTGCCCACGGCAGGCATGGTGCTCAGTCTGAGACCTTCTTCTTCACAGGACAGGAAGCTGTGTTGGTGAGCCCTTCCCACACTCATCTCTGAGTGAAACACAGCCACGGGGCTTCACACGACCAGGCCCACTGAAGTTTACCGCTCAGTCCAGCACAAACCCAGGATCTACCGTCAACTCCTGGAAAATAAAGACGGGAAGGATGTCATCATCACCAAACACATGGATTAAACAGAAAAAACAAAAACACTCTTAACTTTGTGGATTTCTAACGGAAATATTGGCCATTTTAACCTCGTAAGATCACGTATGTGGACAATGGCTTCTTGCCCTGTAACATTTTATTTTGTTCATCACTATTTCCAGGGGAATCTGTTTCACCTTCTCACATCAACCCATCTGGTGCTGAAACCTCACTAGGCTCCTCAACCAAAAATAAAATTATGAACGAGGCTTGTTGCAAAAACAGCTTCAGTATCAGCTTCATGGCTGCAACATCCGCCCCCTAAAGGTCAGCCGTTTTCAACACTTGGTGCATTTATCCTACAAACTATGATAAGTATTTCTAACTTGGAAACAGATAAAATATAAAACTTTAAAGTGTTTTTAGCCTCATTCATTCTGACACATCAAATTTCCTTTTTTCAGTATTCTTTATCGATTAATCCCACCTTCCTCCTGCCCTTTCTGGATATAATGATCTAAATCGAGTCTGTCTCGATCCATTCCCACCCCTATGCACCGCGGGAAATACTGGTTTATAGAAAGCACATTTGACTGATCAACAAGGCACAGAAATAGCCGGCTAATCTAATGTCCTGCCACTTTTTATGTGACGTATCTTGTTTTTCCTCCAGCTGGCACCAATACGAGAGCCACTGGAGGGCCGTGATGAGGCTGCGTGGTCCCCTTGTGGGACTCAAGTGGAAAATATTATGGGCTATAAAAAACAGATGGGGCAGAAAACTTGGTCTCATAGAGGGCACGGCGTTGGATATGGACGGGCTGATGACGTCATCATTTAGGACGTCATTGAAAAAGGTCTGAAATGGTTCAAGAGGACGTAGAGCCTCATCTGCATGTGAGAAAATGTGATTTTCTTCCTAATTAAAAATAAATATAAATGCATTTATTTATTTCACTTCATTACAAAGTTTCAGGTATCAGCTCCAGGTAACGGGACCTCGCTTCCAAACTCATCTGATCATCATTTTTAAGCTATAAACAAGATCTGATTTGAATTATAAAACTTTTTTCTGTTTTATTTCTATAAAACAATTAGATGAAATTAAAGTTGTTGTCTGGTTACAGCAGTTTGTGTCAGCATAAATGCAGAACCCACCTGTAAATCTAAATATAATAATCTGCTGGAGGTGATTATTATGCAGTCACTGTCAGAATCAGGGTTCAGCATCACATCTCACCCACATGTTACAATTAAAAAGCTCTATGATACTTTAGAAAATCACTGGGTGTACCTGGAGTTGGGATTTACTGGGTATCAGGTAAAATTTTATTTTAGGAGATCTATTCTACAAAATCAGGCCACCTATTAGACCAGCAGCAGATGTGTGAGGTTAGTTTCTACATGTTTTATATTCATGCACCAGCCTATTAGAAGACTATTGTATGGAGGAAATGATAAACAAGGTAAAATAATTCATATTTTAATGCAAAAATGATGCAGACATTTTCCTCGAGACGTTTTATGGTAGAATGGAAATTTGCAACATGCTTCCTGCACACGCTACATCATCTAATAATCACATGTTTACTCAGTTTAATCCATCCTGTAGTCACAGAGAAGTGTTTAAACACCTTTAAATAAACACAGGTGAAGAACCAGATGACTGGGAGGCATCTGGGACATGGTTTATGTTAAAATACGTGGAATCTTTTCAAACATAATCAGTTTTTAAAAAAACTTCAATGCCTGCATCTTGTGCATTTTCCCTGTTTTTAACAGCAATAAAAAGTAGGGACAGGATGAATTTACTAAATTATTTGAGCTAAATTAATTCCTTTAAGTATGTTTTTTTAATGTCTGGAGTTCCTGGAGAACTCGAGCGTGTCTAGCTTGTTTTACATAATTTTTTTCTAGTTTCCTAGTTGCTAGGAAGCGGTCTGAGTGTCGGAGGAGATAATAATATCTAGTATTTTGTGTGACCGCTTGTCTGCTATTACACAAGTCACACTCTGCCTGCTGAGCTGAGACATTAACACAAAAGCAGTGATTAGACCCGCTCCCTCCTGGCGTTGGGTAGAAAGTACAAATATAACTCGCTTTATTACTTATTCAAGCAGATTGCTATTATTGTAATCTAAAGTAAAAAGCAGCTTACCTTTTGTGCATGTGCGCTCATTAAATGTAGATTTGTAACTTTTCCTTTCCTTTTTAGCCAAACTGTTGCATTTTTATCCTTGATCCTTCGTTCACTCCTTCTCTCCTGCTAAGGGTAGAACCACTCTGTCCTCCTGAGGCAGGAAAGGAAACCACCAGAGAGGATCTTCATCTCTCCGTCTGATTCATTCACACTGACTGCTGTCAAATGCTCCAAAGGTTCTCACTCAGCTGGTGTCCAGTGGATCAGAAGCACATGAAAAACACTTTGGCTGAAGCTCTGGAGATGAATTTGGACCCTTAAAATAAATTCATGGCAACCATCCAGAACAAGGTGAATCCAGGGGCCGTTTGTCCAGATCCCTCAAAAATGTAGTTCTTCACTTTGGTCTGTCCTCTTCCACATGTCTCTCACTTTGTCTGATCTGGTTCTGCTGCAGATCCCACTCCGTATCCCACATCCAGTGCTCACTGCTCAGCTCCATTCCTCCCCCTCCCTCCCTCCTTCAGTGTCACTGTAGATACTTGGCATTTGGAGACTACATGCTCTTCTTCTGTGAAGTGTTGATGGTCAGCTGGTGATCGGCGGCGCTGAAAGGACCAACTGGTTTTTTCAGGATTGATGTAGCCCAGCCTGACCAGAACATACGGGTGTGTGTGTGCGTGTGTGTGTGTGTGTGTGTCCACAAAACATTTTTTATTTATTCTGCGATAACATTATTTCAAATATTCAGGCGTATTGGTGCCAATAACATGCACACACAAACTTTCACCATTTACCATTTTTTACCATAACTCACTCAGAAAACATAAATTCACCCACAGATGCAGATTCCTAAAGAACATCTCTTTTTCTCACAATGTGAGTGAAATAAATAAATGTTTTTATTCAAAATTAAAAGATGGGGCTTCATTTTTTTGTGATTGTTTATTTTATATTATATTGGTTTTTATATGAAAACCATAAATGCATGGTCTATCTGTGTTAAATCAATGTCTATAAAAGCATTATTTCATTACTTTTTTGTTGTTTTATTAATTTTTGAGGTGCATGAGTAAAAAACCCAATCTGTTGTTTGCTGCTACATTCTGGTTGTCTGATGGTGTTTATAAATGGTTTTGGTTAATTAATTATTTGGGGAGTTGGATAAAAAAAGACTTTGGAGAAAATTCTATATTTTGTTTTGAAACTTGCCCTGAATGGCAGGTGTGAAAGAAAAGCTGAGATTTTTTCTAAACCTGTCAGAAAAATAAAAATAAAAA
This sequence comes from Aphyosemion australe, assembly GCA_006937985.1. Taxonomy (NCBI): domain Eukaryota; kingdom Metazoa; phylum Chordata; class Actinopteri; order Cyprinodontiformes; family Nothobranchiidae; genus Aphyosemion; species Aphyosemion australe. The sequence goes on along the minus strand of SSNS01000130.1, from coordinate 1,614,310 downwards.
TGTATAATTTATTTTCTGACATTATTCCATCAAATGAGCTGAGAAAAAAAATGTTGGGAACATACTTAAAAAAAGGACAATTTTTTTTTTTTTTATTTATTAACGTTTGTTTTTGCTTTTTACTTTCCTTTCAGGGTTTTAAAGAACCAATGAGCCTGATTACCATAACACGGGCGATGGTAGCAGAGGAGTTAAGTTGTCACCTTGCAATCGGAAGGTCGCAGGTTCGCAACCTGCTCAGTCTGTCGCTGTTGTGTCCTTGGGCAAGACACTTAAACCGCCTTTCCTGCTGGTGGTGGTCGGAGGGACCGGTGGCGCCAGTGTACGGCAGGCCCCACCTCTGTCAGTGCGCCCCAGGGCAGCTGTAGCTACAATGTAGCTCATCCCCACCAGCGTGTGACTGGGTGGATGACTGATTGTGTTGTGAAGCGCCTTGGGGGGTTGTAGAACTCTAAGAAGGCACTATACAAATACAGGCCATTTACCATTTACCATAAAAAGAATATCCAAGTTTTTTTTTACTTATGCAAAATCTAACTTATTGTAATTGGGCAGGTTTGATTAATTTTCCTTTCATTAATACTGTTAATTTGTTTAAATAGCCTCTGTATGACTTAGACCTTTTAGTTAAACATAAACATATAAATAGACATATTGTAGTTATGTCAGTCTTGTTTAAAGAATGAAACCAGATCTGAAATAAATAAAGACTGATATTAATAATCATGAAATAAGATGCAATGGATCATAGGGAAGTAAATGAGTTCAATCAATCCAGTTAGTTTATTATTATTATTATTATTGTTGTTGTTGTTGTTATCATTATTAGAGTTATAATAATAATAATAATTATTATTATTATTAATAATATTATTATCATTATTGTTGTTATTATTATTATTAAATCAATTATTTAAAATAAATCTACTTCAACAAGTATTTTTGTTAGATTCAGTCACAATTAAGAACCAAATAAAATACATGGAAGCTTATTTTTTTTAAATCCATGACAGATTATTTTTGAGTGTGTTACTCAGAACCAATCAGATGCCAGTAGTGATGTTCATTAACTACTAACCTACTACAACAACAATTAGCATGTTATAATAACAAAAAGCAGAGGAATATGCTATATGGATCGTTTAAACACCATGTATTTACATGGTTCTGGCTGCTGGAAACCTTCCTTCTCTGAGTCAAAAACAGGACGGGGGGGCTGGGTGGTGGTGGTCTAACCCAGATTCACGGGAGGCCACCACAGAGCCTTAAAGTGGGCTCAGTGTCATCTCTATAAATATATGAGTAAATAATATTTGACCTGCCTGAGTTTTAACCCTGCCAAAGCAGAGGAAGGAGACCTCCCCTATACCTAAGAGCAAGTGTATGGATGTGCTGACCATGTACGGAAACGCATGTTGACTTAAATTTACCATGAAGGATGAGAATGTTTTACACATTTCAGATATTTAGTTTGAAGTCGTATGAATGATGATTTACAAGGGAAAACAGAAACAAAGCGGTGCTTCCTGTGTGGCAGTAATGGATGTGAGGATTATAAATGGGTTCAGTCAGGAGATGCCAGACCAGATGGGGAGGTAAAGTGTGCAATCGGGACAGCGTGAACCCACAGCCTGCCTGGTCGCTGCTACGTATGCAGAGTTATTTAAAGAGTTATTGCTGCAACGGGACAAAGTGGGCCAGATTCTGCTGCACGAGAGGTGACACAAGATGCAACATTTGGTCACCCTCAGCACCACTGGTTTAGTTTAAATGTCACATCGTCTTAAAGTTATCCAATCACAGCGCTCGGTCTTCAAGCAGAGCTTTATTACATATGAGAGGAATGGCTGGCCTTTTGTTTCATCCTTCTCCAGCCTCTAGTAGTGCCAGGGGAAAGAAGAAGAAGAAGAAGAAGAAGAAGAAGAAGAAGAAGAAGAAGAAGAAGAAGAAGAAGAAGAAGAAGAAGAAGAAGAAGAAGGAGGAGGAGGAGGAGGAGGAGGAGGAGGAGGAGGAGGAGGAGGAGGAGGTCTGAGATGAATAGTCATCTCTCTCTCTCTCTACCTGTCCAGGTGTAACCCCACATCTCTTCCTATGACCACTGGACACAGGCACCAGCTCACCCTTGACCCTGCACAGGAACAATATCTAGGTAAAAATGGGTAAAATGAAAGCTTCCTGTGTTTTTACAGGCCAATTTTTATGGACCATACACACACACACACGCACACACACGCACACACGCACACACACACACACACACACACACGCACACACACGCACACACACACACACACACACACACACACACACAGGGTAACTGCCCACCCTGCTCCAGTCTGACCTAATGAACACTATCTCGTAGTAATGAAGCACTCTCACCTTATTCGCTGACAGTGTGAGATAATGTTAGTGCGACGCTGCGAGGAGCCGAGGGTAAAACCAGGTCACTCTCACTGTGAGGCAGCATCCTCGCTGTCATTACATTAATTCACTCACACATAATGATTATATTTGTTCTGTATCAGTCAGATGGATGGTCATGTTGTTGATCTCATTTCACTTCAGCCTGTAAGAAAGTCCCAAACTGAGAAAAAAAACCACTGACATGTTTGTTCCTGATTCCCTCAGAGGGAAGAAGCTGTTTGTTCTCCTCCAAACACCAGTTTCAGGCAGAGGATGCTGGAGTTGCCAAACAGGTGCCAAATTTATATTTGTCTCGTTTGAACAATGCAGAATTTATCCATCGTCATGGAAACGCTGATAAATTTAAGCTTCAGCAAACAAGTTGCATGTAGGTCAAACGCCTCTGGTCGGATTTTATAACAAGTGTGGCTCAAATCAAGCGCTGAGACGCTGTCAGCTGCAGCGAGAATGCAACTGCTCTCAGATCAGCAGCAGCCTCTGCACTGGTTGCTGTGATTGATCTTTGCTCAACTAAATGGGCCACTTATTTTTACAGCCTGAGCAGGTGCACCTGTGTGCCGGTGTTTTTACACCTGATCAGTCATGAGGACCTGGTTTGCAGAGCCGCTGGACTCAAAAGAAACCCTGCAGGTGTGCATAAACACACACATGAGCGCGCGCACACACACACACACACACACACACACATTTCTTCCCTCATGTTAGAAAGCAAAACCAAACGGAACCAAATTTGTTATTCTCCTTAAGAAAAGATATTTTTTTATTTAGAACTCATGAAAAAAAGATAAAGTTCAAACAATGACTTTAGTGAATAAATAAGTGACTTGTCTAAGTTTATTGTTGGTGAGGTGTTGTCTAACTCTGTGATTTTAGATTTTATCACAGAGCCAAAACACTTGAAAGTTGAATATTAACAGAATTTTTTATAATAGAAAATTATATCAAAAACATAGCTGAGGTGATTACAGTGGTACTTTTCTGATAAAAGTCTAAATGTAAATTATATTGCTGGAGTAATGAATCTCTAATTTTGACGTTGGCTCATTCAACTGAGATTAAAATAAATTAATTCAAGTCTTTATTTTAGATCCAAATGGTCACAAAAATCTTATTGAAATGTTTAAAACATTGTTACAATCTGCATTTCCAACATGCTCTTACCTTGTCTCACCTGTCCAATACGCTCACTTCCTCCCCTTCATGTGCGTCTTGTGGCAGAACGACAGCAAAACACACCGGTCATGTCCAATGTGCATCAAAAACTACACCTTCTTTTTTTTCTTCCATAACCTCCCCACACCCTCTGCAGCAACCAGATTAATTTTCCCAAACAATTTCATTTCCTTCTTGAAGAAAACATTTTATGTATTTTGACTTTTTAAAGCTCTAATTAATTTAGATTTTACTATAATTCAAAATAATAATTCAAAACTCATTCATATTAAAGCGGCAGCAGGATTTTTCCTCTGCTGATGTAGTGTTCAGGTTGCATCTGAAGGAAACTGAGTGAAATACCATCACAATGAACTCCAAGAGTCAAGGTTTACACCACTGAGATGAAACACAGCTGCTATTAAAGGAGCAATATGTAAGAATTCTACAGTGAAATAATCACAAAACAGTCTAATGTCTCAATCATGCTGGGAGGAAGGTTACATTGAAACAGATTTCATTCTCAGCCGGCTGGGGGGGTTGTCAGTTTTCTACTTTAAAAACACAAAAGAGGGACGTAGTTACTGTTTACAATCAGTGAGTTTGTGAGGTTGCCATGTCTCTGCTGAGCTAATGCTGCAGCACCGGCATTTAAAATTCAACACCAGCAGGCAAAAAGCTCCAGAGTTGTTTAAAGAACTAAAGCCAGTAAACAGGAGTGACCCAGAAGTTATTTCTTGTACCCCTATGAAGCCACGCCATCTTTTTGTTTTGCTCTAATACCGGTGAAGCAGGCTAGAGGCTAACATAGCCTCTTTTATAAAACAATGCCGCCAATTTGCCACAAAGCTGAGGCGGCATCAGGAAGCGTTAGGTTGTTTATAAGTGGTCAGACCGTGGTGGTAATGTTGTGCAATCATGTCCGTTTTATAATAGATTACGCGATGGCGGCATAAAGGGGGTATGGGGGCTGTCTCTGCACTGTCATGGACTTCCGTGTATCTTGGACATAACTTGCTTTTTATTGCTATCGATGCCGCGCAGGTGTCTGTCGTCCACAGTCCCTGTGAACTGTCAGATGATCTGAGCTGCAGATCTAACAGAGAAGCTCCCGGAGCTCTGCATCGCTCCAGTTTATCATCTCAGCTGATTCTGTTTACAAAAGTGAAACTTAAGCGTGTGTTTACTTTCATTTTCAATATAGTTCCCAGCCGGAGCTCAGCATTAATTCATCATGTGGTCATGACACCTCCCTCTGTTGCGCCAACGCTTAATGTGCGTTTATCAGACCGGCGAAACCGCAATATTACCGCAATATTACCGCAATATTACTATCAAGCGTGGCAGCACGAATGCCGCAAAATTCCCGCAACGTGTGTCTTATGAACGCGCCATGGCGGTATCACGCGCTGATTTGCCAGCATGGTATGTCTTATAAAAAGGGCTAATGGTAATGGTGAATTAGAAACATAGTCGGTGCTAAAAATATCTCAAGCTACTTTTTCTTGATATTACAATGAAATGTATGTGTGAAGTGAATAATGAGTCAATCGTGGCGTTTGACTTTCTTTAATGAGAACTGTGCTGTCCTCGCTCTGAGTTTCCTAGTTTTCACCAGCTAGACAGCGAGATAACGATGCTCCAATAAACAGACTTGAATTGCTTTTTTGTGCTGATTTATTGAAGAATGGCCTCCGACCACTGCCTTCTCTTTGACCATCATAAAACTTAAAAAATACAAATTAAAAGATCAGCTAACCCACATAGCAACTGGCTTCTCACATGCTAACATTAGGCTAACACGAATAACATGCTCATAATGCCTCGGAAAGTGTAAGTTATTACACTGTTTACACACAAAATGAAAAGAAAATTCTTAGTTTGTTAACTAATGCTTACATATAAATCTTGTCCAAAGCAACAACGCTTGAATATTGATAACTTCTCAACACGGGAACGTTTCGACATTACGTTCAGCCATCTTGGATTTTTCAACTAAAACCATACTACACACAGACACTAGAGGGCGCTGTAGGCCAACTTACAAACCTACAATTCACTGTAGCTTACAAAGGGCAGAATAAGAACTATAACAACAAGCTAACAGCAAGATGGCAAACAACCACACTTCCTCTAATGCCAGAGAAACATTACTGTAATAAGTGCTCCCTACCGTAAAACAACCAAGAGTTCTAACACCAGATACGACAATGTATTTAACTTCTTATCAACTTGCTGTGTATGACTTGTCTTTGTTTGTCATCTAGAATCTTCTGGCGCTGATCCGTGACTGGCAACAGCCATGAAACCCACGGAACGGTAGTGAGAAAGTAATATTTTGCTTAGAAAATAGACTGCAGTAACCAGATTTGACCACAGCATGTCATTCTTACATATTGCACCTTTAAATGTGAAATCCTTGGGTTAGTGTTATGTCAGCTGTCTGACCAGCTTACACACACCCTCAGGAGCAGCTCTGAATCCATGGACTACACCAGGTATCGGTGTTGTGCTCTCCCAGAGTTCCTTCTCACATGACTGGAGTTTTAGCAGGAGCAGTGGCAGGGAGAGGAAAGTGAGTGTTGGGTTTTAATGAGGTGTGATGTTCCTCTGCAGCAACATGACTCTGGGGAAACACACTGAAATGGGACCTGTGATCTGTAACATTCACAGAAATCTGACCTCCGTTCTAAGGAGTAACAGAACTCACTCATAAAAGCTCATCTTATAGGGTAATTATAGATTTAAAAATCATCTTAAGGAACAAAATGTATTACTTCTATAAATGCCATAATGCAACCAACATTATTCCTGAGGTATTCAGTGTGAGTGAGCTGTTCAGAAGGTATCTGGGGTGCTTGTTTTTGGAGACCACTCAGCAGTCTGTCTGTAATACAGTAAGAGTTAAACATGTAATGTGAGTAACGACCACGATACACTCTGTTTACTAGTCCTACTTTTTGTCAATAATTCACTCATTCACTTGTGAAATACCATATTACATATAAATATGTATGTCCATGTATGTATATATATATATATATATATATATATATATATATATATATATATATATATATATATATATATATATATATATATATATATACAGTACAGGCCAAAAGTTTGGACACACCTTCTCATTCAATGTGTGTTCTTTATTTTCATGACCATTTACATTGGTAGATTCTCACTGAAGGCATCAAAACTATGAATGATCACATGTGGAGTTATGTACTTATTAAAAACAGGTGAAATAACTGAAAACATCTTTTATATTCTATTTTCTTCAAAATTGCCACCCTTTGCTCTGATTACTGCTTTACACACTCTTGGCATTCTCTCCATGAGCCTCAAGAGGTAGTCACCTGAAATGGTTTTCCAACAGTCTTGAAGGAGTTCCCAGAGGAGTTTAGCACTTGTTGGCCCCTTTGTCTTCACTCTGCGGGCCAGCTCACCCCAAACCATCTCCATTGGGTTCAGGTCCGGTGACTGTGGAGGTCAGGTCATCTGCCGCAGCACTCCATCACTCTCCTTCTTGTTCAAATAGCCCTTATGCCTTCAGTGAGAATCTACCAATGTAAATGGTCATGAAAATAAAGAACACACATTGAATGAGAAGGTGTGTTCAAACCTTTGGCGTGTACATTTTGATAACTTTTGATCACCCAGGCTTTAGGAGCAAACCACCAAATTTCAAATCGATCAAAATATTTAGTAAGATTTTGATCAAATGCGGAGGCTATAAAGGGCAAAAACGAGGTCAAAATGGCATGTTAAATCTGTCGACTTCCTGTTTGTTTGAAAGGATGGGCACGGGAGAGTTTTTGTAGGTCTCATTAAAGTAACACTAAATAGGTTTTAAAACTTTAAGCTAGAGCTTTAGCATTGATCTCAGTGATTGTTCAGTTAGAAACTTGACCAGTTTCATATTTGACACCACTCTGCTGGCCAGATACTGCACTTAACAGTTTTGTGGAGCGGGTAGGTGTTCTAGGGGGCACTCTTATAACTGCTTTATGGTCGTTAGCTAAAATGCTAGCAGTTAGCATTTTCAGTTCACCGATTGTCAATAAAAAGCACAAGAAGAAGAAAAGGAAGTTTGCTTTTTCTGTTGGCATCATGGCGGAGCCTGGAAGTAAAAGTAAGAGAGTATGTCTTTGGAGGTGAAGCAAAGATCTAAATCCGGAGTAAACATCGAGTCGGCCTACACTAGTTTGAGGGAGCTAAAGGAGGCTACAAAATCACGGGCTGATGGTGAACTGCAATTTGTTGCTACTGGACTTGTAAGTAATAATATTTTTTGTCCACCAGTGTGGATCTTTTAAATTTGTGGTTTATTTTAGTATTAGTTGGCTCATGTTAGTGTTAGCTCATTGTTAGCGCTAGCTACAGCAGGCTGCAGCAGGGTTGTTTACGGTAGTTGTAATTCTGCTTTCCACCAGTAGGGCGGAGGAGCAGGAAACTGCTCTGTTACTTTAAGTTGTACAAGTGTACATAACATATTGACTATGATAAAGTGAACGAGGAGATGGATTTGAAAGTCGCAAGGTGGCGCTGTTGCACTATTTCTATTGCAACTTCTCTGAAAATACAAGATTTCACACCACGACTGACACGTGCAACATTTGGTGAGTTTTAATAGGTTAAGGCCTCCAAAAAGCCAATTATATTTCTGCAAGAATGATATGAAACATGAAGAAGGCCTTCGCAGTGCTTCAGCTGCTCGGGCCTAACAAAGTTCCTTACATTACAAAAGTTATACATCTTATATGATTATGACAGTATCTAAGGTGTAATACAAAATTAATGTGTGTAAAAACTGCTCTGATGAGTGGATCAGTCGTCCATCTTCCTTACATCAGAATGACTCAAACAACTTCAGCTTTTCTTGAATAGAAAGACCTTCTTTTAAACTCTGAAATGGATAAAAAAAAAGGAAAAATACATTTAAAAGAATGGCTGTACATTCATAAGTGGTAAAAATAAAAGGTGTATTAGTGGTTAGATGAAACTTTTTTATAATGTGCTGATAGTAAAGGTTGTGGGAAAATGTCCGACACTTTAACGAGTGAAAAAATATAACATTGCTAATATAAACGTTCATATAGATGTTTACCTTTGATCTGATTCCTCTTATCTGACGCATAAACGATGATTTCTTTGGAAAAGAAGGATTGCTTGTAGCTGCTGCAGGATTGTCTGAGATGTAGATGAGACGGAGAAGAAAAAAATGTTAACCTGCAGAAATGGTGAACTGGTTCGGTAAAATACATCAAATAAAATATTTCTGACTGAGGCTGTGTCTTGAAGAGTCTCTGCTTGGAGACCAGGTGGCAAACTTTGAATCATGATGAAAGGCTTCACTGTGGTTGTTTGTTCTTTGGAGGTCCTTCACCTTGTTCTCTGCATAAACTTTGTCCTTTTAACAAATACAAATATGGTAGTTACTGTGGTTTCATAACTGCAACAGCATTTTATAATAACATTTAATCTCTACCATTTGGGTCATTTCCAACTCGTCTCTGAGAGAATGAGATTCCTGTCTGAGACATTGCATCTCTGCATCTTTGGCCCTCAGAATCATCTGTTTCAGTAAAATAAACATTAGTACCATTAGGTTGAAAATACACTTTACAATAAGGGTCCCTTTATTAATGTTACTTAATTCATTATTAAGCATTAATAAACAAAAGGTCCCTTATTAACATTCTCGTTATTGTTAACTATTAAGTGTCCTTAAGGTTAGGACAAAGGACAAGGGGGATGCTTTGTAATGCAGTACATGATATGGTTAAGCAGTTGTTCATTTAATAGTTTATTAATGCTTGATAAAGTGCTAAGTAATGTTAATAAAGGGATCCTTGTTGTAAAGTGTTACCAATATTTCAGATTTTTCGTGCATAATTTGGACAAAGATTTTAAAAAGCTAAACTTCAATTTTTAAAGAAAAAGATACAAGCTTTTGCTCTGGTCATTTGCACCATAATGTGTTAGTTCTATCCATAAATCATTAATCTGATAAGTTAGAATGTTGTCTTTGTTTTTGAAAGAGAAGACAAAAGATTTTGTTGCTGCCAAGTTGTAACGTACAGCGGTAAGATAAAATTTACATGATTCAATGAGATTCAAACCCTGATAAATAAATTATGATATCCCATTATTTTACCTACTCCTCCCTGGGCTGCCACCTTATCGTGATGGAGGGGTTTGAGTGTCCCAATAATCCTAGGAGCTAAGTTGTCTGAGGCTTTACGCCTCTTGTAGGGTCACCCAGGGCAAACAGGTCCGAGGTGAGGGATCAGACAAAGCGCAGCCCAAAGACCCCAATGATGAACAACATAAATGGAAACAGTGTTCCCTCGCGCGGACCCGGATCACCGGGGTCCCCCTCTGGAGTCAGGTCTGGAGTTGGGGCATGTTGGCGAGCGCCTGGTGGCTGGGCTTTTACCCATGGAGCATGGCCGGGCACAGCCCAAAGAGGAGACGTGGTTCCCCTTTCCCTTGAGCTCACCACTCGTGGGAGGGGCCAAAGCGGTCATGTGCATTGTGTGTCAGGTGGCAGCCGAAGGCAGGGACTTTGGCGGTCTGATTCTTGGCTACATAAGCTAGCTCTCTATATGTAGAATGTTACCTCTCTGGAATGCCTTCTCCAAGTCAGGGACAAGGTCCTGCCCAAGTGGAGGAGTTTAAGTATCTCAGGGTCTTGTTCATGAGTGAGGGAAAAATGGCGCACAATATCGATAGATAGATTGGTGCTGTGTCTGCAGTGATGCGGGCGTTGTACCGGTCTGTCATGGTGAAGAGAGAGCTGAGCCAGAAGGCGAAGCTCTCGATTTACCGGTCGATCTACGTTCCAACCCTCACCTATGGTCACGAGCGGCCGAAATGAGTTTTCTCCACATGGTGTCTGGGCTCTCCCTTAGAGATAGGGTGAGAAGCTCGGTCATCCGGCAGGGGCTCGGAGTAGACCCGCTGCTCCTCCACATCACACCACAACATGATCAGCTGCCTGAGCCAGTTGAGGTGGCTCAGGCAGCTGATCAGGATGCCTCCTGGACGCCTCCCTGGTGAAGTTTTCTGGGCACGTCCAACTGGGAGGAGACCCAAAGGAAGACCCAGGACACGCTGGAGGGACTATGTTTCTCGGCTGGCCAGGGAACGCCTTGGGATTCCCCTGGAGGAACTGACCCAAGTTAGTGGGAGAGTGAAATCTGGGCCTCCCTGCTTAGGCTGTTGCCCCCGTGACCTGAACTCTGGAAAAGCGGATGAAAATGGATGGATGGATGGCATTTTACATGTAAGGGGCGGGGCCTAAAAGTTGTACTGGAGCCAGCCACTAGGGGGCTTTTCAGTTCCTGTCAACCTCTGCATTATGTTTGTATCGTGTAGTTTTTCACTTATGTTGATCCATATGTAATAATGTGATTTTGTCATGATTTTATGTATTTGTGGAGGATCTAAGTGCTGGAGAGTGATCGACACAAGGCGGGCAGGTAAGCTAAACTTAATTTCCATAAAATAAATCTCCAGAGCTTATAGTTTTCATATAGCAACTATTTTTCTGTCTTCACTTCTCTCTGCCTTGTATATTAAGAGATTATCCAGTTACTAAAAAAACATAGATGAGTGTTTTGCATTGTGACACTAATGAGCCAATGACAGCAGCCTTAACATTTCTTTTTGTCTTAGATCATAACTAAAGCACATTCATATTCCTATAATGACTTGCTGAAGAAAGACCCATACCTCCATCTGGTAGAGCTTGCTGACCTGTGGATTTCCTGGTTGCTGAAACGTCTCATCTGTCTCTCTCTTAAAAGGTGACAAAGAACAGACACATATGTGTTATTTAAAGCAAAAAACACACAGTTAACACTGTATGAAGCAAATTAGTGCATTCAGATGAAGAAAAGGCAGCTGCTCTGCTGGTGAAAAGTGTCCACCTGCTTGACTTTGAGCTCCTGGTTTTCTTTCTGGTACTGTGTCACTGATCTCCTCTCATCCTGCAGCTCCTGGCTCAGCTGAGAGTTCTCCAGGCATTTCTCCATGTGCTGAGCCGACAACACCTCCAGCTCTTTGTGGAGTAATTGGATCTCCTTCCTGCGATGACAAAGCAGCGGCACGGATGATGTTGGACGTTAAGTGAGTTTTGGAGGAAATTATATTAGAAAGGATGGAGCTGATATTTGATTAATGAACCATAAACAGAAAGCCATAATGAGAGGCTGGACAGAAATACTGTTCCGGGGACAAATTACAAGTAGCAGCACAGCTGACATGTTATGGAGATTTATTTCTTTGTGGGAAACGTGTAGAAATGCTCAGGTATTTGTTTACAGGTGAAAGGCAAAAAATTAGAATTTGGTGCAAAAGTTTATTTGAGTGATTCATCTTAGACTGAGAGACCATCTAAAGGCTCAGGAACCCTTTGCAGGTGTTCTGGATTCATTAACTGATTAGAGTGTGACGCTTTGAGTCTAGAATATTGAACCTTTTCACAATATTCTAGTTGTCTGAGATTTTGAATGTGGGATTTCCCTCAGCTGTAAGCCATAATCATCGCAGTTATGACAAATAAAGGCTGAAATATCTGGCTTAGCATGTTAAGAGTCTATTTCATATATTTGTTTCACTTTTTAAGTTGAATTAGTGAAATAAATGAACTTTTGCACCATATTCTTATTTTTGGAGTTTTACCTGTAAATATATAAATATATTTATCAATTAGTCAAGTAATCCAGCTCCACAAGTAGCCCTAAAAGAGTAACACAAACAGCAGCAGTAGATAAAAAAAGGTTTTTATATTTATAAAAACTCTTTACTCACTCATATTCCATTTGCAGTTCGGTGATATCAGCGCTCTCCCTGATCTGCTGAGTCTGTCTGTTTCTCTCCAGCTCCTTTTTGTGAGCTCTTCTCATGGCTACAATGGCTTAAAATGCAAAATTTTGCTTAATATGCATTTTAATAGCTCATGTATAAACACTTATTCCTAACTGTTAAAGCGGCTGTCCGGAGTATTTCTTTTATCTGATGGCACCATCTAGTGGCTGACAAGCGTATCACACCAAGAGTCGTTCGATTCGGTTATTTAAGATGGCGACTGCACGTTTCTTGATTATGAATGTGCTTTTGTAGCCGACAAACAGAGCTAAAACACGTTTAACAATTATTATTCTCATGTCATGTTGTGTTTTCATATATTTATATCTTAAAGACTTACTTGTCCGTGAAAAGTTCAACTCTGCATCAGCCAAGGTGCTTCCTTAAATTTGAAGCACGAAAGCGGTAGTCTAACGCTATTGGTTAGTTCTCACTGGCACTTAGTTCATATTGCACGGAGCTCTACGGGGCAGGGGGCGGGCTTAGACTTATTGCTTACATTATATCACACTACATGATAAGACAATCACTTTTACGAATTTCTGAAAATTCATACATAATTCCTGAAAGGGGAAAACTCCGGACAGCCGCTTTAATGACTATGCAGTATACCAGTCATAGTAGCAGCCGTTTCCTCCTGCAGAAGTTGGTCCTTCTCTTTCAGAATTTCAGCCACCTTCTTCTGATGCTCTTCCTGAATGTCTTTTAGGATCTTCTTGTGCATTTCCTCCATGGTGGCAAAGCCGTGATCGCAGGAGGCCTGTTTTAAAATTAGGATTTACATTTTTGTGGTCTTATAAGCATGCATGATCAAAAACAAACAGCTAGGACGACAACACACTTTGGTCTTAGATGTGCTCAAACTAAAGCCATTATTTCATCAGCCCTGTAGGACATGAGGCTATACAGGGAGTTATTTTAAAATAAACAGTAGGTTTTTTTTACTTTTACATGGAAGCACAGTTCAAATTGTCAAAATAAAGTCCTTAAATTGTGGAGAACTTTCACCCTATGTGGCCTTTTGTTGTCACTTTAAAACAGAAAAGAGAAGAAGCATACCTGTAGGTTTTCCAGATCTTTCAGGTACGCCTCCCTCATGACAGCTGCATCAACGTCCACCATTTGGACCTCACTGGCTTGACTTCCTGCTGCAGCCTGGTCAGATAAAGAACAGGTATCTTCTTTTAGAGCAGACGTCTCGCTGCAGGGCTTTTCTTTAGAAACACCAGATTTTGTGTAGCATCCATGTAACTGTTGCATCTCCTCCTCATGGATCTGTTGCAGTTCTTTAATCTTCTCCTGAAACTCATTTTCAACTTTTTTGATCTGCTTCTTCTGAAAATCCTCCATTTTCTGGATGTCTTCCAGGAGTCGTTGGTTCCCCGCCTCTGCAGACAGGATCTTCTTCTCCGCCTGCTCCAGCTCTTCTCTCAGCACGCTGTTGTCCTCCTGAAGCTGATTTAAAGTGTGGCTCAACATCTCCTGCTTATTGCGCTCTCTGCAGAGAGATTGCAGATTGTTCTGCAGAACTTCTGTTTGCTGAACCCCCTGCTGCAAATCCAAATAAAGCTTGTCTGATAAATATATCAGCTTGACTTGCTCCTGAAAAAAATTGAGGTCATCTGTTGAAGCATTGTCCTCTCTGTGGTCCACCTCATCTTCAGGAAGCTCCTGGCACAGATTGTAGAGGAACGTAGCCCTCCTCTGCAGCCGAGATATGAGTTTCTCCAACAAGCCTTGCTCTTTCTCTGCCTCTGCCCTTTTCTCATCAGACTGCTCTGTTTTGACCAGTTTTGCAGCTTCATTTGAACTTCTACCCTCCGCCTTGTCCATCTCCTCATAAGAAGCCAACTCTGATGGACTGATGTCTGCAAGGCCTTCCCTTTGATGGTCTACCTCCTGATCGTTTCGAGTCACACTCTGTTGAAGTTTTAAAGCAGCGTAAATGAGCTCTGCTTCTGCACAGAACCTTCCGATTTTGTTCTCTAGGAATTCCTCCCTGTCCCATCCTGCCCTCCCCGACGACGTCCTTTCTTCAGCTTTCAGGTTGATTCTCTGAGAGATGAGGTTTTTGTAAATGCGGGCCACATCTTCCTTGTCTTTGCGTTTAGATGACGATAACTCACAAATACCGTTTTGGGTCTGGAGGACAGACACCATTTTCTCAACCACAAATAGCTCCCTGATCAAATGCTTGCCAACACTTGAGATATCGTGTGAAGGTTGGGTGTCAGTGAAGGTAGAGATGATGTCACCTTCAGCTCCGGCAAGTTTCTCATCACTGAGGATCTTACCCTCGTCTTTAAATGCATTACGTGAGTCACGCTGGACTCGCTCGGCGTCCTTCTCCCCGTGCTGAAGGCAGCTAACAACACTGGCCAGTTGCTGTTCAATGTCTGGGACGTTAACCGGAGTTGCTTGCAGTCTCTCTCTGCAGGCCTGAACGATGTTCAGCGCCACCTGAAACCTGCCGACCAGCATCCTGCAGCGACTCTCCGTCTCCTGGGCGAAGCGTTGGCTCTGCTTGGCCTGACTGTGAAGCAGCAGACTGAGATGCTGTGCGGTTGCTCGGCTTTGGGTCAGCTGGGAGTAGAGGTGAGGATCCTGGCCGCTGATGTGGCTCTGGTGTTCCTCTAGTCTGTGCGTTAGGTCCCTCAGCTTCTCCTCTGTGACAAACAGCTTTGTTTCAAGTACCTGGATTGCAGACACAAACTTATCTGGGTCGTCTCCGGGGCTGATGATGTACTGGTAGGATGCGTCCACGGAGTGAGAGCGTGTTCTTGGATCCGTGCTGCTTACATGAACGACTTTAGAGATGTTAGGCTGCTGAGAACTGTTTTCATTTACAGTGAAATACTCAGGTGTTTGTTGTTGTTTGTCTCTGTGCACAGCGTGGTTCGAGGAGTCATCCTTCAGCGGAGAGGAACAGGTACAAACTTTCATCAGTTCATTCAGTTTCACCTCTGTCTCCTCCAAACTGTTACCCAGAACCTCCATCTTTAATAAAACTTCACTCAGCTCCTGCTCCTTCCTGTCCAGCAGTCTTTCGTAGCCTTCTCTGATGTCCTGCGTTTCAGCCTCCCGTTGCTGGACCTTTCCTAAAGCCAGCTGCAGATCCTCACACGCCCTCTCGTACGAGTGCTCCAGGTTGTAGTAGTGTGTTTCTTCTGCCTTCAAGCGGTCCTGAAGCCTGCTCACCTCCCTGTCTGCCTCTGACAGCTGGTCCTGCAGCTCCTGACAGTGATGGTGGAGCTGTTCTCGCTCCTCCTGCAGCTGCTGCACAGCTGATACCGTACTGGCCAGTTCCTCCTGCAGCTGTCGTTGTGCCTCTTCAATCTCTCTGGTCAATGCCTGACTCTTACTAAAGGTCTCCAGCTGCTGCTCAGCCCGTTCTAGTTTGTCCTGGAGGTCCTGTGAACGCTGCTCAGCCTGAGCCAGGCCGGCAGCCAGGCTCCTTCGTTCTCTCTCCTGACTCGACTGAAGGAGCGCGAGGTGCTTCTGCAGCCGAGCCTCCTTCTCGGCCTGGGCATCCTCGTAGGCACGAAGCTGAGCTGACAGCTCATGGAGATGTTTCCTCAGCTGTTCAGCCTCTTCTTGGAGACTTTGTTGACTCTGCAGCTCCTCCTGCAGCTGTAGCAAGCAGGACTCAGCTTCCTTCCTCTTCTCTTCGCTGATGTTCAGCTGGGATGTTAAGGAGGCTGTGCTGTGCTCCCACTCCTCCTTCTGTTCCTGAAACCTCTGGCGATCCTGATCCAGATGGACCTGAGCGAGCGCTGTTGCATCTCCTGTGACTAGCAGCTGCGCTTGTTGAGCTAGCAGGTCGACTCTTCTCAGTAGCTCAGCCTCTCGGGCCTCGTCCTGACTCTTCTTCAGGGCATCTAGCTCCATGCGGAGGTTGTGGTTTATCTTCTGCAGTTGATATAAAGTCAAAGATTTATCAGGAGATGAACTGGTGCCGTTCTACAGGACAAAATAAAAGAAAAGAAGTAAATTAAAGCTTTCATTAGCATTAAACTCTGCTTGTGTAAAACATTTTGGTCACATTCATCAGGGGAAAAAAAGTTCTCGACACATTTAAGCATCCAATGCTGTAATTATGAGAATAGCCTTTTTATTTATTTTACCGGGGAAGTAAAAAGTTTCCCTGAATGAATTTCTCTCTCCCGTTGAAGCTCATCCTGCAGGTTCCTGTTCAGCTGTTGGATTCGAGACAGTTCCCTTTGTGTTTGCTGCAGCTGAGGAGAGATATTTGTTGCACAAACCTATGATTCCATTATTTCATGCTTTTATTTTGAGTTATGATCTCACCTCTTTGACAAGTTGTGCTGTTTGCTGCTCGTGAGGCAGAGTTTCTTTGTCTGTGGTGTTTGTGAGATTATTAAAAACCTGTTGCTCTTCCTGTTTTGTCTCACATCTCTGAGAACTCTGCTCAGAGTTTAGGTGTTCCTCACAGTCCTGGTGACCATTAGACGCCACTGTGGATGGTGGGCTGTCCCTCTGAAAGCTTCCAGCACATAATGGTGATTCCGTCACTCCTGCTGAACAATAAAAGTTGCAAAATTACAAATTGTGGCTGCATGCGTAAAAGAACCTACTGTTGAAGAATTTCTATAACAAAAATATATATACAGTATACACAACATGAAATGGCATCGATTTTACATTTTGATGGATCATTTTCCAACTAAGAGTAAAAATGCTTCCTGGGTTTGTTTAAAAACTGACCAGATCTGGTGTTTTCAGCAGAAAGCGTACCCTGAGCACCTTCACTCCCCTCCACCTGCTGCAGAGCATCAGCTGGTGATGGAGCAGAGGAGGAACACGAGGAAGAGTCTGGATCAGCTGAGCTTGATGCTCCTTCAGGCTGCGGCTGGTGTGATTCCTCTTTTTGTTCACCTTCTCTGTTCCCTTCTAGCTGTTCTTCGCTCGTCTCTGAAATGGAGCTGTGAGGAACAAAGAGTTGTTCACTACAAACCACAGCATGGCTTTATGCAGAATGACAAAACTCACCAGAAAAGTTCCTCATTAAGACAAATCTAATAAAAGGTCTAATAAAAGGCAAAAACAAGGTTTAAGTGCTTTAGGTAATAATAGAAACTCCACCTTGTGAGGTCCTGTGTGAGACCTGGCCGCACATTTTTCAGAACTGCTTGGACCCAGTTACTTTTCACCCCAGAGGTCATTGAACACAGCGTGTAGACGCCATCTTTGGTCTGGGGAAACAAAAACTACTTGTTTGAACCTTTTTGTGTGTAAAATAAAACATTTATAGACTTTTGTAATAGTTCATCTACATCATCTGAAAAGATTGGACCGATTCTCAACATTACCAACAGGATCTATGCTAATCTGAGTCAGACAGAAATCCATGAATGTATGATATTGTTGCCTTAATATGACTCTGTTAACTAGAGTGTATCATTACCTGTGTAGTGTATTTGATTTGTTTCAACTCGTAAGCAGAGGCAGATCTACAGGGGGGCAAGGGAGGAGGAGCTTCCCTGCTACTGTGGGGTCTTGTCCCCCCAGATGCCCCCATCGCTTTAATGCCATTAAAACATGTTTAAGCCTATTTTTTTCTTGTGTATTTAATTATTTCTGTATTTATTTTGTGGAACATTTGTTTTCTTCATTTATTCAAAAAAGTGTCTTTGCTTTTTGAATAAATAATAACAAAATACCTCATTTTAAAGTGTTTTGGGAGATATTTTGTTCACTCTATCTACATAAACAGGATTTTCCCATACTTTAGTGAAGAAGCGGTATTGCCACCCAATTCAATTCAATTCAGTTTATTTATATAGCGCCAAATCACAACAAGAGTTGTCTCAAGGCACTTCACAATGTAAAACATTTCAATTGAGTTCAGTTCATTAAGCCAATCAGTAAAAAGTTTCCTATATAAGGAACCCAGCAGATTGCATCGAGTTACAATTCCCATAAGCAAGCATGTAGCGATGGTGGAGAGGAAAACTCCCTTGTAACAGGAAGAAACCTCCAGAGGATCCTGGCTCAGTATGAGCAGCCATCCACCACGACTCACTCACGTATGCACGCACGCACACACAAAACATATATACAATGTAGTATTTCTATGGCTTAGGATGTTACCCAACCTTGTCCTTTAGACCTTCCTTTTCCTCCCCAAGTAAAACTTTGTAGATCCACCACTAATTAAAATAAATAACATGCTATAATAAATATCTGCCTAAATTGTTGACAAATTTTTCAAAATTTTAAAAAGCAAAAATGTGTAACTGGGAATTTAAAAAACCACTTTTCTAACTTCTAGCTAGCAGTGCTGTAATGCTAATGCTAGCCACAAACAAGAACAGGTGGAGACTAGATTTCTGTTTTGTTATTTTTATTTCTTCCCCTCTTTATACCAGGGCTAAAGCTAACAATGTTTCTGTTAGCATTGCCATTAATAGAAAAATACAATGTTCTGTTGTGCAGTGTAGCGTTACGTTGCATCGTTTAGCTAACACAAGCAGGAGCTGCAGCCATTTTAACAACAAATGAAGAAACATTTAATTCATTTTCATAAAGCTGTTGATACAACTAAACCTGATAACATTGGTAATATTAAGCTTAAAAAATGTGTCAGGTTCTGTATTAAGACAACAATAACAGCGTTTTTAATGTTTTTATGCCGTGATTACAACAGGAAACTCATTTTCTACCCTGTTTATTTTGTATTTTGTTTTCCTCACAGTTCATAAACACACATGAGGCATGAGAAAAGAAAAGCTTCAGCCTGAGTTAAATGTGAACATGAGCTTTTCAATTCTAGAAGGCTAATTGTAAAGTGGTTAGTGTCTTGTTTTTGTCTGTCAGAATAAAAATTTAACATTCTTGCTGTGTTAGGGTACCTGCTTCCTTCCTTTGTTGTGATGATGACCTACAGCTACTGAAGAGGAGGAAGATGTTTGAGGATGAGCGGAGCTGCCAGGAAATAAGATGTTGACAAAAACACAAATTACAGACTAACGTTCATTATCATTCATGCAACTGAGAATTAGATTTAAAAAGCAAAGTACTAAACATCAAAAATACATCTGATAATGTAAAAATCCTTGATAAACAAACCTGATTTGCTCCCCGGAGGATGCCAGACGGACAGAATCCAGAATTTTCCTTCCTGTAGTTTGTCCTTTTTTCACTTGTGAACTTGCTGCAGTTTTGTCAGCATCTTTTGTGGAATCATCAACACCAAAACTCAAATTAACCATCTTTTACAATTAACTTCATATGAATTAGAATTAGAGTCATGAATATTTACCAGGGAATTTCTGGTCCAGTCTGCTGAGCGAGCGGCTGCTTCTCATGAATGGAGCTGCAGCGAGAGATGCTGACTGGAGGGATGAAAAGCTCCGGCTGCTGCGCAGGCGGAGAGCCGCTCCAGTTGGGTTGGATGCATGTCTGGTACTAGCCTGGTGTCCGAGGCTGGTTCTGCCTCCACCAACAACTTTAGTGGCAGCTGATTCTCCTCCTCTGCTGCTTTTTGTGCTATGAGCTCTGGCTTTAGCCTGCTTCCCTCCATCACATGCTGTGAGATCCTTTGAGAGAGAGGAAAAGCAAGCTATCAGATCAAAGTTGCAACAAACAGATTAATGTTCCACCTTTGAGGATGACAGGATTCAAATGTCAGACACCCCCATTCCAACATCTGACATGTGGAATCCAATAACCCCACAGAGACCGGCTTTTAATCCTGACAAGAGCTCTTAATTTGCTTAAGTACCATCTGACTATCACTGTGGCCACACACACACACACACACACACACACACACTGAACTTAATATAATTAAGCATTTGAGAGCCGGATAGTGGGGGTCTACTCCAGCCTCAGAAGATGCAGCCTCAACAACTGCAGGGGTAATGAATCTGTGGCTCCACCACAGGACGGTAAAATCAATGTGCAGAAGCTCTAGGAGTCCTGACGGTGCCATTTGTGCAGACCAAGTGGATCTCTGGACTTTAACGGGGAAATGAATCAAATAAAATGCATGCAAATCAGATATCTTAAATCTGGGGAGACTGTTCACATCAAATCAACATTACAGGTATTTCACAGCTCAAATGCAACATTTAAGCTGAAGGACACTTTTTTAGCTTTAAAACAATTCAAATCAGGACAATTAGTCCCTTGTATACAAGCTAATGCATTTACATTTCATATTATGAGCTGACACTAGATTTGCCTTTCTCAGGAGTTTGAGCGTTTCTGTTGATGCTCACCTTTTCCTTGTCTTTCTGCAGAGGTTTGTTGGTCTTTGTGTTCATCAGTGTCTCCTGCCACCTGCTATAGATTAAACAATCTATCAGTGACACCCTCACTTTCACAAAACAGTCCGTTTTATGATTTATTGGCCTTTTTTGAAAAGTAAAATAAAATTTAAAATTAATTATTTATTTTGGTTATTCCAAGTTGATGTGTTCATCTCCACATCAGATATCATCAACGGCATGTTTAACGTAGCAGAAATATTGGGAAACAATATTCTAAACTTTTACATTAACTTATCTCAGTGACAGTAATGATGGACAACAATACTCTCTAGATGTTTGTGACAAGCTCTATGGACACTTACCTGGGCTTTGTGGACATCTTGTTTACTCTGAAAACAAACAAAAAGTCCAATAAAAGTTTAAATAGAATCTGCCTTTTATATAGTTATAATGTAGAAAAAGAGTCCGTCTCTAGTCAGACAAAATTCAGCGAACAAGTCACAGACGCTCGAGTCCCAAAGACTCACCCGCTCTTAATCTTCACGGACAGACTCGTTAGAGTTTCGTAGGATTAAGTCCAGCAGCTCTATGGGATTAGCACGCTGTGATGTTAGCAATCCTGACGTACCTAACCCCGAGTCACCTTAACATCAAATCTGGGTTGACATTTTTCCAGCAGACACAAACAGGCGTTGGTCTGCTGAGGATTTACAGCAACGCTGGTGTGATCTGTGACCTCTGACCTGACCCCAAAGCTCCTTCCAGACTTCAACACCCGGCTTGTCCTTATTTTTTCCCTTGTTGAGATAATGACAAGAAAATAATATAACAATCAAATAATTTCATACATGATTCCACAATAAGACCTTTAATCTAGATAGGAGACATTTAGTTGTGTGGTTGATGAGTGAGTTCACAGGACTGGAGATTCTCATCATGGATGGAGCTGTGTGATGATGCAGAATATGGAACATTTTTAAAAAAAGCTATATTTAAAAAAAATAATACCTTCACGGGGCGTTTAGAGGTGTGCAGAATGAATGTACAGTTGTTCCTTTAAAAGCTATACTTAAAAAAAGAATCTAAATTTTATTTTGATTCTTTATTTAAGTCTTCCCCGCTGCCGTCTGTCTCATGAATACTCTGTGATATCTACATTAACCTGCACATTATATACCAGTCACTGTAATAGCATGTTTGCACTGTTTATCCTGCTGCTAATTGTACATATCATCTACCATTTATTACCTATTATGTGTTTTTATGTGTGTTTATGTTGCACCTTATCACCGAAACAAGTTCCTAGTCAGTGAGCTGCGTTCAGTGACAATGGCAATAAAAATCTTCTGATTCTCATTTTGACGGCACAACACTGGGTTTATGTTTACATCTATCAGCCACTAGAGGGCACCGTTGCGCTAAAAGGTCCGCTCGGCAAGGCGAGGCTGGGACTGTGTAAAATGGCGGACTCAACAAGTCCAGCAGCTGATTCTGAGCCCAGAAGATGTTCTAACGGTAAATACTGTTGTAAAATAAACTTATTAGTAGAAATTTGTTCTGTTGTTGCAATACCACCTCTGAACACTAGATGTCACCAAAGTGTCCGTGTTACATATTCAACCTTTATTATGGACCAGAACCTCTGATGAATGCAGCTCTGAGGGGTTCCGACCTATGCTAGCAAAATGTACCTAAAAAAGTGGCCTGTGATTTGATGCCCTTTCCAATTCTACATCCTCGCAGACCTGATGGGGCGCTGAGGATGCAAGTGGGAGGAGTTCAGCCTTCTGATTCTATCAGCTATCCTACAAAATAAAACTTGCACTGAGTCACAAAATCTACACTGCAAAATTTGATTTCTCAGAAAGTAAAAAAGCTCATGTTTTAGACATTTGATCTTATCTTCTAGTCTAAAAAGAATATATATTTATATTCTAGAAAAATAGCATTACTTAAAGCAGGGTAAATATTCTTAAATGTGATCCAAATTTTCTCGTTTTGAGTAAAAAAAATCTAATTTGATCAACTTTTGCTTACATTAATAATGTAAGTAACGCTATTTTTCTAGAGAATAATTTATATTAGTTTTAGACTAAAAATAGGATAAATTGTCTAAAAATTAGGATTTTTACTTTCTTTAGAAATAATTTTTACAGTGTACTACACTTTCAAACAAGAACAACACTATTTATAAAGCTGCACATCTCTGTCTATATATGTTTAGTGATGTTTGTTTTGGATAATGAACTTTTTTTTAATCAAAAGAACAAACTACATTGTTGTACAGGAAAAATACACCTTACTGTAGGAATAGCTGTTTCAGTCCTTCATGTACTTGAGTTAAACAGTTGACACATTTTGAGATTAATAATTAAGTTGCATCTTTACATTTTTGAAGAGAAAACAGAAAATATTAATATTACAACAGGTTGTTGATTATTCAAGGCTTAAATGACTTCAAAGGACAATAACTTATTTACTTAAACTAGAATTTTGTTGGTTAAATATTTCATTTCCTGTGGGAATACATTTTGATGCTTCAAATCCAGTAATTTATTCAAAAAAGAAAATTAAGGGTTCACAACTTTTGTTTTTATATTGATTTGTTTTTATTATTAAGTTTTAAAATGGTAATTTTCTGGTTATTTTGATGAACAGCACAACTGTTTGTCAAAAAATTGCATAAATAAAACAGGAAGTGAGCTCTTCTGCTACTAAAGTGAAGCAAAGCTGTGTACATGGAGCATTCAGTGGCGCCCCCAAGGGGTGGCCAGGGGTGGCCATGGCCACCCCTAGAAAATTGCTGGCCAGTCCAGGGAAGACCAGTGTTCTTTAACTCATTCCCTGCCATTGACGACTAAAGTCGTCTTTTCAAATCCAACCGTTGCCTACCACAGACGACTTTAGTCGTCATTTTGCTTTTTTTACGGGGCGGGCGTCAGAGCGAGCCCCCGCACCGTGAGAACAAACATCACGTGTCTAAAGCGGATCTTCATCTGTGTATGGCACACATCATGTGATCAGGAAGCGGAAAATCAATGAATTACGAGTTTGTTTTGGGACGCTGCTGTGAAAAAAACGATGCGCCAACCGGAAATGCTTCTGCAGTTCACGCTTCGGCAACAGATTGTGAAAGAACGGATAACGCTTTTACCATCCTCAGTTTGAATATAAATGTTATTCAGGTTTGGTCATCGACATATAAATCTATGGACATAGCCCGCCCATTTGGAAATACATATTCAGAATGATGCAAAATGGGAGGTTCCCACTGCCTCCATTTTTGCCGTGACACACGCTTCTTCACGCGCAGACAATCCATAAATGGGAAAAGAGGTGGAGCAGAGGGTGGGGCAGTGAGGGTTGGAGATAACAAAACCGATGTAGGAAGCTAAACTGAGCTAACACACGAAGCTAAGATGGAGAACCGAGACAGCGAACCACGCAGCTGTCTGGCTTCTGTGCGAGGCAGCAGCGTTGGTCGTCTGTGGAGTTGTAATACGGACTGTACAAATACAAGCAGAGCCTCAGACCGCTGCGATCGGAGCCGTGCGCGCTGGCTCCTTACACGATGTCCCGCTCCGCTCCACTCCGGGGGAGTTCAGCGGGACCTTAGCTGCACGCTAACTGGAAGCTAGTGGAGTTTTTCGGGCGCTTTTAGCGAGAGAAACGCAGTTGAGCGACTCCAAAGTGTAACGAGATCAGCTCAAACAGCTGGATTGTTTCTGTAGTCTCTCAGAGAGTTCCACAGGCTACAACCACAGCGTCAGACGGTAGTCAAGCAGCCGCGCGTCCCAGCTCCCTCGGGAGAAGGGAGTGTGCGGCTGCCTGTGTGTAGAGATGCCGGGCGCCCGGCTCGTTGGACTGCGTGCCTCCGCAAGGAGCGGCACATTCGCGGATCTCTGATCGCAGGCCGCTGCTGGTAAAAGGAGAGGCACGTTGCCCAAACTCGGCAAACCTCCATTCTGCAGCGATGACCTCGTGGATCTTCGTCCCGAAGCCTCAGCTAGCCTCGGTTAGCTTACCTAGCTCGAGTTACGGTACCCAGCCAGCCCCACGAACACGTTATATTTCAACCCATCTTTGACCAAGCAGTGTTATGTTAAACACAAAGCATCTTCCCCCATTCAACCAGCGAAATAAAGTACAGAAATATAATTTTACTTACTGATAAAAATGAAGCAGAGACTTCTTGGATGGTCTCTTGGTGCAAACAATTCCACAGCTTTCCCTCTTTGTCCAAATAATTCCATGATTAACATCCAAACACGAACACGCAGAAAACACAACTAAAGTTCAGAGTCTAAATGGCCAAACATCTATTAACGTGAGGCTGAGGCCTTCCTTGGAGCTAGCTGCTTATGCTAGCTCTGAAGCTAGCTCTGACGCTAGCTCTGACGCTCATGCTTCCTGTCAATCAAATCTAATTATTCATTATTTCAAGCATTTAATTACACCTAAATGAAAGAGTTACAAAAAAGTCCACCCCCCTCAGAGTTGTCAGGACTATAAACTAGACCTATTAAAAACAAAATGGAAAATTGAACCAGGCTGTAAAGATCTTTTTTTCAGCTGTGAAGTTGGCATTTTTAACATGGGGGTCTATGAGGATTTGCTCACTTCTGGACCCACCCCCAGTGGATGAGGGGAGAACTGCAATTTTTGCTACTTCCGTGTTTGCCTCATTTCTGAGCCAGAGGGGTTCCCCCTTGGGTTTGGTAACTGTCCCAAAGACATTAGAGGGTATGAAGGACCGCAGATGGCCCCAGAGCCACAGTTTGCAGACCCATTTGATAATGGATGGAGCTGTTCCTGTTCTGGTCAGTTTTCTGTCTCTGAGTTAATTCTTTAATCTAATACTGGAGGAAAGTGCATTATTGTTCCAATGTGCAAATCAACCAAAGAAGCTCAACCTTCAGCTTTGAATGACGTCTCAACAGCACCACCTGTTGGAGACAAACCCCCACAACAGACTAACATCATGTGACTGAGAAGGAAAAGAAACTAAAGTTCCCCTCTACTGCTGGGTGTGTGATCTATCTGAAATACAGAGATTTGGATTCATTCTTTAAAGAGGAAAGCTGCTGTTGCTGCCATCAGTGAGTCGTCTATTTAAAGATTCCAGGGAGGAAAAATGGCTGAAAAAACTGTTCTTCAAAGTTTTCTGAGCTGCTTTGTTTGTTCAGAGACCTTCACGGATCCCGTGTCTCTGAGCTGCAGCCACAACTTCTGTTCAAGCTGCCTGAAGAAGTTCTGGGAACAAACTAAAAACAAAAATTGTCCCATTTGTAAAAGAAGATCATCAAAAGATGAGCCACTTGTGAACTTTACTCTGAAGGAACTCGCTGATTCTTTTGCTGCGAGACAGAAATCTGGATCATCGGAGACAGAAAAGGGAGAAAAGGTGGTGTGCAGCAAACACCCAGAAGAGCCCAGGCTGTTCTGTAGAGACGAGCAGAGGGCCGTGTGTCCTGTCTGTGAGTTTTCTCTCCACCAGTCTCACAAAGTGGTTCCTGTAGAACAAGCAGTGGTGGAGCTGAAGGAGCAGCTGTATTCAGACCTACAGTCTCTTCAGGACAAGAGGAGCAAACACAGACAGGTGGAGAAAACCTACAACGATGTGATTCAGTACTCCAGGGATCAGCTGACGTCCACAGAGAAACGGATCAGAGCTGAGTTCATCAAGCTCCACCAGTTCCTGAAAGAGGAAGAGGAGTCCCGACTGGCAGCTCTGAGGGAGGAAGAGGAGCAGAAGCGGAAGACTATCAGCAGGGAGATGAAGAGGATTCAGGATCAGATCTCCTCTCTGTCAGAAAGCATCTCTGCTGTTGAAGACGAGCTGCAGAAAGACAACATGACGTTCCTCAGCAGTTATAACGACACGCAGACCAGAACCAGAACCCAGAGCTCAGTGTCAGATCCACAGCTGGTCCCAGGGGCTCTGATAGACGTGGCCAAACATCTGGGCAACCTGTCCTTCAGAGTCTGGGAGAAGATGAGGGACATGGTCCACTTCAGTCCTGTCATTCTGGACCCAAACACAGCATACCCTGGTCTCTACCTGTCTGATGATCTGGTCCAGGTGAGGCGTGGAGACACAAAGCAGCAGCTTCCTGACATCCCAGAGAGAAACATGAACAGTGGGACAGTCTTTGGTTCTGAGGGCTTCAGCTCAGGGAGACACAGCTGGGAGGTGGAGGTGGGAGATCACCCCGACTGGACCCTGGGTTTGGTTTGTGAGTCGGCTGACAGGAAGGGACGGAGACGGGCAGCGCCAAAATATGGGATCTGGAGTTTGTGGCACGGAGATGGAATCTACACCAACACTCTCGGTCAGATGGTCAGAGTGAAGAAGAGCCTCCAGAGGATCAGAGTCCAGCTGGACTACGAGCGGGGGGAGGTGTCCTTCTACGACTCAGAAGACATGTCTGACATTTACACTCACAGAGACACCTTCACAGAGAAACTCTTCCCTTATTTTGGTGTTAGACGGGCCGGAGCTGCTAAAACCTCCCAGATAAAAATACTTAAAGCTTAGATTTTCATCTGATGTTTAGACAAGTTCATTTTAAATGAAATAGCTGGTTTCTGTGTATTTCAATGCAACTAATGATCAGTCAACAGGCCAAAGACTTTTATTTAACATCACATTTTCAAAACCCATGAGGATCCTGAAGCTCGGAAAGCAGAACGTTTTATTACGTTTTTATATTTGGGAGATCAACGTCCAACTCTCGCTCTGGTCCTGAACATGTCCTGGTTTACCATTAACTTTGTCTTCAGGTCAGTGACACGTTTCTTGGGTTTTCTAGTTACTGTTGTTAAGAAAATAGCATTTCCTGTAACTTGTCTGTCTGAGATAAGACAAAAGACTCAAGCATGTGAACATTTTTGGAATTCTAGAAAATTCAAATCTCTTTTCTTAGTCATATTGAAACAATACGACAGAATGACAGATTTGTCGTTGGTGTTAAGAAATGATGATATTATATGTATAATAATTCGTACATAATACAGTCATAACTATATTCAATTATATGCATGAATACTCTGCAAATGAATTGTCCCAAGACAATAAAATATTTTAATTCAATTATTTGAAAACAGCAAAAATATTTTTTGACTCCAGAGAACTTTCATTTTTTAGACTAACTATGCTGTTACCATAAACTGAAATGCTGTATTAATTTTCAAGTGGTATATTTTATTTTGAAGGAATCTACAGGAATTGCTTATGAGCTTCATACAGCTGTAGTAACCGCTTGCGTCCACCAGATGGCGGAAAAAGCCACTCTCGAGCCAGACTGGTTTGATTGAGTTCTCATGTTTTCATCCAGTCGACCTATAATAATACATAAAATCCGTTATTGAAAAGGTATGTGGCCTTAAAATCTAATTACATTACAAGTAGGTCAATTAAAAGTTTATTTAGACAAAAACAATCTGTAAAAAACTGCATTTCTATTCTGCCACTGGTTATTCTCTGTGTATTATCTGACTTTTATTTGAGTTGTTTATACATTCATTTTAAAATCCAAATGCACCATCAGCTACCTCATCGGATTTTTTTATTTTTTCTTAATAATAATTTTGTTTTGATCCAGTTCTTCACTTCCATTGTCCAAACCTTTTCAGACTAAAACACACACCCTGTGACAAGGACACAATTATGAGAAGAATGAGAAATGTAAGCATACGTAATCAGGTGTGTGTGTGAAGTCTGAAATAGGGATGCATGTGATGGCCTTGTTATTAAGTTGGGTGAGACTGGGTGTGGGAAGACCTATTATTTTTGCACCATTGCAGGAAACAAGCAGAGACATGCATGCATGATTAATGTTCAATTCTGATCTGTTTTTCAGTTTTCAATTGTAAAAAAAACTCTTGTTTTTTTAAATATGCATGAAGGATTCTATGTGGCATGGTATAATGTTTTACCAGATTCAGATGTACAGGTGAAACTCAAATAATTAGAATATGGTGCAAAAGTCCATTTATTTCAGTTATTCATCTTAGACTGAGAGACCATCTAAAGGCTCCGGAACCCTTTGCAGGTGTTTTGCATTAATTAGCTGATTAGAGTGTGACACTTTGAGTCTATTAAACCTTTTCACAATATTCTAATAGTCTGAGATATTGAGTTTGGGGTTTTCATAAACTGTAAACCATAATCATCATAATTATAACAAATAAAGGTTTGAAGTATCTCACTGTGCATGGAATGCGTCTATCTTATTAGTTTCACCTTTTAAGTTGAATTACTGAAATAAATTAAGTTTTGCACCATACTCCAATTTTTCACAGAAACGTTCTGCTCTGGGATTATTTCCTGTTCATGCTCTGTCCAGTCCTTGTACTTGACTTCTTTTCGTGTGATGTTCACTTTAACAATGAGGAAACTGAACAAGAGGACAACAAAGAAGAGTCAGGCCTAATAGAACAGCTGATTGACTGTATCTGAACATCAGAAAAGGGTAAAAAAAATCCCTCAAAACCCTGAAACAGAACCTGAGAATTAAATCATGATTCAATTGATCATTTCTCCTCTAATAAGTCTTTGTTAATAAACTTAGCGTTAAACCAGTTTGCATGTCCAACTGTGTTACATTTGTTTTTATAGGTCCAGCTAAATAAATCAAAACAAATTGTGCCTTTATTACAGACTAAAGATGTCATTTAGAATAGCTAAATTGTGTTTAATGCGCTTTATTTACGGCTGAACAAAGAACATTTGTCTGGGGCTCTCACTGACGTCTCAGCAGCTGATTGGCTGGCCGTCACGTGGCCTCACAGCTGATTCGGTTGGATGAAGTGTTTTGGTTTTCACCATCCTCATCTCTCATGTAGCCATTTCTGGTTAGCAGCGTTTAACCAACACCGACACCTCTGCTATGGCACAAGCCAATGCCTTTGACGCGAGCAGCTCTCAGATCCAGGTGGAACACGACAAAAAGCGTCGGCAGTTCGTTATTCGGCTCAACGGTACGTTGGTGAATTGGTGCGCGCGAGCCGTTAGCTTAGTGGGGGTAGCTAGCTGTTTTCAGGGCTAACATTGTTGTCGTTACCTTCTGAAGGCTCCAGCTGCCATTTCAGTCACAGCTGTGATTCTCGCCCCGTCAGAAACTCCTTATCTTCACAGAAAATCAGCGGTCTTGTTGATTTAACTCAGTTTGTGTAACTTATTTCATTGTTGTGGTCTAAAAACCAAGCACGTCACTTTTATTAGGCAAACTCACAAAGCTACTGATGAAAAGAAAATCAGTGTATCAGACAGATGTAGGGGTGTTAGCACTTTCTTACACTTGTTTGTTTGAAAACAACACATTAACTGTCATGTTGACTGATTAGACTGTGTATATTATCGTGTCATGTTCAGTTTGATTTGCCTCACCACACACACGTCTGAGATGTGTTTACAGCAAATTGTTCCAGTCATCGTTTCCTCTGCTGTGAATGGTGATCCTTATCAGTCCCATTTTGTCCACAAACAGTGGTTCTTTTTTTCTAAGAAATCCACATCATAATGTGGCCACTATTTTTTATGCTTCACTGCTCTGGAGCAGCCAGGCTTTCTTGTACATTTTCAAACTGATCTCAACTATTGAAATGTTCAAGTTTTCTCTGGACTTTAGCTGCTTCTTACTGCTTTTTCAGCCCAGTATCTGACCAGTTCCACTGGAATGTTTTTGTTCATTGTCTTAACTGTGACTCACTCATTAATCATTTGGGCCTTAAAACAGCTCCTAAATACAGAGGTGACCTAGCCTAGTGAACTAGACCAAATTCTTGCCTTGCAAAGTTTATATATTCACATATATAGGATGGCTTGCCAGGCTAGAGATGACCGACTATTTTGTTGATGCATTACAGGAATTTGAGCAAAGAACCAATTTTAAATGGGATCTTTGTTACCAGCAGCCTGTCACGAATACACACGTTGATCTAATTGGAGAGCTGAGCGTATGAAAATACCAACCATAGCACAGTTTGACTCATGAAATAGCATTTTAGCTCCAGCTAGGTGACCCTCAAGCTGAAAGCTTGTTGTACATTGGATGATAATCTAAAAGGTGATTCATCTATCATGCATTTGCTGGATTTTCTTCATATTTCTTCAAGATGCGTTGTTCAGAAATTGTTCATTGTCTGTAGTTCCTGACTCATCTGCCTATTTTTCTCTCTTTTTTTTAAGTGCTCACTGCACAATATGTTGTCATGGTCAGATACAAGGGCAGAAAATAAATGAAAAATCAACTAAAATCTAAAGTAAAACTTTAAAAGACCTTCAGAAAATCTGAAATATAAACCACATATAAAGATCACAATAAAATCTTGCTGCTTGAAAGGAAAAATCATCATGTATGTCAATTTAAATGACTTGTGTAGTTTAGAATGAACTTTGGTGTTTAATTTAATCTAAGTGATCTGTTTACACCTTCGGTCTGTGCTCAGGGTCTCATGATCGAGCCGTTCTTCTCTATGAATACGTTGGGAAGAAGATGGTGGACCTGCAACACACAGAAGTTCCTGATGCTTATAGAGGCAGGGGAATTGCAAAACACCTGGCTAAGGTAATTTCTCACCTGGATGTTTCAAATTGAGTTTATTTTATATTCACGCTTATCATCACCATCAGTGACTTTATCCGAGATAAAATACCCTTCCATTTCATTATTGGTAACACGTTACATTAAGAGTCCCTTTATTAACGTTACTTAGTGTATTATTAAGCATTAATAAACTATTTAATACAATATTAACAACTGCTTAACCAAATTAAGTAATGCATTACTAAGCAGACACCCCCCCGACCCTTTGTCCTAACCTTAACGACACTTAATAGTTAACAATATCAGGAATGTTAATAAAGGGACCCTTTGTTTATTAATGCTTAATAATGCACTAATTAACATTAATAAAGGGACCCTTACTGTAAAAGTGTTGCCCATTATTTTGAAAGGCTATGTGATATTCAAACTAAAGATTGAAGCAACACTTAAAGCTGCAATATGGAGTTTTCCCCTTTCAGGAATTATGTATGATTTCATGTAGTGTGATATAATGTAGACCAGCGGTTCCCAAACTTATTTAGCCGCGCACCCCCTTCTATGTCCCGACCGTGTTGACGCACCCCCATCCCCCAAGAACATGTTTTCAAGAAAGAAAGAAAAAAGAGACTTGCAGCACAATCAGTGTGTTTGTTTCTGACCACAACTCACAGCCTCCTACAAAGTCTGGGAGCTGAAGGAGCCTCTAGGATGAGAGGCTAAACGTCTTCAAGATAACCAGAAAAGTCCAGCAGCTGTGTTCAGCTAAAACTCTCAGGATGATCATGTCCAGGACTGATTATAAGTGAAACTTAAATGTAGCTGCTGTCAGTGACCATATAACAGATTTTAATAATTAAAACTCTCAACAGACTAATAGTGCAGAAAAGAAATAAATAATCTCACAACTTTGCGTGTTGAGATTTATAATTATTATTAATATATTTATTTATTAGCCGCATCGGCTCCTAGTGGGTGGAAGTGGAGATTAGCTGCGTTTGATGTTGATTCTCCGTGTGTTTTTATTTCTGCAGTGAGCCATAAAACTCACCTCACTCTGCCTGGAGTTTGTTCTTCAAAACTCGTATTAAATCCACTGTGATGACGCGATTTAATGAGCTTCCTCCGCACGGTACTTTTCATTGCAGGATGCAGTTTCCATCACTTTTAAACAAGTTAATTTAGTTCGGCACACAGGTTTGATTTTTGCCACTGCACGTCTGCACAGTGAGAGGGGAAACGGCCGCGGGAGAGGCGCTTTTGCACTCAGGGTCTCTGTGGACTGCAGTAGCTGTGACAGGTGATCAGCAGGTACAACGCCGTTAAAGTCATACTTTAGAAAGCATCCGCAGCTGCATATTTTCCATGATTGCACGGTATGCCCAACCCTAATATTCACATCTGTATTGTGTGGGAAAAAACGCTGTGCCCTTTTTATAAGACACATGTGCCGGAGTCATGATTGTGATGAATTAATGCCGAGCTCCAGACAGGAGCTATAATGAAAATGAAAGTAAACACGGGCATAAGTTTGAAATGATAAACTGGAGCGATGCAGAGCTGCAGGAGCTTCTCTCTGTTAGATCTGCAGCTCAGGTCATCTGACAGCTGGGATGGTGGAGGACACACACCTGCTCCTGAAAATATAAACTTAACGAGCGCGGTTTCGATCTCAATAAAAAGCAAGTTATGTCCAAGATACAGGGAAGCGCAGAGACGGCCCCCATACCTCCTTTATGCCGCCATCGCGTAATTTTTGATAAAACGGACATGATTGTGCAACATTACCGCCACGGTCTTAGCTCTTATAAACAACCTTAGGCTCCCAGATGCTGCATCGGCTTTGCGGCAAATTGGCGGCATTGTTTTATGTGTAAATTCTTTTTGTGTGTGTAATCACCGCCATTACGCTTTTTACCTCGTGTATCCCCTAGCGGCAGCTCGCGCACCCCACTTTGGGAATCCCTGATGTAGACAATAAGTCTTTTTTTTTTCTGCTAAGCCCACCCCCCGTACCTGTACAGCTCCATTCAATATGAACTGATCATCAACATTGGATTATTTAGACTCCAACGTGCGTAAGTCTGTCGGCTATACTTAGCGGCGTCTTATTTTTATCAAACAAAGTAGTGCAATGTCCCAGTACACCTGATATTCACATGTTTTTCATACAAAAACAACAGAAATCATTGATGCCATTAGTGGGTCCTGCTTTTCCATCGCTGTGATTACGTCACGTTGTTCGTTACTCTGATTGGTCCTAGCGCTATCCAATTGCGTGCTGACATTTTGAAAGACAACCGTAGATCCCGCCTCACGACTGAGAGCCTTCAATTGTTCGTGGCCAGACTATATATTCACATATATAGGATGGCTTGCCAGGCTAGCGGAATGTTGCTTTAACACCTTAATCTAACTGCTGAAATGTCTCGTCAGCCTTCCTTAGTGTCTACAGGAGCAGTTCATCACTAAATCAAACAAATGAGCTGTGTTCATGATCTAAAATATGTAGGAAACATGCTGGAAGCAGACTGCAGCGCCAGGTAGGGCTGGGCAATAAAAATGTATTGTTATCAAAATTTCTGCCTCTTATCGATATCGTTTTTTTCCCAAGTCAATAAATTTAGTAATAAATAAATGAAAAGATGTGTGTAGGTTGGCGATGTTCACGTCCCTTGAAGAAGCTATACCACCTCGAGTCACATGACACTGTGGCTCAACGTAATACACGTGACAGCCCCATCTAGTGGACAACATTTGTTTTTGCGCATACGTGTAGTTAATATTATCGAGGTGAACTCCTCAATATACCGTGATATTGATTTTAGGCCATATTGCCCAGCCCTAGCACCAGGTATGTCAGCTTCTTTGTTTTTTTCAAGTCCAACAGGGACTGGACCGCCACTCTGAAGTTGCAAGTGCGGTATTCTGGCCACAGCGTGCGGTGGGGGTCTGAGTAACATTTCATTAACCATGTAAAGGGTCATTTTAGCACATACTGGCTCAAGAAAATTATTTTAAAATATGAAAACGTTGCATAGTATGGCTTTAACCCCTTAATGCCGAGTTTCGCAAATTTGCATCGAACTGCTTCCGCTCCAAATGAAACCATAATACCGTCCGTAATTCTCCACTGCATTTCTAACACATTCCTGTATTTTTGTCAATTTTTTTTCTCAACTTAATTTAGCATCTACTTGAAAGCAAAAACACAAGCGAATATTTTTTTTCCACGTTTGGAAATAAATTCAGGCGTAAAGGGGTTAGGTTTCCTGCTTCTCACTCCTACTGGTTGAAAGCGAAATTACAACCTTAGTCACGTAAAAGCTAGCTAATTCTAACACAAGCCAACTGACTGAATTTTTGTCCGTTGGACAAAAATATTATTACTTACAAAACAAGTAGCAACAAAGCCAGGTCACCATCAGTCCGTGACTTCTTAGCTTCCTTTAGCTCCCTCAAACAAGTGTAGATCACGCTGATGTTCACTCTGGTTTTAGCCTCTAAAGACATCGGTTTCTGACTTTTACTTCCAGGCTCCGCCGTGATGCCAATAAAGGAAAAGCAAAATATTTTTTCTTCTTCTTCTTTTTGTGCCTTTTTATTGATGAACAGACTGAAAAAAACATCTGCTAGCCTTTAAAATTAGCTACCGGCACAGTTAACAACTATTGCCGTAAAGCAGGTAGAGACTAGCCTAGTGAACTAGACCAAATCTTGCTTTGCAGAGTTTGGTCTAGGCACGCTTCATTGGAATCCTCGCAGCCTGTGGCTGTCCAATCACAGCTCGCTATAGTTTTGGTTGGGCCAATCACAGCGCTCTATATTTTGGGCCAATCACAGAGCGGGAGTAGCCGATGACGTCAGCGCTGCGGCCGCGAACCCAAGCAACATGGCGGCAAGGCCGGAGCCACGTTCTTTTGAAACGGCTTTGTCGTCAACATTGGATTATTTAGACTCCAACCTGCGTAAGTCTGTCGGCTATACTTAGCAGCGTCTTATTTTTATCAAACAAAGTAGTGCAATGTCCCAGTACACCTGATATTCACATGTTTTCATACAAAAACGACAGAAATCATTGATGTTAGACGCCATTGCTGCCTCTCGCTTTTCCATCGCTGTGATTACGTCACGTTGTTCGTTACTCTGATTGGTCCTAGCGCTATCCAATTGCGTGCTGACATTTTGAAAGACAACTGTAGATCCCGCCTCACGACTGAGAGCCGTCAATGGTTCGTGGCCAGACTATATATTCACATATATAGGATGGCTTGCCAGGCTAGGTAGAGACCTCCCACTAGTGTTCTGCCCGAACCTCAAAGGTGTTAAGTGCAGTTTCTAGCAGAGGGCTACAGAGCTGTCCAATGTGAAGTTGGTAAAGTTTATGGCCCAAGAATCACTGAAACCAGTTAGAAAGCAATAGCTTAAAGTATTAAAAACTCTTCAGTGTTGCTTTAAAGTCTAGTTTATACTTTTCCATCTTCTCCAGTTGTCCGCTCGGGTGCGGAAACACAGTCACGCATTAATGGAGACATTTTCCTTTCAGGCTGCTATGTTACCTGGGGAGTGTCAAAAAGCAATTCTCCACCAGGACAACAGAGGGTGTAGCATTTTTCAAGGAAATGGTGGTGTTGTTGATGAATTTCAAGAAAGTGGCATGCTGAACGATCACAGGCTTGCGCTCTTAGTCGCTTTCGACTGACAGTTAAAAAATCGGGCATGTCTCTGTCACCCTCTGTGGGCCTGCCGCAGAGCGCTTGCGTCAACGAATGATGGCGTTGCGTCTCTTTGTATCAACACAGATGGGGAAGTATAACCAAGGCTTTGGTGTAATTAAAATCTAGATTTTTATTTGGTTTCTGCTGTTGGGACTGTTGGCTGATAAATCAAAATAATTATAATCTTGCAGATGAAATCCTAAGAATTAATTGGTGCTTTAATGAATTTTGTGCTTTCAGGCAGCCATGGATTTCGTGGTGGAGGAGGACCTGAAGGCTCACTTGACCTGCTGGTACATTCAGAAATACGTCAAAGAGAATCCTCAGCCTCAGTACTTTGAACACATCTATCAATGACCCCCACACGGCGCTTAAAACAGACTCTCAGGAGTGAAAATACCATGTGGCGGCATGCTTCGGAGTTACGGGATGAAACGCAACAAAAACCTCCCAAGCACTGTTGAACACAATGGAGAGAATCCAGGTGATTGAACTCCAAAGAAGGAGCCGATCATTCTTTATAAACATGAGCAGGGCCGCATACAGGAAGTGGGTCAACCGGTGTGGAAGCAGCCAAAACGTGATGCCTGAAACCTTCGAGGTGGACTCTCATCACCAACTTGAAGCAAACATGTAAACAAGAGCAGGTCTTACAGTGTGTTGATCTGTTTTATCTGGTGGTTCCACTTACTCTCAGATGATCCTAACTTTTATATTCCAGCTCCTTTTTGGATTTTTTTTTTGCTATTATAAAATATTACCCCTCCTTCTTTTTATGTAGAGCTAAAATCCAGTGATGTAGAGAAATACATTGTGAAAACCCTTTAATACTTACCAATTTGATCATTTCTCTTAACTTTAGAAATAAAGTTTTAAAACATTTCTTATCCCAAAGTCTCAGTTGGTTATATGTTAGCCAGTCATTTTAAGGTCCTGAATTGATTTATTGTTTATTATAGGTGCTTTATTTGTAAAAACCAGGTTGTGACTGAACAACCTGAGAATGTCAGTTTCTTTAGTGCTGATGTTGGAAAACTGACACGTCTAGTTTATTACATCAGTGTGGATTTAAATCTGCACTCTTATCCAGGGCAGGTAAGGAGATTGTTGGTCTTTATTTCAGGAAAAAACATTTTCTTTTTTCAGTGGAACCATTTCTACTCTAACAGGGATTTAAAAGGATAAAAAAAACACTGATGTCAAAAAAAATCCTTAACAAAGGTGGAAGAACGGCTGCAGACAATCTTAAGTGTTGGGCAGAAAAAATACCTCAGGCCACTCGACACACTCGTACTGAGAACTGCAATAAAAAGTCCTGTTGAAAAACTTTTCTTTGGGTGGTAAAAGCCTCGAAATAGGCTAAGGCATTATATCTTCAGGATGTGGGGTTCTTTTTGTTGTTTTTTCAATGTTTGTCTTCTATTTGTTTTGTTAAAAAGAAAAATGCCTGATTTCTGTTTAGAGCAAGTGGCTCGGCCTACAAATGTGTCAAAATGTTCTTGTTACTGTTTTATACTTGATATTGTTTTTTTTTTCTTTCTGTGTACTTGTTCGTAATAAAGCTTCTCATTCAGTTATTTATGCTAGCTTGTGTTTGTAATTAAGAAAGTTTCATATGTTTTACTAGAACAATTCTAGTAAAAATTAGCATTTATGTACTGATACCCTCACTTTTTTGCTTGTTTTACTGAGATGAAATGTTCATTTTGATGGAATAAAGCAGAAATTTTACAGAAATAACTTTTGTAAACAATACTGCTGGCAATTTAGTGCCACCCAAAAGAAAGAAGGTGAAAGTGTTGAAATGGAAAACCAAAGGAGTCTATTTCAAGAATTGTCTGATAGAAGCAAACACCATTGTACTTCAAAGGGCTCTGAGTCTATTTTTAAGTATTTTATTGAATATTAGGCACTGACTTTTGGCTACAGCAGTGTTCCTGGCTGAACTCAAAAGAACTTCCTTCAATCCTTCAAAATAAGAGTGTCAAACATATCAATAGTTACTCCCGTCCCATGATGACAGAGGCTTCATATTTGTGTAACAGGCATTTTTTTTCCAGTCATCATAGAAAACAGGTTTGTGAGATGAGATTTCATGGTGCTGACAGCTATTACACATAGACACTGAACTAATCTTCCTCTGAAGCTTGGCTTGTCAAACCATCTCTCATGTGCCACTTCTGCCACTTCGTGGCATAAATTGGTATAGCACCAGAAATAAGTAATTAAAGGAGTCATCACCTATAATACCGTGGATATCTACATCCTATTATAGTCTTTTAGACCATTAAAATAAATTGCATTGGAAAAATAAATTAAAAATGTGATTTTTTGATCCTTTTTTGTAAAGGGCATATTTTCTCGCGAGATCACACAATATTTCGGCTGTCTCGGACGCGCGCGGCACTGAGGAGCACGTTGATTGGTGGAAGGAAGCAGGAAGCAGCTTCAGCGTCTTGCTCCAAAACAACAAAAGTTATAACTGAACCCGACCTGGCAGTGACCTACGGGATCCAACCGTGTATGTACGAGCCCTCGCCTCGCGCGTAATGGCGCCCTCGCATGTTGTTGAGTTGGGACAAATCAAGCTAACAGCCAGGCATCGGCTCTTATGCTGTTGTGAAGATGGAATACACAAACCGATCGGAGTTTTGTCTCCCATAACACAGATTATAACATGAGTCGTCAACGGTAAGACATAATTTATGTGTTTCACGTTATGAAATGAGCTTTGTTGTGCTGGTTTGTTCGCTGCTGGTTCATATTTGTTTATATTTGGCCTTTGTGTCGGCATATAGGCCAGAGCTCAAGTTCTCGTGTTGGAGTGCGCATGCTTGTGGGGTGCATGTGAGCTGGTTGAAGAAGGCAAGATTAAACAAACGCATCAATGTTAAATATTGGTGAAAAATCATTAGGAAGCCATTATAGACATTTATTCAAGTGGAAAAGTGAAAATTTCAGGTGATGACTCCTTTAATGGGACTTGTGAAGCAACACAACAAAAAAACAACCAAAATACAAGTTAAACAAAAATAATACGATGATTTAAAAAATATATGTATTGTCATGAGTGCTGTCAAAACGTTGAGGAAAAAATATTTCAAGAATAAAATATGTTGAGATTAACAGGTATATCAAATATTAAACCAGCACTGCCCCAAAGAACTATGACGCTCATAATGCATCATGTAAATAGTGACTTTATACATCAGAATAAGCTTAATAATGAATCATTTTAGTACAAACACTATAACTTGCATCTAGATCCGAACGCAACCTGTAAATAACTTCTGGGACATTTAGACTGCAGCAAGAGTTTTAATAAATGATAATAATAATAATAATAATAATAATAATAATAATAATAATTATTATTATTATTATTATTATTATTATTATTATTATTATTATTATTATTATGGTATAAACAGTCCCGTAGCTCAATGATCACTTCCTCATCACCTCATCTACATATGACAACTATGCTAATGATGCGTCAGCAAACAGAAGAAAAAGAAAACTGAATGGACTACAAAATCCACTTGCTGTCTTATCAATGTTTTTCTTCCGGTTATGACTTGTGCACTCCCACACTGAAACACTTCATATAATAGAATAGAATAGAATAGAATAGAATAGAATAGACTTTATTGATCCCACAGTGGGGCAATTCACTTGTTAAGGCAGTACATTATGAAGCTAAAAATGGCAGAAAGTAATTAGAGTAACCGTACGTAAATGTAAATGATGATTTTTCTATCAGTAGTAATTAATCTTATAGTCACTGTTTTAAAAATACTGTAAATCCTACAATGATAATTGAATGTTTTTAATTTGTTTCCTATTCCCACCATATTTACACTGACACTTTGTTTTGTCTCCATCTAGTGGTGATATGAGAAATTACACCAGGATAAATGAAATTGGTGCGCCTGTGAATGTGCCTATGTGATGCTGACTTTCAATTAGCAGAACATTTAATAACAATGTTATTCTTTTTTAAGTTTCCAGATATCATTTAACATATTTATGTCTCTAATGTAGTGGTTATTTTGTTTAATTTAACCTTTAATTAAATTAATTCATGCATTAATTCCATAAAGAAAAATATTCTGATAAATTAATTCAGATATAAGTCTCCAGCATTAGCAGTATTTATAAATGAGACATCAGAGATGTATGTAGATTGACTCTGTTGTTAGCCAGTTTTGAGGAGCTTGTTTTTATATTAATATAGTAAAAAATGCCTGATAATAAGTAAGGTCAATTTCTGGTTTTGTTTGTTTGTTTTTGATATGTGATTGGTGGTTTAAGGAAAGCCTATATATATTTTAATGATTTGAAATAAAAATTTGGGGGTTTCATATTATTGTCTTCATAATCAAATTCTCTAATGCCGTTCTTTATCTGACAAAAGCACCACTTGTCCTATGTAATTAATAACATGGCTATGTTCTCCATACCTGAAATTCCCTAAAACATTCTCAGCTGTGGTTTTGGAATATAATTTTACATAGAAGAATATTAATTTCAACTCTGATGGTCAAAATGCCATAATGAACTGCAGCCATATCAATATATAAAAATGCAATGAGCGGCAGGATTGTCTGATTGCATGTAACAATGGCCTGCCGCAGTCGTGCTCAATGGACCTTGAAGCTGTTTGGTTTATTGTCCATAGCACAGCAGGTGGGTCCAACCGATCTCCGTTGTTGTTACATCCATAACGCGTCCGGTTACAGAACGTGAACAGGTGTCTCGCGCTCACGCACGGACACAGCACAGCGAGGTCACAATATGGGTAAGTATTCAGAAGTATTCTCATAAAACCCAACTCGAAAAGAAAATACCGGCAGATCTGCATTTTACATCAGGTAAGTTATAAAGCAGGAATATTAAATATTTAGGATTAAATGCCGAGGTTTCTTTTATATTTGTAGTTCAACCGTGTTAAATAGAATTCATATTTGATACTTAGTTTTTGTAGGTTTATTAAAAATCTCGTCTGACCTCAAACTTCTGTGTTCTGTTACAAAATACGTGCTATAGGTACTCTGCCCTCGTTGCATTATGGGAATAGTGGTCCACCTACGAGCCTTGTTGATACGTAGACCTGACGTAGACCATATTTGCACACAACAATACCCAGGATCCTTTGCGCTGTTCCTACGTCAACCGAAATCACAGTTGTTTTTTCCAACATGGCGTCGCTGGGAAGGAGGCGCGGTGTCCCAGTTAGCAGGGAGAGGTCAGTTACTCTACATTTTCGCCATAAAGCGAAACTATTTTCATAACTGACAAAGTTTAGTCGATGTCACATTCAGTTCTCGAACATGCATCTCATTTAGGATTCAAACTCCATTGCCAACATATAAAAAGGCGTAATTTTACTCCATGGTTAGCTAACATTAGCTGTCGGCTAGCTTCCGTTGTTAGCAGGGAACAAACTTATCTGCTCATGGGATGTTTTCAGCGTTTTAGCCAGACTTAATAACGGTGGGAGAGGCTGCATTGGACCGTGCTTTGGTACCAACACTTCTGTGAGATACCAGTTCATAAACTGCACAAATCGGTCTCAGCTGCGGCTGTGCGCCGTTTTAAGTCGAGCTACTCTGAAAGTAAAAATGGTCCTGAAGTTCGTTGGTCAGTCCTCCAACTTCAGAATATGTTGTTTACCCAACGCTCTGGTACTTTATGTCCCAGACTAAAATACACTGAAATTATTATGTCTGGTATTTGATTGGCCTTCACTTTTTATATTTTACCATCAGCACGCTGTCATTCGAGATTAGGATTGTTTGTCCTTAACCCAGCGCTCACTGGAGGACCTCGCTGTAATCCATCATCAGTCGCTCATGTTTTAATATTAGGTGTAGAAACAAAAACCTCAATAAGCATCCTACAAACCCTACCTGGAAACTTTGTGTGAATGGGTCATGGCATCGTGTGAAGTTATTTAGAGCTGAATTTCTTCTCTTCAGCAACAAATTTTGACGCTTAATTTTGTTTATTTGTTTATTTAAAAGGAGGGAGGGGGGAGTTAGCATTATGTCCGTTTAATTATTAATTAACAAATTGAGAAATGGAATTTTTTCCCCCATGAGAATAAATCTTACTTGTGCTTAAAATCTTTGTAAATGCTCGAATTTAGTTGTGGTATTTTCAAGTAAATAATGTAATAATTGGCTTCAGAATCATTCAAACTGTAACTGAAATTGGTTATGGCCTAATATTTACATTAGAGACATAAAAACTCAGTAACTGATCATATGTACTGCTGCTCATGCATGTGTAAATCATCCCCATTGTAAGGTGTTTAAAAATAATTAAAACTCTTCTAGAAAGTACTTAAAAGTGCTTGAATTTGTTTAGGCACATATATAAGAACTCTAAGAATGTTTTGCTTCTATAAAGAACATTTAAATAACACAAACAAGTGTGGTGGTCCTTGTCTTATCAGTTTGGGTGGGATTGTGACGCACACATTTTTTTCCGTGCAAGTAGCCTCAAGATATTGAACCCTCCTCTTTCATTTTGTGTCATATCAGAATGTGCTGGAAGTCTTGATGTCATATTCCACTTTACGGCTCAGTCTTTATTGTAAATGTCAATGATTCTTATAAAAATTCAGTTTAAAATAGACTAAAAATAGAAGTCGATATGCACAACTTTAGTCAAACCACAGACAGGAAATAAGTTGTTTGCTGAGTTCATATATATTTATAACAGGTTAGTAAACACTTATTTTATTAAAAAACTGCACACAGTTCAAAAATATCACCCAAGAATGGAAATAAACTTGATTTTTAATCAAGTGAAAACCTTCATTATGTCCCAATGTTTACATTTTAATAAGATGGTAATAGTAAAACAAGTCAGAGGTCTTTGAATTAAAAGCAACAATCACAGAATGATGGGGTCATGGTTAAAACAAAGCAGTTGATTACAAAAATAATGGTGAGTTTTCTTATTATTTTCCTGTCTTGTTGTCTTTCCTTTACCAGCCTGTTTATTTGATTGTGTGCAGGGCAGTGATGGCGGCGTCAGACTGCTACATTGTACATGAGATCTACAATGGGGAGAATGCGCAGGACCAGTTTGAGTATGAGCTGGAGCAGGCACTGGAGGCCCAGTATAAATATATTGTTATCGAGCCCACACGGATCGGGGATGAGACGGCCCGCTGGATTACGGTGGGGAACTGCCTGCACAAGACGGCTGTGTTGTCAGGCGCTGCATGCCTCCTGACGCCACTTTCACTGCCCGCTGAATACTCGCGCTATGTAGCATTGCCCGCTGGTGCCCTCAGTGTGGCCTGCGCTGCACTCTATGGGATTTCATGGCAGTTTGATCCCTGCTGCAAGTACCAAGTGGAATACGACAGCCAAAAACTCTCTCGGCTGCCCCTGCATACACTGACCTCCTCGACACCCGTGGTTTTGGTACGCAGGGATGACGTCCACAGAAAGAGACTCCATAATACGATAGCACTGGCTGCCCTGGCGTATTGCGCCAAGAAGATCTATGAACTCTATGTGGTATGAGTGCACTCTGAAGATTTAAGAACCATCAAAAAAAGGAAAAAAAAAATCTAACAAAAAAACAAAACAGAACATACTCACCCCCGGATGTAAGAAAAGTGGAAATCCTGTTCAGGCTCAGCAGTTAGCTCTACAGAGGGTGGGTGCTTCCACTTGGAACACTGATCAGAGGGATATAGATAAAACTAGAAGGGATTTTTTTCCTTTTACTTCTACGTGACAGCAGCAGCACACCTATTGCCATAGTACTTTTGCGCCAGCTCCCCTACCCTCTCCACCTGCTTCCCTGTCACACAACAAGCTCGTGCAAAAGGATATGGCCTCAGTTCCTCTGAAAGGAATTGCTTTGGAGTAAAAACGGGACACGTTTGTTGTACAATGCTCTTTCCCCCTCCTCTTGTAGTTTTGCTGTACCCCTTTTTTTGCTGATCAGTACATCACTGTTTGATTAAATATTAGGATATTTCAAACAAACATTTCTGTATTTTATTTT
Organism: Aphyosemion australe; assembly: GCA_006937985.1. NCBI lineage: Eukaryota > Metazoa > Chordata > Actinopteri > Cyprinodontiformes > Nothobranchiidae > Aphyosemion > Aphyosemion australe. Next base: position 1,570,315 of record SSNS01000130.1, on the reverse strand, counting down.
CTTTGTTTTTTTTCTTCTTCAAATAAATGGATTCTATTTGATGTCTGGAAAAGAACAAATAGCTCCAAGTTAAGCTGTCTTGTTTAAGTAGATTGTCTGGCGTTAATGAATCCTATTAAGATTGTGTAAGACAGTACTACGGCTCCATGTTCTGCCCTAAACGTGTGTATTACACTAACATAACCACAAGCGCAATGAAGAGACTTCAGTGCTGCAGAAGTTTAAAAATTACATAATTTTTATAATTTGTTTATCCACTGATGCTCAAGAGGAACATATGTAAACATGAAGGATGAGTTGTGAAATGGGAGAATACAAGTGGATAATAAAATGAAATTCAGACGTGAATTGGTTGACTATTCTCTAAACAGATTAAAAATTAAGCTAATTTTAAGTCTGCTCAGGGTTTTTGACCTTCGTGTTAGATGTTAGTCACCATTAACCAGGAACCTGTAACTGAACTGAATAAAAACAGTTGTAAATGTTCAAGTTTGGATACTTCAAATTCACAATCAAGAGCTTGGATGTTTGTTTATGTGGTGCTAAAGTCAATCACACCGTTAACTAATAATTGTGTAGCATTTGTGTGAAAGGACCTTGGAAAGCAACATCCCCCAGACTTGTGGGCTCAGCTGTAGGAAAATCAGAAAGGTGTGTAGTGTTTTTGCATTTTTCATTCTGTTTACACATTAAATAGGAAATTCTTATTCATGACCACATCCACGTTCTTTCTTCTGCATGTGTTACATGGAGAGGAATGACTACATAATTAGGTGAGTGCTGATTTGTGATCAGAGCTGCAAGTTTCTAACAGCTGTTGGGAGGATGCTGCAGATCTGTCTGCATGAAGCACATCTGTAGCCTGGCAAGCCATCCTATATATGTGAATATATAAAACTGCAAAGCAAGAATTTGGTCTAGTTCACTAGGCTAGCACATCTGTGTTCTGGTTGCTTTTCTAAGTAGATAAAAGAAAAATGTAATTATTTGAACATCAGCTAAAGCAAACATTAATTTCAGATCGATCTGCAAAAAGAAGCTTCAGAAATTGTTTAAAATTTAATCACAAAACAGCGAAGCGAATATTTTTGGATTTATAAGAAATACGTAAACTTCAATTCCCATAATGCTCCGCGGGTGCACCACGGGATGTAGCTCGATGAGAAACACGGACGAAGTTTACAACCAGGAACCGTCTTTGCCAGGAACTAATCTGACAAGGTGCTTCGCAGGACAACAACTAAGGTGATTTATTATTTATCTACTTCATGTTTTTGCACAAATAAATGTTGGTAAGTTATTAAAACAGCGTCTGACAGCTAACGTTAGCATTAGCCGTGTATGCTAACTTAATGGAGGGCTAATCACGTTTAAACAGCTCCAGGTCAAAATCCACATTCATATCAGAGAGCTCTAAAATAATGAATCTCTTTGGATTTTCACAAACCTTATAAAGGTTTCTTAACAACACGCATATTATTAATATTGACGCCTGTTTTATATTAGACATACACTCATAATTATAAACGTAACATAGTAGTCTGCACATGTCTGAGGCACACCTGTGCCATTTAGCAGTGGTGTGCCACACCTACCTGTGAGGTGGGAGAAGTGCTCACTACCCCAGATTTAGACAGGTTTATGAAAAATATCTGGGCGAAACATATTTCAAGGATAGCAACTTTTTAGTGGTCAAGGTGAGGAAGAAGGGTTATATAAATGGTTAATGAAGGTTTCCAGCTGGTGAACAAAGAGCCGAGGAATAATTTGAAGTGTGTTTCTGTGAAAAAGGCAATAAAAATAACACCTGTCATAGAAAGCTCTTTGAACAACCTCAGTTTGGAGAAACAGATTAGTCCTCCTGACCAGAGAACAGGGCTTTGGAAATTTGATTTACCAGAATAATCGTGAACAAGATTCTGATTTATTTACTTTTTAATTCTTTTTATCTTTGTGCAAAACCAACAAACTAATACAAGTTAAATACACTTGTCATGGGAAGCCAGACTCCGTTCTTTTCATGAGTTTGAGAATCAGTCGGCTAAAGGCCAAGAACACTTCAGATTCATTCAGATGCATGTAGAACCGATGTGAGAGGTTCACAGACTCTTTATTTTAATAATGCCATACCCATGTGGGTTTGCCAGTGGCTTGTGTGGAGTACAGAGCGTGTTTATCAGACATGGAGCGCGTCATGGGAGGAGGAATGCTTCCCCTGGTACTAACGGGTGTGGGAGTCCTGCTGCTGTATCGGATCCTTCTTCGCCTCAGACGGGGAACTTCAGTACAAGGTGCAGTTGTTGTCATCACAGGGGCCAGCTCTGGACTCGGAAAAGGTCAGCCTGAAGTTTATTTACTCCACTCACTAGTAGATGCCCCCCAGACCTAACTTCAGTAGATTGGTACAAAGATGATGTGCATGGTCTCATAGTAGTAGTTGTTTGTTTTGTGCTGTAGAGTGTGCACAGGCTTTCCATGCTGCAGGAGCTCGGCTCGTCCTGTGTGGGAGGGATGCAGCTCGTCTGCAGCAGGTGGTCCAGGAGCTCAAAGGAAGTTCAACAGACCAACATAAACAGGTGTGTAAACCTACACACACATCACTAATGTTATGCTGATTTTTGACAATTTAAGCTTAAATGATTTTACTCACATCATCTCTACATATAGTTACCGATAAAAAAAAAATGACCTGCTGCTTTTTCCCCCCATCCAACAGACTTTCACTCCCTGCACCGTCATCTTCGACTTGGCCAAAGCGAACACGGTGGAGAAGGCTGCAGAAGAGATCTTAAAGTGCTTTGGACGAGTGGACATCCTCGTGAACAATGCCGGAGTCAGTTACCGTGGTAACATAGTGGACACCCACATTTCAGTTCAACGAGAAGTTATGGAAACTAATTACTTTGGGGCCATTGCTCTCACTCAAGGTTAGAACGTGTGTTTTCTCACTTTTATTTCTGGTTTGATTTTCACCACCCTTATCAGATCTGATAACGGCTCTGACTCCAGATCTTGTGTTTAAACTTTAACTTGAGTCATGGACTTCAGTAATAAACACATGCATGTGCCTTCTGGGTTTTTAGAGCTGTGTTGTAAATTCACTAACACATCATCTCTGTTTCTGATCTCCCTCACAGCCCTCCTGCCCTCAATGATTCAGAGACACAGTGGCCATATTGTTGCCATCAGCAGCGTTCAAGGAAAGATCGCCATTCCCTACAGATCTGCCTGTAAGTCTTGACATGTTCTTTTTTCCTCTGCCAGGGGAAGCATAATAAGTGTTTGTTTTTAGATGCAGCATCCAAGCACGCCACCCAGGCCTACTTCGACTGCCTACGAGCCGAGATCCAGCGCTTCGGAATCCATGTGACGGTGATCAGTCCAGGTTACATCCGAACCAACCTGTCGATCAATGCAGTCACCGGAGACGGCTCTAAGTACGGAGGTGAGGGGGTGACAGGAAGTCCAGTAACTCAAACTCCCAGTTGGTCACGGCAGATGGCTGCTCATACTGAGCCAGGTTTGGCTGGAGGTTTTTCCCTGTTAAAGGGGAGTTTTCCTCTCCACTGTCACTACATGCTTGCTTAGTATGGGGATTGCCTCAATGCAATCTGCTGGTTTTCCTTACTCAGGAAACTTTTAACTATTGGCATAATGATCCGATAAGTTGGTTCATTTGGAATGTTTACTTGTGAAGTGCCTTGAGATGACTCTTGTTGTGATTTGGCACTTTAGAAATAAGATGAACTGAATTGGATTGAATGAGAAGAAATGGGATTTATAAATTGTCCAAGGGAAGTGTTTGTGGATTTCTTTAAATCTGGGCATGATGTGTTGCTTTTTGAGATCTTTTAGCCGACTTCGTGTCATCAGAAAGGGTTTTAGTGAAGTGATTTCTTTATTCTACCGGTCTGGTGTGGCTGTTTAATGTGAACCCAACTTTCTCACATTTAACTAGAAGTACCAAATTAGTTTTTCATGAAGGATCAGGCTGGTTTTCACAGCTTCTATCTCCTAATAAGCAAAATGAAAACAGAATTTTGTGTTTACTCAGATTATCTTTGTCTGATGAGGAAATTCATTTGCTGATCTGAAATATTTTGGTTTCACAATAAAAGCAGCAGAAATCTGTAAGGGATGAACAGCATGCTTTTACTTTCGTTTGGTCTGTTTCATATACAAGTTTAAAATGTCGTTAGAAATAGAAAACTGAGTTTCTCTCACCTCTGATGCTTCTCATCTGTGCGTTATTATTCCCAGTTTTGGATAAAACCACCGAATCAGGCTGGGACCCCAGAGATGTCGCCACCGCCATCCTAAAGGCGGTCCGTCAGAGAAGTAAAGACGTGGTTTTAGCTGGACCTCTGCCCTCCGCGGCCATCTACCTCCGCACGCTGTGGCCGGCGCTCTTCTTTAAACTGATGTCCTCTCGCGCTCGCAAGGAGCAGAAAGCTAAAGATGCGTGACTCAGCAGAATGTTGATGACTCAGACCAGATGAGGAAGCTGGCTGCTGCTTCCAGAGCCCAAACAGACCTAAATGGAGATGAAGTCCAGCCTGAGACATCAACCTCTTGTGTGACTGGTGTTTGTTTTAACAGCAGTGACTCATCCGGTTAGCAACTCTTGGCTGCTTAAAAGTGGACTTTGATAATGAAGATTGGTTTATGTTTCATTTATGAACTCCAGAGTGTTCTGGTTCATCTGATGCTAGGAGGAGATAGATGCTACGGTTAGCCGCTCCTGTAGCTCTTCAGAAACACTCGACATATTTCTGAAACATCTTTTTGATAATATTCAGATCCCAGTCATGAACTTTCCCGTTGAGACGAGGCAGTATTGCACAGCTTCCATGTTTCCTGCACATTTCTGTTGATTTAACGAAATCAGCTGCTGTTTTGTTTAGAGAACAGTTTAGCAGAGTCCTCGTATTTCAGTGTGTCAATAAATCAGGTTTTAACCAGAAACCAGCTGCTTTTATAACCATCTTTATACACTGAATAAAAAGACTTTTTTTTTTACAAACCAAAAACAGTTTCTTCCTTTTTAACCTCCGTTTTAAGTTAAACAGAAAACACTTTTAAAAGAAATGTTAATAAATAGTTCAAATATCCATTTACATTATCTTACAAAAGCACAGCGAATTGGCATTTTTACAAATAAATCCTTCAAGAAAAGCAAAAAGGAAACTTTCCAGCGTTAAGACAAAAGCTGCGGTTTTTTCCTCATGAAGAGTCTCGCGTCCTCAGGTGGATGTCGCCTACTGATGAAGAACAATAACGAGAGCTTTCACATTTCACAGCCTCTAAAGGTGACAGGAAAAGGGTTTTCTTTTAGTGGAATGACGAGAAGAGCTGCTTACGCCCTCAGTAATAAGATGATCTCAGTGAAGCAACCTGGTGATGCTTTAAATCATGGAAGCAAACGGAAAAGAGGACGCGTGTCCTGCTAAAGTAACAAAATCCTCATTCAGCTGTGATCTTCTCAGATGTGACGCAATGCTAAAGGCTGAGCTAGTGTTTCACCACATTTAGTCAAAAGGGAAACTAAGATGTTTGTTTAAAAAGGAAAACAAATTCAGCAACTATGGCTTTAGTGTTTGAGTCGATTACATTCTTCTGACGTTGGTTAGAATAAAACCACGAGCTGTTTTATTTCATACAGGGACGGTGCAAATCAGCTCTATTACAATTAATTAATGTGTTTGAAAAATAACGTCCCAAAACCCTGCATCAAATCTGATAATAAAAGAACAGAAGTAAATCTTTGAGCAACACAATTTGTGCTCATTTCAAAAGCAGAGTGTTTTTGTTTAGATTCAACTGTGCTGCTGTTTTAAGACTCAGGGAAAACAAACGATTTCAGCCCAAACTTCAACGGCAGGGACAGCCTAATGAAAAAATGTTAGTTATTCTGTACACGGCTCTGAAAAAGTTCAACCAGAGTTTAAAAACAACTAAAGGGAGGAGAAGAGGAGCACCAGGACAGACGATCTCCACTCTCGTTTTCACGTCTGCAGCTTCATCAGAACGAGAACTCGACCACATCAAACCTCCTCCTGACGGCTGTTCCTTAGAAAATACTAAAAATAAATAAATCACACTCCAGCTGAAATGGGACTCGGGATCGATGTGAAACGGACGAGACATAAAAGTCAGGTGAAAGTATTTTGTTCAGATATGGCATAGTTTTTGTTTAGTTCGTGAGGTTTTGTTCATCTAAAGTGTTTTTAAAGAGCGTTTTAACTTGTAGGACAGTTCAGTGAACGAGGCTTGAGGTTCACCATTATTATTGCACGTTTACAAACGGGGCGGGGATGGACCGGCGTCTCCTCCCGATGGCTGTGGCTCAGCGGAGCTCCTCAGGGAGGTGGGATGGACGGCTCGGTCACAGCCAGCTCCTGAGCCAGGTCGTTGAAGCGAGCGATGTAGTCCACGCTGCTCTCGCTCATCATGCAGGCGAGCTGAGAGTCCATCTGCAACTGAGACCAGTTTGGTTTTAATCATCACCAGTGTAGAAACGGAACAGCCTCACCTCCGTTACACACTGGAGACCGGACTGAACTTGTCTTTTGTAACAATAAAAAACATTAAAACGGAATGCTGCCTTGACCAATCAGAGAGCTCGATTTTCCCACAGAGAAACAGAGGATACAGAATAAAGCATCACCATGGTGATGAAAATACCAGCAAGGGTACAAAGACGTGTTGTGGTTTAAAAGGGGACGATCAAACCCTTCTGTCTCTGTTCTAGAGACAAACCTGGAGGACACGAGCGTGGGGACATGTTCTGTTGCTGTTAGGGTGTCTAAGATTTCAATAAGACCTGGAAAAAGACCCGTTTCACTCGTATGATGCATCTGAAACTCATCGCTTCGGTTCTCTTGAAGGAAGGACCGAGACTTGAGGAGAGAAACGGGAGCGAGGGGGTGTCTGACTTACCTCTGCTACATCAGGAAGGCCACGGGATTGAAAGGAATCATGGGAATTGCAGTCCAGGAGGCTTGGACCAAGCAAAGCGGTGCCACTGGAGGGGCCAGAGGGGGTTAGGGTGGTCCTCCTGGTCTTATCAGGAGACACCATGCTGGCTGCAGGAGTTAAAAATAAAAAAGTAAGGGTGAATAGTAGCAGCAGACATGAAAGATGTGGTGAAACAAAACTACAAACACCAGGAAACACAAAGTTTCTCCTTCTGTTTACAAAGTTTTAGATTTCCAACCAGATGAGGAGCCTGAATCACACATCTGGGCTGCCATTTATGAATACGTCTCAAAGTAAACTAAACTATGAAGCACGAGTAAATAAAGCCCAGACGTACAGAGGAGGCATCCCAGCGTGGAGTCAGACGAGTCGCTAGGGTACCACTGGGGGTCGTGGCTGGGAGACGGGATCCACCCTCTGGATGGGCTGACGGAGGGAGATGAAGCCAGCAGTTTGGACGGGTCACTGTTACCCAGCTTGGCTGGAGAGAGAACAGCCTCCTCACCTGCAGCAAAGGTAGACACAACACTAATGAAACAGCAGCACACAAATGTTTTATACATGTTGGGGCCATGATGGATTATTCTGACCTTCTGGGACATACGTTTTTTTTTTTGTTAATGTACTGAAGGAAACCCGGAGCTCAGAGAGCTCCATCTGTGTGCGGCGCTGACTAACACACCCACCGTAGTGTGTTGAGTTGATGGCGAGCTCGATTAGTGAGTCACTGATATGTGTTTGAGGTTCTCCAGGGGCCAGAGCCTCCTCAGGGGGGCCCGGCAGAGAGATGTCAAGAAGAGAGGCGACGCTGGGCGGAGAGAGGAGGGAGTCCCCACTGTCGGTCACTCCGGGAGACGGTGGTGGGAGACCGCTCTGAGGAAACATCATGATTCAGTTATGATGGTACCCGTTTCAGCAGAAGTGTTTTCAAGTTTCAAAGAGCAAAAATATCAGCTGTCGCTGTGAAACTTGACTAATAAAGTAAAAGTGTGTGTGTGTGTGTTCCTCTGACCTCTGGGCCGTTTGTCTGGAGGAGCTGGGGTTCTGGTTCAGCATCAGCGATGGGCGCCGCTGCCAGCAGAGGGCTGTTATCCACACTGGGGGGGTCCGACTCCCGACAGGGACTGCCTGGGATGATGCCTGCAGACTTGGCTGCCAGGTCAATGGCACCTGCAGGAGTATTAATGAGTTACACACACGGGGGACTCGGCACATCTCCGCTCTCAGAAAACGACGACGTTTTAATAATGACTGAAATGAGTGCGTCGAGAGGGAAATCACCACCCTCGACCCAATTAAACACAAGAACACTGATCCTGGCGCTGAAAGCAGGCTCCATGGGGAAACTATAAACACACTTCCAAGTTAGAAACAACGGGTAGTGACACGATTCATCACATTCTTTACAAAAATACTCAGTTTTACAGCCGTCCAAAACGTTCTGAAGGGAGCGTGGATTTAATAGGATTGGTTAGATTGTTAGTTTTAATTTAAGAAGCCAAAATGGAAAAACTCAGCAGGTCGTACTGGAGAGCTGGCTGGCTGCTGCAGAGCTGGAGGCAGGAGGTGAGGTTTTAGTCACGGGAGGGCGCGAGGAGGGGGCCAGGCGAGTCTGGATGGGCCGGAAAGATCCAGTTCCTGAGAGAGGAAACAGGAAGTGAGAGGGCGAGTAATTATAGTTGGAGCTGAGAAAAAGGAAATCTCATTCAAATACAAGCTTTTCGGACGCTGACATAAATAATCTGACAGGTTAAACATCCGCACCTGTAGCAGAGGAGTTGGAGAGGATGGAGAAGGAGCAGACGTGCTGAGGGGTGTCTCCAGTCGTCCTGGGCAGCAGTGTTCGCTGTGAGCAGATGAATATTTTAGCACACGGCTGCAGGCATCATTTTACACGCTTGTACAAAAAAACTATCAGCTGCTTTTGAGTCTCACCTGAACTACCAGAGGCTTTCGGAGCTGTCTGTTCCGAGGTTTTCTCTGTTTTGAGAAGAAAAGGTCTGACTGCATCTTTAGGAAGAAAAGATCACAGACTTGAGCACACGGCTTTTATGTGGAGGATAGATTTTATTCTCCTGGGGTAAAACGATGCTCTCTTACACTGATGGAGTCCAGCTGCTGTCTGAAGGCCAGCTGGGCTTCTTTATTCGGGGAGAACATTCTGTTGTACCGTGAGCTGTTGGGGGGTAGCGTGGTGGGTACTGCGAACACGCTGCCTTCTGGGTCACCGCTCGCAGTAGAACCCAGCAGAGAACGAGGGAGGGTCCGCCCACCTGAGGAAGGAGGAACAGGTGCATTGCTGCATTATTTAGGTCCACCCAAAGCTACGTTTCAGCATCTATGCTCACAGCTTCTACCTGACGCAACAGCGGTCGGTGTGTTCATCCTGGCCACTCGGACAGAGGCCTGCTGCCGACCACAGCTGGGGCTGCGGACACCAGAGATGGGACCCTTCCCTGGAGGAGTCAGGGCCTGGTTCTGCTCCTCCTGGTGGCTCTTTAGTGGTGATGTGGCTGTGGAGCACATCTCAGGAGCCTGAAGACACAAACACAATGTTAGTGGTGAATGTCAAAGATCTACAACACCACAGTTTATCAGGGTCAAGACCACGGAAGTTAAAAAGAACACAGAAAAAACGCTCAGACTGATTCCAACTGAACAGCTACATGTTTTCTCACAATGTATGTCTGTGGAGTCTGATTGGTTCTGGCTTTAGAGTTCCAAAATATAGTAAAAGATTCCAAAGCAAGATGATAATATCAGCATTTACATCAGATCTAGATGTATCATTACATTTACAGATGCAGAAAATGGCCAAACTGCAGCTTAAAGATGGAGCTAACAACACAAGATAAAATCCTTATGCAACAAATGGCCTTACCAAAGGTTTGGGGTTGACCTCGGTGGAAACCAGCTTGAGCAGGCAGCGCAGAACTCTGTTGGTCTTGTTGGGCTTGGCCTGCACCACAGCTGGTCCATTTTCTGGGTTGCTGGTGGGAACAGCAGCGGGCTGCCACTCATAATCCAGCAACAGTTTGCCCGGCTTCCCAAACATCAGATACAGCTCAGCCAGAGTAACGTTTTCCCCCTCACGGGCGCTCCAGCCCTCCTCTCTGATGAGTTCGACGGTGCGTTCCTTTGCTGCAGAGCCCTGTGGCGCGCCCTCCTCTGAGCCTGGAACTGGAGGTTTTGCTGGAGGGATCTGGTTAGCATCTGCAGAGGAGGTCCCGTGGTTCTGCTCCTCTTTACACGGCTCTGACGAGCTCTCTGCACCACCACACAACTTCTCTGTGCTTCTGCACGCTGCTAAGCTGCCATCGGCCCCCACGCCAGTCTCTGAACATCCCATCCCAGTCCCCTCTTCTCTGGGAGGCTGCTGAGAGGAACCAGAAATGGACAACTGAGGTTTCTTCTCTTCTACCTTCCCGGAACTCTGAGGTGATGGTTCAGAAGTAGAAGGCTCAGGCCGACGAGAGTCTGCCAACACAGCCACAGAGGCGTTAGCTGCAGCAGAGCTTCCCCGTCCAGATTTGCTGCCTCCTCGAGGCGGCGCTGCAGTGTGGATGCCCAGAATCTGGGCTGCTGGCAGCTCCTTGGCACTGGGTCGGCTCTTGCCACTCTCTAGCCAGTGTACGGTGCAGGAGGCCTTGGAGTGAACCACTCGAGCCACACCAGGCAGAGTTGTCAAAGTGCTGCTCTCAGCCGGGAACAGGTAGAGCTCTTCCTGCTGAACTTTGCTGGGAGAGGCGGTGCTGGACTGGCTGCCCTCTAGAGCCTCCCTCTCCATCAGACTCTTGAGCTGCAGCATCAGCGTTAAGGGAAACAAACAGCACATCATCCAGAGAGCAACATGGCTGCCCTGGTAGAAACCTTATGTTCGAGGGTTCGGAGTCGATCCAAACAGACTTCTCGTTTTTAAAAGGATACGATTCGCTGGTCTTGGTAAGCCCACTTCTGTTTCAGATACTCTATCAGGCTGGACACTTTCCTGTGGAGCTCCACCACCATCCTGAGTAGGAAGAGGCAAAAACAAACTGGTTGGTTTCCATACTGCTGTGTTGGGAGCATGAGGCCAGTAGCACACTGTCTGGTCGAGAACACGCCACCAACACATCTGTTAATGGTCTGGGTCAAGTAAACGCACGTCTGGTGATTTTTACCTGAGGCGAGGATTGTGGGCTAGGCTTTGAACACGGGCCCAGGAGCGGTTGCTACGGGGCTGGAGCTCCACCGCCACCTTCAACGGCAGACGCACCGGCTTCTGGTCTTCTTCATCACTCACTCCTGCAGCAACGTGAAAACACTCAACTGTATGTTTCAGCCACTAAACAGAGTCCCACTGACCCGTCACACTGGACAATAACAGTAGTCTGCACCTACTCATGTAAGCTAATATGTTAGTCAGTCTAACTTCTGCTTATTCTTTTGAATCTTTTGCACATCTGCATGTTTTTTCTTGTAAGTGGTGATTGTGTGCATCACTGTCTGCACCAAGACAACTCCTACATCAGTAATAAACCCGACTCCAACATAAATGCTAAACAGCACATCACAAAAGAGGACTTTTTTTAAACGTTTGTTTTAGGCACATAAGTCCTAAAACCAAACACTGACAGAAAACTGTTGGACGTTTTTTTTTCATATTTGTGGCGTTTACAGAGGCAGTAGAGACCCACAGGGCAGCACAAAAGGATGCAACAGGTGAGTTTTGCATTTAATGTCCCCTTTAACTGAAGTGTGCAGCGTAAATAGTGTCTGAAATACACAAACGCCAGGCTGAGCCGGGAGTGGTTCACAGCATCAGTCTTAAAGACTGAATCATTTACGTCTGTGTGCATGAATCTATATAATAATATCTAATAATCCATATAAGCTATCTGATATACCAGTTTCACTGTCTGAAATTAATTTTCACAATTGCACACAACGTTTTGAGACATACGTGAATTTAGTGAAGAAGTAATGAGTAAACATTTCGAACACTGACTCAAAGATTCGGCTTGTAGTCCTTTTAAAACTAGAGATTCACTCTGTTCTCACTAAACAGAGACAGTAGCTGCTGCTAGAGACAGACTCTGCAAGTTTCACTGAAACAAAAGTAAAAATGTAAAACCAAAAGACGCGTGGCCTCTCTAATAAAGCAGATTCAGCGTCTAATTCTGTCGTTCCAACTCTCACAAATGTGAATTACGCCATAAACCAGTCTTAATCTGGCTAAAGCTGAGTAGAAGGGTCTTGTTTTCTACCCTGAATCTGAACTCTTTACCTCAGATGTACAAAGTGGACGCTACTAAAGGGAGACACTTAACAGCTGGTCAGAACAGTCAGCTCCATCTTCCTCCTGCTCTTCCTCACTTTCCATCCATAGTTACCGTGGAAACACGGCTAGCCCACACAGAATTGTTTTTGCCAAAATCCTGCCCCCACAGACGGTGCCTCACCATTTGTTTTGTATTTCCAGGCAGTGACATGGACTTAAATGTGTCTTGTTTAGCATTTCTGTTTGTTTAAGGTGGACGCTCACCATCTGGATCACAGAGTTTCTTCAGAGCACGGCACATGGGAGCTTTGATTCGCAGGTTCCTCCCTTTGGAGCGCACAGTGGTGGCCCTGCAGAAACACACAAGTCCGTTAAACTCAAGGATCTGAGCGGTCTACCTGATCTGTGGTCCAACTACTAGTAGAATGGAGTTACCCTTGCTGGATGAGTTCATTTAATTTAGCCACGTTCTTCTCATCCATCACTGGAAAAGACAAACACAGAGACAGAGCTGGTTATGTCACCGTCCCTCTGAGACAGTTGTCCCTCACAACAGCTTTAATCACGTCCCTTGTGTCCAACCCAAACAAGAGCAGAGGAGCTGCACCAGCAGTTGTCACTTACATCCTCCAACTTTCTTGCGAAGCTCAGCATAGCAGATAAGACCGTAGAGTTCTTGAGAAGATTTCTTCAACACACGGGAGTAAACTGAAAAGAGACGGATGCCTGAATCACAAGTGTGGAGTAGGACTGCTGCATGAAGATAACACGCTTCAGACGGGGAAATGGGTTTAGCCTTATCAGCACCGGCGAGGACACATAACAGGGTGCAGACTTAAGCTAACTTTACGTGCAGAAAGGCGATAAAGAAGCTCACCATTGGCAAAGTCGATGTGTTTGGAGATCTTGTGCCAGGTGCGGTAGTAAAAGTGCCGGACCTGCTCCTTGTTTTTCACCATGTTTGCTGGCTTTCCTCTCTTCTTGTACTTCATAGCAATATTATTTTGGATTGCCTCGAAATCCTTCCCGTGCTGAGAGCAAGAGCAGTAAAGATGGGTGTTAACTTTTAAAAGCCAGACACGTGCAGCTGACTGGGTTTAAATGAGCTGCACTTTTCACCTCATAAAGCCCCTCGAAGAAGCTGTTTTTGTCCTCAGCGCTCCAGGACTCCCACTGCCGACGGGCTCTCTTCTGGTTTCCAGCTTGCTCCTCCTTCTCGGTGGACCCCTGGCCCTTGGATGCCTTCGACACCCCCCCTGTGGAGCCGACCACAGACGGTCCCACAGCCCCCTGAGAAGCAGGTCCATTCTCTGCTCCTGTGGTAAACAGAAACAAGGAGCCCACACATTTATAAAGTAACAAATAAATCCTGCAGAAATGAAGATTCCTGATTCTGTGGCTCTAAAATGTGTGATCTGGAGGCTATTTCAATATTTGCACGTTAGAAATACTGATGGCCGTTACAGCACAACCTACAGAGCTCCCCTCACTCTGTGGTTCAGCTCTGGCAAGAAGGCAGGAAAAGCAATCTGGCCAGGTTTTACAGCAAATCGGTCCAAAACTAACCCTAGTGGGTTCCACTGGCCCCAGCACAATGTCGGGAGGCCTTCATGCTAATGCTAACGGTGCTCATACTGAGAGGTGGATGTGCTCCACGGCTCACAGGCAGCAGCTTCAGAAGGTGTGCACCAAAATAGCTTCACATCAGTGGAAGTGGAGCTATTTTGGTCAAGCTGTCAAATCAGCCTGAATATATTTTGCTAAAGAGTGTGTCGCTTTCTCTTTGCCAACAACATAAAAAATACACCACTCAAACGTGTCAGCTCACACTAAATTTATCTTACTCACATTTACTTCTGTCGAATCAAAGGCCAATCCGTTTATAGAGCCAAAGTTCGAAAAATAAAAGAACAGCGGCTGAGCCAAAATAAAGATCTAAGATTTGATTTTTTTTCTGAACCGGAGCCCAAACTAAATATTCCTCATCTAGGGAGACAAGGGTTTTTAGGTGGCAGCATCTCGGTAACAGGATTGCACATGAACAGATGGCACTCTGCTCTGAGTTTTCACACATGCAGGATGCTCCTGTCCCACTTCAAGCCCTACTTTTCAGTGTTTCTGCTTATTGGTGAAACAGAAACCCAGAGGACAGCGATCATTAGCATGGATACGTGTGCAAAAAGCACCTTAAGTTTAAGGCCCAGAAAAGCCCATCAGGGAGTCACCCAACTAAAGAAACAGGTGAATTTTGGCAGATACATCTGAGCTGTATGTAAAATTAGCAACAAATGAAATGAAAGTAAATTATAACTAGAAAGTTGCTGAAGGAATTATGTCGCTACTACCCAAAATCCAAATATCAGCTAGTAATAATGTAATAATGTAACGCTAAACAAGGAGTGTTAAAGCTGCGGCCAGTGTCTCATTAGGATCACCGTAGCAACCACACATCTTTTACTTCCTGACAAGACACCTAAAGAGAAGCAGACATAAACGCACACTATAAGGTAAGTCTCAGACAAACAGGTGCTGTGTGAAAACTAGCAGCTTAAATTATGGGCTCTGATGGTCACGTCTAGGATTCTACTGCGTTTAATGCAGGAGAAATGACAACTGAAATGCACATTTTCATATTTAACATGCATGATTTGGAGGTTTTGTTTGCTGGATGTGAAAACAAAAATCTGGAGAATGCTTGCTTGTGTTTGGCCCCCTCAATGATTAAAATGGTGAAACCCAAACTGTTGTCTGAGGAAGGTGTGGTCATGTAGGTCTTTTGTTTAATTCTTGAGGAAAGCACTAAGAAGAGTTGATGATGTGTTTGATCTGTGATGAGATCTTTCGCAAGTGCCCTAGTGGAAAGTTTCCCTGAAAGACAGTAAAGTGCCATCCTGATGTGAGCAGAAGTTCTCACAAGGTGAGGAGCACCCAGAAGGTCCTGGACAGAAACCAGCCGGCCTGTCTGGTTTCAGATCAACTACAAAGTTAAAAGTGAGAGCAGATCCCCCATCCCACCTCTGTACCTTTAGATTTAGCTCCGCCGTGTCCGTTGATGGCTGATCCGACTGAATCCTTCCGTATCCGTTTACTCGGAGGTCGAACGCTGGATCGTAGAAAATGATGCTGGTCGTGACACGGAGGGGTGGATTCCGCTGAGGTGGGGGGCTGCTGGTTCGAACCCTGCCCGGTTCGGTTCGGCGGGGATCCGGGGAGAACCGGGGCTAAACCGAAGCCCAGACCCGTGGCTGATGGATTAAGTGTTTCCACTCGCTCGTCTCCCTTTGTACTGCGCTCCTCGCTCGCCAGCTCTCCGCTCTCCTCCTCGTCGCAACCTTCAGGCTTTCTGGACGGATTCTGCCTCCCATCGACACCGATCCCCTCCCTGGAGCCCGGTGTCATGCTGCCGGGGCACATTAGCAGAAATATGTCACGTTAGAAACAAATCTGCGAGCAAAATTAACTTCTAAAGACGACGTTTACTGTCTCTCAACATGGCCGCCGCTGTTTGTTTCAAATCCCCTCTTCAGTCCCGTCAAAACAACACCAAATATCTCTATTTATCACACTGAGACACATTAAAATGAACAAATCTGCCTGTTTATTGACTGTCTGCAGTATTTGCCGACGGTATTTCATTTCTAACGAGCACTAATGTCCTGATCATTTAAACTAAATTCAAATGCGAGCGCTTTTCAGTTTAGCGCCCTGCAGAAACGACAACGAAACCCCTCGATGCTTTCGACCTCCAAATAAAGTGTTTATTTCTAACATTTTTTACCCATTTTCAAGCTCTTCCGATGTGGGCGACGTCTTCTTTCTCTTCACCATGAGTCCTGCCGCTTTGATTGGTAATTACTGATCAAACTGAACATAATAAAGCCGAACCGAGCTCTCCGCTTTCTGCCCTCTCCTTGCTCCAGCTTCGACTGAGCTGAACTCTGCGCAGTTCAACTGTTTTCTCTCAGCTACAACATTACTCAATGCCTCTTTGTAACGAGAAATAAAACTATAAAAACACCTTAAATGTAAGCTGCTCGCTGCCTGCGTGAAAGGAGTTTATTTTTACCAAAGCTCCTGCCAGCTGAACTCATTTGAACTGATTAGTATAGTTTTATTAACCTGACTGCGAAAAGACTTGACGTTATACGTCACCATCCCCTGTAGAAATTATCTGTGCAATATAAATGATTTCAGACACGATTTGTATTTATAAAGCTTTATGAAGACACTTTATTAGGAAGCATTTTCTTCCCATTAAATGGGTAAAACGTGCGAAGGAGATATGAGTACATGTGTATAACTGCATAATAATAATACTATTTTATAGATATTTCTCTATGGTTATTCAATATTCAAAAGAATGAGTAGTGTAACATGACTGGCAACAAGAAAGGGGTATAAATAAAAGTTTATAATCAAACACAAATATTAAAAGCATGAGAAAACATCCCTTTGATCTTTAACAAAACTTTTACATTTGTACCAAGCTAATTGTCTGGGAAATCAAACACATAAAATATAGTTATGATTTCTATTTAAAAAGTAAATAACTTTAGGTAACTAGCTGTGACAAACTAAACGTTAAAAAAGATGGATTTGAACTATTAGACATGTATTTAGAAATACTACATCATTTTCAGACATGAGGATACTTGAATTTGCTGTTTTCACAAACTGTTTAACTGTAGTGTGACATTAAGTCACACTAACATTATTCTTTAGTTTTGCTCATTTTTACCCCTGAAATCCACAGCTGAATCAGCTTTGGGAAACCAGCATTCTCACTTCGAGTCTAAACTGTATCCAAAAAAGTCAGTAATAATTAAAAGTCTAATTTTATGTCAAATATTTAACCACAATGATTATATGCTTGTAGTTACACCGTCAGAACGTTCTTCATGCCCTCCTAACGTTCATGTGGACCTCCCTAGCTTGGCTGCTGCTTAGCTAACATTACCGGTCAGGCACTAAAACAAACTCTAACGTTACAAAAACTCCTTACAGCATAAATGTTGTTCCATAACAATCATAAACATGTTTAAATGCGGATAGTTCGAGCAAATAATAGGTAATACCTGAAGTAGAAAATTCCCAGTAGTATTCCCAATCGAGAGGCAGACTAGCATAGCTAACTGAAGGAGAAGCACTACAGCCTGGTACCGCTGACAGCTCCCAAGGATCGATTGTCCACGCGCGTTGGCACGCCCACTACAACTCAAAAACAAAGCCACTGATTGGTTAGATAAACAAGAAGGTGGGACCAAAACTATGATTGATGGGAGAATCAACTAATTGCTGATTGATGAAACCCGAAAAATAACCAATTGTCACTCTTTTCCTGTCAAGCCTCGTGGACGTTTTCGAACAATAAAAAATTAAAACCATAAACTATACTATACTATATCCTTACCTATTTAATAACTAAACAAAACTAGAGAATAACTTCCTACACAAAACGAGAGAAACAAGTAATTTCAGTTGTTCCGCCCAGAAAATGATTGACATGTAATCACCAAATCAGAGGGAGGAATTTAAAGGGTGCGTTTGAATTAGACGTGAGCGTTTCCCTAAGAAATTACTACGCTAATGACAAGAAAGAAAAACTTAAGTTTAAATCAAGATTTTAAACTTATCAAGTTTAACGTACGATAGGATTCATTCTGTAACAATCAATTGAATTTTAATTACCTACTTGCAGTTTTGAACGTAAAATAGATCCGTTTATCTATACGAAAAACAAGCGCCACACTTAAATGTACTAAACAAGGGTGCGATTGTTAAAAATCCGTCAGAAAATTGGCAAGGCGGGGAGTTTACGCAATTCATAAAACACTTTTTTTAACCGTATATATGTATCCCAGAAGTAAGAATTTTTAAAAATCCGCATTAAAATATACTATAAGCGATTACCAAATGTGTTAATAAAACGGCGACAGGATGGAAAACTTAAGACAATTTTCTTTGAGTGACTTAAGGTGATATAAATCGAGCGCACCCCATCGTCGCAGATTGGCTGTTGACCAATAATATTCCCCTGTCTCACAGTTGGGTGGCTTCATTTTCTTGGGGATTTTTCAGGCAGACACAGGGAGGAGGGAGCTCGTCTAGGTGGCAAAGGACGAAGTTGTCTTTGGAAACTTGAAAGCTCCAACCGAAACCACTATGACTTCGACGAACACGTTTCAGGGGTTTGATACGGGCTCGAAACCAAGTTCCAGGTGATGAATGTAGCCTTGCTTTTACTGGGGAACGGGCCTGGAGTGCGTATGAACTATGTAGACGCTAGTTAGTTACAAGATGTAGGTTCGTGTTCTATTTCGCTCTCACTTTCTGCTAATATTTACGCAACCTTAATGTGTTCTATTAGTATGCTAGCATGTTAAAGTCAACAGTGGACGCTTAGCTTTAGCTACATATTAGTTTAAATGGTTGTTAAACTCAAGAGTCGAGGTAGCCAACGAGCTACGAGCCAGGCGTTGTCTGCTGCGGAAGTGGGAAATGCTCTTCAGACTGATCCTCTTTGTATTCTCCAATAACGGCGTTGTGGTCACATTGTTCTTGTTACACGCGTGTTTTTCCACCAAAGTGTCAGTTTTCCAGCCACCTTGGCTAAAAAGGCAGCTTCCGCATCGCATCACTTTAGAATTGGAACCATCGAACTAACAAGCAGGAGTTTTCAGACGTACTTCTTCATTCCTGGCTGTATAATCAGATAACCTGTTATTTGACTGCGTTTGCAGCGCTTCTTGTTGCTCTGTCGCACATTTATAGCCACGCATAGTGTTTACTACGCGAGGGATAAATGACATGTTATACTCCTACAATTAGAAACATTTTGAAACTAACACTGCTTATTACTACCCCTTTTCAGGGATCAGTTTGGGACCTTACATTATAAAACATATCGTAAAACTAATACGTCCAAAAATGGGCTGGTGATCGAAAATGGTCAATATTCAGGCTTGGTGATGGGCCAAGCTTAAACTCGTTAATTTGGAATTTTATCTGTTCATAAACGCAGCATTACAAAGCAGCATTAAAAAATCTGACTTTTTCCTGGTCCATGAACTCACCACCGTTAAGCGCCAATTCATGCTAGCAGTTACATAGCTTACATGTGGTTGTTTTTAGTTGCAGAATCATAGTTCTCGAGGTAAAACAAGACAAATATATTTTGTCAATAGCCAGAGCTATGCATGAATTTGAAATCTGTATTGCCCTCAAAATCAGAATGGGGGATATAATTGAAAATATTGAACCTATGTCATTTGGAGCTGAAATCCAAAAATAAAATACAAATTTAATTACCTGCACAAAACAATGTTGGTAAGATTAATTCTAATAAAGGAACCAGACAGCCTTTTGTTTTCTGAAATCTGTCTGGAAAAATAGTAATATCTTTATGTATATTTATCTATATGTATATTGATTTGTTTTTTTCTGCAGGGTGCTGCAGCCTCCTGGTGGTGGCTCCAGTAACCTTTTTGGTGGCTATGAAGAGGATGCTGCACCCTCAAGAAGACCAAATAAGATGGCCTCCAAAGTCTTTGCTCCAGCTGAAGAGCCCCAGAGTGGATCCAGGCGCTCCAATCCTCCAGGTAAACCCTTTTTTTTGGTGCTGGTAGATGTGCTTCATCAGTCAAAGCAGTCTTTTTCTCAGGTCCAGGGTGTGAAAAATGTTACTTTAATGTGATAATTCCAGTACAAACACTTGGACCTCTGTGCTAGCACACAATCCACCTCAGGATTTTATCACATATTTGGTAAAGCCAGGTTTTCATGTCTGGCTAATATGGTGTGTGTTTTTAGATGAGGACTGTTGGCTCTTTCAGATTTTCCTCTAAGGTCTCATTGAAATAGTCGGTGTGTGGCCTTTTCAGACCATGGACGGTATCCAATATTAATCTGTTTAGGAGTGCTGCTAAACGGTGTCAGTGTCATTCATTTTTCTGCATTACAGCAAATAATTGTATATAAATATATTTTGGTGATTTTTTTTGCTACAGGTGGGAAGAGTAGTGGAATATTTGGTGAATCTGAAGCTCCAGTTCAACCACAGAGACCCGTACCTCCAGGTGGAGCAACCAGCAGTTTTTTTGGCTCTGCAGAGAGCGCACCTGTCCAAAGCACATGCAAGGGCCACCCAAATAAGCCAAAGGTAGGCCACAATACAGACAGACAGATATGGGTTTTTCTAAAGCCGATACCGGTGTTGATATGTAAAGGTCATAGTCAGATGATGGCCGATATCTAGATGTTTTCCACCTTAACTGCTTGCTAAGATGTCACTAATAACAACAGTATGCTCAACATTTCTGAACCTGAATCAGTTTTTGAACACTGACTTTAACTCTTGAATCTTAATTTTGTTCTCTGCTTGGTATTAAAATCAAACATTTAACCAAAGTTTATAAAACAAATCAATAAACAGACCAAGTATTAAACATGAAACATGTATATTAAAAGAAATGTCAGTGTATAATAATGTTTAGAGCATTTATTAAGCAGAAATGTAAATATATATTTATATATTATTTATATATAAATAAAATTCAGCAGCAGCACCGAGCTGCCCGTGGATGTGCCTGACTTTAAATTGTCTCTACTTAAGAGGTATAACAGTTGATGCCAATTATGTTTAAAAAAAAATGGTAAATATCAACCCGATATGTTGGCTGATCAATACATCGATCTATCCCTATTTTAAAGTAAGACCATACATATTAATTCAAGATAAACCAACAATAATGTCAGTTCAAAGCACATTTATTTATCTCCTCTGAATGATTTACCCTCTAAGTGCAGCATCTTCATCCTGTACAAATCCCTTTCAGTGCTGCAAGTTTATTATAACAGTTGGTTCTGACCCATTTGAGCTTTCCACATCAGCATGAACAGAGATAACAGAGAAATTCAAACTTCAAATCTGCATCATGGGAGCCTTGTCAGGTGTTAGCAGGCCAGGGTCAGTACCTGTGAAGTAGGATCTTTTGGGTCAGATGAAGTCATATCTACAGACATGAAAATCCCTCACCTTTCGGCGAAATTCGCCGTTTTGAATCCAAATTGGGTGACCTACGTGATTCGTGCAGATCCGATGAGAAAATATTTGGGGGGAGGGGGGGGGGGTGATGCGCTTATTCAGCAAGGCAGGGTTTTGCAGTTTGACCAGTTTCACTATTAACTACGGGGGGTAATATACCAGATGACTTTAACATGCACCAAAAACCACAAACTGTAGAATAAATAAATAAGTCCGTCAGAACCGGTGACGCGCGACCCGAGCGCATCTCGTCTGAAGGTCACCTGTGTAGACCTCAGGTGAAGGGCTCTTCCCCACTCTTACGGTCCGAGCCCGAACCAAGTCAGCCCGACTGCTCGGGTCGGATTTGGGTCGATTAATAATTTGAGCGCGTTGATTCGCGTTGGACNGAAGTTTAGGATTCTTTATGGTTTTAGTATCTTCAGCAGCAGCAGAGCTTGGTTCATTCTCCATCACATTTCTGAACGAGACCATTGGGTTCTAACAAAATAAACCAGACCAAACCTGTCATTTCATGCTGATGTTGATCTGATTTCATTGATAACTGGTTTAGTTTTTAAAGCTTCACTTGTTTAAGTTGTTCATTTATAAACAATCATTTCAATCTAATAAAAAAACCTGTTAAAAAGTACTAGAACGCAGGAAATGACATCTACTTCACTAAAATGTTTCTGTGGCCTCCAGACCAACCCCCCCCATCACCCTAGACCCTCTCTGTCTGTCTCCGTCCTCAGGGCTGAGGACAAAGCTGGGACATGTGGTTAAACACGTCTCAGCCTTGTCCTCGTCTCAGGAGGAGCAGCAACTTGTTAGGAGAAGGTAAACAAAGGCTCTGCTACTCTGTGTTAAAATAGAACCCCAACTTGATATAGAATCAGGTGTGTCTGAGCAGGGACACGTAGAAAACACGCAGCCACCGTGGCCTTCAAGCACCAGGTCTGATCCCCCTGTTAAAGTATGGAGGTTGGTCTTATTTCTTCTAATGCTTAATGTGTAGCATGTAACTCTGCTTGATTATTTTATTCCATAAAGTTCACCAGGTTGATGCCTTCAAATCTGCAGAGGGCTTACTTGCTGGGGAGTGTGTGTGTGCGCGTTTGTTAGTGGATACTTTCCCCAATTTAGAGTCTCGCCGGGGGGGGTCCCTCACCTTTTTCACCTGGGGGGGGGGGGGGGGGGTGTCTCACCTTTTTCACCCTTGACCCGTTTTCATGTCTGTATCTGGCTGGAGGCATGTGTTTGATGTTCATCAATTGTTGTGTAAGTTGGTTTTTAATGTTTTTATTTACCTGAAACTTACAACCTTTTTACTGACTCTTGTTTTTTTTCCAGGATAATCTAACTGTTGGCCCAGAACCTGAATCACCAGGTTAGTGAAAGTGAATAACTTTATATTTTACTTGATGAGCCTCAGCAGGCCAGCGTGGACCAAGTCCAGGGGTTGCATGTCTGTAGGAGAGCTTAAAAATAAAAATAGACTTTCAAGTGGGCACTTGAATAACTTGAGGTCAGTGATTTTAACAGAAGCGCTGATATGCATCCACAGCAGAATATAAACACACTTCCTGTAAAACCTGTCTGAGGCCAGGAAGCGGCCCTGCATGAGTGAAGTACATGGCTTGAATAATTACTGCGGGAAATGCAACATGTCCGTGCAGGGGGTCCAGTGCAGTAGTTTAAATGTAGAAGTGAAACACGGCCTCAGTAATTAGTAACAGACTCAACCTTCAGGTGAAGAGATGGAGGTGAGACGTTTTATTGCATCTTTCCTTTGGTTGAATTCTAATCAGAGTTTTCCTCTTCCTGCAAGCGCCTCAAGCCAAAGTCGTCCAACCAGAGGTGAAGGAAGAAGCTGCTCCGCCCTCTCCTGTCCCAGCCAAGGAAGAGCCCGCAGCAGCCCCTGTCTCATCCCCCCCACAGCCGGAACCATCTTCAACAGTCGACGATGACCCGATGAAGAACCACGAGCCTCACCTGGGACCCAAGCCTCGCTCTCACAACAGGGTGCTCAACCCCCCCGGAGGAAAGTCCAGTGTGGTTTTCTACTGACCAGCGGAGCTCACACACACACACCTTTGTCTTGCTTCTGTTAATTCTCTCCCATTCCTTCTCTCCACTCCTGCCGATTTTGTCATATAAACCAAAAACAAACCCTAAATTCATTCTGAAATGTTTCTCGCCCATATCCAATTTCTGGTTTAATATTTTGGTCTCAACTTTTTGCACTTTTCACTTCTTTTCTGACTTTTATTCTTTATTCAAACCTGCAGAAATACAATCACCTAAAACTTGATCAGCTGCCTCGTTAACCCCTTTGTGACTCGACACGGTTGGATCTCTGTTACTCTAGTCACTCTTTGCTGTCAGCGTGTACAAATACCACTCAGCTGAAAGATTCACTTTGTAGACCTTATTTGAATTTAAAGAACGGTTAAAGCTAGAAATGGACCTGGATTAAAATGTGACTGAATTGTTCCTCATGACTATAATCAGAAGTCTTATCAGTTTAGCTTCGTTCTGCCATAAATCAATGTGTGTTAAAGCTGTCAGGACAATCTGATCAAGAAACAATGCTAAACATTGACCGTTGTTGACCTCCCAGATACTCCAGTTTGGTTAAATGTGAATGTATTGTGCAGGTGCTCCTCCTTGTTTGCAGTACCCGAGAACATGCCTTTGGCGTTTGCTTGGAGTAAGCCTCTCGTTTATGTTTTAAATTAAAACGGCTGAAGACAAGTGAACTCTGGACAAGCCCGTGCAGGCGGGCTCTTCGGTTATTTCACCCGCACCGTTACGCACATCTGAGGTATTCCGAAGCCAGCCGGCCTGTCCCCTGTGTGCTGACGTGCCCGGCACGCAGCAAGTGCAGCGGAAGAGTGGAAACCCACGAATTGCAATAAAACTGTTGTTTTGCATCTATTTTTTGTTTTGTGTGCATTCATCAGAATGTTTACCACACATCTGGAGCCATTTTTACTTTGATCCATATAAATATAAATTAGATTTTTCACTTTATTGTTCTGCAAGATAATCTGCATCTGTTTAGTCTTGTCACTCATATTCAATACAATAACTCCTTATGAGTGGGATATAAAATCAGGAGCAGCGTATAGACTCTATAAACACGGTTCAAATTACGGGGGAGTTAAGGGGAGCCTGACTCCCCTGAAAGGGTGACGGGCTCCCCTAGAGGTTCCTCACCTTAAACTCACTGTTGAGGCAGTTTTTCTGCTTCATTAACTCGTTTTTGTCTCCATTGTTAATTCTTTTCATTGCAAACAGCCCAAGCCACGCTAGTCTGATGTAACGTTTAAAAATCATGTTTTCTGCCAACTAACACCTCTTTAGAAGTGTTTGACTCTGGAAATATAATTTTCATATCCACTGAGAATCATTCTAATGGGCTGGTCTGTAAAAAAGTTTAGATGGGTGTTGTCTACGTCCTGGTTCCTAACCACCAGCCTAAGAACTGGTATCGGTCTGTGATGAAGGTTAAAGAACCCTGTCCTAATGGACTCTTGTGCTTGATTTGCTGATGATTTTATTTTTTACAAGATAAGTAGTGTTGCTACATTTGCCTGCTAGTGGTCATAATATAATGGCTGCAGGAACATTTTGGAGCAGGAGAACAGATGCAGATTCTAGATTATTACCACGTTCATATGAACAAGTAAACGAAAATTTCAAATAATCGAGTATGGTTAGAAGCTAGTTGTCAACATCACACATGTCAATTATCCATCTAATCTGCTGATTCCGGTCTCCATAATTTAAATGCGACACTTTGGAAGCCCCTTTCTCAGCCTAATTAGCTTAATTTGTAATTCCTATTTAATTTAGCAATAATATGGTTTATCCAAGTACTTATTGTATTCTTACTAGGGTTGGAACTAGATTAAAAAATAATCTAATTAATCAGGGGCTTTGTAATTAATTAATCTTAATTAATCACATTTTAATCATTCAAGAAAATTTGCCCCGAAAGCAATTTTTTAAACTTAAATTAATGAGACAGAGGGTTGGGGTCATGAAGAGGGATTTCCGATTTTAGTTGTGTTTGGAGCACTTAAAAAAATGTTTGCATGGTCTTGTAGCCAAGGTTCTGAAGTTTCTTCAGAGGTGCAGCTTGACGATATTCATTGATATTTAGGGAATGTATTTTGCTGCTAAACTTCAACATCCCCCAATTGGAGGGGTTAAATGCTTTAATTTTAATTAACACGTTATTTTATTTCTAATTAATTAATCATAATTAACACGTTAAAATCCCACCCCTAATTCTTACTATTAAAAATTGGAATTGAAGATATCAACAGCTATGTTGTTACTAGTATAGAACTGATAATCAAGGATATCCATAACTTCAGAGCAATAGTAGGAATTAAGTTTCTCAAAAATCCTTAAAAACCTGAAGTGGTCTTTTTAACATTTAGTCGGCAGACTGGATATGTATTCCAGATAGGGCTGGGCAATAAAGCGAAGATTCATCGTTATCAAAATTTCTGACTAATATTATTTTTCCCATGTCAATAAATTCGATAATAAAAAAATGAAAAGATGTGTGTGTGTAGGTTGACGATGTACCACCTCGAATCACATGACAGCATGACTTAATGTAATACACGTGACAGCCCCATCTAGTGGACAACTTTTGTTTTTGCGCATACATGTAGTTATCGTCCATTTATCGTTATCGAGGTGAACTCCTCAATATACCATGATATTGATTTTAGGTCATATCACCCAGCCCTAATTCCAGATAAATCTGTTGTTCCTAGTATAAATTAACATCCCAGATATCCATTATAAAAATCTTACTATCTAGAATGAGATGTTATTCTTCCTAGGACAAATGACGTCACATTTCCCATTAATGTGTATTGGGTTTGCAGCACCTCCTACCCACAAATACATGCTTCCCATCTGGAATGGACATCATGGATAGCAGAAACTGAATTCTTGTAGGATAAACTCTTATTTTGGATATAATTCAACTGTTTCTGAAGAATTATATTTGAGATATCTTTAGTGTCCACTGTGGATAGTTAGTATAAATGCTATTATGGATGTCTGTAATGTTAATTTTTACAAGGGACAATAGATATGTATATCTTGAATACATATCCGCGTAATAAACGTTATAACGGCTTGCCATACGGAACGATTCTATCCACATTGTTCATCCTTGATTGGAGGAATGAATTTGTGGATAGTACACGCTGCAAACCCAGTACACATGAATGGGAAATGTGACGCCATTTGTCCTATAGGAAGAATTACATTTAAAATATCTGAATTGTGTTTTCTTATTAGGAAGAACTGACTTATGGATGTACACGTGCAGTCTACTTATTAAATGTTAAAATGGTCACCTAAACATTGACTGTAATTGCTTTAGATGACATCTAAAATGTTACTAGTAATAATGGTATTCTTACTAGTCAGAATGGCTTTACGGCAGGCAAGAATTTCATTTTCACTATTATAAATGTTATTTTGACTAGGAAGAATCAGTTTATCAAAACTAATTCCAGATAGTCTTTGAGCATATTTTATTAAAATGGCCACCCACTGAAATGTCACTATCGTTATCTAAATAACATTGTTACTAGTATAAATATATTTTTTATATTCAAAATTAAATTACAGATAGCTGAAATATTTTCATTTTACTTATCTGAAATAAGAGTTTTTATTAGTAACAGTTGAATAGCTAATATTTATCTAAAATGAGAGTTTCTCTGTGGATAGTAAGAATGCTATTACAGGTATCTGGGATATTATTTTTTCTAGGAAGAATAGATTTATAGATATCTGGAATACAAATACAGTCTGCCTAATAAATGTTAAAACGGCTTGCCATAGGGTTCACACACAACTACACCTGCCTAACTGCACCGTGAAACTATTTCTTTAATATTTAAAGACTGTTTGGTCTTATAAGCTAGACTTTGGGCTATAATATGGATGCAGAGTCGAATCAAGTTGACGTAACAGGAAACAAATTAACTTCCGGTTTTGACTTTCAAAATAAATCTGAAAGTAAAACTTCAAAGAAAAAAGTAAAATAAAATAGTATTTGATCAGTTTACTAAATGTCCCAGAAATACACCTGAATCAAATGCTGTTTCCCTCCCTCTCATCTTTATATTATAGGTATAATAGTTTGAAAGAATAAACATGAAAGTATAAGATAAAAAAGTGTTCAAGTGCACCTAGAGCATCTGTAAAATGTGTAAAAAGTCTGAAATAATATTTAGTCTTTATATGGTGGCAGCTAAGGTAATGTGTGGATGTGGCTTTGGTCCTGGAGCGAGGTGGGTGTGGGGGTGGTGTTAGTCGACAGAAATCAACATTGTGACATTTTCTGTCCACTACCTCTCCCCCCTACCCCTGCCCTCTCCTGGGCTGCAAAAAAAGGAATCATTTATCAAATAAAATGGAAATTAGATGCAACATCTTCAGTATTTTTTTTGTTAAGAATTACATTTTTTCTAATGTTATTCCCAGTAGCATTCAGATCTAGAATTATTTTAGGGTGGATTTGGGGGGGGGGGCAATGGCAATGCCGAACCTCGTCATTAGTGTTCAAATTCAAGAACTGCAGCCTTCAAAAGACCCGGCACACCCAGTTGATAAAGGCTGGAAGAGAGCGGCTGTCAAATTAGATGGTCTGGGCCCCCATCTGACCCCCTGTAGACCCGTCTGTGGTTGGTTCATGTTAATATCCTTGTGGATGAATCACTGCTTTACTACCATCCGGAATCAACTGGGACAAATGAGCTTTCATTGTCTAAAGCGTCATTATTTTAATTTAATCATAATCTAATTGATTTGATTTGTTCTAAAGATGAGTTCAATTATTTTCAAATGTATTTGTTGTTTGAGTTTTAATAATATAACCAAGGATTATGACCCGCAGGTTCACCAGCATAATGAAAATACTTAAGCTAATAGACGAACTGGGATTCATTCCTCTATCCACACACTTTATCCTTTAGATCAATCAATCAGATTTTATTTATAATGCACTTTTCATACTTGAATACAGCTGAAAGTGCAGTACAGATTAAAATAATCCCACAAAACCCTCAGTACCCACCCCTCCCAGCCAACCCCATCCCCCCCTACACACACTCACAGCCCCACACACACACACACACACACATACATCAAGAATACAAGACATTGTCGTCTGGCTGAGTTCAGAAAAAACATAAATCTGTGGGGCGATCTGACCCGGGAGCATCAGGTCATGAGATGAGCTTTTATTGTGAAATCCTCCAGCTGTTGTCGTGTTCTTGTGCGTCTGACTTGACGCAGTGAGTCATTGCAGACGGTGCGACGTCAGAGGCAGAGTCGGTCAGCTGGCTCCTCCATCCGAACAGCAGGGAGAGCCTCTCCCAAAGGGAGACATCACCATCACCGCCCGACTCAGCCCAGAGGCGTCGGCGGCCCGCCGGAAGAGGAGCACGACCCATGGACGGACCGCTGTTCTAGAGGCGGTCCGGGCGTCGGCGGCCACCGGGGGATACCGGGATTATTTATTCAGCTATTTATTAATTTATTTATTTCCACCGCCTGTGTAATGGCAGGGGTCCATGGCTGCGGCTGCTGAGAAGCAGGTGCAACATCATCGACGAAGGCATTTGGTTCCTCGGCATGGACTCGGCCAGGGCCGACCCGCAGGCTGGATCAGCGCTCGTTCACCGGGATCGCAGCGGTTCTGCGGGAGGGGAGAGATAAGCGGGCCGCTCGTGGAGTAGAAAGGCTGTTAATGGTATCAGGAAGGGGCGCGATCCGAGTCCAAATACTGGAACCAGTTTCTATTTCAAGGTTATGCGCACACAAACAGCACGCTGCCTCTGGCGCATCTGTACAGCGGTTTAAGTGGTTCCTGTGGCCTGTTTTACAAACAAAAACAACAATTTAATGTTCCATCCGCCTTGTGCTGGTCGGACCTTGACAGTCTCACCTTCAACAGGCCTGATTTATTTATTTTTCTAAGGAGAACCTTTGGATAACAGGACCCGGCTCCAGCTGCCAAGATGATGGAGCTGCAGATAGACGAGGTGGTGTACCAGGACGACTACGGCTCCGGCACCGTCATGTCGGAGCGGGTGTCAGGCCTGGCCAACAGCATCTACCGGGAGTTCGAGCGGCTCATCCACAGCTACGACGAGGAGGTGGTGAAGGAGCTGATGCCGCTGGTGGTGAACGTCCTGGAGAACCTGGACGCGGTGCTCACCGAGAACCAGGAGCACGAGGTGGAGCTGGAGCTGCTGAAGGAGGACAACGAGCAGCTCATCACCCAGTATGAGCGGGAGAAACAGCTGCGTAAGCAGGCAGAGGAGGTGAGTAACCCCCATCACCACTAAAGAGCCATTACTCATTATTTAATGCAAACTTGTTGAAGGATCACACCTTTAATATCATCTGCCCTTGATTCAGTTTCAGAAATCATTAAGCAATGATTTATTTAGAAGTCAAGCAGATTAGGATTTTATTTTTGTAAATCATCTATGTACTGGCATCAAAGCACAGATCTCTATTATAGAAACTGTTGCTTTTCTTTATAAAATTAACATGCAGAATCAATTAATCCACTATGCTCTGATGTTTGGCCAAGCCTACATTTATTCCCCTTTACTAGATGATTTAATTCTACTTTAATGCACTAACTCATTGGAGCCCAATGGCCATAATTTAAGACACGCTGTCATTGTAAATGCAATGAAGTACCCCTGGTACTTTTCTGTTCATGTTACTGTCAATCTTTGTCTTTTATTCACCACATCTAAAAATAATAACATAACACCAATCAAAATGTGGTTCAATCAGCAGGCTAATAGTGCACTCTCATTTAACATTGGACACCATTGACAAAATTAGCAAAAAATTAAAAACAAATCTTGTTAGACTTTCCATGATTGATATCCTTTAAGAATCTTTTTTCCCATTGAGTATTTAACTTGGATTTGAGGTAATTCTGTTACTTTTCAACTGTCTAAAAATCTCCAAATCTGTGCAGAGAGTTAACCCAGTCTTCAATCTTACGTTTTTGCACAAATGTAAAATTAACCTTTGTTATAGTGAATCTTGTTGAAACAAGCTAGGTTTTGAATGCAAACACAGTCATAGAACACTAGGCTCAGGGTTTAAGAGTTTGCCCTGCAATTAGTATGTTCCTGGTTCAAACCCAGGTTCCCACAGTTCATTGTGTCGTTGGGCAAGACACTTTACCCTGCTTGCCTGCTGATGGTCGGAGGGACCAGCGGTCCTAGTGCTTAGCAGCCTCGCCCCTGTCACCATTGACACGTATATAAACACTAGATGGCTCTTACTTCAGACAGCTGTCCCCTTTCGTAACATTGGTGTCAATGGTGCATGTACTATTTAAATAAATCTAACTTGCTCAGTTTTCAACTGATTTTCAAACGGTTTGATTTGTTATTAACGCCAGAGATGTGGCTGTGAAATATGACGGATTTGGCCTGTTAATTTAAAAATGTGCAAGTATGTCGTCTCAAGCCTACGTGTCATAAGGATTGTAATAATGCAACCTGCTTGTAAATCTGTTAATATTTTATCGAGCTAAGAGTGTTTTTGTTTAAGTTGTTCACTCACCTTCCATCTGCTACCATTGAGAACGGAATGTAAGCTGTCCGAAGTAAGATGGCCGCCGTTTAGCTACGCCCTTGACTCCCGCTTTCGCCATCTAGTGTTTATATACATATCTATGCCAACAGTATGCCAACTGTGGCTACAATGTAGCTCATCACCATCATAAAGAGAGAGAGAGAGAGAGAGAGAGAGAGAGAGAGAGAGAGAGAGAGAGAGAGAGAGACTTATACAAGTGCAGATAATTTACAATGTTAGCATACAAGAGCTAATTATTAGTTAAAGGTGTGGAACACTGGAAAACCACTTTTTAAATCTTATTTCTGAATTATAATTATAATTGGTTTTTCATCCAGGCTGAACATGAAGATTGTCTCCCACACCTATCTCCTCCTAGCCTAGTGAACTAGACCAAATTCTTGCTTTGCAGAGTTTGGTCTAGGCACGCTTCATTGGAACCCTCGCAGCCCAAACCACTGCTGTGTCTATCCAATCACAACTCGCTATAGTTTTGGTTGGGCCAATCACAGCGCTCTATATTGTGGGCCAATCACAGAGCGGGAGTAGCCGATGACGTCAGCGCTGCGGCCGCGAACCCAAGCAACATGGCGGCAGCGCCGGAGCCACGTTCTTTTGAAACGGCTTTGTCATCAACATTGGATTATTTAGACTCCAACGTGCGTAAGTCTGTCGGCTATACTTAGCGGCTTCTTATTTTTATCAAACAAAGTAGTGCAATGTCCCAGTACACCTGATATTCACATGTTTTTATACAAAAACGACAGAAATCATTGACGCCATTAGTGGGTCCCGCTTTTCCATCGCTGTGATTACGTCACGTTGTTCGTTACTCTGATTGGTCCTAGCGCTATCCAATTGCGTGCTGACATTTTGAAAGACAACCGTAGATCCCGCCTCACGACTGAGAGCCGTCAATGGTTCGTGGCCAGACTATATATTCACATATATAGGATGGCTTGCCAGGCTAATCTCCTCCAGCTTCTGATAGAAAATAGACGGTGAAAATCTAGATTTTGAAAAGCCTCATGGATCTACGACACACTGTCACTTAAAGGTTGAATATGGAACAATTTAATAAAAAGCTATATTTAAAAAAAATAATAATACCTCCACGGGGCGTTTAGAGGTGTGCAGAATGAAGGTACAGTGTTTCTTTTAAAAGCTTTATTTCAATTAAAAAATAATCAAATATTTATTTTGACGGGCACAACACTGGGTTTATGTTTACATCTACCAGCCAATAGAGGGCGCCATTGCGAGTTTACAAATATGGTAAACAGTCTGCTCAGCACAGCGAGGCTGGCACTGTGGAAAATGGCGACTCAGCAAGTGAAGCAGCTGCTTCTGAGCCCAGAAGATGTCGTTGTCCTCCTCAAAAGAGGAGCAACCATAAAAGATCTAAAACCAGAGTGAGTTTAGGTGAAGCCTACAACAGATGGACCCAAATAAAACATTTTCACGGCAGAAAAACGCATGCGGAAATGGCTTTCCTCATGGATACAACCTCCACACAATAGATGTCGCTTTGGTGTTCATGTTCCATATTCAACCTTTGACATTCATGGACTCACCCATCTTCACTTGCAACAGGGAAGGCTGTTGTTCGTTTAGCGTCCAGGAAACAGCAGAGAACGTCTTGGCTAGTAGAAGCTAACATTAGCATTAGCAACTCCACCACACAGTAGAACTCCTTTTAAAGGTTTTGGAATCAATAAAATAACAGCAGTGACCGAATGTATGCACCTGCCAGATTTTGTTTAAACAATTATTGCACACTTTCTGTAAATCCTATAAACGTCGTTTCACTTCTCAAATATCACTGTGTGTCTCCTATATGATATATTTAACTGAAAGTTTTTATCGTAACAACCAACGATTTATACAGGAAAGTCATGAAGATTAACAAGGCTGCCCAAACCTTCGCATCCCACTGTAAAGTAATTTCCTTGGCACCCTTCCTTCTCTGGTTTATCCCTATTGCACTAATTTTAAAAATAATTTTCCTTTAGGGTTAGGGTAGTTCAATCAACAACATGCACTTGTGGGATGTTTTGATCCCTTTTAAAGAAAGTTTATCCCACTATCAGCCTCATCTATCCTACAGCTGCTGTCACATTAAACTTTAGCTCATAGAGCTTAGTCCATGCAATTCTACAGTCATAGGTGCACAATATGCAAACACTAAAGTAAATAAATGATAGCTAATATAGTACGTGGTGATAATGAACACAGTGCAAAGTCTTGCACCAAATAAACAGCAGCTTCTCTCAGCAGGTGTAAACATTTGACTTCGTAGGAATAACAGGGATGAGCCACAAAACCAACATGCGGCTATTAAATTACAAACCAAACGTAGACATTTTCTCTCCCTTCAGAACTCACACTAGCTGTGGGACTCAGCCGGGATCATAAAGCATCTATAATCTCCCTCCTATTCAAAGGCAGCAGATCAGTGACAGCCCCTTCAGCATGTTTCACCCACTGCTCCTCCATCTATGTTAGTTTGCTGCTTGGTTATGAAAGGGCAGTTAAAGCTGACAGAATTGTGGTAATACCTACAGGTCTGTACAGAAGATGTTTGCAACATAAATGTTAAAGATGCCAAATTTAAAACTAGAACTAATAAATACCTTTGGAGTGAGATCGGAGCCACATAGGAGTGACAAACCAAAACTATAGATAGACCAACAGAATTCCAGGAGTTTGGCTAAATAAGAGATAGGAATTTTCCTTCTGATACTTCAGCTGTGTATTTTAGTTTTCTGGGCTGTGGAGGACACAAAATAACACACACTCATAAAAAAGTAAAGGTTTTCCTCTTCTCTCTTAAAGGGGACCTAGAATGTAAACCAACATTTTCCTTGTTGTTGAATAAAGACAGCTTGGGTGGTCAACAGTAGCATGCCAAAAAGTCAAAGCCGTGTGTGACCTACTTTTTATGTAAATTAGAAAGTTGAAAAAGGCGAGAGAAAAACTTCTGTTCTGAGAAAGCCTTCCTTAACACGTCATAAGGGGGAGCCACGCCTCCTCAAACCTGCATGTCTCCAGTGCCTGAGGCCTTCTGGGGAAACCAACCAATCAGCAAACAGCTCATTATCATATTCATGTCCTGGCCAAGTGGGAGGGGTCAACAGCTCTTTTCACAGCAAGGCTGGTTTAGGGGTTTAGAATGGCCTGTATCAGGGCTCCTGGGACAGATGGAAGCCTAAAGAACATTTCTTATGCTTTTTAGAGGCTCAACGCTCTGTTTTAGATTGTTGATTAACTGCATTCTAGGACCTCTTTAAAGGTACACTTGGCAGTTTTGCTTGCTTTTAGCACCCCTAGTGTCTGTTATTAGTTATTTGTGGTCAAAGGAAAAGTGAAACTTATCTCCTCGCTGTGCGTTCGTCTTTTTAACACCTTAATCTAACTGCTGAAATGTCTCCTCAACCTTCATTAGTGTCTACAGGAGCGGTTCATCGCTAAATCAAACAAATCAGCTGTGTGCATGATCTAAAACATGCAGGAAACATGCTGGAAGCACCAGGCATGTAAGCTGAATCTTTTTCTAAGTCCAGCAGGGAGCGGCCCTGTGTGGTATTCTGGCCACAGAGGGCGGTGGGGGTCTGAGTAACACTTCATTAACCCTGTAAAGGGTCATTTTAGCACATACTGGCTCAAGAACATGATTTAAAATATGAAAAAGTTGCAAAGTGTGGGTTTAGTTTCATAATACTGACTGTAACATATTTGATTCACTCTCTACATCATTAACAGGATTGGTAGCCTGGCAAGCCATCCTATATATGTGAATATATAGTCTGGCCACGAACCATTGACGGCTCTCATTCGTGAGGCGGGATCTACGGTTGTCTTTCAAAATGTCAGCACGCAATTGGATAGCGCTAGGACCAATCAGAGTGACGAACAACATGATGTAATCACGGCGACGGAAAAGCGGGAGGCTTTAATAGCGTCTAGCTTCAATGATTTCTGTCGTTTTTGTATGAAAAACATGTGAATATCAGGTGTACTGGGACATTGCACTACTTTGTTTGATAAAAATAAGAAGCCGCTAAGTATATCAGACAGACTTACGCACGTTGGAGTCTAAATAATCCAATGTTGATGACAAAGCCGTTTCAAACGAACGTGTTTTCCGAGTTGCCGCCATGTTGCTTGGGTTCGCGGCGTTCGCGGCCGCAGCGCTGACGTCATCGGCTACTCCCGCTCTGTGATTGGCCCATGATATAGAGCGCTGTGATTGGCCCAACCAAAACTATAGCGAGTTGTGATTGGATAGACACAGCAGTGGTTTGGGCTGCGAGGGTTCCAATGAAGCGTGCCTAGACCAAACTCTGCAAAGCAAGAATTGGTCTAGTTCACTAGGCTACAGGATTGGTGCATTCCTCATAAAACCTGCTGTATCATATCGATCGTCTGCCCCCTGGTGGAGAATCTAAGTACTAAAAGTGCCACATTTTTTTATTTCATCAAAGTGCTTCTGAAATGAACACTAAATATAATACATTACATTACTTTCATATTAACATTAGCTAACAATTAATTTAAATAAAAAAATCTTGGTTTATTATCATATTTCATGTGCAAGGCATTAAAAGCTTAATTCTGTATTTATAATAAACATGATGCATGTGAGACTGTGTGGCCAAGTGCCTGAGATTTAGAGGGAAGGGAGGCTCTACTCTGTATTTTTGTAAAACAAATAAGGCTTAATATCTATTTAAATGTTAATTTTGGCTTTTTGCTCCACTGAATCTTTTATCAACAGTCATCAGTGAACTGTTCATTACTGATGTGTGAAGTTAGATTTAGCACCTCCCCTGTCAGACAGGCTTAGTTATAATATTATCCATTTAGTGTATGATTCACATTAAAGCATCTGGTTAGAAAATCACTTTATTAAGCCCAAACATTTTGTTCATGATGGATCACCCCGTTGTGGAATATTTTCACCTCCTGGTTTGAAAAGGTGTGGTTGTTCCTTCCATCAGGTGGTTTCCTTTTCTCCAGACCTTTGATGAACAATGCAGCGAATAAAGCGATCGTTTCTTTCAGACTATTCACAGTGGGGGATGGGTCTACGTCCTACAAGTTACAGACAAGAAAATCAATAGCACGCAGAGCGCCGGCACTGTAACCCGATTTGTGCTTATGAGGGAGCAGACGGAGGAATAACAGGCAGAGAGAAAGGAGCAGGCTGTAGCGAGAGGAGAGTCCGGATGAGCGAGAAGCTGAACGGCACAATGAGACGGAGAGGGAAAAGAAAACCACTAACAAAACATGTTTTACATTCTGGAGCAAAAAGCAGCTCAGATTACAGACTTATTGTGTGTGAAAGCTCTTTTTCCATTATGATCACATATTAAAGTAAGTAAACATAACAGATCAGACATATATTTGTTGCTTTTTTAAAAAGATCCCATTAATAATGTTCAGGTTTTAGCATTAAAATGGTATTTTTAGCTTCTATTTTCTATAATTGTGACCCTTTTTTCTTCATTGTCTCATTTAATCTATTCATACTATAAAAATATGAGTCATTTCTTACTTTATTTAAGTAAGGATATGAAAATAGTGCAATTTACACACAGATTTGGGCGGATTATGCAAATCCCATCCGTGTCTGTCATTATTTTCATGCTGTTGTCGCTTCACTTTCTTCACATCAGAAATAGCAGGAAATGTGTGACCACACTGCAGTCAAAAGCACTTAGTCCTGGTTTGTCAAGGAAGCAGAGGAGCTCCACTTTTGCTCTTCGTCACAATGATGCTTATTAAATTATTTATAATCAGGACAGAATGCACACAATAGCCAAGAACCATTCATTCACAGTTCAACCCTTCAAAAGCAGCTATTGTTATTATTTATTCATCTCGAATCACACAAACAGAATCCTGCAGCTGCGTCCGTTGGATGCTGAATTTCCAAAGATAATCCTGTTATGATTGTGAAAGATTAGGATGTAGAAGAGTCAGTGGATGAAAAGCTGAATTTCAAGGGTGTTGCCCTGTAAAGTTGACAGGATGAAGGACACTGTTTAATGAAATTGAGATTAGTGACTCCTAAATTAGACTTGCATTATAATAAGACGGCTTTGCGCTTTAATGTTCAAATTAAAATGCAAAAAAGGAGCAAAAAGCTTAAATTGTAAAGAGAACTAACTCTGTAAATACGGGCTAATTACAAACCGACATTTAAGCTGACAGGAAATCGGTGCATTGGTTATTTGACGTGTTAAATGCATGGATCACATAATCTTACCTTCATGCAACACCCATTAAACCTGGAAAGGTCAAAGGTCATTGGCAGGTGCACTTAGATCAGCCGCTTGAAAAAATATAGAGACAATGTTCTACTGCCCATGATCTCCATGTTTCTGTGGGTTTTCTCTCAATCTCTTACCATTAGGGATGCACTCCCTAAAAATTAATCCGATTGGAATTGACTCAATGTACTAGCCTGGCAAGCCAGCCTATATATGTGAATATCTAGTCTGGCCACGGTCCATTGGCCGCTCTCTGTCGTGGGGTGGGATCTACGGCTGTCTTTCAAACTGTCTCTGCATGCTATTGGACAACAAACAACAGGACATACTCACAGCTACAGATGTCAGTCCGCCATGCTCCGTCAAAGAAGACGCAAATACGTTCTTTTTCTAAATAAACTTAAGTGCCTCTATCGACTCAAAAAAAAGAACAAGTCTAAATAGTGCAAAGTTGATGCCAAAGCCGTTTCAAACGAGCAGTCACCATCTTTGTTTTTTCAGTAACATCCCGCCATTTTTTTAAACACGGTCATGTTTTAAAACGTTATAACCTTTGACCCTATGACGTAGGCACGTAGAACGTGGCAGCGAAGTGCGCTCCAAGCAGGTGGCAGGCAGCCACAACAACAAAACGATAGAGGAAGATATTTTGGATAAAATTCGTTTGGGAGTTTACATTCTTAAAAGAAAGGAGGGACAAACTAATCGCGTGTTTGGGAAAGATTCAGCGAGGTAAGAAGCTCAATATTATAGTGTGTTTTTAATGGGGCGGGGCGGGTTGTAAAACTAGACAAAGTGATGCGGGGCGGTTTGGTGCGGGTCACACTTTTTGAAATCTGCGGTACCCGCGGGTTGAAAAAAACCCTAACCCGCGCATCACTACCGCCCACCAACAAAGTGCTGTGATTGGCCCACTAAACCAATAGAATGCTGTGATTGGCCCACTAAACTAATAGAATGCTGTGATTGGACCACTACGGAGCCGTGGCCATCTTAGTGTTGCTCAGACACACTAACATCCGCCCACCTGGCTGATAGAGTGCTGTGATTGGCCCACCAAACTTATAGAGCGCTGTGATTGGATCGGTACCAGAGGTCCATGTCTGCTTTAGTTCCAATGGAGCATGGCTAGACCGATCATTTAGCTGTGTCCAAATCCAAGGGTTGTGTGCTCATGAGGTTGAATTTTAAGACCAGTGACGTCACCGCGCCGCGTCGCGTCAAAGACTGTCCAAATTCCAAGAATGCTCAGAATGCGGTCTTGAAATGCATTCTTCTTTTCCCAGAATTTGAGAACGGGTGCGGTGTAGTCTCTGTGGTCTCCTCACCTCTATAAATCCCGTGATGCACTGCGGGATTGATTTCTGTACCGGCAACAATGGCAGAAGAGACGGGAGATGCAGCAGTACAACTTTAAATGACAGCTTATTAAAATCTGACTGAACAAAAAGTAAAAGCCTGAAGTGGTTGTGTTTTATGTTTCCTGTTTTCATTAGGCCTGTCATGTGTTTTTGTATTCTTGTTAATTACAGTTCATAAAATTGGTAAATCAAAAATCATAAAATAACCAAGGAAAAAGTTTAAAACATGTGCGAGCTCCATTTCTGCAGCTTCTTCTTAGTGCGGTAGCAGTTGCTAGGTGACAGGAGGACATCCGCCAAAGTAGGGGCGGGACTATTATTTAATGCTACACCGTCCACATTCACTGCTGTTAGCGTCCGGTCTAACTGGTCACGGAAGAACACGTTCTCCAGAGACCAATGAGGACGGGTACTCATGAGCATGCAATCCCTGGATTTGGACACAGCCTTTATTTTCTGCAATTTCTGTAATCGAGGCTATCAATGTACAGAAATAGGCCTAATCTCTGATGAACTTT
Source organism: Aphyosemion australe (assembly GCA_006937985.1). Taxonomy (NCBI): domain Eukaryota; kingdom Metazoa; phylum Chordata; class Actinopteri; order Cyprinodontiformes; family Nothobranchiidae; genus Aphyosemion; species Aphyosemion australe. The sequence continues at coordinate 1,531,241 of SSNS01000130.1, read as the reverse complement.
TCTGAAACTTTAAAAATAGATATTTATTTAACCGTTGAATGCACCATAACCAACTGGAAACAAAATGTCAGGAAGTGGTGATGTAGGCCTGGAAAGGTCAAAGTTCAGGTCCTGCCTCCAGGTCCAGGAGACAGGCATATAAACTCTAAGATAGTTTCATGAAGTCACTGGACACATACACATGAGCCTCAGGGGGAGGCTAACAACATAAGTGACGACTAGAGGAAGGAACCAGGAAGCTTATATATTGATGCAGGTGATTACAGACAAGGAGCAAGTGAGCTGAATACTTAATGGGAGGCAGGTGTGCAGTCACTGGAGATCTGAGGACAAATCCAATCCACCTTTATTTATATAGCACTTTATACACAACTCTGTCGACCAAAGTGCTGAACAGATAAAAAAAAACCTTCAAGGATAAAATATTAAAAACATACATAAAACAATAAAACATACAAAGAATAAAACACAACACAGCATAAAACGGGCAGTGTCAAATGCCAGTGAATAAAAGTGCGTCTTAAGAAGAGATTTAAAAACCACCAGCGAGGAGGCCTCTCTAATGTTGACAGGCAGCTGGTTCCGTAGCGTAGGTGCAGCCACAGCAAAGGACCTGTCACCTCTCAGTTTCAACCTAGCCCTCGGAACCACCAACTGCTGCTGGTCAGCCGACCTCAGCCGGCGTGCTGGCTCATAAGACACAAGCATGTCCGAAAGGTAGGCTGGTGCCATCCCATTTAAGGATTTATACACCAGCACCAGGATCTTAAAACAAACTCTAAAAACAACTGGAATCCAGTGAAGCGAAGCCAGCACTGGGGTGACATGCTCATACCTGCGGTTACCCGTTAGCAAACGCGCCGCAGCGTTCTGGACCAACTGTAGTCTAGATAGACAACACTGACTCATCCCGACATATAGACCATAAAAAACCAAACAGGAACACAAGCAAGATAGATTATGATACAAAATCAGGCTTTTTTCTTGGTCCTTGAACTCCCCATCGCTAAATTCATACACTAAAAATAAGAATAGTTAACACAACTTCAGAAAATTGCTTCGCTGGTAAAAAGTAATTGGATTAAGTTTATACAAGGTAATTTATTAAGCAAATTAAACAAACCTAACAACTTAACCTAATACACTTAGTTTATACCAATTCAAACAATTAATTTAAGTTGGATCAACCATTCTTTTTTTTTCAGTGTATTAGCAATAACACATCTACATTATTTCTAAAATCATAATTCCCATTTTGAGTGAATTATTTAAAAATGCATTTTTTATGTAAGTGCAGTTCTTTGAGATTAATCAGATTCAGAATCACCCAAAAGTGGTACCAGCTGGTCGGAGCTGAATGTCTAAAATAATGAAAACGTCGGTAACCCTTTACTGTTGAACATAATTTTTTACCAATTCTGTCATGTTTAACCTCTCACAGTTAGATAAAAACTTTATTGATGTTGAAGGAAATTACATTATGGCCAACTACATTTGTACGTGTTTGTGTCATTTGTGCAAATTTAAACAACTAATGAAGAACAGACTGCTACGATGCTCAAATACGGACTCAAATACAGAATAACACCTAGAAATAAGCTTCAACAAGGCAAGACGATAAAGATTAAAGATACACACAAATAAGCAGAGTTTATGGGAAAAAATGACCAGGCTAATAACACTTTTAAATGCTTTTCTGTTTGACCTTTGACCCTTTAGGTTTTCTCTGGCTGTTGCATGTTTTTAAGTGTGATTGTTGAAAAATTTTAAACTCCAGGTAGACATGTTGTATTAAAGGTGCACAGGAAACCTGATATTTTCTGTGTCGATGGAGATTTTGAGTGGTTATGAGTGAATATCGTTCAGAAAGCCATAATATTCTAGCGTTCACTGTTTTTGGGGGTATATTAGCTGAATATTAATGCTGGTTCCAAGGTCTCCCTGCAGTCAGAGGATTACAGTATTAAGACTTTGTTTACTTGCTGTTTGGGGAGAAAAAGCCGTCATTGTGAGCAGCTTTATGAAAACGAGACATTAAAATGTGCACAGAAGGCCGAGAGCTCAGCGTTTTCCTCTCACGTTTCTGTGCGTCTGCATGAACTCACTCTGAGATAAAAGCGCTGTAAAGCTCTGCCTTTCTGTCTGAAAACTGATCTCAAGCTTCATTATTGTGCAGTAAATTTCCAAAATATTCTGCAGAGTTTATTTAATCACACACCGTTTTTAGTCTATAAGTTAATTACTTTTGCTCTTCTCCTCTACCAGAAATTCATAGAGTTTGAGGACACGCTGGAAGCTGAGAAGAAGGATCTGCAGGTGCAGGTGGAGTCTCTGGAGCTGCAGGGGAAACAGCTGGAGCTCAAAAGCAAGAACTACTCTGACCAAAGTGAGTGGATCGACTGCAAAACACAGACCTGAGCTCTCCGAGCCTCCGGCTGAAATCTGGATGTCAATAAATCTGATTTAAGAGCTTCTCCTGCGAGTATTTCTGTAGAAAAAACATGGAAACAGAAATCAGATTTATGGATTATTTTTGTTCTCTGACACAGTTTAGTCTGGCTCTTCAGCATTTATACTACACCAGCCAGGGATCAGGAACTCAACACAAGTTTTAGGGTCCGTCTCTTATACAAGATTTTAAGCTATAGAGAACGTCATTAATGTGAGCTAGTTTACAAATCACTTCCTAAGGGAAATAGCAGAGTCTAACATATCGCAGAATAATAAAAGATAAGAAGATAAAGATAAAAAACAACAAACCTGTGTTTAGCCACTTATCAGGGCTCCTGGGCCATTGTGAGCCCCAACAAAGTTTTGTATGCTTTATAGAGGCTCGAAGAACAGTTTCCAATTGTAAGGAAGAAAAAACTCTTTCTAGGAGACTTTCAAAAGTTTGGTACTTTTTCACTTTTCTATTTGGATGGAGAAATTTCCTGCCAATAATTCACCAGGATTCTCATCTAAAAGTCGGATCTTCTTATTCGTTCATTCATTAACTGTTTTACAGTCACTCGTCTGGAAGAGCGGGAATCAGAGATGAAGAAGGAGTACAACGCTCTTCATCAGCGACACACAGAGGTGATATATACACACACAGACATATTTTTCTCCTGTTTTGAATTGAAATACAATTTAAAAGCATTTTTTTAGAGATTAAAAGATCTTGAGTAAACAATAATAATGTCCATGTCTATTGTTTGATTCTCTGCCTCGTTATTTTTGATTAAAAATTGCTTTGGGGCAAATTTTCTTCAACGATTAAAATGCGATTAATCAAGATTAATTAATTACAAAGCCTCTAATTAATTTGATACATTTTTTTAATCGAGTCCCACCCCTAATATATATATATGTGTATATATAGCCGCTTACACATCAGGGTCAGTACGGTCGGAGGAGGATTGCGTCGGTTTGGGCTCGTACAGGTGGGTTTTTGTTCACATATGGTTCCCAAGGACTTCTCAGGAATGCGGACGTGACTTTTGGTGCTAAAAGGTGGCGCAGAGAAACCTGTGATGTCATACAGGAGCGCCACACGTTAGTAGACACTCAACAATGGAGAACCTCGTGGCGATTATATTTTTTGTACTCCACACGTGGCTCGTTTTGGGAAACCAACTTCGTGCACAACAAGTCAGACGTCGCCTGGCAAAAATCTAGGAGCTAGCCTTTTGTCTGGACAGGCGCACAACCACACATGATTGAGTCTGGTACAGACTTTTTTTGCATTACATCCTATTTATATCAGTCCCTAAAGATAAGTAATCACTCACCGTTTTCCAACGTTAAAGTTTGAGTTGTAGCCGCAGTGTCCACGCCGCTCTCCTCACCATTGCTCATGGGTCTTTCCCCATAAATGGCGTTGTGGTCCTTGATTGTCCTGTACTCGCACTTCATTTTTTTCAGTTTGTCACAACACTGTTTTGATGTTCGGCTGAATCCTTGCGCAGCCATGGCTTGTGAAGGCTCCTGAAACACTTTCCTAACAGCTCCGTGTAGTTCGAGCTGGATCCTATCTTCTGCAAGCCAAGAAAGAAACGTTTTCACCTCGCTGTTACTCCATGGCTAGCAAATGGAGATGAGCAGAAGCTTGTTTGCTTTTGGGCGCTACTCTGTGACATCACTTCACTGACACAGCCTGGCCAATCACGAGGATTTCTCTGTAGTAGGCGTGAGACTTCAGCTGGCCAATAAATCTGTAGGGTCACCTCGGTCCCAGTCGGACCTCCAGGGGAGGAGGTCTGAAAAAGAGTCACCTCAGAATGGAAAACGCACATATGACCCATGTGAAACCACACTTGCTTCCCGAACCAGCCCGTACTGACCCAGATGTGTAAGCAGCTTATGTCTGTAACTCTCCCTGTTTCACTTTCTCCAGTATTTTCTTAATGAAGTTTCTTCTGTTGAATCAGATGATTCAGACCTACGTGGAGCACATAGAGCGGTCCAAAATGCAGCAGGCAGGAAGCAACAGCCAGTCAGACGGCCCCGGCTGTGGACGAACGTGAGTGGACGTTTGCCATCTATGTGTGGATTTGAACTAAAACTTTACTCGTCTTGTTGAAAAAGCTTTTGTGTTGCGTCCTGAGCGTATTCATCTGTGACATCATGCTCATTGTTTGTCAGGAGCTTTGAGGAACAGCTGGTCCCGCCCTCTGACAGAGATTGGAGGCTGCGAGCCAAACGATGCAGCAACCATTAGAGGCCTTCTGGGAAATAAATAGAAAAAATAAAGTTTAGCACTTACTTACCAGCATGTAGTTTGGGGCAAAGGCTAAACCTGTAGATGAACAAAAAAAAATCAACAGGAGTCTATGAGACGTTATTTTCTAATTCCGTTTGATATGTGGCATGGATTTCACATATGATGTCCGTCAAAGCGCTCATTTTTTGAACGGCGGCAAAAGTTACTTTAGGTTTTGTGTGAAAAGACGTAACGGACTACAAATGTTGGTCTCACCAAATTGACGTCATCGAACCAGACACGGAGAAGAGGAAAAGATTAACTTAGCAAGCTTTGCATCCTTCTTCCAGGACGAAAGGAGCATTAAACATGGAGAAAACCACGATAAATCTGGCCATGTGGAAATTTGCAGCTAAGCTAGGGGAGTAGAGATTCTGCAATGATGTCATATTTGCGACGTGTGATTTGTAGTCATTTTAACGAATTTTTACAAGCTAATAAATCTCAAATTACATGACAAACGTAGTGGAAACACACAAAGCTTTTAAAGTCCCGTTCACTTGCATTAAATTGTTCTTTGTTCCGGTCGGAGACCCGTGAGCCAACCGGACGGGGAGGAGCCTTAGGCTCCCTATAAACCCTGATGCTGCAAAGCGTCTAAATTAGTGAATGAGGCCAGAGTTGCAGTGTAAACCCTACTGAGGTTTATAGGATGCATTGTTTATGAAGACAAGAGGAGGGAATTTTATGTTTAAAGTCTGAAGCAAATAGCAACACAGAGTGAATAAATGTGTGTTTTTGTGGGTCATGGCATCTCTCTCTCTAATCTACGTGTGTCTTGTCTGTCCTGCTGGTTTTTTCTCTGTGCTGCTGTTTGCACAGTCAACGCCACTCATGGAGGAAAAGGTAAATCTAACATGGTCCACCCAATTTTCCCTTTAATAAACCGTCCTGCTTGGAATTAAAATGTGACTAATTGTTCCTTAATACTTTGATATGCTCCAATCCTGTGGCATGTGAGTGTTTGGGCACTCAGAATCAGCATTTTTTTGTCTTTATGAAATATTTTGAGATTTTTCGCCCTACGGTTCTTTTTGAAACCACGACGAAACCTTCAGCTTACCTGTTTTATGAGAACTTTGAGTTGTTTAAAATCCAAATCTTGGTTTTGAAACAAAATTCCTTTTAAACTGAAACGTTTTAGAAGCGTGATGCTAATTCCTCTCGTAAAGTTATGATTTTTAATTAAAACGCACACTAGTTTTACAGATTACCCACAAAACCAAATCAAGATTAGCCTCTGAATTTCCTTTTAAGATTTTTTTATACATTATTCCTCAGTTTTTTGCTAAAAACCACACAGAACAACACTTAGAAACAATTAGAATTGACCATAGGTGCTCAAACCTTTGCATGCTGCATTTATAAGTCTTTAATCAGAGTGTTTGGCTCAGCTGTTAGAACAATCATGTATTTCCATGCATGCAGGGAAAATATTGCGTTAAGAAAGGATGCATTAAAGTTCATGAAGAGTGCACATTCCCCAGATTTATCTACCTTCTCCTCTTTTCCCATGATGTTATGTGTCTGCCTCTGTGTGTGTGTGTGTGTGTGTGTGTGTGTGTGTGTGTGTGTGTGTGTGTGTGTGTGTCTGCTTTATCCATTTGTGCTTATAAACATCAGGATATTATAGTTTTTGTTGACCCTTCTTTGACAATAAAAAGCACAGCCTGTATTTTCTGAGTGTTTTAACACATTTAGGACAACTCTAATTGCTTCCTCTGATTAGGATAAAATTATATATTTGCAGAAAAAAATGAAGTGGAAGCTGCTGTGAGTTTGTTTAAACTTCAGCTCTTTCTAAAGGTGTCAAACAGCAAAGCTAAAGCTGCATTCTTTATAAGAAATACAAAAAGTAAAGTTTTAAATGACTTTTTACCACACTGTGTCTGTAACATCAAAATGAAAATGATGGAGTTGTATCTGTTTTGGTCCATGGTTCCAGTCTGTTAGCATTCGTGTGTGTGCTGTGAATAACTCTTAGCTAGCCATTTTTGAGTTTCCTCATTTTGATTAGCCGTGGCAGCCATCTTTAATTTGGTCCTCTTCAAAAGTTGTGCATCCATTGGTTACCCCGTGGACATTTCATTAACCCCCCCAATGGTTCATCAGATATTTTGCTATTTAACAGGGTTGTCTTTGACGGTTAATGTCCATGTTTTAGGCTAAAATCTTTTCTTTTCTAATATGACACCAAATATGAGTGAAACATTTATAACTCTGACAGAATTACAGCCATAAGATCAGCTGGCTGTGTTCAAATTCAGGGGCTGCATCCTTTGAAGGACCCATCCCATCCTTGCGCTGCATCCATCATCAAAAAGGAAGACCGGAAGAGAACGGATATGAAAACGGCTGATCTTCCAGATTTATTCCAGTCCTTACTTTGGCGTGTGCCCTGTTGCCTTGCAACTTTGCTAAACTAAAGCTAAACTTGGCTATTGAAGAACAGGACCTGCCATACCAGACTGTTTATGAGGATTTTTATTATTATTTTGGACAAAGAATATATAAAAAAACAAATATGTAAACAACAAAAGTCTAACAACACAATGGCTTTAAGCTTTACATTTTTGTACTACCAGATATTATTATGCTTTCATTTAAAACTGTAATCCTGTTCCACCTTGTCCGCCATTGTTACAAGAACAAAAATCTCCTGTTTGGCTCACAATGAATCCTGGGATAGGGTGGGCTTTGAAGGATGCACCAGACCCATCCATTTGGAGGAGCCTTTAAATTTGGACAACTGTGACTTAATCGGCGCTAAAATGCAGCCTTAGAAGGAAGCAGCCCCTGAATCGGGACTAGAGGTCGACCGATATTGGTTTTTCTATTGCCGATGCCAATATGTAGACAACATGGTCAGCTGATGGCCGATATGCGATATTGCTGTTTAATCTCGCGTTGGGACAGGCGGCAGGCTGCGTCTTTGTTCATATACTTGCTGCTACACGGCGCTGCACTGCATGTAGTACTGGAGTGTTCCACTAGAGGGCAAACTAGAGTACTCAGACTGGATAGAGAGCCAGGTTTGTGGGTACAACCAAAACAAACATGGCGTCAAAAGAAAGAGATCACTAACTGGTTAATTTTGAGATCACGGCAGAAAAAAAGACAGCAGCGGTATCGTAGATGGTGAGAAAGACCTCTAAACCAGAGACAGAGTCACCATGGTGAGTGTGTCTTGCTCATTCTGTCAACTCCGCCTACTGGTTACTCGTATATTACAGTGTTCGGTCGCGATGCGTTAATTTCGGGGGACGCGCACAAACAACGCTTCAAATCAACACAAGCTACGCGTGGCAGCCATTTTAAACATGCGTACAGCAAGTATATTCCAGGCCTAACTGTTAAATCTTAACTTTGTGCACAGCTGTCCAGTGTTAAAGTCAGACACCTAAATAAAGTTAATTTAGAGCATTTATTATGCAGATGTTATTAGTGAACGTAAAAATACATTTAAATTAAATTCTGCGACAGCACCAGGCTGCCTGAGGATGTGTCTGATTTTAAATCAGCTTCCCTAAGGAGAGATATCGTCCGATGCGATGTATAAAAACCGTTAAATATCGGCCCGATATATCGGTCTACCCCTAATCGGGACACAGCCTTCGTTAGACCTGGTTGGATTTGTGGAGCTTGCAGAAGAAGGCCTGATTGATTGTGTCTAACATCTGTCTCCACCCTCCTCTGTGTCTCCTCCTCCAGCAGCAAGGCGGAGCGCCCACCGTCGTTGAGCCTGTACCCGAGCGGCGAGGGCATGGTACGTGGGGGTCTCGGGGGGGCTAAGATGATGCCCGAGAAAGACATGTGGCAGGTCAGCGAGCTCGGCCATTCCACCTTCAGCTCCGCCTATCAGGTGGGACAGACAGGGGGCCCCTGTCCTCTGCCTCCTCCCACTCCTCCACAGCCACAACACCAGTCGGGGATGGGCGGGGGCAAATGGACGAGGGAGGGGCCAGCTACACCCACCACCACCTCTCCCCCCACGCCTGCTTGTGTCACTGCCCAGGAAATGATTTCTAACCACCTCAGCAACAGTCCCAATCTGTAAAATCAGATCTTCACACGTTGACCCAAGCAAGCAGAGGCTGTGATTCTGCTTTTTGTTCCGTGCAGTTGTTTTTGTAACTGTGTGATTATTTTACTGTTATTGTGGTGCTTCTGTCACGTGTCTCTGTGCTTTACTTTACACATCTGATTTCAGCTCGAGTTTCCAAAGGATTTCCTTGGAAATTAAGGCTTATTTTGCTATAAGTCATTTATATGTGGAGAGAAAATGCCCTCTGCTCTAAAAGCATAACATACAGAGTAAAAGACTTCAAAAGTTCAGATTTTTAAAAGTGAAAAGTTAGAAATAATTAAATTGTTAGCTAGTTCTAACTGGAATGACGAGCTAATCGCTAGTCAGTTTTAGCTGCTACTTTTCTATTATCATATTTATAGAATGCTGTCATGAAAACAGCTTAAGAAGTGATGCTCGTGGGATGTTTTTCTCTCTCGTTTCCATGTTTGGGCTTCACCTCTGCTTCTGCTCCTCCAGGAGGACGGATCGGAGTCGGACTCTGTGGCCGTCACGCCCAGCAGCACAGGGAGCAAGTCCAACACGCCCACCTCCTCCGTCCCCTCCGCCACCGTCACCCCCATCAACGAGGGCTTCTTCCCTCACTCTGACTTTGACGTGATGCGCACCGGGAACCGCAGGAAAAACGGCAAGCGTCTCAGTCGGAACATGGAGGTGCAGGTTTCCCAGGAAACCAGGAATGTCAGCATTGGTGAGAGAGTCTTAAGTATCTGTGTGTGGGGGGAGGGGGGGCTTTAGGGGTTTTTAAGTTGTTGTGTGTTTCTGTGACATCTTTCCAGGGATGGGGAGCAGCGACGAATGGTCAGAATTCCAGGAAATCATTGATTCCACACCTGAGCTGGAGATGTGTGTGGATCCACGCGTGTACGGAGGAGGAAACAGGTAACAAAACACGGAGATTATCTTAAAGCTTTCACAGTAAATCTTCTGTAAAGTTCAATGATCAGATTGGACAAAATATTGAAATAATATCATTTCATATTGAAATCCCAGTTTCTAGGCTTCAGCCCATAAATCCATCTATTCCTAATAAATTCTGGGCGTGTTTTTTATTACATTCCAATATTCCCAAAATTCATTTCTACTGTTTCTAGTCTGAGTTTGATGCTTTATGTTGATTTCTATGCATTTTTCTACCCAAAAAGGGTCCCATTATATGGTAGATTAATAAAGTACTAGGTTTGAAATTTCACATTTCTGTGATATAGTCCTAAACAACACACGTGTGTGTGTGTTTGTGTGTGTGTTCCAGTCCGTCTCAGGGCATCGTTAACGAGGCTTTCGGCATCAACACCGACTCTCTCTACCACGAGATCAAAGACGCCAAGTCAGACATCATCGGGGATGTGGACGCAGGCGCTGAGCTGTTAGGTAGGATCTAGTTTGCTTCTATTTTTCTCAGATGTAAAAATATTAAAGCTTGTAATTAACACAGTGATGTTATGTTTATTTGAATGGTATAATACAATAATAATAAGGTTGCAGACGGCTGCGTTTGTTGCACAGAGGCAGCAGTTATTTTGGATTTTGCAGATAAAAAAGCTTCTTGTGAGGCTGTGATTGTGTCACTGCACTGATTATTTTCCCTTTGCATGTCAGGCTGCAGCAGCATCACTGCAACATCATCCTAAACAAATGTACACACTCACACACTGGATCAGAACCACAACCTCTGAGGTCCACTGTTACGTTTAATGTTCACTTTTTTCCTCTTATTTTTATTTCTGCAGCAAATATACATCTGATTTACTTTATTACTAATTGAAACTGAGAAACCGTTTTTTACTTGTTATTTTTGATCAGTCACTCTGAGTTTAACATGCACGCTAAACGTGAAAATTGTTTCCATACACCTATCTCTGCATTAGCTTCTGATTGAAAATAGACGGTGAAACTCTAGGATTTGAAAAACCTGACAGATCTACGTCACACTGTCACTTAACATTCATGGACTCACCCATCTTGGCTCGCGACTTGGAAGGCTGTTGTTGGTTTAGCGTCCAGGAGAGAGCAGAGCGCACCTCGGCTAGTGGAAGCTAACTGTTAGCATTAGCATCTCCACCACACAACATAATGGTGCGTTCCAGTTGTCCTCGGAATTCGTTTTTCCGAGTTAAGTTAACTGGAAGTGACGCAAAGAACTCGGAATTCTGAGCTGCGAGCTCGTTTGTTTCAGAGGACCCCGAGATCACCATTTCAAAGATGGCCGCCCCCAGTGCTATCAGTAAGTTGTTGTCATCTTTATTTTTTTCATCATTTATTTATCTTTTTGCTGTTTAACAGCACCGAGTTGTTGTTTTTTCTTGTTATCAATAGTTACGTTGCTGAAAGCGTCAGCATTGCTGCCGAAATTGACCGGTGTTCATAGTTTTTTAACTGTTCCTGGTGTTTACATTTTGACGTTTGATTTTTAATGTTTTTTTCTGGTTTTATGTGGAGACTGCCAATTGTTGTGTGTGACATTATCATTTTTAAACTAGTGGATAACAACAACACACGCAGCTTTACTGGCAGCGTCCATTTTTTTCCGAGTTGGAATCTGGAACGCAAAACGAGCTTGTTGCGTCAAGAAATTCCGAGTTCCGAGGACAACTGGAACGCACCATAATTCCTCCAGGCTTGTGTTATTTGTGGAGATAAAACATCAACGTTGCAGAGCAAACAGAGTCAGTGGTAGAGTCATGTTGCTGTTAGCCAATCAGAGGACAGATGTCCACATATCATGAATAATAATGAGTAAGACTCCAAATCTTGTCGTTTTCTGCCCCCCTCTCTTCCGGTTAACTATTACTTCCTGAAAAAGGAGCGCCAGAGCATTTTTCCACAAAGAAACACTAACAAGGCATTAATTTATACTAGAAACCACAGCAGATTTATTTCATATAAAATATGAGTGAAGGAGGGTTTTTTGTTTGTTTGATGAGAATTGCATTTAAATATGTTCATTTTATTGTTATTTTGAAATTTTATGGTGAGTCTGTTCTATCTTGTAGAGTTTTTAATTTAATTTCTGGATTTAGTTTGTGGTTTGTTTTAACAATCCTCTAACTTTATGTTGCAGAAACAGAAAAACAAATTGGTCCCATTTTCCTGTCCATCTGTTAACTTCTCACCCATATGTTTTCCTTCTTTTATGTGCTTCTGCTGATGAAACCCATAGGCGAGTTTTCAGGTGTGTATCCTGTCATGTGCTTCTTGTCGTTTTTTTTTTTCACTCCTCCAGCATCTCTCTATCCTCTAAACTCCACGTGTCAAAGCAGACGTTCCTCAGGGCACCAGTCATCAAACCAGGTCTTCACTAGAGTTAGAAGTGTTGGTTATAGGGATGTCATAAAACTAGTTAGGAGTCTTATCGACCTCATTCATGTTTTTGTAAATTTCATTTCAAGTTAGTTTAATTTTGTTTAATTTCTTTTAATTTAGTTTTATTTTTAATAATATTTTAGAGTTATGGCCTGCAGCCGGATGGTAGATATTTGTGATTATTGAGTGAATCATAAATATTTTGATCATTTTAATTGAAACGTTTTTCTGAGTTGCCCAATCAGAAGGGACTAGTTTAAAAACGCTGCTTCCCACATTTCTAAAATCATTTTTGCATCTTTATTTTGAAAATCTCATGTTTAACGTTAATAAACGGGACTGCATTCATCTTTTATGATGCATCTGAATGTTTCCTGCAATTAGGGATGCACGATACCGATACTGGTATCGGTATCGGCCCGATACCGATACCAGAAAAAGTTAACCGATACCAGGTACCGATACCAGTTGCCTGAAAGTGGCTTCACTGTGACTTGTCATTTCTGTTGTAGTTTTCTATATTGACCAATAGGGGGAGCTGTTTCAAACATTGTGAATGAAAGCAAAAACAGGCTCACACCTGAAAATGCAGAGATGACTATTTTCATCAAAAAGAACCTGCTGCTCATGTTTCCCAAAAAAGCTTAGTTCAGAATCCACACTACTGCATGCTGACTATAGTTTTTTTATTTAAATGTGGACACTGCGATAGGTTCATAAATGTTATGTTCATGAAAGCTGGAGACGGTGCAAATTAGCTCAAACTGTGCAATGATTTCACAGAAAATATTTATTTTTCACCTAATATTTTAGTTTTGTGATCTCTATTAATATATATATTTTTTTATCTAACTCACATATTTTCCTGTTGAAAGCACAGAAGAAAATAAAACCTGTATTCCAATTCATTGCATTTTTGTGTGTGGTAGAAGTATCGGTATCGGTAATCGGTATCGGCGAGTACTCAGATCCAAGCATCGGTATCGTATCGGTTTGGAAAAAAGTGGTATCGCTGCATCCCATAACAGCTTAATGAAATTTGATTTTAGGATGGAAATGAATCAGTCGTAGTTTCTGCTTCTGCAGGAAACACGTTTATCCAGATCACGAGTCCTGAATGAATCCTTAGAATAAAACAAGAGGACATGTATGAATCTGCAGAAACACAAAATGCTTTCACTGAAATCTAAAACGAATGAGGTGATGACTGAATAAATAATCCACCGGGTCGATGAAATCTCATAAAACTTCAAACAGACCTGAATCCAGATGAATAAATACTGATCAGCATCATCTTCTCTTTTCTCCAATCTCCTCTGATCTCCCTTGTTTCACCTCCTTCTCCCTCCTTTGTCTCCAGTCCGTGATGATTTCTTTGGTAAGACACTCCGCTCCCTCACTCTTCCTCACTTTCACACCCCTCTCACTGCTTCCTTCGTGCTGGTTTTAGGTCGCATCTTGTTTGATTTCTCAAGTTTTTATGTTAAAATCACAACTCTGAGTTGATCCCGAGTAGAACGCAACATTCTCACTTTGCCTCCTAAAACCGATTTAAACATAAATAAAAACCCCACCATCATTTGTGATATCGTCTTTTTGTGTTATTGACTGGATTTTTGTCTGTGCTGAAATTTCTGCTTAAAGTTTGTGCACCCTGCTTTTTTGCTGCTTCCGTTGATTTCTGATAATAATAAAAATGTAATAATAATAAGTTAATTAGAAAGAAAACAGAACATTAGGCTGAGCATGACGTTATTAAAATGTTGATCGTTAAAAATCGTATTCTGCATGTTTTTGCTGATCCTCCCTAAAATAAAATGTCATTTTCAGGCGAACTTTTATTTTGTTAATCCAGCTCAGTAATCCAGTTATTGAAGAACCTCTAATGTTCTGATTTTGGTTCATGGTAAATGTTAAATAATCGCCTTTTTTATTAAACGTTTTATCATTTGGAACAAAAAGGAATTCATTGAGCTTCTGAGCTAAATGACTGAACGATGCTTGGTGATCATAAATGTGATTGTTTCAGGAATGGGGAAGGAGGTGGAGAACCTGCTGACGGAGAACAAACAGCTTCTAGAGACCAAGTAAGAGCAACTAAAGTGTTTTCATTAACCTCCTGAGACCTACATTTTTATTGATTTATTTTCTAGCTATTTTAGTGTTGACAAATGACTAAAAATAAAAAATGTAAAAAAAAATTCAATCAAAATCAAGTGTCTCTAAATAATAAGAAGCTTTCATTGGGTTGCAGGTTCTCAGGAGGTTAAAGAGCAAGTTCACTGAGAAACCATTTTTTATTGTTATTTTTCAAATATCCATCCATCCAGTTTCATCTGTTTAGCCGGAGTCGGGTCGCGACTATATTTTTTAAATATGATTGGTAATTCTGAGTTTCACATGCAGGCTAAACATGAAAATGGTCTTCTACCCCTATTTCCTGCATTAACTGTCTATAGAAAAGAGGCGGGGAAACGCTCGGATTACAAAATGCTGCACAGATCTTTGTCATATTGTAAATTAGCATTCATAGACACCCATCTTGGCTTGCGACAACGAAAGACTGTTGTTGATTTAGCGTCCAGGAGAGAGTAGTGTGTGTCTCGGCTAGTAGAAGCTAATTGTTAGCATTAGCAACTGTGCCACATGGCAGAACTCCTTCAGGCTTGTGTTAAATGAAATAAAACATCAACATTGCAGAGCAGACTGAGGCAGTAGTAGAGTCGTGTTGCTGTTAGCCAGTCAGAGGTGAGATGTCCAAATATCATGAATAACAATGGGTAAAACTCTAAATCCTGTTGTTTTCTGCCCCCCTCTCATCCAGCTAACTTCTAACTCCTGAAACAGGAGCGCCAGAGCTTTTTTCCTCAGAGAACGACTCACAAGACATTCACTTATATAAAAGAGACCACTGCAAATGTTTTATAATAAAACAAGTGAATGGGAGCTTTAAATTGATTTATTTCCCTTCATCCACTACATCCACTATGTTCTCTAATTGGTTCTTTTTGTTTGAATAGGTTATTAGCTAATGATCTTCATGTATCTTTGCACTCCCCAACAGAAATGCTCTAAACATTGTGAAAAACGACCTTATTGCCAAAGTGGACGAGCTGTCGAGCGAACAGGAGGTGCTGAGGGAGGAGCTGGAGGCGGTGCGGCAGTCTAAGAACAAGGTGGATGCTAGAGTCAAGGAACTGGAGGAAGAACTCAAGAGGTGAAGGAAAACTGTTGTTTTTATTTGATTCAGCTCTGCAGAATGAGACTATATACAGATTAAACAAACTTTAGGAAGGACAAGATCTGGTGAAATGGAATTTAAAGCTGAAGATTCATCTTGGGACAGAAAATATGGAACCTTCTTCTGCAACAACCACTGAAAACATGTTGGAATGCAGCCTTTCTTTTTTATGCTGATTTTTTTAAATGACCAATTATGGTCTCAACATTCAACTTGTTTAATTTTCTTGCTAAATAAGAGGAACTAAAAATTTTGTTCATACAAAATAAACCCATAAAAATAAAAAATAAAGACTGTAAAGCAACATTAAATCAGGATCTGCTTGTACTTAGTGTTGTCACACTTTAAAAGCAGGGCAAACGTACATATTTGTGTATTTTTTATTGCTTTTGTCTGGTTGCAGGTTGAGAGCAGAGGCTCTTGGTGCTCTGCGGGACTCCAAGGATGAAGGAGCAGATGATGTGAGTAGAAAAGCCTCAGAACTCCACATCGTCGATGTGTTTATGCTTTTAGATATCTGTTTTTACAAACCAAATGACAATCCCGCTGGAATTCTTAATAAAAATGGCGTATTTTTCTTTTCGTGCTCAGTTTTCGTCACCCATGCAGGACGGA
Organism: Aphyosemion australe; assembly: GCA_006937985.1. Classification (NCBI taxonomy): domain Eukaryota; kingdom Metazoa; phylum Chordata; class Actinopteri; order Cyprinodontiformes; family Nothobranchiidae; genus Aphyosemion; species Aphyosemion australe. The sequence continues at coordinate 1,515,251 of SSNS01000130.1, read as the reverse complement.
GACATGGCGATGACCCAGCGGCGGCGCTTTACCCGGGTGGAGATGGCCCGTGTTCTGATGGAACGTAACCAGTATAAAGAGAGACTGATGGAGCTGCAGGAAGCTGTGAGGTGGACGGAGATGATCAGGTAAGCGTCCTTCTTTTATATTGTTTTTCTTATTTTGGCTTAAAAAACATTATTAAGTTTAATATTTTAAAGCAACACTAAATGAGTGTTCTGCTTCTCCCTCCTACTGGTTAAAAGTGGCATTACAACTGTTGTAAACAACCCTACAGCCTACTGTAGCTAGCGCTAACAACGAGCTAACGCTAACATGAGCCCACTGATAATAAATGAAGTAAAAAGATCCACACTGTTGGCCAAAAAAAATTACTTCCAAGTCCTGTAGCAACAAAGCCAGGTCATCATCAGTCTGTGATTTTGTAGCCTCCTTTAGCTCCCTCAAACGAGTGTAGGCCGCGCCTATCACTCTGGTTTTAGTGATTTGCTTCTCCTTCAAAGACATTGCTCTCTTACCTTTACTTCTAGGCTCCACCATGATGGCAACAAAAGCAAACTTCTTCTTCTTCTTGTACTTTTAATTGGAGAACTGAAAAAGCTAACTGCTAGCCTTTATATTAGCTACCAGCATAGTAAACAGCTATTGCGGTAAAGCACGTAGAGACCTCCCATTAGAGTTCCTACCTGAACCACACAATTGTTGAGTGCAGTTTCTGGTCAGCAGAGGGCAGCAGAGTGCTGTCCAAGGTGGAGTTGCTCAAGTTTATGGCTCAAGAACCACTTAAAACCAATTTGAAATCAGTAGCTTAAAGTGTTAAAAACGCATTTGTGTTGCTTTAAGCTATATATAATATATGTCTATATAATATAGACATTGTAGATTCATTAGGTTTTTATGTGTTTTGTTTCTTCCAGAGCTTCCAGGGAGAGTCCTCCAATCCAGGAGAAAAAGAAATCCACCATCTGGCAGTTGTGAGATACGACTCCTTTAAAACTCATTTGTACTGAAGAAAATCTCATCTAGACAGAACCTGAAGCTGTCCTCTGACTCTCTCTGTCTCGCAGCTTTGCACGTCTCTTCAGCTCGTCCTCCAGCCCTCCACCAGTCAAGCGGCCGTACTACAGCGTCAACATCCACTACAAATCTCCGTCTCCAGCTTTGACGCAGAGACGCAGCCACACCATGTGTCAGATCTCCACCTCCAACCGTACGCTGGAGTTCTTCCCTGAAGAGTGAGCAGCACCTTCTGCTTTGATCTGACCACCTGGGTGCTTGCTTTGTGGCAGCTTGCAGAGTAGATGCCTTCTAGATGCGCTGCTATAACTTACAAAAATCTGCAATCTGTTAAAATGTCACAAAAGTAAAAAATATGTAGCAGTTTTGGAGCTTTTGTTGCGATAAAAATAGGATTATTGGATGAAAAAGCTTGAGTTGGAGTTATAACGTTCATGATGATCAGACGAGCTGATTTCTCACTTTTAACACAAACATGATTGCATTTCAAAGTGTGATCATCATTGCTCAATGAACTCAGTTTGAAGAGATAAAGTGTTTGCTTTGCTTGGTTTGGTTTGCTTTGCGGTCCTTGTCTACCTCTCATTTCCTCTGCTGCTGGCTGGCCAGGCTGCTAACGCTTCGCTCTCTCTCCCTTCCCCTCCCGTTGCTTCCAGACTGGCCAGTAACGGTGTTGCGTCTCTCCTCAGTGACTCGGCGCTGCTGGCCCGCCGAGAGCAGCGGCGGGAGCAGTACAGGCAGGTGCGCGAGCACATGCGCCGCGACGACGGCATCATGCAGGCCTGTGGCTGGAGCGTGCCGTCTCGCTTCAAACAGGTAGAGTCTCTGCTCGTGGAGAAAAAACTCCTCGTGTGAAATCACTACAGTGGTGGGAGGTTCGGGAGTTTGGTGTTATGTCAGAGACATTTGTGAAAGTTTACCCTGACAGACAGATGGACAAGAAGACAGAATAATTATGTTCATGCAAGAGCGGCCTTGGAATCAGTCCTGTATGTTTTATTTATAATAATCTGTTATAAATAGTTAATTTAAGACCTTTTTATATACAAAGTCTTAAACTATTTTCCATATTTTTCAATTAAGATAGTTTTGTTGTGGCTTTGTTGTGCATAAAATGTTAGATAAATTATCAAAAGTGATGAGAAACATTAGATAAATTTAGATAGGATCTGATTTGGCTGCAGCTTGTTGGAGGCACAGGTTTCATACGTGGCTGATTTATGTGGGACACGTGATGTTAATAAACACAAACTGCAATAGTCGTGCTATTTTATTAATCGCACTTTAGTCACCAAGCCTTAAAGGGCACATATTGTGCAAAACTCTCCTTTTGCATCTTTTTGTGCTGCTCTACTGCCTCTGCAAAAACTCCAAATGTGAAAAAACATCTGTCCATCAGTTTTCTGTCAGTAGTTTTAGGAATTATGTTCCTAAAATAAGTCAAAAACAAAACAAAGTCTCAGTACTCACAAGTACATGGGCATCAAAGTCAATGTGGCTAGAATGAGTTTGTTTACACACCTGACTGGCAGAGAAATGACTGTCACTGATTTCATTTTACCTGATTTCTGTATTTTGTGTTTACGTTTTTTAATGATCACCCACAAGCTCGTGGGTCGGACATTTTTATTGGTATCAGCGTGGTATCTGTAGGATTTGGCTCCAAGCAGGGTCTAGAGAACAGTCGCTGTAACACTTGCTCTTTTATGGAGATTTGTTGGAATTAACTCTTGTATAAATGAACCAGAAACAGCATTCTAGAACCCTTTTAGACCGTGTCTGGTGGGTGAGCGTGGCTCGGGGCCAGCAGAGTGTTGGTAGGCAGGTGGGTCTAACTGTGGTCTCTCACAGACTGGAGGTCAGACGGACAGCGCTAAGGACAGCCCGCTGAAGAGACAACAGGCAAGTCAGACCGACAAGAGTGCCGGCCAGCATGCGTCTTTATGGCTCCTCCTCTTTTTGACCTTTCACCTGAATCTCTGATGCCTGCTGAAGCTGGCAGCTGATAAAAACATTATACTAAAAAAACTTCCAGAAATGCATGAATGTGGAAAAAGACTTCATTTTCTGGCATGATGTGTTTCCTACAGAGGTTACAGTTGATCCCAAATGATTTATGTTTGCCCTCTTCCTATGCTTTGCAGCCTTTTAACCTTTAACCTCTGTCTGTCTCTACCTGCCCATGCTAACACATTCAGGTCTCTGTAATCTTTGTTTTAGTAATATTTTCTGAAAGGTAAAAAAGCAACATCTTATTGTGGTCAAGAAGAGTTGTTTTCATTTAAATGTTGCGGTTTTTGGTGTGACTTGAAGATTTCTGCTCAACGTTCCCACCTTTTCCAATTAAATGTCAGTGGAGTAAACATCTGTGATGGTTTTAGCCAGAGGGATATTTTTTCACTCATCAACAGTTGCATGACTCCTGCAGAGGAATCATTTTCAAGGTGTTAGTTTTTGAAAAGTTGGCAGAAAACCGTTAAAACCTTTAATTTGCAGTTAACATGCAAACATTAGATCCATAGATGATTGAATTTTCTGTGTATCAGTGTGATTATTTATGTCTTCTCTTGTCTCATTACTTCTTCCTGCAGACCAATGAGAAGGAGGACAACCGCATGAAGAATGTCCCCGTGCCCGTGTACTGTCGGCCGCTGGTTGAAAAGGACCCCAACAGGAAGGTCAGAAGCTTTTACCAACATTTTCCTTTTTTTACGTTCTTCGTCTTCATTTCTCAGCACGCCTGCATCAGTAGAGGTGGGAATGTTCACCTTAAATTCAGGTGTGGTCCTGTGAGCTGGATGTGGGACGATTTAGCTAGGAATCTGAATAATTTTGGACACAATAGCTTAAAGGGGATTTTTCTGAATAATATCATATAATATAATATGACAGATGATAATAATAAAAAATAAATAAAAATAATAATAATATTAAAATAAAATTAAAAAAATATGAAGTACAATAACATAACATATTAAATAAATGTTATAAATATTAGAAAATTTTAACTTTTTCAGTGAGGAAAAATATTTAAATGAATTCTTAAAAAAATAATCAGGTATCAAACCCAAATTATTTTAATGTATTTCATACTTAAAGCGGCTATCCGGAGTATTTCTTTTATCCAACGGCACCATCTAGTGGCTGACAAGCGTATCACACCAAGAGTCGGTCAATCCGAGTTTTTAAGATGGCGACTGCACGTTTCTTGTTTATGAATGTGTTTCTGTAGCCAACAAACGGAGCTAAAACACGTTTTACAAGTATTATTCTCATGTCATGTTGTGTTTTCATATATTTCATATATTTATATTTTAAAGGTCATCAACGCTGCTTCAGCCGAGGTACTTCCTTAAATCTGGAGCACGTAAGCGGTAGTCTAACACTATTGGTTAGTTCTGACCAGCGCTCAGGTTCTATTGCACGGAGCTCTACGAGGCAGGGGGCGGGCTTACAAAAAAAGAGGTATTGCTTACATTATAACACACTACATGATAAGACAATCACTTTTACGGATTTCTGAAAAATCATACATAATTCCTGAAAGGGGAAAACTCCGGATTGCTGCTTTAATAAATTAAATTTCTTAAATTTTTTTATTTTTTGCAAAGTTGGTGTATTTAAAACTTGCTCTGGCAACTTGAAATGATGTATTTCACTTTTCATCATCAAGGTATTTGATGTCCATTTGATGTACATTAAACGTTTAAAGAAATCCTTAAAGGGACAATAAGTAATTATTTTACAGTGAAATAATCACAAAACAGTCTAGTGTCTCGATCATGTTGGAAGGAAGGTTACATTCAAACAGATTTCTTTCTCAGCCGGCTGGGGGCGTGACTGTTTTTCTCCTTTTAAAAAAGCCAAGAGACGTAGTCTAGTCAAAAGACGTAGTCTTTGTTTACAATCTGTGAGCCCGCCGGGTTGCCAGGTCTGCGCCGACATTTGTAAAACAACAGCAAAAAACACCAGGGTTATGAAAAGTATATTAACCAGTAAAAGGAACGACCCACAAGTTATTTGTTGTACCCCTAAGAAGCCACAACATAATTTTTGTTTTACTCAAAAACAGGTGGAAGGATCACCTGTTTTCTTCCTCAATCAAATTCTATAATTTTTGTTTTACTCCAGCATCAGGTAAAGAAGGCTAGAGGCTAACGTCGAGCTAACATTGAGCTAACAATGCTAGCAGTGAATTAGCAACAAAAATTCGGCTCTAAAACTATCTCAAGCTAATTTTTCAATTACCAACAACTCGATTTTATAGTGAAACATATTTATCTACTTATCAACTTCCTGTGTGTGACTCGTCTTTGCTCGTCATCTAGAATCTTCTGGCGCTGATCCATAACTGGCAATGACTATTAAAGTCACGATCGGGAGGGGAGGGGGTCACTCGTTTGGTTTGAAACATGGACTGCAGTACCCAGATTTGACCACAACATATCTTTCTTATTTCATGCACTTTTTAAAATCGACCTTACAAATACCTTTTTACACTAGATGAGGGGCAAACACGAGTTAGTATGCTCCTAACCTATTAAGAAGACTGGAATATGGCAGACAGATATATCATTTATATGTAAAGATTTATATATGCAGCAGCTTTGATTCCTGACGTGTGTCTGACCTTGTTTGAACTTGGGCGTATGTGCATGGTGTAGCTGTGGTGTGCAGCAGGAGTAGACCTGACAGGATGGAGGGCCAGCAGCCAGGAGGTGGCACCATCCAAAGCTCCGTCAGGCCAGAGCGATCCCCTTCAGACCGAAGAGGACAAGAAGACCAGTAACACGTCGCCTGAGAAGAGGAAGGTATCTGAGGTTATTAAACCACCTGTTCAGACTTATGTTATACAGACAAGCCCGTCTCCTGCTCAGGAGACCAGGGCTCAGCTGGATTTTACAGATGTTCCAAGAGTTAGCTGGTCTCACCTTTGATGTCAAGAAACATGTATGACTCAGACTTCATCGTCTGTGTGTCCTTCCTCGTCTTCCTCAGTCAAAGGAGCTCCAGGAGACAGACAGCATGAACAGCCGAGTGTGGATTCTCACCAGCACCCACTCTGCTAGCAAGGTGGTCATCATCGACGCCAACCAGCCGGGTTCGCTGGTGGACCAGTTCAACGTCTGCAACGCTCACGTGCTCTGCATCTCCAGTGTGCCAGGTGAGGGTCATGGAAAAAACTTCTATTTAATCCTGGTACCCGTGAGTAACAGCGTGTTGGTCCTGGGCTGTGTTTGTGTCCAGCTGCCAGTGAGAGTGATTATCCAGCAGGGGAGATCGTTTTGGATCCAGGTGATGGTGGAGCGGGAGGTGGAGAGGACGCCAGCGGAGTGGAGGGCATGCTGGCCGGCATCACGCTCGTCGGCTGTGCCACAAACTGTAGCGTTGCTCGGAGCAACTGCTCCTCCCGCACCGACACACCCATCATAGACAAAGGACAAGGTGGGACCACCTTAAAACAGAAATCTGGAATTTTCCCCATTTCAGGAGTTATGTTTAACTTTTTAGAAATCTGTAATAGTGATAGTCTTACCCTGTGATATAATGTAGGCAATACATAAATCTTTTTTAAGCCCGCCCCCATCCTGTAGAGCTGCATGCAATTTGAATTGAGTGCGTCTTAGCATTAGCCAACAGCATTAGATATCTGCTTACATACAGATGTCAATCAAAGAGTGTGCACACGCATTTGCGGAAGTACATAGACAGATGCAGAGTTGGTGACATTTCTTATGGACAAGTAAGTCTTTCAAACAAATATGTATATATGTGTGTGTGTGTGTGTGTGTGTGTGTGTGTGTGTGTGTGTGTGTGTGTGTGTGTGTGTGTGTGTGTGTGTGTGTGTGTGTGTGTGTGTGTGTGTGTGTGTGTGTGTGTGTGTGTGCGTGTGTGTGAATAAACAGGCTGGTGCACGTTTACGAATGAGAGGAGTTGCTTCCAGCTGTAATCACGGAAGTAGGGAGAGGGGCTTAAAGTGCAATACATTTTTCTGCCTCTAGATGGTGCTGTCTGGGAAAAACTCTAGATTTCTGCTTTAAAGTAACACTTAATAACTTTCCCGCTTCTCCCTCCTACTGGTTGAAAGCAGAATTACAGCTGTCATAAACAACCCTGCTAACGCTAACATGAGCCAACTGATTCTAAATAAACCACAAAGTTAAAAGATCCACACGTTTGGACAAAACAATATTATTACTTACAAGTCCAGTAGCAACAAAGTCAGGTCACCATCGTCTGTGATTGCGTAGCCTCCTTCAGCTTCCTCAAATGTGTGTAGGCCGCGCAGATGTTCACTCTGGTTTTAGCGATTTGCTTCGCCTCCAAAGACGTCTTGTGCTTTTTATCGACAGTCGGCAAACTGAAAAAGCTAACTGCTAGCCTATATATTAGCTACCGGCACAGTAAACAGCTATTGCTGTAAAGCAGGTAGAAACTTCTACAAAATTGTTAAGTGCAGAGGACTACGAAGTGCTGTCCAATTTGAAGTTGGTCAAGTTTCTGGCTCAAGAACTACTGAAACCAGTTTGAAAGCAATAGCTTAAAGTTTTAAAAACTCTTTAGTGTTGCTATATAAAGCTGCTGCAACATTCTGATAAAGAAGGAAACTGAGTTCCTGTCTCCTCTAGCTCCCTCTGCTCCTGTGAATGGGAAGATCCACCCAGCCCAGTCAGCGGAGGAGGCTACAGAAGCAACAGAAGTTCCTGAAACTACTCCCAACCACACAGAGATGAGATCCGGACCCCCGGGACCCTTCACCGAGCACGTCTTCACAGATCCTCAGCCTCGTCCGGCAGATGACAGGTACAAGTCTGTCTAAGCACAAACTAGTCATCAGAACCATCTTCATGAGTCCTCTGGATCAGGATGAGAGGTTCTGCTCCCGTCTATCTACACAGGAGCACAGGTCAGTCCAAAGAGGAGACATCTCAACCCACGGAGTCGGAGGACGGAGGGGAAGAGACCAAAAACTACACCAGTGTGGCCCCCACCATGTGGCTCGGGGCCCAGAATGGCTGGTGAGTCTCTACAATAAAATATTTTAGAGCCTTTAGGCTTCTCGTGTCTCTCAGGAGTTACTTTTTTACTTTTCTTCCAGGCTCTACGTCCACTCGGCCGTTGGAAACTGGAAGAAATGTCTCCACTCCATCAAACTGAAAGATTCAGTCCTCAGCCTGGTGTAAGTCAAACGCCTCCATCTGAACTCCTGTGTGATGAGTCACCAATCAGCTAGCTGGAGATAAATATGGTGAACTTTGGTTTCTGTCTCTGGTCTCTCTGCAGACACGTGAAGGGTCGGGTTCTGGTGGCGCTCGCCGACGGGACGCTCGCCATTTTCCATAGATCAGAAGGTGGGAGGATTAGAGATTTTCTGTGTTGGAGACTTCTTTTGTAATTATTATATAATGAAACCTAAAAATATATATTTGTCTCAGAAACTTGTTAAGTTCTATGAATGCATTTGAGTTCATGTTTTATTTCATATAGGTGTGACCTCCTGCTGTGTAGAGGTTTTGCATTGAAAGTGTTTTTTTCCACAGATGGCCAGTGGGACTTGTCCAACTACCACCTCATGGATCTGGGTCGTCCTCATCATTCCATCCGCTGCATGGCTGTTGTCCATGATAAAGTGTGGTGCGGCTATAAGAACAAGATCCATGTCATCCAGCCCAAAAGCATGCAGATCGAGGTGAGTCCCTGACAGGTTCTGGTGCATCAGCTGTTGATGTTTCCAGTAACCACCCAGTCCTGTTCTGGTGTCGTAGAAGTCCTTCGACGCCCACCCTCGCAGGGAGAGTCAGGTGAGGCAGCTGGCGTGGATCGGTGACGGTGTGTGGGTGTCTATTCGACTAGATTCAACGCTCCGTCTGTACCACGCACACACACACCAGCACCTCCAGGACGTTGACATCGAGCCATACGTCAGCAAAATGCTGGGTCAGTTTGTGTAACCAGCTGATTTTTACAGGGACTTGAAAAATTTGTTTACTGGTTTAGCCGTCGGCACACTTCACTGACTCCGATTGTAAACCTCAGGTACTGGAAAGCTGGGATTCTCCTTTGTTCGGATCACGGCCCTCCTGATTGGTGGAAATCGTCTCTGGGTGGGAACCGGAAACGGTGTGATCATCTCCATCCCGCTGACAGAAAGTGAGTTGATTTATGCAACAGAATATGAAATCAAACTTATTTATCAAGAGATTAATCAAAGGTTATGAGCAGGATTATATAAATATAGTACTGCCTTTACTGAGCGGAACAATCTGACGGACTTTGTGAGTCTGATTATTACGAGCTATTATAAGAAAACTCATAAGCATTATTAAAATATAAACTAGCCTGACTTCACAAAGGTTTTACAAAATATATATATTATTTTACATTTCCATGTTGTTAAAAAATATTTAAAATAGAACATATTTCTGTTTGTGGCTTTCCGTAGGATCATCATTAAAACATTTAAATGAACCAGACAGGAAATCGACCAATCAGGAGCTCTGACAGGAATACTCTGACCAATAAGCACATAAGGGGCAGGGTTTGGTAATTTTCTAGGTTTCAAAATAAAAGACAGCATTAAAAAAAGTAAAAAGTTCATAAAAGTGACAGAGAACTTTGTGTAAAAACAAACAAAAGCAGAGAAATCAGATTATTTTTATAAAACAGAATCCATTTGTTTTTCATTGTATTAAAATTACCTGGTATCTTGTTATTAAAGTATAAACTAAGGCTTCCATACACATAGCTAATTATTATATTTTCTGATTGGTTTAAACTGAGCCTTTAGATATCTATAAAAATGGACTAAAGAAGACATCAGAGTGTCCATTGTCCACATGGAGACGTTTCCTCTTTAGCTGGATCTCTTCAGCTCCCCTCAGCTTTTCCCACCTTCTGTTTCCTTCCTTCGTTCAGTGATTGCACCTCGTTCTCTCTCTCCTAATTATTACTGTTGCTGTCCTCTTTCTCCTCCTCCTCCTCCTCTTCCTTCTCCTCCTAAAGCGGTGGTCCTTCACCGGGGACAGCTCCTGGGTCTGAGGGGTAAGTGGGACCTCCCCTGTCCTCCTGTTATTGTGATCTAGCTGTTCTCCCCCGGCCAAACCGCCCTGTCTCCTGACTGTTTTACTTTTGTTTCAGTTCTTCCTTCTCTGATTATTTAGCTGAAAATAAAAAGTATTCAGTGTGCTTTAAGTGTGTTTGACTTTTTAGATGCATGTCGCCTGTTATTGTGACTTTAATAAAACGTTACGTGCATGTAGGAGTTATATGTTTAAGGTTTTTCTCTGTCATGTTTATGATTGTGAACGTTCTCTCCTCGTTCTGCTCCATCAGCCAATAAGGTGTCTCCCACATCCTCCGGAGGTGTGATCCACGTCTACAGTGATGACGGATCAGAGAAGAGCAGCGGCAGCTTCATCCCCTACTGCTCCATGGCACAAGCCCAGCTCTGTTTCCATGGACACCGTGATGCCGTTAAGTTCTTCGTCTCCGTACCGGGTCAGTAAACGTCCAGATCGGGTTTAGAGCTCCTGCTGTTTCAGACCCAAGTGATATGAGATTTAAAGGGCAGATGATTGGGATTACACCTGCTAAAGTTAATGTGATGTTATTAGATTGTTTTAATAATTAATGTGAAGTTTTTTTTTGTTTTTTTTTTTGTGACAGGCAACGTTCTGGCCACCCTGAACGGCAGTGTTCTGGACAGCCCGTCGGAAGGGCAGAGCTCCACGGCGCCGACGGAGACGGAGGCACAGAGTGTTCACAACGTGTTGGTGTTGAGCGGGGGGGAGGGCTACATCGACTTCCGCATAGGTAAACACACACACACACGTACCTGAACGCCACATGCTGTCCTATCAGAATGCCCAATTTAAAAAAAGAGAAATTGGAAATATTTGCAAATGTTTTCTGACATAATTTATTCTGTCAAGTTCTCATCAGACGTTTTGCATGTTTTCCTGCCAGATTTCACCTTTAAATCTTTTCCAAACATTCAAGTAAAAAGCTTCGTGGATCTGTTCAATTATAAATGTTAGATTATAAATATCACAAAGTTAAATTTCAAATTTGAATGACTTTGATTCAAATGTAACTGTAATTTTAGTTCTGACTGTTGCCACTAGAGGACAGCAAACACTTCAGGTAGCCGCTAGAGGCACAGTGCCAACCTAAACACGTTTTTAAATTCTGGTTTCTCAACAAATAAAAAAAAGAGTGAAAGAAATAAATCACTTGTGTTTTTCATCCTTTTTAAAGTAACACTAGCCAGACTAACTTTTGAGTTGTGATGGTTTGTCCTCCACAGGCGATGGAGAGGACGATGAGACGGAAGACGGAGACAACAGTGGGGCTTCGCAGATGAAACCTGCTTTGAGCAAAGCTGAGCGAAGCCACATCATCGTCTGGCAGGTGTCTTATGTCCCAGAGTGACACTGGAGTTTGTCTTCAACTAGAAATCTCTTGGTTCCCATTGAAGCTTCCAGCCATCCAAACCTTGTAAAAGTTCCCCTCTGGCTGTAAAACTACCCTCTGAGCTTTGCATCGTTCCTGTGACTAATAAACCTCCTCCTGTCCCTTCACCTCCTCTGATCTAGTTATATGCCTGACATCCTGTGTCCGTCCCACACAGGAAGCTGTAACCATCATCATAAACCTCATTATCTACCTCCCTACATCCATCCCTGTCCTCTCCCTCGGCTATCCTGCATCTGCCCAAGAGCTGCTCCTTGAGTTTATCTGTAAAAACTTCACCTCCTCTTTGAGATCCCATCTGATTCCCCAAAAATAAGAAGAAAAAAGTCCACCAAGAGACTGGTTTTACCCGCTGACTTCTATTTATCCAGTAAAGGTAACAGATCTGAGTGAAAGTCTAATAACCTGGTTTGTTTTGGCTAAAACGTTTTATTTAAAACCACCAGGGAGGAACATCCCCAGCTTCCTGATGCAGGTCAAAGGTCAGAACACGTTCATATTCACACAGAGGGGTGTGATGCAGGCGAACGCTGGCATGTTGTTATTTATGTACAGGGATTAAAACTGTAAATGTCCAGATGCATCCTCCCGGTTCAGTATGGAAATCTGTGCATTGATCTCTATATCTGTGGATTAAATATTAAACATATTTGTGTGCTGAAAGCAGCAGGTGCTGTGTGGTTCACTTCACAATAAACACACGTGTAAAATGTTTGATTTATTGTTGCTTTAGTAACGGATAAATGCAGCTGGGCTGGTTTAGTACAAACTTGTTCAAGTTCAGATTCACCATAAAGCTTCATATGAAAATATAAAAACACACGAAAGCTGCAAACTTCTTCCACATGATCATTGTCATAACTCATAACTTTGTAGAAACAGATTTTCTCTCCAAGCACCAGAAAATGTTTTTAAACATCTCAGCTGAACGGAGAACTGAGCCGTCAGGTTGATACACACCTGACAGGTGCAGGATGTGTTCATTAAACAGAAATAAAGGTGCATTTTCCTGATAAATACAGCGTTACAATCTGAAATAACAAACTAAAAACAGAAGACAGCACTGGCGTCTCTTATTGAGTTATTGCCCGTGTTAAATTCTTACTTGAATAAAGATGCAAACAGAGAAATGCAGTAAGGCAGAGATGACGTTTCTCTGTAAATAGATGCATGCTAAAGCCAAAACAAAGCGTGTCTGAGAAGGATCTTTTTGGTGTTCAAGTCTTCAGGCGTTCATGTGGGGCGCAACTAAGCTGCTGTCAGTAGATCCAGCTGGTGCTGCTGCTCTCCCAGCGCTGGCGCTCATTCTGACCAAACCACAGACAGATTTCCTTCGTCGCGCTCTCCACCGAGTCACTGCCATGGATCACGTTCCTGAACACGGAGAAAACGAGTAATGATGATCCCTCTGGTTTTATTAAAATGGTTTTCCAACAGCACTACTCAGCTTGATTCAGTAGTGCTGTTGGAAGAACAGCTTCACGATGAGCCCTCATCAGAACGGTTGGATTAAAAAAAAAGTTCAGCAACACTTTTAAGCAACTTATGAAAATTTCAGGGAAGAGAGGTGAAAATGTTATCTCTTACTTTCCCACTTCCACGCAGAAGTCTCCTCGGATGGTTCCTGGCAGCGAGTCAGCAGGATTGGTCTCTCCTAGCATCTTGCGAGCGGTTCTGACCACATCTAAACCCTGCCACACCTAAACAAACAGAATTGTACAAAACTGTAAGAGTCTGGATGTAAAAGGACCTCATGACCAGCAGAGAAGAACATGACATCATTTCTAGCAGCTTATCTTGTTGGATGGTGACCTCACCATTGCAACCACCGGTCCAGAACTCATGTCGCTTATCAGTCTGCTGAAGAAAGGCTTATTCCTCAGGTCCCAGTAGTGTTCCCTAAGAACATCTTCAGATGCCTAGAACATACGCAACAAAACAAACAATTTAACGGCTCATCTTTGGTGCCAGTCTTGAGCCACTGGTGAAGATGTGCACCAGATTTACCTTCATAAGTTTCAGGGCCACAAGTTTGAATCCTCTCTTCTCAAAACGATGCACGATTTCTCCCACCAGTTTCCGCTGCACACCGTCTGGTTTCACAGCTATGAAGGTGCGCTCATTCACCCCCGTCCAGCCTGGAACATCCCAACAAGTTAATGACCATGCTGTTTACCTGAGCACATTGACCCTGGGCACATTTTCTGTTTTACAACAAATGCATTCAAACACAGAGAAGGTGATTTGTTAAAGAGAAAGCTCCAAAGGGAAAGGTCATAGGGTCAGCTGAATTATTTTCTTTAATGTGAACATTTCTGAAGAAATTCTGAAGCGCGCAGCCAAACATCGACTCTGTAATAATCTAAGACAAATTCTTTCGTTGTATCATCTGCAGAAGAATTTTAAAGATTAAAACAAATGTTATAACTGATGCCAATAGCTCATTAGGTTCACCATGGCAACGACACACTCCCTGACAGCAAACTTAGAGGCAGAAAGAAAACCCAGACAAACAGCAGCTGTGTGCTGTGCAGAAACATCTGATGGTCAAACACACAAAGCAGAAGTAAGTAAAGTATATATGCAAAAGATTTGAAAATGTTAGGTCAGAGGAACATCAGCGCTCCCAAAATCCTAAAACTTCAGCAAACAGAATAATAAAGGTGCTCCAAAGCTAGAGCACAGGCACCTTTAACTTTCTGAATAGTAATCCATCTGAGGCTTTATGTGACTGACAACATTTAAGCTCCCCTGTTCATTTACTGATGTAGCTCTCTGCCTACTTTCTCTAAAGCCTCAGGGGCGATAAGTAACGTCTAAAGCTGATTTTGTTGTTGCTACTGTGTGCTTCATTAATCTAAGAGATGACAACAGTTTACCTTCAACTGCTGAATCCTTTGTTTTGTTATTCATCTGTAATAAATACTCAACTCCACTACTGATGCTGAAGATAATCTCGTGCAATCTTTGGCCCTGTAAAACACTTGCACCGTTTTAAGTAACCCCACATGAATCTCAGTGGGCTTTCTGTTGCATTTTTCTAGCTGAGGGATAATCTTGTCGCCTTCCTGTTATTAAAGCTAAAGATTCACTCACAGCATCTGAAGCTACATCATGTTCGTCTCACCAGCTTCATCAATCCGAGCTTGTTTCTGCACCAAACCTTCCAGCTCATGCAACTCTCTCAGTGACCTTTTCCTCGGCCTCATTGTGGTGGTCCTTCTGCAGCAGCCTGACCGCTCACTGAGACTGCGCACAAACACGCGAGCTAATAATAAGACGATGATTCAACTTTTCTTACTGAAGAGGGGTGCGCGTACATGCACAGGGATGCAAGCTCCACCCACAACCGACATGCTATTACAGTCACGGAAATTAAATTCGTTTAGTCTGTTTTTGTTTCATCGAACTTTCAAATGCGTCTGTTAAAGTTAGCCAGCATCTTCATAACAGCACTAGCCTGGCCTGCCAGACTATTGCTTCCCATAAGGAAGCATTGGTGTGGCTGGCCAGACTATAACAGCACAGTACCAGTCAGTTCTTTGTGAAGCTAACCGAGGAGAGATGTCAGCCTGGACAATCCTGAAAACTGAGAATATCAGCCGGTAAAACTCACAGCGAGGGTCGGTAAAAGTCCATACAGAGTTATAACAGAGATACGTCACCAACCTGGCTGATATATGTGAGCGAAAAGCGACAGAAGCAGGCAAATCATGTCGGTGCTGTAGTCAGCGAAGGAATGAAAGAGGCACGCGCAGCTTCTCGTTGCTAGGGAATACTCAGACGATGTGATCACGTGGTACCCCCACCACGGAAGCCCGCGAGGTTGCAATTAAACAAAGAATTAAAAAAACTGGGAGATAAATTTAAGCTTAAAAATCTTTCAAAGTGAGTCAAACGTTTACTTGAAATATTCTCACTGAATTTTTTTACATCGTGTACAAAGGATATCAGACTATCAGGGCTTGTGACCCCTTATGGTTGCCCACACAAACTCTGAATTTGGTATTTCTCCCTCATTTGTGTTATTTTTGGAAATAATCTTCACCCAAACTAAATACTTTATCAGTTTAAAGTACAGAATGTTAGAAATTCTAGAATTTTATATTTGTAAAACACGGCAGTTTCTATTTTTGCACATTTACATCCCATTTACATGTAGGAACCATATGGGTTGGAACTTATATATACAGTCTTTGGTTGGAACTGGGCTGAAAAATGGGCCCCATGTAGGGCTGGCTGTGGGTTAGTGGCCTCATGTTAAATGCCCATATGTGATTTGGAAAAAATCTAGGTACTAAATGGGCCCTAATTGGATAAAGCACACAAAAACCCATCTGGCTCCCATCTTTCAAGTTTTTAGTGGGAACAACATGACAACATGGGCTAAAAGGTGGGAGAGGGGAAATACGATTAGTGAGATCTATTACCTATTGTACTGCCATCAAGAATGTTAGGACCGAATCCACACATTTTTGGTGAATAGATCTCAGCTGACACTCACATAGCCGTTAGACTTACCCAGCATCAAACCATCAGGAATTAAATATGGGTTCCATGGCAGACATCATAAAATAATCACAAAACACTTTTTCCACGTTTATTTTGTTCAACAATAATCTGATTCAACTCAACTGTATTCCAAATTGAGTAAACTATTTTTAAAAAATGAAACAGTAAAAAACAGAACAAACTTAGAACATTAAACTGGAGAAAAAACCAAATGAAAAATCCCAAACTTTGTTTCAGACCAGCATGGTTTCTTATTTTACAGAGACGTAATTCTATTTTGTATCCTTGCTGCTCTCAGTCCCCCTCTGTCCCTTGCTCCAGTGAACCATTTGGACAGAGCCTTCTCTGCTTCCTGCAGGTTGACGTTTGAAGTTAAGGCATTCTTCTTCAGGGACTCTGCACAAGAAAAAACGAGGAGTAAGCTCAAGTAAAGTTAACCCAGCTTGCTTACTTGCTGTGCTCGAGCTGTCATGTTTTCCAAAAATGTAGAAATCTAAACTTGATAAACAAAAATACCCGACTATAAAATATTAAGCCAAGTACCATGTCATAGTAAATGACGTAGTACATATCCAGGACTAAGGAACTGAAGTTCAAGTGAAACTAACTTACCGTACACAACGTTAAAAAGACGCAGGTCTCT
The DNA here is from genome assembly GCA_006937985.1 of Aphyosemion australe. NCBI lineage: Eukaryota > Metazoa > Chordata > Actinopteri > Cyprinodontiformes > Nothobranchiidae > Aphyosemion > Aphyosemion australe. The sequence continues at coordinate 1,498,606 of SSNS01000130.1, read as the reverse complement.
GAACTTTTTTTTCCCATGTCGGCCAAACATGTTGTACTCCAAAGCCAGCTCAGGGGATATGAGGCGTTTCATCATCCTCCTTGTGGCGTCATCTACACTTGTTCCGCCTGTATCTGCCACCATGGCAACCTGAGGAAAACACCATAAAAGAACAGATGCATTTAAAGATGAGAGACTGTTTATTGTTTGGGTGACGGAACAATAAAAAGGACTAAAGTCGTTTTTTAGATGAATGAGAATCAGTAAACGTGTAAACATACAACAGAAGACATGAACTTGCGGTCCTCCAGTCTTGCATTAAGATCCTCGACATCCTCTTGGGTTTCGAGAGGTAAATCAACTCCTTCAGGAACCTCCACAGCAGAACCATCTTTCGGTTGCAGCAAGGCATTTAGCATCCTGCTGTGAACCCGTTGAGTCTCCTTTACTTCCTCCAAAATTGAAAGAACTTTTGAGAACATGGCTTCACAAGTAGGGCTGGCGACACTCCAAGCAGCGGGGCTGGCGGACAACACCGCAGTTTCACGACCAAAATGGTAGAAACTCCCTCGACCCATCGGTGTACCCTCGCGGTCCTTTAATGTACTGAGCAGGGTTCTGGGATCTTTTGGTACATTTAGACCAAGCTCCACAAGTATTGGTAACAGCTCTGACAACACAGAGTGGGACACGTTTCGGTTTGCTGCCCATTCAGCAAGTTTCTTCTCAGCATCAGATTTGGTCTCCAAGTCAAAAAAGTCACAGTTTGGTTCTTCATCAGCGCCACTGGCCATGTCATAGTCTAGATGTGAAGCCGATTCTTCCACACCAACACTCGGATATTGCTCCACATTTTGCTCTGCCTTGATCATAGACTCATCCTTCTCCACATCTTCATCCACAACCTGATGTTTGTTCTCCATGTCTTCAGTGTATGGTGATGTCTGGTCCACAGCTTCTAAAGCGAGGCTCCTTAAATGCTGCTGAACTCTAACTTTGATCCTCCTCCTCATCGTCCGTGAACTGGCAGAGTGGTAATCCATTTCACTAAAATAAACAGAAGATTGTGTGCACAATGAGCTGTCAGTCATTTTTACACAATATTCAATACTAACTTTTATTTGTCACACAATTCCGACATATGCCGCTCCCCTAACCGTCAGCTTTGGTCATTGACCCCTGCTCCAAAGTAAATCATATACACTGATTATCAGTAAACGACCACCATGCAGATGACCAATACACCGCCATTTTCATTAAAAAAAATCAGTGTAAATTGCAAAATATAGCTACTAATTATTTGAAATATTTAGAAAATGACTGACATGTCAAAGATGGTGTTCAGGTTTTATGATCAAGAAAAATCTAACTGTGTGACAATAAAAAAGAAAGGACATAAGAAACAAAATCAAAAACATTTTCTCTTCTTTCCAGGATAATAAAGATATTCACTACTAATAACAAAGCTAGTAGTCAAATCCTAAATGTAAGACACTTCAAGTGTTGGTATGGTAAAATATAAAACTTAATCTGATTAATTCAAGTAACATACAGTTGCAGAAGAAAAACCACTCACCTAACCAGCTGACTCACCGAGCTTTAGCTTAGAGTCAAATACATAACAGTGATGTATGCAAGATCAGATGACATAAATGTGTTAAAATGGTTCATCTTCATCAACTGTGCTGTGTAACCGAACTAAATGTTGTTTAAATCTTGTTTTTATTTCTCTTCTAATTATCCTTTTGAGTGATGGTGCTGCTGTGACAAGTTAATTTCCCCACTGTGTGATCAATACAGTCTATTCTATTCTAAATTCTAACATTGTTCATTTGCAATTGAGGTGTGTGTGTGTGTGTGTGTGATTGTTGACTGTGGAGGGAGGAGGTTGGCCGTCTCAAACCTATGTGTGAAGGTCATCAGCCAGATCTTTGTTCACAGCAGGGGGGATGATCTCCTGCTGGCCTCGTCTGCTAGAGTAGTGGTCTCCGGGTCTGCAGCCTGAGTGGTTCTGATTCTGATCATCTGGTTTCTGGCCTGCCTGTTCAGAACCTGATCCTCACTTCTGTAGGCCTCATCTTTGGCTCGACTATAGTTGTCTAGTTCAGTGGTTATTAACAATCTGAGGTCTGTGACTCCCCAAGAGGTGAGGTGCAAGATTGTCTGTGCTGAGGTTGAGAGGTTACCAAGATTATATTTGTAAAAATTACATTTATAAAATCCCAATAACACACTCAATAGTACAATCAAAACTTTGTATGAAGGTTATAACACTGTATGTCTGTAAAAAGTTTGTCGTGAATCACTTTTAATGTGTGTATGCGGGCAGGAGTTGTGTGTGTTGGGGTCTTGTCTTGGACTCAGGCAAAGGGGTGCTCGTGTAATAAAGTTTGGGAACCACAGGTCTAGTTTAATGTGAACCATGGCTTGTTGTTGCTGTAGGGGAAAAATCTTGATCGCGCCACACACACACACACACACTCATACGTGTCTATATTTTTTTTATCATAGTGATGACCATCCATTGACTTCCATTCATTTTTGAGACTGTATTATGCCTAACCCATTCATACCCTAACCATAACCAGTGTTTCTGTGTTCCTAACCTCAACAAAAACATAATTCACATCTAAATCCAACTGGTAAGCATTTTTTTAAAAGAGAGGACCAGAAAAACGTCCTGACTTTGTAGGGAAAAAAGTGAAACTGGTCCTCAGTATGTAGTACATACAAGTACACACACACGCACGCGCGCGCAGAGAACCTGATGCGTGATTTCACGCTGTCGATAAATCCAGGCAATTTGTCTGATGCAGATTCAAACACCGCCCCAGGTTATATTATGTCGATTAAAGACAGAGAAACTACAAGAACAAAGGCAGTAAACTGTCTTTTCCAAATGAAACCTGCTCATGTTGCCAGCTGTTATTCATGTCTCCCTCCTGTCGTTCTGTCTTTGAAAACGCCAGAAAATTACTAAAATAACCATAAATGATAACTGATCAAACTTTAGGGATTCACCTGAGTGATGATAGGTCTTCTTGTTGTTCCGTTAGTCGTTTGTCTTCTTTTTCTTCTTCTTCTTCTTCTGTGGTTTCACGGCGCTTGGCAACAACAATTTGGTGCATTACCGCCACCATCTGGCTCGGAGTGGACCAGAACAACACTCAAGAATGAATGAATGAATAAATAAATAAATAAATAAATTAATAAATAAATAAATGGAATTTATTCTTAATCAATTCATTGTCAAGCTTAATCATGTGTTTCCCCTAAGTTATGAATGAGTTGTCTTCTTTCTTCTTCACACACTTGACAACAGAACATGTTCTATGGTTTGACTCCACAGCGGTTACATTTCCCTGTTTGATGTTTTTCTATAATAAACAAAGTACCATTCAATCCAGTGTGTCAAAATCTTAGTCGAGATATTATCGTCTCCTCTTCTGGTCCTCCCTGTGCTTCTCGTGTCTCCTGTAAAACCTTCCAGTCCTTTCCTCCTCCCACTGCTTTTGTCATCTTCACCACATTTTCTGTTTTATCATGCTCTTCACCCCGGATTTGCTGATGTAGATACTTATGTCAACATGATCTCTTTTACCGTTTTATCTGCACCCTCATTGCCAAAAACACCACAATGTGCTGGCACAAATTTTACTAACAACCCCATCACTTAGTAATGTTTGTAATATCTTGACTAAAATATCAGGATGATGAATGACAAAAAAATCACTAATGAAACTTATTATTGCTTTGTTGTTATTCCTTTATTTAACTGGGTGAAAACTCATGCTTAGGTGTTCCATTTCCTTTAGAGAAAAATCCTAATTTATTTCTGTAAAAGAAACCCAGTTTCAGCTTTTTGACGTCTTCTCTTTGAATTATAATTGTAAATATTAAGTATGTGGCATTACAAGGACACATCATTTGCTCAAAATATTGTAAATTTCTTAATACTTTTGGTGTGTTATTTCTTTAAGCAACTCAAATACATGTTATAATGAGCTGCCGTACAGCAGCAAAGCCAAGATTAACAACCTCAGTGATGTAATTAAAGTGAAGGGTAACACTTTACAATAAGGGTCCCTTTATTAATGTTACTTAGTGCATTATTAAGCATTAATAAACTATTAAGTTATCAATACAGGAAATGTTAATAAAAGGACCCTTTGTTTATTAATGCTTAAATAACGTTAATAAAGCGGCCCTTATTGTAAAGTGTTACCAAGTGAAGATTTATGCAGACACATTTGTAAAATTCCTTTTATAAATCTACAACCAGATTACTCCTTCACTTCTTGTCAAAATATTTTATTGCATTTTAAAGATTTGTTTTTGCAAATAAACCCATTATACGTTTAAGCAACACACATTTTAATATGCATGTAAGAAGCATTTTGCATGAACAAATTAAAAAGAACACATTTACACAAATAGGTGAATAAATGGACTGATGCATGAAAAATAAAATCACCTAAATGAGCCATGTTTGATCTCAACTTTAATATTCAGCATGTCACTCAGATTCCTGTATCAGATGACCAGAAAACTCATTCAAGTCCTAGATAAAACAGGACGATGAGACACATCCGGGTCCAAAGACGCACATTTTGCTTCATACCGCCGTCCCCTCTTTCTTCTGTCGCTCCTGTTCCTGTCTGCGGAAATAGTCTTTGTTGAGCAGCACATCCCTGGTTAAAGGCAGAGCTGGCTCTTCCACTTTTGTGCTGCCTCCTGCTTTGTGCTGCTCTGCTAAAATCATTGCACGAAGTAGAGGAGGGTATGGAACATAACGCACTGGAGGCTCTGGGAGAGGCTCAAAGTCTTTAAACTGCTGCTCCATGTGTTTGGGAATCAATCGCCAATCATGGTACATAACCTTGTCCACCTCTTTTACCTCACTCTCTGGTTTTCCTGTCAAATACAATACAATTTTTAATGCATTCAAATAAATAAAAACAAAGTTTTTGTTTAATTTTTGGGGGAATTATAATATGAAACTATAATCGTGGTTATGTCTGGATCAAACATGATCCAAAAATCCACCATGAATTGTTTGTAATTACAGAGTCTGACCTTACCTTTACACGTGAGGATCCCCCAGGCTTTGCCATGATCCATATTCTACACAATGCAAGAAAACAAAGGTGGCTCACATTCAGGATGCGCTATATTCAAAACAAACCCCAAAGCAAGCCTGTTTTTTGGTAAAGACATCTAACATAATAACGTGCAAACCAAGTTCTGACAGTAATCAGTCAGAAGGAACTGTATATATTTAGCAGAAGTTACACATTTAAGTTATACTAGTGTCAGTGAAAAGTAGCAACAGGCTGTCTCGTTTATGTGTTTCATGTTGTGTTACTTGTGGTACAAATGCCTTGCCAAAAAATGCAGTTATTCTTTTTTTTTGTAGATTTATGGCAGACAGAGGTAGTTGACTCACTCGTGTGCTACTTTTCAGTACTTGAGTATGTGATATCCTGAGTTACATGTACTCATGTGATCAGCTAATAAAACCCCTGCATGACTCCATCTCCCACCTCAGCTGTGTAGTCCACTTTGACCTTGGTGATCTGCCAGTAGCTGGGCTCTGAGTGCTCCTCCAGCCAGGACTTGCGGGTGAACATTCGGCCCACTCCGAACATCCTCATGCCAGCCATCAGAGAGAAAAGGCGACTCTCCCTACGGACATCCTGCCAGGCCAACACGGGGAGCATCTTCCCCGTGAGAGGCCGCTTCATCGTCTCGTAGTCCAAGGCGTACTTCTGGGACTCCCGCGGCCGTGACTTCAGCTCTCTATACGCCCGGACCTTCCGAGCCATTTCTGCTATGAGACGCAGTCTCTTCTTTTTCGCCATGTTAGTGAAATTTGCTAGAAAACACAGAAAAAAACCCTTTTATCGAAACACACACTAAGCTGCTGCGTTTACCCCGAGAACAGATTTAGGGAACGGAGCGAACCTAGTGTTTATAGGAAAAAACTTAAAATATTTAAAATCTAATCTGCAGACAAAATGCGCTTCGTGAGAAATTTTTATAACGACCATGGTAAAGAAAATCTAAGTTAAATACCTGAAAGTTGACGAGTAGTTGACCTCGGCAAAAAGCACACCACTTCCGTTAAAATGGTCCCAACAAAAATAGCTCCGTAAGAACAGATTGTTTACTTTAGTTCCGCAGCAGAAAAATGTGTCTGAAATGAATAAAAATAATAAATAAACATGTAATAATAATAATAAGTATTATTATATAATTATTGAGTATATAATAATAATAATAATAATAATAATAATAATAATAATAATAATAATAATAATAATAATTATTATTATTATTATTATTAAGGGAGACCAAAGTGCAGAACATTTATACAGTCACTGTGCTGAACACGATGCAAAGAAATGTGACAATCGGAAACATTGAAAAAAAAAAATAATAATCAATAAAAAGTAGGTAAAAAATGCCTGCCAGAAGAAGAAAAATAATTTTTTGCAATACATTTTATATAACAATAAAAATTAAAAACTTACTAACAAGAGATCAGAATGTAAACGGCAGAAAATACCTAAAGAATAAGATTAAAAAGTGAGAATAAAAATAAAAAAAGGTAACCAGAGGAGCCTGAAGAATGCAAAAATAACGAGAAGGTCTTGGCTGCGGCTTGTAGCACGGGGCGAGGAGTGGGCTGTGCCCTGTGTGATACAAGCTGCAGCCAAACATTGACACTGAATATATACATTCAATATATAATGTCTATGCAGCCAAGTGTACTTGGGCCAAATGTACATACAGTTCTGCTCCGACAGCCCTGCTCCACACAGCGTGTTCGTGAAGGCTTCTGACAGTTGCAGTTATACACTCATCCTTTAGAGGGCGCTGTCTCAAAAACAGTAGAAGCGTCAATTTGCGGTCGCCTCGAATCTGCAGTCGGCGTGAATCTGCGGTCTTCGGGTCTGCGGGAGGATGGAAGACGAAACGAGCTGTGCAGCCGTGTTTTAAACGACTTTAAAATACAAAGGATCAAGAAACGACAGCGCTTGTGGTGTTTTAGACTTAAACTTTAGGGTAGTTTTGTATCGCTCGTGGCCGATAAAATCACGTAACGCAAATCTGTTGTTTTTTCAATCCAAGGTTGATAGCAGCTAGTGGCAGCTAGCTACTGGCGCTAGGTCTTTTTGTGCATCTTCAGGTAGGCTACGCTACGCTAAATGTTTCATAAATTGCAAAGTGTACACGGTTGTTAGTTTTTAGATGTAATTAACGCAGTAACATTTGTCATGTTGCGGCCTTGTTCTGGCAAAATATTTGTGTTTTACGTGGGAATGTCCAAACTCAATCTGAGGAGCTAGCTGCGAGTGTTAGCATGCTAAAGTGGCTAACCGAGCTAAAAACGTAAACACCATGTAATGTTTGGTTGCTGCCAATATCAGAGATTTGACCAGATTACAGTTATTGTGGTAGCGTTATTTTGTCTTGCTGGGGTGTGTTTACTATTGTTACAAAGAGACAGACGTTTTGTTACGGATGTTTGGTTATCGCTGGTTCAGATGCAGAATTAGCCTTAAATTAAGGAGGAAAACATCAATATTTAATGTTGTAGGATAGAAAATAGATACACACGTGACAAAAACATTGTGTCTTCTTTAATATTATTGTTGATGTTCTTAATTTTTATGTAATTATTTTTTAAACGTTATTTCATATATATGTTTTGCTGCGTTTTTCTGTTTGATTTTCTGATGGAAGATCTGGTGATGAACATTTCATAGAAACAAACCATAAAACTAGATAATCCTGTTGGGGAAAACGGATTTGTTATAAACAGCAAATGTGTATGAAACTCAGTCATTTGATTAGATCAGAGCCTGTTTAGTGTGGGAAAAGAACAAAACAGTTAATAAGAATAAAACTCAGATCTTCATGGGTACTTCTCAGAATAGTCATGTTATGTTGTTGACTTTCAGCAGCTGGACTAATGCTGTGCTTCAAACATCTGGACTAAACTGCCACTAACTGACAACCTCCTCAACTTGCTGCCATGTCCAGACGAAGCAGGACCAGTCGTGCGTATCGATATGTTTGGGACGGGATACGGCGGGATGCAGATGCCCGAGCCCTTGTGTTGGCCTCTGAAGCTGAAGAATGGAACTACGACCGCCTAGAGGTAAGACACAACTAGTTAATCCAGTCTGAACGAGACACTTGTCACAGTTTGTCCTTGCTGCTGGTTAACATCTAGCTGTTGTTCCTCAGTACAGTGATTCGGACTCGGAGGCAGACTGCTCAGCAGTGATGATTCCCAAGGTTCCCAGTGCGATTCCTGTTATTGGAGAGTCCTACTGTGGCTGTGATTCCCAGGCAGAGAGCAATTACAATCTCCGTCTTCGAGGATTTCACCAAGTTAAAGACTGCCACTGCGGAGAGGATGATCAAGGTAAAAGGAAAATGCCAAAACTCAAAGGGTACGCAAATTTGTCATAAAATCTTTGTCATAATATTCTTTGATGTTTCAGATTTTGACTGGGTTTGGGATACCAGCAGCCGACCAACAGCAACATTACTGAGCTTTGACAATCGCAAAGTTAACTTCCACTCCGACTACAGCTGTGGTACAGCGGCAATCCGAGGCTCGAAGGAGCTGGCTGAGGGGCAGCACTTCTGGGAAATCAAGATGACCTCTCCAGTGTATGGAACAGATATGGTAAACCTTGTACTCTGTGCTTTCTTCCAACCATCAATCATAATCTGTCACTAAAAGATTTTCTCCTGAATAGATGGTTGGAATTGGAACAGCTGATGTCCACCTTGACAAATACAGACATACGTTCTGCAGCCTGCTGGGCAAAGACGCAGACAGCTGGGGCCTTTCTTACACTGGTGAGATCAACACTGAAGCCATTCAACAGTACGGGCTTGAAACGGTTCAGGCTGAACATGCTGTTCTTTTTCCAGGCTTGTTGCATCATAAAGGGAAGAAGATGAACTTCTCCTCTCGTTTCGGACAAGGATCCATCATAGGAGTTCACCTGGACACGTGGCACGGCACGCTCACGTTCTTCAAGAATCGAAAGTGTATAGGTGAGTCCAGACGTCTGTCATCGTGGAAACACTTTGGTGCCTTGACTAATAAAATTGCTGACATTAATTCTTGTTGCTGACATTTTGGCCCATCTAATTAACGAAAACTAAACGGGAGACATAATCATCTGACTTAACATTATCAAAGGTTTTGTGATTAGTTTTATTGACGTTTTTAAACAGTAAATACGCCGCAAAATGAGCCAATGATCATATAATCAAAACAGGTTTTATACTGAGCTTTGTCCTTTGTGGTGAAACATAACGCTTTCTGTGACAGTCGATACGTTTCTGTATTCTAGCAGGAATGTGAGTTCAGCAGCATGACTGGTGATTTTCTGTTCAAGTGTGGCTTCGATGCTGCTTCAAACACGTTGCTTTGTGGCTATTTGTCTTTGGTGACCCCCATCACATTGGTTTTCAATCTGGACATAAAATTTATGTTGAGTTCTGCTCAGCTTTTTATAAATGGTCAGTTCACAAAGTCAGATACCAAATATTAAAATGTTGTTCTGCTAGGGATGTACATAATTAACTGGTTAACTGCCATGAAGGTCATAACTGGTTATAATAGCTTTGCCTGGTTAATTGCTTTTCACGTCCTTCAACTGCGCTTGTGTGTAATATTGTATCAGATTGTAGCTTGAGTCGGTAATTACCGCTGTTTTCAGCAGTAGAACTAGCCCAGTGAACTAGACCAAATTCTTGCTTTGCAGAGTTCAACCCGCTGGATTTATAACATTATGTGATAAACGGTGATCACTTTACACTGGAGCTGATTTAAAAAACCTAAAAAGGTCAGAGTCCCACCGTTGTTTTGTCGCTGGCTGGGTCACCAGGTTCAGCTGTTACACTCACACCAGGGCGGGGGGAGATGGATATCTCACAACAGCGATGCTCATCCTGCTAAATAAACAACGTAATTTTCACACACTAATCTTACCTGGTAAAAAGTGTTCACTGCAAATCCACAAATACTTTGAGAGCTGCTATTCTGTTTGATTAACCTCTGCTGTCCCATCTCTGTTTTCCATCTCCATCAGTTATTTGATATAAAGACAAGTTGTGTTTACACCCTTGTCTGTTGTTGCAGCCAACCGTGCAGCAAGCTAGTGCCATTTTACAGTAAAACCAACAAAATAAAGCGATATAAAGCTACAAACTTAGCCTGGCAAGCCATCCTATATATGTGAATATAAACTCTGCAAAGCAAGAATTTTGTCTAGTTCACTAGGCTACTACAAACTAGCTTGTTTTGGACTTTTAACGGAGATTTAACATTAACATGGAGATTTCCTTCCTCAACCATCATGGTGAAGGAGGCGTTTCCATGAGTAACGTAGTGTCATGTGCAAAGGGTCTAAGGGCAAATTTTCCAGCCGAGAAAACAGCATAAATCCAAGCCACATAAAGTATTAGAACAAGAGCAAAATAACCAGATTAAGTTTGGGGCATTATGAGCTTGTGGCCAGTTTAATTTTAATTGGTAAACACCCAGATGGTCTTTGTTTATGTGGGTGCCCTGAAACTGTGACACTGTCTTGTGTAAGATATGGACATGCTTTGAACAGACTTGCAAAAAATTCTTTTTATGTGTCGAGGCTCAAGAATTGATTATTTTTGCCTCATTTTTAATTACGAAAAAAAAAAAAACATTTTTAAGAAGCTTTTGTCGCCACCCATAAAAGTGTTTTTCATCTGTTTAGACTCATTGAATCAGGAGAGAAAGACACGTCGTCAGACTTGATTCCAGTTGTTTTAAAATGGAAGAAAAGAAACCCACTTTTTTCTTGGTCTCGTTTCTCCAAACTGAGGTCATTCATATCTTAGTTTCTATAGAAACCCACATTAGAGCCACTATAAATAACTGTTGCTTGTATTAATCAGGGCTCTGCTCTGACAGAGATTAAACATGTGTACCGTTCTGGGTCCAGGTGTTGCATCCACAGAGCTACACAACAAGCGGTTTTACCCGATGGCGTGCTCCACGGCGGCTAAGAGCAGCATGAAGATCATCAGGTCCTGCTCTGCCCCAACCTCTCTGCTCTACCTGTGCTGCGCTCGCCTCCGCCGCCTGGTGCCCGACTGCATCGACACGCTGGATGTGTTGCCTCTGCCGCCGGGCCTGCGCCAGTTGCTCCACAACAAGCTGGGCTGGGTGCTGAGTCTAAACAGCGGCACCGTGGTGGGAGAGACCTCGGACAGGCCCGAGCGGTCCCAACGCTCGCCTGCAGCCCCACTGGCCGGACCGTCTTATTCTGAGAGTGACTCAGAGGAGTGCACGTCCGACCCCGAAGCCTGTCAGAGGAAACGATGCCGCTGGACGTGACCGGACAGCTGGAACCCTTTCCTGTGTTTAAACACTCTGCAGAGGCATCCCGTCTCCATCCCTGTTAGCCAGAATTAAAGGAAAGGCTTGATTTAACGTGCGTTTCTGCTCAGACGTGGTTACAGGAGCCTGCTCTCATCCTCTCATCAGCATCTAAACTGTTTCCTGGGCACTCACAGGAACTTTTATGTAAAGTGTCACACGAGCCTCTAGTAGGGCCAGACTCATCATGGTGTACTAAAGGCAGAAAGCTTCTTTGTCCTGTATGCAACTAATAAATGGTGTTTTAATGTTAACATAACCAAAGTAGTCTGTTACCGGCTTCTGTTCATATTTTTATTCTGTAACTAAACTGAAATGGTCACCTAAATGTGACGAGAAAGCATTTTTAGTGCTGTGTGACAACTGTTCTTTAATAATCTGTGATACCTTTGCTTGTTTAGGTTGTTGCTGCTTCTCTCATGTCTGTGGAGCGTTCCACACTTTAAGTAACTTATCACTGTATTTTTTAAACCATATTGAATTGTGATTTTCTATGCCGACAGTTTGAACCTTTAACCTTTGTCTTGTTTATGCAAAGTTGTTTTATGATCTCTTAAACCCTTGTTTATTTTCTCAGATTAGATTAAGATTATGAATCCTTATGGGTGCGGTTTATAACCAACAAAATAGAATAATGTTGAAAGAAACCTCTCAAGTCTGCTCATGTAACCTCTGTGGGTTTTTTCACACTTTGGCTGTAAATTTGCAAAAAAGACGAAGTAAAAAGGTCTTGTGAATCTTTCTGTATTTTCAGGATGTGAATCCGTAACTCAAAACTCATGAAATGTTCATCTTTTTTTTAACCTGATTAATAAACCAAGTAATCTCTGTGTTTGTTGCTATTGTGTGTGATGAAATCAGGTATAATACAAGCTATTAGAGGTGATGTTCTGAAATCCATCAAACGTTTGAGGAAAATGTCTTATTTAAAACACGCTGAGGTAAACCGAGACAAGGACCTGCTACAGTAGTAGGGTTTTAAAAACGGAAATGATGGGTCGTGTCATGACTCGTATGAAAAACATTCTTTTTAAGGTGTTTAACCAAGTCAATGCTAATTTAAACCACTACAGCAAAGGGCAGGAGTATGTGATGCCCAGTTTTATATGTAATCTGGTGATTTACCATGTTTCAATAATAAGGCCGTGTGTATTTATTTGACTTTAACCAAGTAACTATTTTGTTGAAATTGTAATTTTACATTGAAATAATCACAAAACAGTCTAATGTCTCAATCATGTTGGAATGAAGGTTATGTTGAAAGCGCAAAATCAATGTGACTGCAGTCAAAATACACAAATTTCAGATTTAAGAATAAGATAAGGCTAAGTTAAAGGGTGAGCAGTTACAGTGCAGAAGGTGCAGCATAAGAAACATTCATTCATAGGCTGATGAATACATGAACGTTTTCAATTTTGATTTAAAAGTCACTAGAGGTGGGGCACATTTGAGGTTATGAGGAAGCTGATTCCATCTGTGTGCAGCATAGTAGCTAAAAGCAGCTTCACCCTGTTTGGTTCTGACCCGGTTCTACCAGCTGACTGCTTCCTGAGGATCTCAGAGCCCTGCTGGCGTATATAGTGGGTACAGAAAGTATTCAGACCCCTGTCAATTTTTCACTCTCTGTTATATTGCAGCCGTTTACTAAAATCAATTAAATTCATTTTTTTCCTCATTAATGTCCACACAGCACCCCATATTGACAGAAAAACACAGAATTTTAGAAATTTATGCAGATTAATTTAAAAAGACAAAGTGAAATATCACATGGTCCTAATTCAGACCCTTTGCTGTGACACTCATATTTAACTCAGGTGCTTTTTATTTCTTCTGATCATCCTTGAGATGGTCCTACGCCTTCACTGGAGTCCAGCTGAGTTTGATTTCACTGATTGGACTTGATTAGGAAGCCACACACCTGTCTATATAAGACCTTACAGCTCACAATGCATGTCAGAGCAAATGAGAATCATGAGGTCAAAGGAACTGCCTGAAGAGCTCAGAGACAGAACTGTGGCAAGGCACAGATCTGGCCATGGTTACAAAAACATCTCTGCTGCACTTAAGGTTCCTAAGAGCACCGTGGCCTCCATAATCCTTAAATGGAAGACGTTTGGGACGACCAGAGCCCTTCTTAGAGCAGGCCGTCTGGCCAAACTGAGCTACCGGGGGAGAAGAGCCTTGGTGAGAGAGGTAAAGAAGAACCCAAAGATCACTGTGGCTGAACTCCAGAGATGCAGTCAGGAGATGGGAGAAAATTGTAGAAAGTCAACCATCACTGCAGCCCTCCACCAGCAGGGCTTTATGGCAGAGTGGCCCGTCAGAAACCTCTCCTCAGTGCAGGACACATGAAAGCCAGCATGGAGTTTGCTAAAAGACACCTGAAGGACCCCGAGATGGTGAGAAATAAGATTCTCTGGTCTGATGAGACCAAGATAGAACTTTTTGGCCTTAATTCTAAGCGGTGGAGTAAACCAGGCACTGCTCATCACTTGTCCAATAGTCCTCACAGTGAAGCATGGTGGTGGCAGCATCATGCTGTGGGGGTGTTTTTCAGCTGCAGGGACAGGATGACTGGTTGCAATCGAGGGAACGATTAGTGCGGCCAAGTACAGGGATATAACCCAATTGAGCATCTCTGGAGAGACCACCAACGTTCACCATCCAACCTGACAGAACTGGAGAGGATCTGCACGGAGGAATGGCAGAGGATAAATCCAGGTGTAAGAAACTTGTTGCATCTTTACCAAGAAGACTCATGGCTGTATTAGCTCAAATGGGTGCTTCTACTAAATACTGAGCAAAAGGTCTGAATACTTAGGACCATGTGATATTTCAGTTTGTCTTTTTTAATCTGCATAAAATTCTAAAATTCTGTGGTTTTCTGTCAATATGGGGTGCTGTGTGTACATTGAGGAAAAAATGAATTTAATTGATTTTAGCAAACGGCTGCAATATAACAGTGAAAAATTGACAGGTGTCTGAATACTTTCCATACCCACTGTACTTTCAGCTTTCATGCATTCTCTTTTCTGATCGGTAACCGATTTAGTGAACCTTCATGGAACTTTTTGTTTGCCAGAGATAAGTTTGACCTTTTCGGGTGCGATGGCGTCAAGGACTTCAAGAGTATTGCAGTTGAAATAATTTAGATGCGAGTCAACACAGCTGGCTGTGAGATGTATTGACAAGTTCTATAAAAACTGATGTAGTGTGATTACTCAAATCCCTTTTTTTAGAGCAACTGAGGTGTGATGTGTAGCAAGTGAAACTGACATCTCAGAAAAAACACAGAAATGGTCAGAGAAACCCAGATCCTTAACGTTTGACATATCCACATCTTTGGTTAAGTCTAGTATGACCTAGTAGTGTGTGCTGGATCACGTTGTTGCATATCAAATAATTCCAGCACTCCAGAGAATTGTTCTGCAGATTTGTCATTATCAACGTGAATGTTGAAGTCACCAGTTATGAGAAGATGATCGAAGTCTGTTGTGAAAACAGAGAGAAGCTCAGTGAAGTTTAGGAAATTAGTGCATGACCCTGGAGGCCTTTAAACTACTAACAAAGATCACCACACACTAGCTGAATCTAAAAATAGCTACACCACCACCTCTCCTGTTACACTGAAGCACGTTTAGAGATGTGAAATTTGGTGGTGTTGATTGTGAGAACTGGTGCAGAGCATCTATTATGCAGATGTTCAGGAACATAAACTCTGTAGGAGGACCGGGCTGCCCGGGGATGTGCCTGACTTTAAATTGGCTTTACTGAGGAGGCAAATGGTCAAAGCTGAAATATAAAGAAAATGGTCATTATCGGCCTGACATATTGGCCAACAGATATACATCAGTCTACCCTTAGTCGAGACAAATACTGGGGAAAAAACAGATTACTCTGGTGTGTTATTTAGTACTTTAAATAATAGTGAAGTCAGTATTTCTTTAGTAGCAAAAATCTCCACAGAAACTCAAACTAATTGGTTTCTAGACAATAAAAACAAAAACAAACAATTTTCTGAAGGAGGTTGAGTTTTATTTGGAAATCTGACAGGCATGGCTGAACAGTGAGCTCTCACTTTAAACAACAAAAAATAAGTTAAATAAAAGACAGCAGCACTACAGGTAAACAATACTAGTGTCTGAGAATGTCATATCAAACATAAATACACTTGCACACGTATTGCACTCAAGTCTCTCAAACACACGCGCACACACATACACACACATATCGTGTCAACTCCATGTGGACGTCCTCCAATAATATTCACACTAAATCCAGAGGAATTCTGAGCACTTAGAACAACAACCCACAGTGCAAATAATCTAATTTTACACAGATAATTTATAGATTTTATGTATATAGGGTTTCGTTAAACAGTATTCCATTTAGACAGTTTCAAAATCTTCAAAGCTTTCCATAAATAGTGAAAAAAAAACCCGTCTGAGATTCAAAAATGGTCCCCAAAAAGAACATGAAACAAATAAAACACTAGTGTGCACAACTTTTCCAGCAGTCTCAAAACAGAAAACAATTAAAAACCACCCCAAAAAAAAAAAAGGAAATAAGACAAAAGTCCAACGAAAGGGACGGGTCAGAGGGGTAAACACTGATACTCACTCACAGCACAGACTGGTTACTACATTTACCGAGGGTGGGAGGACTCTGGATCACTGTACAGTTTACGATATATCAGGCAGGCTGTCCACACATCATCTCACAACAAACAGTACATGTTCATGCCTGTTCTGCACGCACAAGACCTGACACAACCGGATGGCTTCAGACAATATGGAACAGATCACATCTACTGGGAACAGGGCCGTCCACATGGACAGCCGTCATACTTCTGTCGCCATCCCATCCTGTCAGACCCACGGGGTGTCATGGAAGTAGGTGTTTTGTTCTCGCTGCTCTGATGTGGAATGAATGAGATGGAGCTGGATGGAGACACTTATTTTGTAGATAGGATGAGGGCCACGATCAGGCCGTAAAGACCCAGCACCTCGGCGAAAATCAGAATCAGGATCATGCCCACGAAGAGCCGAGGCTGCTGGGCGGTGCCTCGCACTCCGGCGTCACCCACGATGCCGATGGCGAACCCGGCTGCCAGACCGCTCAGGCCCACGCTCAGACCGGCGCCGAGGTGCAGGAAACTCCTGATGGGAGGGAAAAAATTCTGTTTGTAAAAAAAAAAAGTTTAACCAACTTTACCCTGATTTTAGACATTTTAAACTGAATTACCGTCTTTAAATAAACATTGAAGCTACTGTTCATTATGTGAAACCAAACATGGATCCAGTGTGTGAAAGGAAAAAAAAAAACAGCAACTACTGTATAAAACACATAATTTATAGTTGAGTGGTGTTCAACCCTGGTTCTGGAGGGCCTCCATCCAGCAGGTTTGGTTTCTCTGCTCCAAAACACCAGATTCAGTGGCTGAATCACCTGTTCAGCAGCTCATCAAGCTCTGCAGAAGCCGGTTAATCACCTGCTGATTAAAATCAGGTGTGTTGAAGCCGATAAACAACTAAAACATGCTAGATAGGAGCCCTTCAGGACCAGGGTTGGACTCCACATTTACAGGCTTTGATGCAAAAGGTTTTACCAGAACATTTAGATAAACGTCTGGATTCACAGAGGTCCGGTCTCATTACGGCTTCCGAACGGCCAGCAATTCACACCAACTGTGGTTCATGTGCTTTGTGGAAGCCGTACAGAAACAGGATCTTATCCGTTCCGTACGCTGTGTAAATGAGGTGTCACTGCATCGTTCTTTTCTTCATCTCTCATGAAGATGTTCTGCTGCGGCTGTGATCCTTACTCTGACAACACCCCACATTTGACTTTAGAACTCTTACAGATGGTGACTTTTATTTTGAAACAGTGAAGAGTTATCTTCAGACAACCCTTCCCCAATAGAAGCCCAACGTATCCAGGCCTGTAGAGAAGCTCCTGGTCTGCTCTATGAGCTCTGCAGTCTTGCTGCACTTCTAGTCAGCTGATTCCCTTCTCCACTTGTGATCAAGCGGAAATAGTTGAGAAAAAGCCTTGTGACTACAACCATTTGAGCTTATTTCTTATTTATTCTCTCTCTCTCACACACACACACCAACTTTTACAGATGCACTCATGTGCATTTGATTTTTTACCTCCTGGCTCCAACTTGTCCCTGTGCACACTGCTTCAGCATTCTGGATCATTCCAAACTAAATAACATGATAAAATCGTCTGACGCCGTTTTAATCTCACATTAAAGCCTCATAAGAAGATGCGTCTTCTCTCCAGATAGATAAACACCAGGTATTTCTATCACAACACAAATCTGTGTGGGGTTATTAGTTCTGATCTTACTTGTACAGAGTGACTCTCTCAGAGATGTTGTTTGCTATCAGCACAGCTACCACCAGCCCGTAGATGGCGATGATACCAGCCATGACGACTGGGATGATGGACTTCATGATGAGCTCTGGCCGCATCACGGACATGGCGGCGATGCCTGTGCCGCTCTTCGCCGTCCCATACGCTGCTCCTAATGCTGAATGACATTGCAGAGACGACAATGCACTGAGCATCATTTGTACTTTAATTCAGACACTTGGTGTTAAAGTGCTCCGTAAACATGAGATCAAACGATGAGTAACCTGCCATAAACACACAGATTCACAATAAAAACCATTTCCCTCACTTCTTCTTTTGTGTTCCATCATCGTGAGGCTCATTAACACTTGGCGTGTTTTAGCATCTCCTTCACCAGCCATAACTAGTGGGGGTCCATCTGAGAGCTAAATATAAAATTAGCAGGACGTTTCTCAGATTTCCTCTGATATTTCTCACATCAATTCCATGATATATTTTTTAATATATTATGCAGACAAAAACACATTTAAGTACTTTGCCATCCAGAATTCCCCCCACCACGTGTACCTAATGTCACACAGTTGGTAGCTTCTCCTGCAGTTTTCCTCTCTGCTCTGCATCACGTTACTCTCACTACGCTGTAATCACTGCTAGAAACCAGGCGTATCATTTAAAACTAATCACTTTGTATTAATCCCAGTAGAGGGTATCATTTTTGTTTTCAGGCCTAATCAAAACAAGACAAATTACTTTGTTTTTTAAATCCTGGTTGGAACTAATTTGGTAGCAGAATCGTCTCAAAGAAAGGAGGCTACATCCTTGTGTTTGACTGCAAAGCTACGATGAATGTTACTTTTAAAATGGAGATCGACATTTACTTAGTAACTAGACCAATCTCACTTCTGCCACAGGTCCCTAAAATTTTGGAGAAACGTTTTGCAGCCCGTTTAAACATTTATACTGAAAAGAATAATTTGATCCATGAAAGTCAATACGGATTTATAGAGAATCGTTCAACTTCACTGGCCCTGTTGGCTCTTGTAGAGATGGTAATCAATTGTATAGAGAAAAATTAATATCCAATAGCTATATTCATAGAGTGGTTGAAATCATATCTATCAGACAACAGTTTGTCCAATTAAATAAATCCAAGTCCTCACTGAATCATATCTTCTGTGGAGTTCCTCAGGGTTCAGTGTTGGGGCTGATTCTCTTTTTTCTCTATATCAATGACTTATGTCAAACTTCAACTAAGTTTAAATTGGCCAAATATGCAGATGACAATTGGCCTTTCGCCGGCCCCGCCCACAGAACGGCTATTGTCCAATCACACATCATAGCAACCGTTACTATCCGACAACTCCAAACAAAATGATGAAGCTAAGCCTAATTTATGGCATTAGTCTCGATAGTAGTCGTGTCTCCTTCGTTTCCCTTCAGAACCTCCTCATCGAGCTTAACCAGCAACAGTCAAGCATGAGTGCTCCCCCCGCCCGCGGCTGGGCAGAGGTCCGCCTCCCAGACTACCCAAGACCCTTTATAAGACACACCGTGCCGGCAAATCAGCGTAATATTACCTCAACCGTGTGTCTTATAAACGCACATTAAGCCCATTGGCGAAACAGCGGGTGGTGTCATGATCACATGATGAATTAATGCCGAGCTCCGGCCGGGAACTAAAAATGAAAGTAAACACGGGCATAAAAAGTTACATTTTATAAACAGACTCAGCTGAGATGATCAACTGAGCGATGCAGAGCGCCGGGAGCTTTTCTCCGTTAGAGCTGCCTGCAGCTCAGATCATCTGACAGCTCACAGGGACACCGCATCGCCGCCACCGCTCCTCGGATCCACGCGTCCCCGGACGCCGGACCTTCTCCCAAACTCCAAACTCCTTGTTGCCTGCTACGCTTCGCTCAGCGGAACTGACACTAATATATCCTTCCACTGCATACTGTAACCCTTTTGCCTCGATCTGGATGATATTGAGGAGGAATTGCTCCAAAAAATGTCGCTGACACACATCTGTCTACTTCTTTCCATCGCGGAAATCTGCGGTGCTGCAGTATTTGATCCACTTATTGTCAGACTTGGTAACAGTAACTAAGGGGGGCGGGGCTCGGCGAAAGGCTAATTATGTTATCTGGAACGAATTTGCAACAGGTGCTTCTCAACAGAACAACGGAAATGGATCATCTACAAAACTGGTTTAATTGCAATAAACTGTTGCTAAAATTGAAAGAAAAATCTATGATGTTTGGTAATAGGTCAATTGATACAGAGTTGAAATTAGTAATAAATAATGAGGTGCTTGAACATGTTAATAAATTTAACTTTCTGGGTATTTTTCTTGATTGTAAGTCAAGTTGGAAGCCTCATATAGCTTACATTAAAAATAAAGTTGCTAAATGACTGACATTACTGTGTTTTTTTCCTCTTTTTAAAAACTTGAAATAAAGAATTTCAATTCAAAATTCAATCCAATGAGGTAACAGTGTGGAAACCATATAAACACAAATGAAACTCGTAATTTTCTGAGTGGATGTTTGGAGAAACTAACCTTCCTGCAGGCTTTTTCATCCAACAGCTAAATAAATTTGATTTTATTGGATTTATCCCAAGTCTGCATTGGTGCTGGGTCGCTCAGCTGACTCAATTACACCACGTATAAACCTATAAATCAACTCAAAAATGTTATCTTTACATCATCAGTGGTCATTCGGTGTAATCATCTTTCATCTCATCTACATTATCAGTCCTACTGATCAGAGATTTGCGCTTTATGATCGCTCCATTTGACAGAAAATCTCAGAGTAAAAGGCCAGATGTTTATAAACTCTGACAAAAATAAGAACTGCTGAGATTTTGAAAACTATGTGTGGACAACACCTGAACTCACTTGATGTCATAACAGCAGGTCTAAAATTATTTATGAGTCATTTTTAGTTCTAATAAATGAAGATGTGTGCTCTTATGGGTGAAAAAAATAAACTATTATTAGTTAAATGACAAAAGCATCAACTCCGTTCCTGTTATGATGAATCTGAGTGACGCGTCGCAGACTTTCCATCAGCTGTGCGCTTCGTCCTTCAGAGAAGACAAGGAAGTATACTTGCTTTTTTGTTTAAACATGGTGTTCATTAATAAAACAAGAGCCACACACCAATGCACATTTCCAGTGCTGCCCCACACACCAACAGGGAAAATGCCTGTTTTTGGTGTTTTATTGAAAAGATCAATAATCTGAAAGGCTTCAAAAGGACAGCTTCTTGCTGGATGGAACAAACATGTATATGATTTTAAAAAGAAAGAGCAACATGAAAATATGTAAAGTTTCATCTGTTCCCATAGGATTTTTGTCAAAAAGAGGTCAGATGAGTCAAAACACACATATCAATGATCTTGTGTCAATTCTGAAGAAAAACGGTGCTAATAGTACACACAGCTAATCCAGGGACTGTCAGTGTCACCTTTTGTAACAAAAAACTTCAGCTATAAGTTTTAATTGCTTCTGCTGTAAGAGTAGTGGACAAATTAAAATATGAATTGTGACCAGGATGAGCTACTCTACATCCTGCCTGATTACAAGTTTTAAGTTTTGCTTTAAAATGTATGAAAGTTAGATGTGGTTCACTTGTTTAATCAATTTGCAGTGGTCTCTGGAAGGAATGAATGCCTTGTAAGTCGTACTCGGAAGGACAAAAGCTCAGATGCGCCTGTTTGAGGACATACAAGTCAGCTGGAGGAGAAAGTAGCTTCAGACGACAGGATCTGGACTCTCATTTCCTGATATTTGGACATCTCACCTCTGATTGGCTAACAGCAAACCGACTCTACCACTGACTGTTTGCTCTGCAACGTTGATGTTTTATCTCCACAATAAACACAAGCCTGGAGGAGTTCTGCTGTGTGGCGGAGTTGCTAATGCTTAGCTTCTACTAGTCGTGAGTCAAGATGGGTGAGTCTATTAATGTTCAGTGACAGTGTGACGTAGATCTGTCAGGATTTTCTAATCCTAAAGTTTCACCGTCTGTTTTCTATCAGAAGCTAATGCAGGAGATACGTGTAGGAGACTATTTTCATGTTCAGCCTGCATGGAAAAACTCAGAGTGACTGATTAGAATCTGAAATAATTTAAAAATGTTTTTTTCAGTGAAGCACACCTTTAAAGTTTTGTTGTAAATCACAGAGCTGTGAAAAATACCTGCTTTCTTACAGATTTCTTCAGGTTTTGACTTTGTCACTTAAACATTTCAGATCAACAAACTCATTTAAATGCAAAATGCATTTTTCAAATGACCTAACTTATTAGTGGAAAAGGCCATTCAAACCAACCCGATCCCTAAACCAAACTGGTTTGAACAACTTTGGAGGCAACAGCTGTAATCCAGCATTTGTAGGAATAGGGCTGGAGGGGATAACATCACTGTGGAGAATTTTTGGCGCTTTCTAATTTGCTTAATTGTTTTAATTGGAATCTTTTCCAGCAAGAACAGCCAGTTTAAGATCAAAGGTCAGGCATTCACCTTCAGGATTTTCTGCTAGAGGGCAGAATTCAGGGGCAGCAGTGGCTCAGGAGGTAGAGCGGGTTGCCTTGTGATCGGAGGATTGTGGGATCGATCCCAACTCTCACCAGGGGTATTCTGCTGTCGTGTCCTTGGGCAAGACACTTCACCCAACTTGCTTGTGTTGAAGATGGTCAGAGGGGCCGATGGTGCAAGACTTGCCTCTGTCAGACCACACCAGGTGGATAACAGAAAGCTCTTTGAGTGCCTAGAAAAGTGCTATAGAATTCCTATCCATTATTATCATTATTATTATCATTAATTCACGACTCCATCAGTTACAGCAAGTGGTCCAAGTCCTGAAGCAGCCCCAGACCATCACACTACCACCACCACTGTTGAATTGACGTTTTTTCTGAATGCAGTTCTAGTTTTCTGGGTTTCCAAATAATGTGGTCAGTTATAGAACCAGGTTGGTTTAGACAGCTCTACGTTAACTTCATTTTAAATTACCCTAGATTATCTTTCTCTGGTGTTGTAAAATGTTTACTGATGTGGAACATTTAAGAGAAAAATAATAAAGAAATCTGTAAGGAGACAAATGCCTTTTCACATCACTATATAATAAAAACTACAAATGAATGAATGAAACATTTAAAATTCTTATTTTTCCACAAGCCGTTATTATAGCATTAAAGTATTTCAAACTGATCTGTAAAGATATGAAAATAAGGCCGTTGTTTTAAATGGAACATCTACTGCTGTACACAGCTGTAAGCAGGGAGATAAATTTGGGTCAGTGATCGTGAGTGATTCACTTCTCCCGATATTAATGTTTAAATTTTGCTGAAATGAATCACTCAACTGGATGCTTTTCCTCTGATTTTGGGACAAAAACACAATGAAAGCAGGTTTTCTCTAATAAAGAATGTCTGATCAAGCAATGAATGCATGGATGGATGTAGGCCTCTGTGCTGCTTTTCTTCACTGAAACGAACAGTAAACGTTGACTCGGTAAAAATAAGCTGACCATGATAAATGACGGCCTTTCCCGTGCTTTTTATAACTCCACTGTGGCAAATTACCCCGGCCCGGAGAGCGATCACCCCGGTGATGGTCTGCGTCACAAACCAACATCAAAAGACACGATTAAATCCTGAATTTAATAAAATCAGGCAGCAGGAGGGAGACAGCGGTGACGATGAAGAGGACGCGCTAGGCGGAACGCGTCCTCCGCCTCTCCCTCCTCTCTCATCCCCGGCAGGTGTTCCAGCCATGACTCGGCCTTGAACCGAGGTGGCTTCTCTGAAAACGGCCATGATTCGTAACACCTGGCTTCTGACTCAAGTGGCTCGGCGTGAAGCAGAGGTGTCAAATGAAGGTGTTAGTGGTGTAGTTACCGCTGAAGACCATGGCCGCAGAGGCTCCCATCACAGCGAAGAAAGGCGAGTACTCGGGGCTCTCCTCAGAAGACATTCTCGCACTTCTCTCGGGGCGATAGAGCTACACGGTAGACTGTCCTCTTCTTTTACGTGAAGGAGGGGGTCTCCTGTCCCACCGTCACCTCTGGAAAGGTTAAAACGGAGCGAAACGGCGCTACAAGCAGCAAAAGCTCCAGCGTAGAAGAGGAAAATGGCGAAGCGGAAAAAGTCACGTGACCTACCATTTCGGAAGATCCCATTCATGTTAGCACAGGGGTGCTCGTCTGAAAATACCTACTGGTTAAAATGTATCTCCACATTAAGCTTTTGTGTTAAAACATTGTTATTGACTAGTATTTATAACACACATTATATTCACCAAATCATATATCATTTAACGTCTTTATTACATTAGTCGTTTGGACACTAGAACAGTGTGGTACGTTCTGCTGCAAGTGCACTGACTGCAGCTGAGACGCTAGTCGTCACTACACACGCTGTCATATTAATTATTTATACTAAACGTTCTGTAAATTCAACCACGAACGAGGGTTTCTCATTGAATTACAAATACAAACAGCAAATGAATTATAAGATCAGTTTTAGTGGGATGGTCTGATCCGCTGGCAGGAGACACAAACCCGGAGTCTGTGTCAAGGTGACACCAGTGAAAATGGGTGTTTCTGATGCCAGGCAAAGGGATAAATCACCATCTAAACTATAGCAGGTTCAGAATCTGGAGTGAGTGGTTCAGGGGAAAACAATATTATTTTAAAATTTTAAATCTTTACATTTTTAGATTTAATGTATAGTCTATTAATATTTTTATTTCCTGGCAGGTTGATAAAAGCAAAGGAATAAAATACAAAATAGAGAAATTAAAAACTCCCCAGATACATAATTAATTAAATTTGATTATTGTAAATATAAGAAATAATTTAAAAGGAGTAAGCAAACTATTTCATAAAATACAACAGCTGAATAAGGGGAATTTAAATTAGTTTTCTAATATTTTTTTCCTAAAATATCTGCATTCCCACGGTCCCTTTTTCTGAATTAGATTTTATAGTCTACTCTGGTTAAATCTCTAGTGAACAACTTTTCATTTTGTTCAAAGAAATTATGCATCCTTGTTGTTAGCCTGGCAAGCCATCCTATATATGTGAATATATACAAACTCTGCAAAGCAAGAATTTGGTCTAGTTCACTAGGCTACATCCTTGTGGGAATAAACCCCAAAAAGTCTAATGCACGAGTAAAATTGAATTCAGTCATGAAGAATAAAATCCAAATCAAATAATATACTAAAAAAATTCTGATTCTGAAAGCAAAAACATTCACATGGGATATCCTTCATTGCTAGCATGGATTAGCGCTTAGCAATGGTACGTTCATGGACCAGAGAAAATGTCAGATTTTTCTATTCAGCAACTGAGGGCAACTGTGGCTAAAATGTAGCTCGTCACCACCAGTGTGAATGATTGACGTGTTGTAAAGCACTTTGGGGGGTCGTAGGACTTGGAAAGGCGCTATATAAATACAGGCCATGTTGCCCTTTGTCAGTGGCACATTTACAAACTGAAAAATAAAATAAAATTCAGCAGCAGATCACGCCGACCATGATTAATGTTGGCTGATTCCGATCATTAGCTGATTTGTTGGTGCATCTCTAAAAAGCACACCGCGTACACCATAAAAAAAGCAAAAATTGCTCAAGGTTGGACAATTTGGGGATAAAAGGTCAAAAACAGAACAAGGCTTATGAGCTGTGGGGAGAGCCACATTTTAGAAAATATAAACATGTGTTAAAGTCATACTATGCAACTTTTTTCATATTTTTAAATCATGTTCTTGAGACAGTATGTGCTAACATGACCCTTTACAGGGTTAATGAAATGTCACTCAGACCTCCATCGCCCTCTGTGGCCAGAATACCACATTTGCAACTTCAGAGTGGCGGTCCGGTCCCTGTTGGACTAAAAAAAAAGGGCTGACATGCTTGGAGCTGCAGTCTACTTCCAGCATGTTTCCTGCATGTTTTAGATCATGAACACAGCTGATGAACCGCTCTTGTAGACACTAATGAAGGCTGAGGAGACATCACAGCAATTAGATTAAAGCGGCTGTCTGGAGTTTTCCCCTTTCAGGAATTATGTATGATTTTTCAGAAATCCGTAAAAGTGATTATCTTATCATATACTGTGATATAATGTAAGCAATACGTCTTTTTGTTTTCTTTTGCGAAGCCCGTCCCCTGCCCCGTAGAGCTCCGTGCAATATGAACTCAGCACCGGTCAGAACTAACCAATAGTGTTAGACTACCGTTAGACTATCGTGCTCCAGCATTTAAGGAAGTACCTCGGCTGATGCAGAGTTTATAAACTTTTCACAGACAAGTAAGTCTTTAAAATATAAATATATGAAAACACAACATGAGATGAGAATAATACTTGTAAAACAACGTGTTTTAGCTCTGTTGACTACAGAAGCACATTCATAAACAAGAAACGTGCAGTCGCCATTTTTAATTAACCGAATCGAACGTGATATGTGGTGTGATATGCTTGTCAGCCACTAGATGGTGCCATCAGATAAAAGAAATACTCCGGACAGCTGCTTTAAAGTGTTAAAAAGAGAACGCACAGCGAGGAGATAAGTTTCATTTTTGATTTTACTAATGGACACCAGGGGGTGCTAAAAACAAGCCAAAACTGCCAAGTGTGCCTTTAAAGATTATAGGTCCCCAGAGCGTCACACTACCACCACCAAGTTTGACTGTTATTTTGATTTTTTTTTTCTTCTTTTTTTTTTTTAAATAAATAAAGAGTTTTACACCAGATGTAAAGACACACACACACACACACCAAATATTTACCTAAAACTCCTGGAGATCACCAAGAAGTTTTTTGAGTAAACGATTTGAGTTCTTTTTTTGTCAAGGGACTCTCCCACAGATGCAGTTTAATTTTATTTATCTCATTATATACCCTTCAGCTCAATGGAACATCCATGTATGTGGGTACAAACAAGGACACTTTCTGCTCGATAACACATCCACTACCCCACAGCACAGCAGACCTCCCAGGTCCTACCACATGTCACTGAGAATTAGAGGGTCCAGTCAAAAGCTTTCAGTTGTCTCTCAGAAGGCCTTTTAACGTGTTCTAGTGAATCATGTGGTTTTACTTATACAGGGCTTTTCAGAAATGGATCAGGGAAAGGTCACACATGACTATCAGTAGCTTCTACATCACATGGTAAAACAAATATGTCACTAATACCATGTGACCTGATGCTGCTTCAAGCATGATCACAATTTCTATACAGCAAAAAACACAGAAAAAAGAACATAGTGCTTTTGAGGAAAACTAAAAATATTGAATTTAAAAATTAAACAACTTTTACTTGTTTTTTTTTCTGTGGAAGGGACCAAAATTACCTTACATTTTTATTTGGTGTTATTATTTTATAGCTATTTCAGATTAGTCAGACTTCACAAACATAAAAAACGTATTAGTTCAAAGTTAAAGAAACAATATCGACATATTTCCTACAATTAAAAATAAAAATGACTAATTATAATCAAGTGTCTCTAAATAATAAAAGCAGGTCCAAGTTGAAGAGAATAAAGTTTTATAGTGCAAGAAGCCAATGTCCTTGAATAAGAAGGTCAACTTTTACCAGAATCACAACATTTATGTCACTTTCTCTATTTCGGCCCATTATAAGAACATTATACTAAAATCAGAAGACTGAATTCATTTTTAAGAGCCACATCCATCCTGAAATACCTACTGCTTAAAACGTCTGAGCCTATTTAGTTAATGATCAATCATAGGATGAAGAAAAAATTACCTATTTTGTTGCAACACAACATTCTGATGCTACTCAGTCAGCAGAGACCGTATCCCAACATCTACAGGGTCCAAAGCTCTGATGGCAGCAATGATCCTGGTATCAATCATCTTTATTTATACCCTTACTTGTTAGAAAGATGACTCTGCTCAGTACCAAGATATCATAGTTGATGTGTCCTTTTTAAATTCATTTGTTTGGCATTTAGCGGATAAGCTGCTTCTAGCCTTTTAGCAACATTTCAAGAGTTCTTCTGTGGATTTCAGTGATCTCAGTGACTTCTATCCCTCATGTAATCCCAGGGCCCCTGGCACAGAGACCATCTGTCCCAGCACTGTGTTTGTTTTATCGTAGCTGAATATAGATCTCTGTAAGACTTTGGTTGTGTTTTAATCTAATAAATCATTAAATATAAGATAAAATGTGTTTGCTTTGAGCTGTATTAAACATGGTCATTATACCAATGACCCAGCAGGCCTCACAGCACCATTTGCTGACTGTGTGATGACCAGTCAGCTCAGAGATATCCTCTTTGTTCAGACATTTAATAGTAGGTCCATCATACAAAACCTCTTTGGGACATTTTCATGTCATTTATATCTGCATATAACGGCATTAAAAACATATTAGTCTGTGAACAACAGAAAACACATATGGTACAGCCTATTGGCAGTGGCGCCCCCAAGGGGTGGCCATGGCCACCCCTAGGAAATTACTGGTCCCCCAAGGGAAGACTAGGGTAATATCAAATACAATTCAATTCAGTTTATTTATATAGCGCCAAATCACGACAAGAGTCGTCTCAAGGCACTTCACAAAGTAAACATTTCAATACAGTTCAGTTCATAAGCCAATCAGTAAAAAGGTTTCCTATATAAGGGACCCAGCAGATTGCATCAAGACACTGACTAGTGTCATTGTGTTGGTACAATCCTCATACTAAGCAAGCATTTAGCGACAGTGGGAAGGAAAACTCCCTTTTAACAGGAAGAAACCTCCAGAGGATCCTGGCTCAGTATGAGCAGCCATCCGCTACGACTCACTGGGGGTTGAGAAGACAGAGCAGGCACAGGCACACCCCACACCCACATACACATACACCACATATATCAAGTAGTGTTTCTATGGCTACACTGTGATTTCTTAGTAGAAGTTCTATTTAGTAAGAGTAAGATAAACTTTATTGTCTTTATCTGAGTGAATCTATAATTAATTTACATACAGATAATTTACCGGTGTTCTTTAATAAATCATATCACTCAAACCATAAATTCATCTTATTTAATCAAGACATAAATGTAAAACCCAATAAAGATTGTATAATTAATGAGTAAATAATCAGAATTAAAAAAAACATGTAAATGTTTCTGCTGCTCTCCATTTTCACAAAAATAAAGTTTAAATCTCCAGTTTTTTGTGAAGACAGCAGGCGAATTAAACCAAAAAATAAAATTCTAAAATAAATTTCGATATAACATGACATTTATTTTTCTGATATTTTTGTCTCTCAAATTTGATTTAAGTGTTTTGAGTGCATATTGTTTTTAATGAAAAAAAAAGGAGCAATTCACAAGCACAAATTTGGTGTGCCACCCCAAAATCCTCTCTGGCCACCCTTATCCACATTTTCTGGGGGCACCTCTGCCTATTGGTAAAGGAATTAACTAAGACTTTATCCACGACTGTGGTCTGATCTATCCAGTAGCTTAAAATAGTTGAAAAGGGAAATAATTTATCATATTAAAGTTAACCAGCAGAAGTTGAGGCCTAAATGCACTTATTTACATCCAGGGTTGTCATTTTAGTTGAATGTGCAAATTACACACTAAAACATTTCAATTGATCCAAAACACTACAGCTTCAGTATTAATGAGAATTTCTCCTGCTTATTTTCGTCAGGCAGCAAAAGTTACTTTAGGTGTGTAAAAACCATAAAAACACAGAGGACTACAACTGCTGGTCTCACAAAAATGGCATCAAACCAGACAAGAACAAGAAAAAAATGGCTGAGTTGAGAGTTTCACATTCTTCTTCTTCCAGGACGAAAGAAGCATTAAACGTGGAGAAAACCACTATAAACCTGGCCATGTGGAAAGTAGCAGCTACGCTGGGGGAGGACATTCTGCTGTGATGTCATATATGAGACTTCTGGTTTGTAGTATTTAATTATGAACTTTTACAAGTTAATACATCTCAATTTACTTTTGCTTCAGCTAAACATCTTAAAGAAACCAAAGACGTCCGGTTGCCTTCATTTGAACTCCCGTGGATTACCATGACCTGGATGACTGAGAACCTTCACCAGCAAACTGGACTTTATCTTGATTTGTGACATTTTGCTTAATTCAAACTGGAAAATATGGAGTACTTTTTAAGTTGTCGTTGATGCACTTAGCAGCTTTGAATCTAATCAGCAGTTTTTTTCTATTTAAACACAGAATGACTCAGGACGACACAAACAACAAAACAAGTCATTTTACTGGCAAACTGTAGTTTAATGAAAGATCAGGTTAAAACAACAATTTAATGAAAGCAGACATTTAAAAAATAAAAATCACCATAAATATGCTACATTATCCTAACCACACTTTGCACTAACACAGTCACGCTAATGTGTCTGCACAAACAGCTCAGTGTTAGATAGCACGCAAATGCATAAAGGATAGACCTCATCAGAACCAAAATAACAGGAAGTGAAGCCATCACAAGTGAGCAGTGAACTAGCGAGAAGTGTGAATCAACTCCAGACTAATGCTTCACAACACCGTCCAGCTTCACAACACGCTGCAAACACCCGCTTCATAAAACTCAAAACAGAGGACTCATTCTACAGACTCAAAAATTCTTGCAGGAGATTTCTGTTGGATTAAAAAAAAAAAATCAACACCCGATTGCCATGTCATTATTTCACAATAAAAAAAATATTGCCATTCATTAAAAATAAAAAGAGCTCGCCTGCTGCTCTGTATGTTCCCATTTTATTCCTACAAAGTTTACTCAAAAATAATCCACCCGTTTAAACAAACCCCGTCACTGAAACATTTGGGCAAAGATGCGTTTAAATCTGCAACTCAATCAGGATGTCTACGATCAAATTTGTTAACATTCATGGCCTCGCCACCTCAGAGCAAAACCGTTTAGTGATAACTATTGCATTTGATTTAAAACCCAACGCAGTCAGTGGTGCTTGTGTAACGAGAACACCCTCTCTTCCACACACACACACACACACACACCCTAACCATACACTTATCAGTCCCAGAACAGCTATAACTGGAATAACAACACCAGCACGTGTGCTGTTGGAGAAACACGAAGAACAGAAGATAGATAAGGCATCACATGCTATTCTTAGCAAAGTTGTATGACGTGACAGTGTGGCACAGCGATGGCTTGAAGGCTGGATGAGGAAGCTACACTTAAACCCTTTAAAGTCTGAGGGCATGCAACCTTTTTTTTTTAAAGTCATGAAGAAACAACAATTTTTTTTCTTTTTTCAGTCCCAACCATTGTCCTTTATCATGTGGGAGAGCTCAATGATGTACTTCCCCTCCTTGTACTTCTGACTGAGTTCAAAGGCCTGTTCCTGCAGACAGACAGAGAGCGAGAGAAAACATTTAGACTTTCTTTTTTGCTTTTAGCTGGTCTCAGCGGGTTTGGACTACACTAAAATAAACATCAGGCTCTTTTCTAAATGGCTTGGAGTAAAGGACTCTAACCAAAGTCACCACCAGATGGCAGTGTCACTGTGAGAAACAACAAAAACTTGTATTGGGTCATGTTAACAAGATGGGTCCATGTTTGTCACCAGGAGGCAGAAGCAGATTATGCAATTAGTCATACGACTTTTGTCAGACTTGTTTTGAGCTCATCTTTTATTTTTATCTTAGGAGGTCCTTTCAGCTTAAAGATGCTAGTCAAAAAAAGTCCTGAGATTAACGCGCAAATGTCACATCAGTGCACCATCCGGCACGTTTTAGATCAGGGCTCACGAGCTCCGGTCTCTATCCAGCATGTTTCAGTTGTTATCCTGCTCCAACACACCTAATCCAATAGTTAAATTGCCTGTTCAGCACGGATTAAAATCAGGCCTGGGTCCAGATCGAGTGGAACAGGTGTGTTGGAAGCAGAGAAAGCGCTAAACTTCAGGTTTGTTCGCTTCAACAAACTAGATATTAATCAGCAGGTGATTAACAGGTAATTTAACTATTGAATCGGGTGTGCTGGTGAGCAGAGAAACAACTAAAACAAAACAGGGCAGTGGCCACAGAGGAACCCACATCAGAATCAGCTGTTCGGGACAAAAGATGATAAAAAGTAAACAATGTAGTGTCCAACACAGAGGGGAGGTTTTGCTAAGCTGGCAGTTTTGAGAGTAATGAAAAAGTTGTATAATCTGATAACAAATCACACTTTTCGTGCAGAAACAAACAATACTAACATAACTTTTTCTGACGAAGGCATTCTGTCGAAACGTTAGTTTTTTGTTTTGTTTTCACCTAATTAAATAATTGATTGAACCGAGAGCTCCGGCCCCTTCCCCTTTTTTCATGCTTTTGATCCTGGCCGTGAGAACCGGAACTCAACTGGATGTAGCGCGGATTACCTGTTATTTATAACTTTTTATGTTATTTGTGGTTCTTTTAGGAGAAAACAACATTTAAAAATCAGCAGAGAAAATAGAATCTTATTGTTTTTAAAAGCTAATTTTTTATGAACTCAAACGTTATCAATCCACGAGCTGTGGATAGACTTTCAGATGTGTGGACATGCCTGTTTAGAAATTAGAGACACCATCAGAGGGGGTCACTTACGTATTTCCAGCCAAGTGTGGTGTGACAGTTTTCACAGTAGATGTCAGCCACTGCGTGGAGTCCTGTAAGCAGGAGCCTCTCCTCAGCAGGACCACAGCCAATATTCACCCTGAAAATGTCACACAGAGCAGCTGATCTCTGGATTACAGGAAACGTCATCAAACAGTAAAAGAAAATGACTCCCACTTTGTTTTTAACTTCATGAAACTGCAACGTTCAAAATAAAACATGCTTATATTAAACGAAGAGCAACTGTTGTGTAACTGGCTCACTTATGTTCCCGTTTCATTCCTGACCCACTAACCAAGGAGGAGTGTGACTAAAGTGAACTGACCCAACTTTTCAGATTCCATTTAGAGAAAATCAAATGACTGTTGACATAATGGGTTGTGTAAACATGTCTGATACTAGGAATCGGTCTTCAGAAAAATCAAGACCATTGTGGAAACAACATGCTGTTGGAACAAAGGTCACAGGTTTTCTAACTTACACAAAGGAAGTGAGCCTGTATGAACATAATATGTGCAAACACATAAACACTCACACAGAGTTAAAGAGGTAGGCCCGTCCTTGACTGCCTTGGAAAGACTAGGAGACAAAACAAACATGAAATCAGGGGGAAAAATGCAAACACTGAACAAAATACTGATTAAACTAGAAACATTCAGATTCATGTTGGCTACCTAAATGATCATGATCATAGTCAGCATAATTACCTTGGAGATAAGATCATCGTGGTTTGCCAGATGGGCGCGGCAGTGCACACAACTGTAACGGCGGTGGCAGGAGTCCAGGTAAGCCTGGAAAGTCTTGGCCTTTGTTAGCTTCACCATGTCTGAGGAGGACGGGGGCACAAAGAGCATATGACTGTTATGGTAATAATCAGAAATGATTAGGTTAAAAAAATCCCGATCAGACCTGGGGAATGCAAGCAGTCCGTCATGAGGAAGGCAACATACCAGGCACAAACAAACAGGTTTTAAAGTACCTTTGACATGCAAATGAAAGGTTTCATAATCAGATCCAACTTTTACAGATGAAGCCAACTGATTAGATAATGTTTATGAAAAGATTCAAGTTTTCACAACTAGTAATGCAGCTTCTGTAAAAGTAATAGTTCAGATTTGGTGCACGTCTGCTGTAATGTTATAAACAATATCTTACCTGCTCCTTAAACTCAATTTAGCACAACAGAGACCAGCAGGCCCAGTTACAACACATTTCTGTTGCCTAAAACAGCTTCAGCCTCAAACATTTATTCATGCAAATAATATTTTAGAAACTTTTACACCATAAAGATCACATTGAATTTTAAATTCAGAGACTTTGCAGTGGACTTCAGAGCCATTTGCTTCTGATTGGAATTATGTAATATTTCAGCTGGAATAACCATGAAATATGAAATTTAAGGCAAATATAAAGTTTCTAAAATAGCATTTATACAAACTGATAAATATTTTTATATCTGATGACTGTTCATTCAGAACTAGTCTGCTTTTCCTCAAACTGAGGTTGTTCAAAGAGTCACCTACAGCAGGTAGGATTACCACTTATCAAATATGTCAAGTCTATAGGCAAAAAAAGCCCAAAGTACTACTTGTGAAATAACACTTGCACATGTTTTATTTAACTTTGTTTACATGTGGATGGTTGAGGCTTCTTCTAATTCAATGGAATTAATTGTATTATTATTTGACCAGAAACCATATTATATTTTAAATTATGTAACACTGCCCTGTGCCTAATCCCTATAGCCAGAGGCTAATTTCCAAATCCTAATTAGGATTTTAGTAACTTTAGAACTGCTCAAACAAAAGGCTAACACTTCTACAACAAGCTGTACAATAACAAAGAGATAAAAGAATATAAATATATAAACAGGACACAACTGTGTTCACCAGGTAACGACACAGTTCATCTACCACCTTGCTGTTTTATACAGTGAAGACAACCTGAAAAGCGTGCAGCGTTGGTGCACGATCAGCGCCTGTATGTTATTTACTGACAAAGGACCCTCTGAACAGGCTGATACGTATGCTAACTAATATAAATATTGCTAGGACCTAGCTTGTTGGTAGCTAGCCTGTTACCATTAGCTTCTCACCGATATTTTCTCTGTTATTTTCACTCACCTGATAAAATGCTGCTCTTCAGACTCAATGAAGCGTGTCAACGAGGGTGACAACTTAAAAATGTGACGAATAACGACGGAAGGCCGTTCAGCTCGGTTCGGCTCGGTGCAGCAGCCCACCACGCGCTGACGGTTCAGACAAACAAAAAGTAAAAAAAAAAGAAAAACGACCGTCGAGCCTTAGTTGCTGTTACTCTACAGCTAGTTTCTCTAAAGTCTAAACCGAACCAGACAATACTGGCAACGAGACAAAACCAGAGCAAAGCCTTCCCCGGCGGGAGAAAAATGTGGTTTGTTTATGAAAACACGCAGATGGAGGAAGTGTGAAGAGTGCAAAACAAATGCCCGTCAACCAATCAGGGCACGCGTTTGGAATGTGGGTCAACCAATCAGGTTGGACTTCACATTAGCCTTTTATGGCTATCGTTTAGCACGCTTTTGGTCCAGTCTCAGGAATGGTGTGAAAGGATTCTCCGTTCCCGCTTGCTGGTTTGGGATAACAGTAATTCAGGAGGCAAACGGTGACCAAACTGAACAATACAAAAGTTAAATAAATATCTATAAGGGTAGTAAAATAGACAAACTGTTGTGGTTAGTTTGCATTAGTTTTTCTTCACTCCCTATACTGTCTCACTGATACACAAACAACAAAAAGAACATTTAATTTCACAATAAAATAAAAAAATTTAATTGCCTAAAATTGTCACCGTTATAATTACAATAAATGTCAACATTGACGATGGTCTGGTCCATTCTTTGCATGTAGACATTTAAGGTGAAAGGTCAGACTTTCTCCTCCCGGATGTTCTGGTAGAGAGCAGAATTCAAGGTTCCATCATTTGCAGCAAGTCGTCGAAAGCAACGTGCCTTGGAAATCTCCCATAGAAGCCATATCCCCCTAGCCTAGTGAGCTAGACCAAATTCTTGCTTTGCAGTGTTATATATTCACATATATAGGATGGTTTGCCAGGCTAAGATCCCCCATCTCCTTCTTAAAGTTGAATCATGACCTCTGACCCTCACAGAATCTTTAATTTTAGAGGTCTGATATTGAAATTTGTTTAATGACCTGAAATATTTCAAATCAACAAAAAAGCCAGGAGAGACATGTAAGAGGGGCAAATACCTTTTCCCCCCAGAACTGTAATGTACTGAAAAGATCAAAAGAGCATTGGTTTCAGGCTTTTCTCAAATGTTATCCACCAGAAAACACTCTTGCAATTTTAATTAGGAACAGCATTAACGTCTTAATGTAAATAACGTCCTCTCAACACAGACTCTCCTATTCAAGCCTCTGCTCTTTGGTGCTATCCCTTTTTACTGTCACACCACTCAAACGCAGCCAACCAGGTCAGAAAAATACCTCCTTTGTTTCTCCAACAGACGGGTCGATTATTATCGCAGCAGTGTGGCTGGACTTTGACCGTAGCTGCCTGGGAAAACACGGGGACAGGTGAGGTTCTCTGCATAAAACAACCCTCATCCTTTGGGTAAAGTGCCTACATTGAAGACAAGTTTACTGTATGCAAAATTGGTGCTAGTTGAATTTCCTGTGCTGAGCCAAGAATGGAAGAAAATAACACCAGAACCCGTCAAAACAAAGTCACGTTTATTTAGCCTCTTATCAAGTGACCTGATTCAGCTGGTTAATTATTCACTCCTACGGCTGCAGACAAAAATCACTCATGGTTTCTTTACATACTGATCTGATTGAAGCCATTAGATTTCACCATCAACAGGTCGTTATGTCAACAGTGATTAAGCACACCTCATGATTAAGGAGCTTGCTCTCTCTGATCTTTTTGGAGACTGAAGACACTCTTTGTCTGATAATCCCTTCATGCACTCTTTGGTGTTCGCGTACAACGCTTTTATCACAACAACTCTGCCTTTTTCTGAGCCGCTAATGATTCAGGGATCAATCCTGGCTTCTGTTTTTGCAGAGGTAAGTTGAAAGAAGAGTTGGGTAATCAGTCATCACTCCTGTGGCTCCCAGGTCTAACGCTGCTTTGATGTCTTGATTTTCATTGCAGACAAACAAATGCACCTAGAATTGCACAGAAAAATACATATTCGTTTATTTTATATATTGTAATTAATCTTTATCTTATACTAGGCACCATATCTGTTTTTCATAATGTCTTAAAATATGAGATGGATTTTATTGAAGATATGATACACAAATCTTCAAAATTATCATTTCAGGTCATGTGAATGCAAAGCTTTACACCAACGTTCATGTTACACTTTAAACAATTAAACTGGTAGAAATATTCTGATATTCCAGATTAGGAGCTGCAGGCTGCACTGGAGCTCCAGCTGCTGCTTATGCAGCAAATCCTTGTAGAAATCAGGTCAAACTGTAATCTGAGTTCATTATGGTTAAAGCAGAGCTTCTTCATTTTATTATTAAATAGGAGTACATGAATAGTTCTTTAATTAACTCAATAATCATACCTGTATACCACGGGCTGCAAGGTGCTTAAAAAGACTTTTCCTCATTGTTACTCTGAAAAAATACAAGCATAAAATAAGAAAAAGGAACACCGTTCTGCAGAGTAATCTGGAACTTGATTAATTTCAACATGCATGCATTTTAAATATTTAGTGTTGATAAGAAATATGCAAAAATGACAGTTTAATTTGTCATTGAGTTTAGTAAATGACACTGTATAATAATAAAACTAAGCTGATTTACTTTTCTATCAAAGAAACAACCAGACGGTTCCGCAGGAGGCCCTCGCTGGGAATGTACGTCCTTTAGTGAGCAGAGATGAAAAGAGACAGAGTCATAGAATTAGCTAATGTCTACAGCCACCATGAACATGGGTATATGGCAACACAAGAAGAAAAAACATAAAGGGTCAAATTCAGAAGGGAGCCTTTAAACCAGGAGTTTACAACCTGCAGCTGATGAAGTCACAAGCCCTTTGGACTTTCCACAATAATAAACAGTAAATGGTCTGTATTTGATATAGCTTAGAACCCCCCAAGGCGCTTTACAACACAATTAGTCATTCACTTATGCACAAACACATTCTCACCCTGACTTCTTAAAAACTTTGGCTAAAATTATAAAAAGCTAATTCATGTTTTCAAACATAGATCTAATGAAAATGCAGGTTTAGACAGCTTTTTTCTTAAGTGCCAGTAATATTTTTAGTTATTTATGTTTTTTAACATAGTTTTCCACAAATATCAACATCACGTTGAAAAAAATGCATACATTTTTCAAAAGTATTTTTTATTTAATTTAAAACTTAATAATTGAAAAGTAAATATTTATGGAAGAAGAAAGATTTCTACTTTAATATCAGAAATCTGATTTGTTTTGTTTTGGGTCAGAATTCTCACATTATTTTCAGAACTGTGAGAAAATAGAGAACTTTTTTCAGTGGCCCTAATCCACCTC
Organism: Aphyosemion australe; assembly: GCA_006937985.1. NCBI lineage: Eukaryota > Metazoa > Chordata > Actinopteri > Cyprinodontiformes > Nothobranchiidae > Aphyosemion > Aphyosemion australe. Next base: position 1,460,677 of record SSNS01000130.1, on the reverse strand, counting down.
CATATATATTTTTATAGAAATAATAAACTGTCTTTTTTTAAAAGGTCCTGTAACAGTTGTAGCCTAAAACAACTCTGTAAAGGTTCGAGACCCCTGGTGTAGACGGAGATCTCCTCTGGCTGGAACCCCACCTGTTGATGATCGGTATCAAGTAAAACTGCAGTAAACTCTCTCCCAGAGGCACAAAAGGCAGCAGGCCGGAGTAGAAAAGAAGAAGAAGAGAAATGCCTCTGTTCATGGAGAAACTGTAGGGCATGGAGCTGTTCTGCAGGGAAAACACAAAATCAGAGATGTGCCCGGAACCAGAGCTGGTGAAAAACAAAAGAGCTCTGTGAGAAAACGAGGCTGGTGAGTGACAACAGGAAATAAAAAAAACACAATTTGAGTCTCTAAACACATGGTGTAGATAGTGGAGAAAGCTGTGTTACTGTTTATTAATGTGTATTTTTATGATGCATAATTTGGATTGTGTCTCCCTCTGCTGGTTGACGTACGACTTTGCAGCATTTCTCCAGGATGAACGACTTCTCAGAGGCCCACAGAGTGATGGCCTCCCTGTTGTAGCGTTTTACCAAGTTTGACACCTGCATACATGACCAAAGACAACAATGTTGCCTCTTGTTTTCTGACTTTTTTCTTCCATGGCTTGTGAAAAAGATTAATAACAGTTATTTTTGATAGACATGTAGTGTCTACTGTACCTTCTGTATCAGCTGCAGGTTATCTTCTTTGATCTCGATGCTCACAGGTGTATCAGGAAATGTCTTAAACACATCCTCAAGTTGGGCGATCTTCCTGTCTGAACCACTGCTGAAGCGACCTGTGGGATCGAGAAAGTCAGGTGACATTACACACACACACACACACACACACACACACACACGCTCTCTCTCTCTCTCTCTCTCTCTCTCTCACAGCACACACACACTCAAAAGCATCCTCAGAATACACGCACACACACGCACACACACACACACACACACACACACACACACACACACACACACACACACACACACACACACACACACACACACACACACACACACACACACTCTCTCTCTCTCTCTCTCTCACAGCACACACACTCAAAAGCACCCTCAGAATACACACACACACGCACACACACACACACACACACAAACCCTCAAAACACACACACACTTTCAAAGCACACACACTCAAAAACACCCTCAATATACACACGCAGACACGCAAGCGCACGCGCGCGCACACACACACACACACACACACACACACACACAGACACACACTCATGCACGCACGCACGCACGCACACACACACACACACACTCAAAAACACCCTCAAAATACACACACACACACACACAAACCCTCAAAACACGCACACACTTTCAAAGCACACACACTCAAAAACACCCTCAATATACACACGCAGACACGCAAGCGCACGCACGCGCACACACACGCACACATGCACGCAGAATGACCACCTCCTTGGTTAAACACATATTCATCAATAATTGACAGAAAGTAGTAGAAAGAACCAACCTTCATAAAATGCCACCTCCAGTTGCTCCTTATAAGGAGGCAAATCCTGAAGAGTTCACACAACAAAAGTTGAATTGATGGTGATTACAGTATAAATATTCACACACACTGTAGGGAATTCATAGGTAAATACTCCAGATTTCTATTAGCTTGCAGCAAAGCATTTCCGTAAAGTTTTCAGTTTTAATCCTGCAGAAGTGTTCAAAAGCTTTACAGTGAGTGATTTGTTTGCAGCATTTCTGCAGGTTACAGTTACAGTTTTTTACAGATGCTAGGACCCATTTCTCAATACTTAGGTCACTTTTGCAAAACTCTAAACACAGTTCTCCTAACTGACTTTCAGCTTAGCAAAGCAGTTCATTTCACATTCAAAATGCACGACAACTACCAAAACACTTAATTCAGGTCTCAGATAAACTCATTCTTCCAGAACACTAGCAAAGGTTGACAGCCGACAAACACACTTTGTCACCCACAAAACAATGACCTAAAAAACACTAACAACATGTAGCATTACATTTTCTTGTGTAAAACAAGGACACATCTCTGTTTATAACTGCAATATATGTTACTGGAATGAATCAGACATGATGCAGAATTCCTCAATATTTTATGTTGTTTATTTTTATTTTTTTGCACTAAGTAATTCCAAAATACAAGAATACAAGTTACCTGTTGGTTTGCTGGACAACTCTAACAATAGATGCCACTGTAGAGCGTTGCAGATTTGGCTGCACTCTCTGACCAGCCAAGACCATGATGATCAATTACAGTAGCTCTGATCTCATCTGAGACTACAGCTCTTGATCTTCCTCGTATTCTTCTTCCACCACGCATACGTATTCCTCGCCCTCTCCCAGCCTCTCTTCTTCCTCTTTCAGCCACTTCTCTGTTTCTGGCTGGGTCCATGTTTACATCACCATACAAACCTATTCAGCAGTTGTCTCCTTTTGTAATGAAATAGAAAGAGTAACACCTGCAGATGTTCATCTATGAGAATCAGCTGTGGCTGGTTAAACTGCATTTTTAGATTTAAAATATGTTACAATAAAATATTGCTGTTGAATTTTGCTCTTATTCAGTTTTGCATCATGTTATTGTTTTGAACATAAGTTTAACAGTTTTGAAAACAGTATGTAAGCATGTGCAAAATGGCTTGTTAGTACAATGATTTTTGGCAGTTGTTGTGTCTGAGTGAGAAAATAATTCATGACATTTGAGAGATGTAGTCATTGAATGCATTTTGTGCCAAAACAATGATAATTGATCCTCAGTTTAGCCCACATAGTCTTCTGTTGTGCCCACTGTGTGAAGAGTTATGCAAACGTGACCTAAGTATTGAGAAATGTGTCCTAGCGTCTGTAAAAAACTGTAAAGGAGATGCATTTGTTTGACATGTTACACTGTGAATAAAGTTTGATAAATAAAAGTCCTATGAGGTCTTCTACCTGGAGGTTGAGCGAGGAGATGGTGACGTCACAGCCCGTCTGTCTCATCAGATTCTCGTCATGAGAAACCACCACGTGTCCGTCTTGTGTCAGGTGACAGTCCATCTCCAGCATGTCTGTGCCCATTTCCACAGCACTGGAGACACAGAGATGATAAAAAAGAGACAATGTTAATTCTAACTTTGTTTCTGCAAAACTGTAGAAACAATAAAAGCTGTACCTAAGGGGCGAACAACAGAACGATTCATAAAGCAGATGGTAAAAAAACACAACACCAATAATGATGAAAAGAACAGGCGTGTGTGTGTGTGCGTGTGTGTGCGTGTGTGTGTGTGTGTGTGTGTGCATGAAACATAAAAACACAAAATTGCCAAACAAGTTGAATGCTAGATGTGGCTCTTTAAAAGTGTTTCCAAGGCTCTGAGTAGGTCTTGGATCTGCTTTTAAGTTCAGCTCATGGGGCTTCTTGTTGATTCCGACCCTTAGACAGGAAACGCAGCAGTCTAAGCATGCTGTAATTAATGTATGAATCACTTGTTCCAAATCTTTAAAGAAGACGTAGAAGTTTGCTGGAACCAAAAGAAGCTTGTTTGTTAACCGAGCTGATTTGATTATGAAATTTATGGGAGCTATCAAGAGTTACACAAAGGTTAACAAAGAGCTGGTCCTGCAAGATCATGTGTGATTTAACCAGTTAATGAGATAACAAGCAAGCAGCTCAGCCACAGAGGTGTCACAGGTCATTTTTACTAGTTAAGCTATTGTAAATCTGCACATGGCCTTTATTTGGGACGTTGTCAGGTGCTTTTACTACTCCCATGTTTGATTTCCTGTCTGGCCTGACCAGAACTGCTGAGCCAGATGTGGTTTGGAAGTGTAGCACATAAAAATGGACCCAAAGCATAAATTTAGAGAGCACTGCAACACAATGCTTCTGGGATGTGCCCCTTCACGCTGGTGGAAACAAACCCATTGATTATAATAGTGGCTATTAGCTGTGCATTACGCTTTACAGACGTTATGACTACTACTCTGAGCCCCTCATATCAGATATTTTTATTTTTTCTCTAAGTTTTTATTTTCTGTCCAGAAGAAGCTACACTGACCCCCCTGGAGGGGACTAACGGCTGCTGCCAACCACTGAACATTCTCCCTCTCCCGATAGTAACTTTTTACTTTCTTTAACATAGAATGTGCTACTGCTAGTTCATCTGTAGCAGCGGGTGGCTGCTCAAATTGAACCAGGCTGTTAAAGGGGAGTTTTTCCTCTCCACTGTCGCTACATGCTTGCTTAGTATGAGGAGTTGCTGTAAAGTCTCTGACACAACAAGTCAGTGACTCCATGCATCTGCAGGGATTCTGCAGGTGGAAAACTTGAAACTAACTGGAACAATGAAATAAACTCAATACACAGTTCAATTGGAATGTTTGCTATGGTGCTAGATAAATAAATTGAACTGAATCAGGGAACGGGAGGGCGTGGCCAGCAGCAGCTTGTTTTCTTAAAGTGACGGAGCTATGAAACGGCTCATTCTGGAATAAAACAGCTTAATTCACTTTATGTGAGACTGAATTTGTGCAAAAAAACCTCCATCGACATGTTCTGTTTAGACCATAGAACCATTATAACGGACTCAAAGACGTATAACAAGTCCACCAGAAGAATAAAGGGTCTAACCTTCAGTTAGTTTCTCTGTAAAAGAGAAACATGAACACATTTATTAAAAACTCTACATAAAATAGACGTAGATGGTTCTGACAGAGACTCATTTACTGTTTTTATTGTGAACCATGCATTCATTGAGCATAAATAGATCTGTCAGTCAGTTCTGATTTAAGGCAATAAGATCACATTTGTGTTTGTGGTCTTTCCTTTTATATGTTGAAGCTACTCATGCCCTAACCTGCTGGGTTTCATAGTACTCACTGTGTGAATGCCTCCATGGTGCTTTCTATCCTCTCTCCAGATCCTGAAAGCAAACAGCAAAGTCAGCTTAAAAATAGTGGCTGCAGGGTAGAACGGATGAGACAGTGAAGAAAAACATGGCACCAACCAATCAATGTTGTTGGAACAAAACACCTTTGTTTGTTTGAAACTCTGCAATTCAAGATGGCAGCTGTAGCTAATCAACATCAGCAAACACAAAAATGACTAAAGCAGACAACCAGCTACAGTTTGGTGTCATTGTAGCTTGGAGGCATTTTTACTCCATCCCATTTATTTGGTGCAAATACAAAAGAGAAAATGTGTTTTGGATAACTGAATGCAGTCATGAGGGTTCATTCATTTTCTACTTTTTGGATGTCACAGATCTGCCTCCTCCCAGTGGGGGGCTCAAGACTTCCCAAGACCAGACAGGAGTTCAAATCCCCTTAACATCCCAGTCAGATCCCCAAACCACCCCAAGCGCTACTCTGAGCTCCTCTTCTCTCTGAGGCTGAGCCCAGCCACCCTACAGCCTAAACCAGATCCCTCCATAACTTTGCCCTGAGATCCATAAACACCTCAAACAGGATCAGAGACATGGTGAAGTCACATGGACCAAGAATGCAACCAAATTACTCCCCATTCTAGAAATATACCACCTCCCTCCCACTCATCAAACCTCCATGATGATCTGACATGCAGCTGATTTCATCACAGACTGATTCTTAGATCCGTCCCACTGGAAGACCTCCTGTGTCCCACCCACCCTTGTCTTACCTCCTCTGTGTGAAATGTGTTTCGCCCAGAAAGATGTACGTTTCTTCTTGTGCAGAACATGTGGGTTCCTCAGCAGGTACTGTGAGATGCAGGTGTACACTCCCAACACCGGGAGCAAAACGTAAAGAAAAACACCCATCCTTCCCAGGAAGATCTCACAGAGGGAGGCTGAGGGAGGAAAACCGTAGATCCAGCAGAATCAGCAGGAAGTTACTCAGCTGTTGCTTCCAAGGAGCTACAACCACATCTGCGAGATCGTCAGATGAAATTGGTCTGAATAAGAGCTGTCTGTTGAGTAGTAAGGGAAAGAAACTGGACAAACCGGTAAAACAAAAGAGTCCAACCTTGCTTCACATATTTCAGGGTTTGACTCCTCCTGAATCTTCCGGGTGAAAAGACATCTTAAGTAAGAGTCACTGTAAATATGAGTTAATGAAAAACCAGCTCATAACCTCACAACACTCCCACTCCCTTCTGTCAACAGGCAACACTGCTTCCTCTTCAACCTGTGGCTGCTCAGCTGGGAACAAAGGCCGTTGGTTTAATGGCAGTTGTCATCTTTGCCTGAAGCGCTCCAGTTATGATCACAGATCCTGGTGGAAACCTTCAGTTTTACTCTCCAGAATATACCAGAAAATGTGTAATCTATTCCGAAATGGAAAATTCATCATGCACAGAGAGAGAGAGAGAGGGAGGGCATGTTCCTAAATCTGCACCTGAATGGAACACCTACTGCTACAACAGCATGATGAGCATGAACTACAAAGTCAGCAGAGTCAAGTTTTTTGTTTAGCTTGGTGCAACAATGGTGCAACAACCAGAGGGGATCAGAAAGGCTGCAGCAGGACAGAGAGTGATCACGCCATCCAGAACAGGCTCAGCTGCATGTTTCTAATGAGCTGAAGTCTGTGTTCAGATATGTCTGAGTCAGACAGAGGCGTTTGATTACAGGAATGTCAGAGAAAGGGCAACAGCCGTGCTCAGACATGCTACGAACATGAGAAGAACAGCAAGAAGAGCAGGTTGGTTTTAAAATGTGATCTGCTTTTTCAAGTTTTCCTTCCAAAGGAGGTTTAACTTAGTGACTTCAAACACATTGGACATTTTCAGACATGATACATAATAAAAATGCTATTTTTTCCAACAGTTTTTAGTCTTCTGCTCTTTCTTAGGCAGAATTTAACCCATTCAAGCAGAGGTGTACGAACTTTTTAAGATGAGGGCCAAAATTGTCAAGTTTAATGTCCTTGGGGGCCACAGAAATGTGATTTAAATAAATAAATAAATACAGAAAGAACAAAACTGTTGATATACAACAATAACATGCAGGAGAGACAACGATCCACCATTCTAGAAAGGCTGTCGGGGGCAGCGCAAGTTCACTCTAAGGGCCGCTCACGGCCCCTGGGCTGCACTTGAAATATCAACCAGAAAAATCTATTTGTTTAAAAAACTGAACTTCTGACTTATAATAAAACAATTACTATATATTACTTTCTATCAGTTTTTATTATGTAACTAATACAATTTAAAGGAACACTTGGCCGTTTTGGCTTGCTTTTAGCACCCCCTAGTGTTTGTTACTGAAACCAAAAGTAAAACTTATCTCCTCGCTGTGCGTTCGTCTTTTTAACACCTTAATCTAACTGCTGAAATGTCTCCTCAGCCTTTATTAGTGTGAACAGGAGCGGTTCATCACTAAATCAAGCAAATCAGCTGTGTTCATGATCTAAACATGCAGGAAACATGCTGGAAGCAGACTGCAGCGCTGGTGTGTCAGCTCCACTTTACTAACGGTGCGTTCAATTTGTCCTCGGAACTTGGAAATCCCGACTTCCGAGTATGAAAAATCAAATAAAATGCTCCGCAAAGTCAGACCTCCCAGTCGGAAACTCTGAGTAAGTTTTGGTTGACGTGTTTATTTTACAAGACACACACATATAAGAGTGCGTTTAAAATCAATGATGCATGTAGCGCTTGCATCTCTAAGCTGAACAAACTAAAAGTGTTGTTTATTTGTCGTCTGTATTCGTTGAGAGCTACCAAAACAGCAGTTTTCGAGGCCGGCGCCATATTGAACTTCTGACTTCTCCGACTACTGTAACCAGAACAATGTTAACTTGGTTGTGACATCATTCAGAGTTCCGAGGTAACTATCAGTCCACCAGCAGGGAGCAGCCCACCACTGTGAAGTTGCAAGTGCGGTATTCTGGCCACAGAGGGTGGTGGGGCTCTAAGTTACATTTCATTAACCCTGTAAAGGGTCATTTTAACACAACTGGCTCAGGAAAATGATTTAAAAATATGAAAAAGTGGCACAGTATGGCTTTAATAGTCTCTGGCCACCTGCAGAGCTGAGATCATCCACTAGAGGGCAGCAGGTTCCTGAGGAATACACTAATCCTGTTACAGAGACACAGAAGTATGAACACGATACAGATTAATAAAATATTGAGCTCTAATAAAAGTGGAACCTGAATAGATATTTAGGATAATAATGATATTTATGCATTTCTATCATGTGACTGAATTTCTGCACCGGACTTACCCTCATGAGTTAAAACACAAATTTCCAAGGCTCAGACGACATCATCACTCACTAATGACAATACTGAAATTATTACTCTCAAGCCTATTTATCATAAAACTAGAGAGAGAATAAACATCTCTGTGGAAGATACGTTTTGATCAAGATTAAATCAGATGAGCTACAAACACTTCAAATAAATACCAAAACTTCAAGTCCCAGAATGCACCTGTCCTGAGAACTTTCCCTGATTCCAGATGTGCTGTTTTTTTTTATCAAATATATAAAACTTCAAATGTATGTTTATCTACTTTCTGCTTGAGTTCTGGGTTATTTTAAAGAACAATACGAACTTTTGTATTTTAATTCAGGGACTTTAGAAGTTTTAATTGACTGTGCTGACATATTGTTTGTAAATCTGTAAAATGTTGAACCAAGTAATCAGTTTTATTTGCATCTTTAAGTTATTTAAATATCAAAACCAAACTGAATGTTTGTTGTAAAACATAAATAATAAATCTTGCAAACTGTTAAAATTTCAATACCAATAATTTGAGAAAATACATCTGGGAAAAACATGAGAACGTATTTTCCTTTGACGATTGTTGGTCCCTGGCGTCTGCAGCCATTCACAAAGAACATGTGTACGTTCACGCTACACGGGGCTCAGATTAGTTATGTACAATGTGTTTAGATTCTCTTTGAGGTTAATTAACTTAATCAACTATCTTTAATTAGAAAAAGTCAAAGTTCATTTCCAGCTTTCATCTGAAAAAAAAAGTTGGTAAAGAGAAAAAAATAAACAGGCCAACAGATTTCACCGTATGAGGAACTTTTTATTTAATTACATTTATATAATTCTGTTTTTGTTAACGGTTTAATTCATAATACCCATAGAATATACGGACTATAACCTTCAATAACTCATATCTCTGACAATCTCAGTATATCATCTTTTAAAATAACTCTTTATAAGACATTTTAGGGGGAAATTAAACAAATATGTAAGTTTCAGAAAGACTGAAAACACTGCCAACAATAACAACGCCTGGAAAAAACCCCAAATGAAAACATACTAATAAAAAAAACATTTCAAACTCCCTTTTACATAAAAAATAATACAACATTTCACCAATATAACAACAGTAGCATTAATAAGAAGAGCCATTTAAAAGCAACGTCAGGAAAAGGGCCCGGTCCATACAGTGTGTGTGTGTGTGTGTGTTTAAGTGCAACTTGTCAAAAACACACTGACACACTCCTCAGAAACACAGAGAAGGTGTGTGTGTGTCCTCCCGGTTTACCCAGGTATACGTTCGGTTTGGTGGCAGGTCGAAAGAAGAAAACCAAAATAAAAGCGTGGCTGTACACGAAACAGCCAGAACTGTGTCAGAGCGGGAGGACCCAAGGAAACAACGCAAACACACACAGAAGAAGAAGAAGAAGAGTCTTGGCTTTATGGAGTAGATCCAGTCTTACACCGATGGACATTTTTCAGGACCATTTGATTCTTAACGCACAAGAAACTTAAAGCTTTACAAGCAGGACAGAAGTTATGAAAGCCTAAAAAATAAAACAACCTCAGGAAAGTGGGGGGGCGTGGCTTAAAGACAAAGTGCAGACGTGCTGATTGAGTCGTGTGACTGCAGCAGGTGTCCTGCTGTCCATGATCCAGATGAGCCAGAGACAATGGTTTTCTGAGTGGAGGGAGAGTCCGGCTTTAAAAGGAGGGGGTGTGAAAACAGAGAGGAGCAGGAGGAGGAGGCAGCCCTTTGAGTAAAGCATGGTGAGAGGTTAGCATGAATAATCATCACTGCACATCAGTCCCAGAGCGCTGGCTATGGCTTCAGAGAGAACAGCGGCCGATGCAGCTCCTAAAAACAAACCAGGCACGCTCACGCCAGTGGGATCTGCGTCACAGCACCTAAACCAGCATTCCAGCGCCGGTTTGGTCCACTTCTCTTTTACTGGTCCCAGTGGAACAGGCAAAAACATTAAAGCAGACTGAACTGGACCCCAGAGAGGTGGAGAGAGCAGACATCGACGGCCGATGGAGGAATAATACTGAGACACACTCGCAGAAGAAATGAGCACAACCGTAGCGCTGCATCGATAAAGCGTAAACATCCTGTTTGTTAACCGTAACCATGACAACGCAGAGAGAAGAAGAGGGGGAGCACAGATACAAGCAGAGGGAGGGAAAAAACTCATACGACTACTACTCAATCACCCAAACCTTTTCTGCTGTCGGATCACGAGTGCATTCCATACCAGGTCCTTTAACGGTACACGGGTCAACGGGAGGTTTGGGATTCTACCGTTCTTGGAAAACGAGTTTAGCTGAACGACTACTGAGGGGTGAGCAGCTCGAGTCAGCATCCTCCGAGAACCCGGCCTAGAGGCGCAGAGCAACAGGAAGGTGGCTCGGAGGTGTCAGGAGAATGGGACTTTGGTGTCACAGCTGAAACGTTAAAAGAAATCCTTAGCATTTATATCCAATTAGTCGTGTAGCATCAGTGTTTGCAAAAGTCGAGAAGTACGTTTAAGAATCCCGTTCCTTACACCTCTCTACCACTTTGGTAAATCCCAGGAATGCATGCTTTAAATGAGCATCACAACATTTCTTTTTCCTGAAAACGAAAACTACAAAGAAATCCTGCCAACATGCCTCTAAAAACATTGGACGTCAGCCTCGAAATCAAGTGTTCAAACAGAACTCGCTAATAATAAACTCCAAAAATACTTTTACAAACAAAACCTGCAACAAGCACATTAAAAATCAAACAGACCAACCAAAGCTTTTATATTTTCTATGTACATGCACACGCCCTGTTAGCATCCCTGTTCTTTTAGCCCTCAGTAAGAATAGTTCACACTGATCAAGACATGAGTGAGCGTTATGGTGTTGGTTAATACAGTAGTTGGAGTAGAAACGAGAGCAGAACCGAAGACACATCAGTCACCAGATAGAGATGGGTCGATGAGGAGAGACGGTGAGCGTAAGAAAAGAGAGCGAAGAGGGGCTGTGAAAAAGAAAACAGGCGTGAGGCGAGGTGAGGAGTTCACCGTGGACGTAACGGGCTTCGACAGACGCCATCACCCCACCCAGCCCAGCCACGGAAATCTAACTTACACTTAAATCTCTCTCGCAGTAGGAAATGCAAAGATAAGCAGTTAAATGTTCATATTTCCTGTTTTCACTTGTTGGTTTCTTGAAGATGCAGGTTTCTGTTGTTTAAGCATGTCGTTCAGGGTCTTCTTGATCCAAGCCCGTGTGTGGCTTCATCACCAGTTAGAACTAAGAGAAAAATTAAAAAGACCAATAATGAGTTCATTTTTTGGTTAATGTTTTATTTTCCTTCATTAAAAAAGGATTTACCAGTCATTAGAAGCATGTTTCTGTGTTAAAAGCACACTTGGCAGTCTTGGCTTGTTTTTAGCACCCCCTTGTGTCCGTTAGTGAAAGCAAAAGTGAAACTTATCTCCTCGCTGTGCGTTCGTCTCTTTAACACCTTAATCTAACTGCTGAAATGTCTCCTCAGCCTTCATTAGTGTCTACAGGAGCGGTTCATCACTAAATCAAACAAATCAGCTGTGTTCATGATCTAAAACATGCAGGAAACATGCTGGAAGTAGACTGCAGCGCTGGTGTGTCAGCTCCATATGTCAGACAAACCAGACCAGCACTCTGAAGTTGCAAGTGCGGTATTCTGGCCACAGAGGGTGGTGGGGGTCTGAGTAACATGTCATTAACACTGTAAAGGGTCATTTTAGCACATACTGGCTAAAGAAAATTATTTTAAAATATGAAAAAGTTGCATAGTATGGCTTTAAAAAATGGTAATCTTATCCATTGCATGGCCTCCGTTTGTACAGACAGCATTTACATCCAACATGATTGACAAGCTAAAGGCTAGAGTGAAGGCACCCAGTGCTGCTGTATTAAAAGGCTGCATTTTAATTTTAAAACGATTCTTACATGTAAAATAATAATTTATAATTTTAACCCACACACATACTTTTTTACAATTGCAATTTCACCTTTACTAACACAAGTGTGTTTACATTCAAATGAACAGAAACCTGACAGGTTCGTCTGCCCACACATTTGATATACAACTAAATAACTTTAGCATATATCTAAATACCTTTATTCCTGAACACAGCTTCAACACGTCCCTGTAGCAGAATAAGCAAACGTCACATCGGCTGAGAGTACATGTTCTCCACTGACATCTAGTGGCCGTAAATAACAAAAATCTCTAATAAAATACAATAAAAAATAAGAAAAACAAAACTACGTACTGTAGCCAGTCTATGGCTGTATAGTTCTAATACCACTGAAACTACAACTCCCAGAATGCACAAGGACAGGCAGCCGTGCCACAAGCCCATAAATCACAGCTCTTCTATCCAAACCGTGAAATTTCGTATTTCAGCATCTAAAACAAAGATTAAGCCCTTGACTTTCTCTTTCCTTAAAGCATCAACCAAGGTCAGCTCTGGATGTGGGCCGTGTTTTTAGTTCTGACTGTGGCGTCCCTGCTGTGGAGGTAAAGCCTCACGCCCTACTAACCTGTCTCGGGAGAACTGGAAACGAGCCGTTTCTTCAAAGATCATTTCCTTCAGCTTCTCCTTGGGAAGATCATCCAGCTCCATACTGAAAGTGAAGGGCTCCTCTGCCACGGGCTAAAAAACAAACATAAAAACAACAAACGGGCTAACGTTGGCTATTTCCATTCCATCTATGCAGTATTTACACTCGTAGAGTTTCCATGTTAGGATGCCATAAGTGTTCACATTCTTTAACCTTTTATTGAGCTGATTTATGGAGCAAAGCTAAGAGGCTTCCAGGAACAAAAGTGGAACAGCTTATAAATAAATCCTGATCAGAGGCAGAAAAACTCTGTTCAAACAAATTCCTCCGTACTTTTCCCTCTGGGTGACGGCCCTGCTGTGCGCTCTACAGTCACGGATCACAGCCAGATCAGAAAACCTCCTCCTGTGTGGCATTAATCATGAATTTGCTGGACTGTGATCTCTCCCGCTAGCTCCTGGTCAGTTAACACAGAAGACAAAAGATTTGTTTTATTAGAAACCTCAGACAGGCTGAATTTAACTTTAGTCCAATGGTTAAAACTGGATTAAAAACGCATAATGATGGAGGAGATCATTAGTTGAAGGCTGCATCACCCAGGATTTCAATTTTTGATTTAGGCTATCCAATGTAATCACGAGATCTTGCTGTTCTGTCAGAATGAAGGCGGTGTAAACCGCTAACACCTAGCAGCTGGAGTTTGAATTGAAAACCAATACATTGCTTTTAAATACTGATTCAGTATCACAACACAAAATATCGTGATATTTCAGCGTATCTGTATTTTCTTACATCCCTAACAGAATGATGGATAAAGAGGCAAGGTGAGCGATCTGGTGCCTCTTATTTCCACGAGCAGCACCACTAAGTCCCCGGTGTGTTTGGGGCTGAAGAGGACGGCTAAATCTCACGTCTCCTAACTCCAGGAAAAAGTTTTGTACTTTCTCAAAACAATCAGACACTTTTTTGACACTGTGGCGAGGTCCTCATCCTGTGGAGAGTTTGCCACAAAAAGGGAAACCAGTAAAACATATTTACCTCATCTGTGGGATCATAGTACTGCTCCAGATACGGGTGAGCCAGGGCCTCTTCAACAGTAATGCGCTTGTTGGGGTTAAAGGTCAACATGAAGCCCAACAGCTCCAGAGCTGCATTAAATCATTCCAGGTTTAGTCAGTCGCCAGGTTGTTCAACAACTTTTTACAAACACTTTTGTTGTTTCTCTAAAAAGAAACTAAAATAACCAGCTCACTGTACCTTTGGGGTCTGATTTTTGGAAGAGCTTTTCAAGGGGGACCTTGTCTCTGTCTGGCAGGGACTGCAGGTAGTTCCTGGCCTTTACGTTGATGATGCAGTTCAGATCTTCTTCAGATGGCGAGCCGAGAATGCCTGCACACAGCAGCGCGTTAACATCACCGACAACACTTTTATATGATCAAGAGGCAGAAACCATCGTCTCTCACTTAAGATGTGGTTGAGCTGATCCAGGTAGTGTTTCCCAGGGAATATTGGCCTGTTGGAGAGCATCTCAGCTAGGATGCAGCCCACAGACCAGATGTCAATGGACTTGGAGTAGCCCTGAGACACACACACACACACACACCAAGCTGTGAAACTAAACCAACACACACAAAATCATGAGTGAGTCCTGCTCATACCTTTGAGTTGAGCATGATTTCAGGAGCCCTGTACCAACGTGTAGCCACATATTCAGTCAGGAAGCCGGTGTGGTCGTGTTCGGGATCGGCTATCCGTGCCAGGCCAAAGTCACAGATCTACGCAGGGAGGAGGGGGTCAAAGGTCAAAATGAGTAGAACAATCCCCTCACTCCTTCCAAGAGGACACAGAGGATTCTTGATGCACTTTTGGAGCCTCAAATGATAATTCAACTTGACCTTGTTCAAGCAGAATTATGTGTTGATCTATAAAAGGACTGAAACTGTCACAATTAGGAAAAAAACTCCCAAAAAGAGAACAAACGAGCCCTTCTAGTGATGAAACAAAGCCACAGATGCACAGAAGAGCTGAAAACCTGGTTACTGTTTTTTTGTCTCACTGCAGCACAAATGCACAGCAGCAAGCTGCCGCTCACATGATCAGCTAATCCAGACTGATGGCCGTCGGTGGGTCACAGCAACTACAAATGGAGACGTTCCTCCGTAGAAAAGTAGAGATTTGGAATAAACTCTCTGGTCCTATTTAATGTCACTAATTACAGGTTTAATTGGCTTTAACATGGAAAACAATCTTCAGTGGAATCAGAAAAGGAAACTTTTTACAACACTTGAAACTGAGTCATCCGACTGAGTTCACACACTTCTGATTTTAATCAAGTTGTGTGTTTTTTTATTTTACTGTCACAGATACTGTGATGGGCGGTTGAATCACGTGGAACACACTCGGTTGCTTCCAGCTAAGTCAAAGTGCTGCAGCTACACTAAAAGTCCATTTAAAATTAAACTTCTTCTGTTGTAACAAACATTTATCTTGTAAAGCAGTTTGATAAGTGCTAGCGCGTGCATTGGCGTCCACCCAGTGTTACCGCAAGATCTCATTGTTCCATCATGCCTGAAAGTCTGCATCATCAAAGTACTAGCTGCTCGCTCTTTTGGCAGAGTGGAGAGGTCATACCTTGAGGTCGCAGGTGGTGTTGATAAGCAGGTTGGAGGGTTTGAGGTCACGGTGCAACACATTGGCAGAGTGGATGTACTTGAGGCCTCTCAGCATCTGGTAGAGGAAGTAGCAGACGTGGTCGTTGCTCAGCTTCTGGGTCTTCAGCAGCTTGTACAAGTCTGTCTCCATCAGAGTCTGCACGATGTAGCTGGATAGACGCACGAGTCAAGGAAGACGGGCACAAATCTGACAGCACCCACACAGATAGTCTAAACATTTATGCTATTCAAATAAAGAGTTGGCAAGCTCGTATTACAGCTGCAACACCTGTTGGTCCCATTTTAAATCACAAACAAAAAAAGAGCAAAGAAATAGAAGCTGAGAAGATCTAGCATGCATGTTTCACTATGGGGGCTTCAATTGGAGGGGGCTGCAAGGTGGTGCAGGTAGCAGCTCTGTTGCCTCACAGCTACAAGGTTGCACGTTTGAATCCCGGCTGCAGCCTTCCTGCATAGTTAGCATGTTCCCTCCATGCATGGAGACTCTAAATTGTCCCTAGGTGTGAGTGTTGTCTCCGTGTGTCTCTGTGATGAACTGGAGACCTTTCCCACACCTCTCGCCCAATGACGACTGGAAATAGACACCAGCTCCTCGCGACAATCTGAGGACCAAGCAGCTCAGATAATGAATGAATGACTGGAGTTGGATTAAAGCTCTCATGACATGTTTTTTTCTACTGTGGTCTCTTGTATAAATTAATGAGTCTCTCTGTTTCAGGAAGTAGAAGTTAGTCAGAGGAGTGGGGGGCAAAACATGGCAGGATTTAAAGTCTTGCTCATTATTATTCATGATATTTGAACATCTCACACCTCTGATTGGCTAACACTAACGCGACTCTACCACTGACTCCGTTTGCTCTGCAACGTTGATGTTTTATCTCCACAAATAACACAAGCCTGAAGGAATTCTGCTGTGCTGTGGAGTTGCTAATGCTAACGGTTAGCTTCTACTAGCCGAGATGGGCTCTGCTCTCTCCTGGATGCTAAATCAACAACAGCCTTCTCCGTCGTGAGCCAAGATGGGAGAATCCATGAATGTTCATTTTCAGTGTGACGTAGATCTGAGTGGCTTTTCTAATCCAAGCATTTCCCCGTCTATTTTATAAGCGGCTAATGGAAATAGGCGTAGAAATCCATTTTCACATTCAACCTACATGCGAAACTCAGAGTAACTTGTTATTTTAAAGGGGCACTAGTTAGTGTTTGGCTTGTTGGTAGCACCCCCTAGTGTTCGTTGGCAAAACCGAAAGTAAAACTTATCTCTCCTAGCTGCGCCTTTGTCTTTTTAACACCTTATCTAACTGCTGAAATGTTCTCCCAGCCTTCATTAGTTTCTACGGGAATTAGTCATCACTAAATCAAACAAATCATCTGTGGTCATGATCTAAAATGTGCAGGAAACATGCTGGAACCAGACTGCAGAGCCAGGTAGGTCAAGCTGAACTTTTCTAAGTCCCAACAGACCGGACCGGCAACTGTGAAGTTGCAAGTGGAATATTCTGCCACAGGGGGCGACAGGGGCTGGGTGGCCTTTCATTCACCCTGTAAAGGGCCATTTTAGCACATACTGGCTGAAGAAAATGATTTAAAAATGTTAAAAAGTTGCAAAGTGTCCCTTTAAAAATAAGTGAAAAACAGTGAACTTGCTTAAAAATCCTGCAGTAATCTTAAGACTAGTAGTTAGCTCATCAAGCCACTCAGAACTAATTACCGTTTCTCCAAACTCAGGCTGTTCAAAGAGCTATTGAAAACGGGTAACTTTAAACCCACTTCTAAACATCTGAACTGCCAGTTTAAAGCCCATAAACGTTCTGTATGCAGACCAAACACCACTCAGCTCCACGATAATAGAGCCTACTACACCCAGCACTCTGGCTGAGCTGCATCACCAGAGGGATTGCTAAGTGATCCCTTACTGCATCTGCTTATTTTCCTATTGTGGGCACATGAAACAGCTCTTAGGGATGGCAAGTGGCACAGGGAGGAGCTTCCCTTTGACATGAAGGGAAAAAACATTCACAAGCAGGAAGAGAAATCAGCAACCTTGCGTCAGCCCGATGGAGGTTTACTGTGTCACTGATGGGCGATAAGATAAATGTGCTACAAAATGCAACACCTTGTTGTTTTGCATTGGCCATAAAACTGATGTGGGACATCTGGTTTGGTCCCCGTTTAAATAAAAGCTTTAATTATAGTTGAATCCTGCACAATGCATCTAAATAAAGCAACTAGGCACATTAAGCATGGCACAAAAATAAAAAGAACTCTCACATTCTTCCCATTTTTTGCAGGGGAACAATGCAGCTTTTCACAAAGGAACTGGCAGAGCGGCCGTCAGTGACAGTAACTCGCAGGCGGGCCGTGCCCACACGTTACAGCAGAAACAACTCAACCACACACGTCTAGAATAAAACACAGCAGCAACAAGGAAGCTTAACCAAAACTGGTTTGAAATGAGATCAACTGGCTGTTCTGGGTCAAACAGAAAGAACACACCTTCTATGCAATACACATTTGGTCATTAATCCAATTTCTTTTCACCTTTGTGCCCTAAAGGCAAAAAAAAAAAAAAAAAAAACTTCGCTTGTGTGTAAAATCTTGGAAGATAGTGAAAGTAAAAGCTGTGTTAATGACTTATCCAAGATGTTTATCCTCCACACCTGCAGCGAAAAGCCTGAAGTTATTTCCTGAGGCTGAATTCTCAAAGCAACACACTTCAAATAAAAAGCAACTGGAGTAAAGATTAAGACCACAATAGTTACCTCAGCACAGTGGTACGGGTTATTAAATGTGATGTGAGCTGAGGCTTAAACCAACACCACAAACCTAGTTCATGCGGGCAGGGGTTTAAAAGATGCTTTTGGCCTTTATTACTATTGGTGTTTATCATCATGAATGTTCATCGCTGCTCTGTTGGTCTAATCCAACTTCATCACAGGCAATAATACAGCTTTCCTTCTCATGAATTTCAGTTTCAGCTGTAGATGTGTATCCACTCAAGACCTAGTGAGAATTCCATTCAGATCCAACCCCTGGCTCATGAGATAAACACCCATAGTAAGTTATCATCTGCTGAGTTTTTGTCTTTCTGCAGTACAGGATACACATCTTTCATGTTGTCAATGTGCTTTGCCCTGATGATGTCGTTGATCCCGATGATGTTCTCGTGGTTGAAGCGCAGCAGGATCTTGATCTCCCTCAGCGTGCGCTGGCAGTAGGTCTGGTGCTCAAACGGGCTGATCTTCTTGATGGCCACGCGCGTGTTTCTTAAGGCATCCTGAGCAGAGCTGGATGCAAATCAGAAGCAGAAACAAGTGTCACATTACGCACCGTCCGTAAAATGACGCATCAGAATCTGGACCGCAGACGGTCTCCGTAGCCAGCATCAAATCTGACGTGGTGATGAGACCATCCATCCCTTCAACATCTATCAGGGAATTACCGCTTCTGACAGAGGAAGAAAGTCATTGGTGTTTATAAACACACACACACACACACACACACACACACACACACACACACACACACACACACACACAGCTTTGCTATTGATGAAAAGGTCTAGTAGCTCGGCATGCTAGTTAAAACGGGTCAAGTTCACACAAGTTCTTAATGATTGCGAAACTATGCGAGTCATTTTCCTGCCTATGCAGCTGAATGCGTTAGCTCATCCTGCTCCTAAAAGGGTGACTGTGTTTACAAACACAAGCTGCAGTAAGGTGGCATCACATGGCCCAAATGAGACAGCAGCACTGTCTTGTAAACAAACAGGCGTTTCCTGATGAAATAGATACCACTCATGTTGGTGTCCGATTATCTTCTGGTTACTTTATTTAAGGCTGCTCAACACGTTCACACAAGCCTGTAGATCACATAGGGAGATAACAGCAGCAAAGGCCTCGCTACAAGTGACAAGTCCCATTTTCTGCATCCTCTGCAGCAAATTAAATGTTCTGTTATCAGAAATCAACGTAGTGCGGGTGTGTGTGCGTGTGTATGTAGGCGGGTGGGGGTTGCAGATGACCATAGATGGGTCTAGCTTGCATTTGGAGTGAAGCGCAGGTTCTGATCGGGTAGGAAACCACGTCCTGCGCTATCACTCAGAGCCTTGTTTCCTGTAAAGCTTCTAGCCACGCCTGTAGCAGCTCAGCTAACCTGCTGCCGTCCACAAGCAGACTTTAGCTTCACAGCAGCTCACTGCTAGTCAAATGTTTTAATTACATACATGAACATCGCTAGCTAGCAGGGAGCGCTGAGGTAACAACTGCTAGGAGTACTCACACCACCATCCCGTACGCCCCCTCCCCGATGTAACACAGGTCCACGTAGCGGGGGCCCACGTCAAAAATTTGGCCCTTCACCGTCTCGGTGCGGGCGGGCCTGGAGCTTCTCGTCGGGGTGGTCGATGCTACATTCTGCGGAACGGTGGCTTTGTCTTCAGCCGCTCCGGAGGCAGCAGCCTGGGCGCTGCTGGAGTCCGCAGCCTTGGCCGCCGCAGTGCTGCTCGAATTCTCCATTCTTCTCTCCGAACCGCTCCCGCTCTATCAGTGCGTCGTTAACCGAAGAACCGCTGCCGCGCTCAGTACCGGGTAACCCTCGGTCCGAAGCTTAAACCGAGCGGATTGAGCGACTCTAGGAAAGAAGCGCAAATCAACCCGTGGCCTCTTTGCTCAAATGGATTTGGTGCGCGAGCGCGGATTTGGTCTCTGAGCCCAGCGTAAATGCGCGTGCCAAACTACGGTAATACAGGTGCGTTAGATATGTTTACAAGGGTGACTTGTTTGGGCGGAGCCGTGTCGGGTTTAAGCAGCCTGTAGCACAGCAAAACAAGCGCATTTGGTCCGCCACCACAAGTGGGTGTGTCGAGATGTGTTGCGTACCCTCTACAACTTAAGTAATTCCTGTCTGTTTATTTTTGTTCTACACTTGTTCAACCTCAAAGATCTTCTTAACTCAGTCACACCCGGTCACACCACCACACTTGTATCACTGTCATCAAATATAAAATATTAAAACCACCCCCCTAATCAATATGACATTCTTCTTAGTCAAATTTGAAATGACAGTTATTTAAAATAACTCTTTAAGTAAAAATCCACAATCAACAATCCAAATATTTCAGATGTAATTTTTTTTATTTTACAAAGGCACTTTTATTCTGAATTTTCAGCTCCAGATAGCTTTCCTCTTTATTCAGATTGAACACTGAAATATCTTCTGTAGAAAATCGCAATAATGGGGTCATAATGTCATTTCGCACCTTTTAAGCTGTTGACATCTCACGTACAAAAATGGATATAATGTGTTTTAGAAAGAGTGATGTTTGATAAATCTGTAATTATGAGAAAAACAAATGACCCCGGTGATTTTAGAATATAGGCTATTAAAATAGAAGCAACGTGTCTATTAAAAATAAACATACTTCTACTGAGTTCCTGGCATGTTGTGAAAAACCCAATAATTTCTGAGCAGTGTTTATGGGGAAACACTGAGAAAATTACAAGTTTAATCCTTTAAAGCCCAATAGGCCACACAAAATAATACTTTTCAAAAGGTTGATCTATTTATGAGCTAATGTAAAAAAATATTATATAATTATTGAAACCATTTAATAGGTAAATATAAAACTTTACAACAATAACAAAATCTAATTGACACATATCTCCTGTAGTCCTGAGATCTTCCACAAAGAGGCAGAGGACTTGATTGAGTGGATCAAAAGTTTGAGAAAGATACTAATCCTGTTAGAGAGGTCTAAGAAATATGATACATTAGGCATTAAATGTCTGAAATAATTCCTCTAATATTGTTTCCTACAGCAAACACACATAGTTATAATGTCTATGTAAGTTATAGGCCTACGTAATAGTCACTGATTTTTATAATTCATTCCCCTTAATTTAATTTCTGAAGTGTGCGCGCGCGCGTGTGCATGTGCTCGCGCGCTTGTTTAAATCCATTTGTAATCAGTTTCTGATGTAATTCTCGTTTTTAATGTTCAAATTAATGAAGAACCGACGGGTCAAAATGTTTTTCAGTATTTTACAAAAGTATGTATAGATTTATACTTATATAAATAAAATATAACTGACTTTTCCCCGCATAAATTCGTTTTTAAATGTTTTCAATGCAAATTCTACTCTAGAGAAACTCATTTAAGATAGAGACGATTGCGCAATGCGCAAGCCCACAAGACGCCCTTGAGTACGTCACCACGCAAGGCGTTGCACTTCCTGGTTACATTGCGCTGCATGTTTGGGCAGATCAATACCAGGAACAAATGCTTCATTTAGCTTTTAGACGGTTCAGGTTAGTCTCTTTCCGTTTGACGTTTACTCTCCTCGGTTTCCCGCTCGCTGTCTGCTCCTCGGGGATTATAAGGTATTTGCAGGAACGCTCACTAAAGGTTACTGATATATTTTTACACTTGATGAATTGATTGTATATTTTTGACATTTTTTAAATGAATAATTCACTCAATGGAACTGATTAACATGAGATCTGTGGATGTAAAGAACATGTTTTAGTTTGTGGATTTGTATGTTCTGTGTCCTCTATTCTATTTTTCCATTCATTTTCAGGCCTGGGACCTCTTGCTCATTTCCTCATCCTACCAGATCTTGCAGAAACACCATCCCTTTCAGTAACCGCTGCTATAAACTCTACATGACCAGTGTTGGGACGATGCCTTCCTCAAAACCATTACATGTGAAGTCCAGATGCCCACAGTATCCAGGGTCCAACATCAATCGCTTCCCAGTACCTGATGACAAGGTGGACTGGACTCAGACGTGGCCCCAGTATGAACCAGTCTCCTACACGGCCCCTTTGGTGTTGAACTGCCCACAGTGGGCAGATCCAGATATTGGGTGAGCTTTAATATTATTAGATCTGAGAGGTTCTGAGTTTAATAATATATTATGATTTAACTGTCTATTTCCAACAATTAAAAATAATTAATCAGCTTTTTGCTTGTTTTCCAGCTCTTTCTCTCCTAAATTCAATGCAGTGGATGGTGCTGTGGACAGGAGCAGCTTTGATGGAAACTACAGGGTGGAAAATGGAAAGCCTTTGTAAGTTAGTGTGTGCACACAAAACTCTATCTTAGTGTCCAGTTTAAATCAGTGGTCGATTTTTGCACTGTTTGAGTATGTGTCTGTTTATGTCAAGGCAATCAGCTCATTACCCTTTATTAATACCCCAAAATAAGGACAACCAGGCAGAATAGGCTCTGTCATTAAGAGTTTTTGTGTTTGCCTCAGAGTGCTTTGGATTATGGAGAGCCAAAAGTGACACAATTAAAAAAAATCTATTTAGTGGTCAATACTTTTAGCAGTTAGATAAATGCTTTGGAGTTTTGTAAATGAGCAAAATGAAATGAAGTTTGTGTCAATGAGCTGGAAGGGTGGTATTTACTTCCTGCTTTACTTCCTGCTCTTTAGAAATCCTTTTGGGCGCACTGGTTTGACTGGAAGAGGTTTACTGGGGCGCTGGGGGCCCAATCATGCTGCTGATCCTATTGTCACAAGGTGAATTTTCTCTTTTTTAAGAAATTAGTTTTGATCATTTTATTACTAGTCATATTTGGGGGTTTCTTTTCCATTGTGGTCTCTGAAATAACCTATTTATCACCACATCTGATCTGATGTTTGAAATGTTTCTCTCTGTCAGATGGAAGGTGAACAAAAGTGGAGCAAAGATGCATCACCCAGTCTCCAAACTGCCAGTTTTACAGTTTGTGTCCATCAAGAGGAACGACTGTGGAGAATGGGCCATTCCTGGTGTAAGCTTGTTACATTTGTTCTTATTAATGGTGCTGTATGGAAGACAAAAACTGCCAAATTTGCAAATATATAAAATGAACACTATATATAAATGTATTAAAGCAGCAATCCGCTCTGCTTTAATATATACACACACACACACGCATGCACACACCCTTTTGCCTTCAGAACTGCCTTAATCCTTCGTGGCATAGATTCAACAAGGTACTGGAAACATTCCTCAGAGGTTTTGGTCCATATTGACATGATAGCATCACACAGTTGCTGCAGATGTGTCGGCCGCACATCCATTATGAATCTCCCGTTCCACCACATCCCAAAGGTGCTCTATTGGATTGAGATCTGGTGACTGTGGAGGCCATTTGAGTATAGTGAACTCATTGTCATGTTCAAGAAACCAGTCTGGGATGATTCCAGCTTTGTGACATGGAGCATTATCCTGCTGGAAGTAGCCATAAGACGATGGGTCCACTGTGGTCATAAAGGGATGGACATGGTCAGCAACAATACTCAGGTAGGCTGTGGCGTTGCAACCATGATTAGTTGGTACTAAGGGGCCCAAAGTGTGCCAAGAAAATGTCCCCCACACCAGTACACCACCACCACCAGCCTGAACCGTTGATACAAGGCAGGATGGATCCATGCTTTCATGTTGTTGACGCCAAATTCGGACCCTACCATCTGAATGTTGCAGCAGAAATCCAGACTCATCAGACCAGGCAACATTTTTCCAATAAATTGACTGATGAGTGTATTATAAGAAAGCGACCTTGAGAGTCTTGAAAGGCGCTTATAAATAAAATTTATTATTATTATAAAATGCTTAACGTAAGAATAAAAATGGTATAACAATGTGTTTTAGCTCTGTTGCCTGGCTAGAGGCGAATGAGAAGCGTTTCTTCCAGCCGTAATCATGAAGTAGGGAGAGGGGCTTAAGGTGCAGTACCATTTTCCGCCTCTAGATGGTGCCCTCTGAAAAAAAAAACTTTCTGCTTTAAAGGATAGAATTTCATTAGAGACTTCTTTGTAATCAAAAAGCAGTAAATTCATGCTTATATTTATATATTTCAAATCACTAAACAGTGAGAATAATACTTTAGAGAAATTATTTCTTACTACTGAACACTCTTTCTTTCAGGTCTGTTAAAACGTTTTTTTTATTGAAAATCATGGAAAAAGCAAACAAATCAGACACATTGTGATAAAAACGCAACCAGTTTTTAGGCCTATATCCGTGTTAAAGTTCCACTCGGTGCTGTTCTCATTTGGCTGTTTGGACATGCTGGGTATTTCAGGGCATGGTGGATCCAGGAGAACAGGTTTCTGTCACGCTGCAGCGGGAGTTCTCAGAGGAAGCACTGAACTCACTTTCATTACCGCCTGCAAAGAAAGAAAAAACCCTCAAGCACATCACAGAACTCTTCAATTCGGCAGGATTTCAGGTAAGTTGTTGTTGCACAGACAGCCTGCAGGTTTCACACTGGAAATGTGGATTTATCGTTTTGGCCATCTTCTCTTCACTGTTATTTAAAAGTGACCAAATCCAGAGTGTTTACATCCATTCATCACCACCAGTGGAGAAAACAGGATTATAGTTACATTTTTTTAGCTGTTCCTCCAGCTGCCCTTTTTATTAAAAAAAAAAAAAAAAAGCCAAAACCTGATCTGGGTGGAAAAAATAGTGATATTCCTCTTAATTTCAGGTCTATAAAGGCTATGTCGACGATCCCAGAAACACAGACAATGCTTGGATGGAGACAGTCGCTGTCAACTTTCACGATGAATCAGGTATCTCCTACATTTCTCTTTGTAAAGATTCCTAAACATGGAACCAGGAAACGTTTCCAAAGCACCAAGATTTTCTGTGTTGTTCTCAAAAGGCAGCAGCGTGAGCGAGCTGCCGCTACAAGCAGGTGATGATGCGGGACAGGTCCAGTGGGTTGACATGGACTCGTCTCTTGCCCTCTACGCGAGTCATTCCCATTTCCTGGAGGGGGTCGCCAAAGAGAGGAAAGCTCACTGGTAACCGACGCAACAAAGACCGGTCTGATGCAACAAAGTAAAGACGAGTACACGCATGTCAACGTCGCCTCACTAATTTATTTAATATAGTCAGATATGATGGTTAAATCCTCATGTGTATTTATTATCCCAGCATGATATATACAGTGTTACTCTGGGTATACATTATGCTACAATAATACTGTTAATATTAATGAAATAAAATGAGTCACTCTGCAGCTTAGTGGTGTTGAGTAAAGATGGAGGACGAAGCTGTCGGTCCTAACAGGCTGTTTCCCGCTCCACTGCTCACACTGATGCATGCCATTTTGCTGCATATATTCATAATTACTGCCACAGACATTAAAGAACAATTCAGTTTTTTTCTTTTACATGTTTTTGTTTAAGCTAGTTTACTCATTTGATTGGTGAAGCTGTAAATTTCTCACATGTGGAATAACCAGTGAGTTCCTACGAGAAGAAGGGAGGATTCTCTGTAATTGGGTTTATGAAGTTTGAACCTCTTACTAGAAAGCCCTAATTAAATTACTGCCGGTTCTTAGAAGGCACCACAAATCCATCCTGTCTGCATTTGCTCTCGTCACGTCTCAGGTCACATCTTTTCCAAGATTCAAATCACTGCATCGACGAGTGAGCAAGTCTTTTTTAATCTGAGAAACTGATGCTCTTTCCGTTTTTGCATCAAAGCTTCTCTTCACCACCACTGGAGCATTTGCTGCACTAATAGCATTTGTTGTTGTGGGAACAGAGGGTGTTCCCTGTGCAGATGATGGTGTGTGTGAGCAGCCATCGTCTCAGTCAGAACCCTTTATCTTGTGTTTTTATTTCAAAAGAAATAAACTCAAAAGCAGAAACAAAACAGCTTTTTAATTCTGTGAATTTTGAATTGTATTCTCTTTATTTGATAAGAGATGTTTACTAGTCTTGGACTGAAATGTCTGACACCAAAAAGCCTCAACCTGCTTTATTTGGGATTAAGTTTTTAATCATTTTATAGACCAAGTTTATTAAAACAATGATTTAAACATGAAATATTAAATGGTCACATAGAAGGAAGAAACAATGTCTGATGTACTCATTTTGTGTCATGTCAATAAAAAAAAAGATATATATATACACGTTTAACTTTTTGAATTTATCTTTATTTATGTTGCTTTTTTCTACCGTGCTCACACACTGACTGTTCTTGCCCCATTTCAAATGACAAGTTTAAACTTTTTTATATTTATTTGTTTTGCAGATGCTTTAATTCAATGTGATTTACAATTTAAACTTGACATGCAGGTTTTTGCTCTGTGGGAGGAACCTGAGAAAACCCATGCATGCATGTGGGAAACATGCCAACTCCATGCAGAAAGGCTGCAGCCGGGATTCAAACTTGCAACGCTCTTGCGGCAAGGCTACAATGTTACCATTCAAGAATGAATTTGTGGTTTTGAATTGCTCACTGAAGTATTTTTTTCTTTAATTTGCTTTAAACCATATACAGGTCCTTCTCAAAAAATTAGCTTATTGTGATAAAGTTAATTATTTTCTGTAATGTACTGATAAACATTAGACTTTCATATATTTTAGATTCATTACACACAACTGAAGTAGTTCAAGCCGTTTATTGGTTTTAATATTGATGATTTTGGCATACAGCTCATGAAAACCCAAAATCCCCATCTCAAAAAATTAGCATATTCCAACCGACCAATAAAAGAAAAGTGTTTTTAATACAAAAAAGGTCAACCTTCAAATAATTATGTTCAGTTATGCACTCAATACTTGGTCGGGAATCCTTTTGCAGAAATGACTGCTTCAATGCGGCGTGGCATGGAGGCAATCAGCCTGTGGCACTGCTGAGGTGTTATGGAGGCCCAGGATGCTTCGATAGCGGCCTTAAGCTCATCCAGAGTGTTGGGTCTTGCGTCTCTCAACTTTCTCTTCACAATATCCCACAGATTCTATAAGGGGTTCAGGTCAGGAGAGTTGGCAGGCCAGTTGAGCACAGCAATACCATGGTCAGTAAACCATTGACCAGTGGTTTTGGCACTGTGAGCAGGTGCCAGGTCGTGCTGAAAAATGAAATCTTCATCTCCATAAAGCTTTTCAGCAGATGGAAGCATGAAGTGCTCCAAAATCTCCTGATAGCTAGCTGCATTGACCCTGCCCTTGATAAAACACAGTGGACCAACACCAGCAGCTGACATGGCACCCCAGACCATCACTGACTGTGGGAACTTGACACTGGACTTCAGGCATTTTGGCATTTCCCTCTGCCCAGTCTTCCTCCAGACTCTGGCACCTTGATTTCCGAATGACATGCAAAATTTGCTTTCATCTGAAAAAAGTACTTTGGAGCACTGAGCAACAGGCCAGTGCTGCTTCACTGTAGCCCAGGTCAGGCGCTTCTGCCGCTGTTTCTGGTTCAAAAGTGGCTTGACCTGGGGAATGCGGCACCTGTAGCCCATTTCCTGCACACGCCTGTACACGGTGGCTCTGGATGTTTTCACTCCAGACTCAGTCCACTGCTTCCGCAGGTCCCCCAAGGTCTGGAATCGGTCCTTCTCCACAATCTTCCTCAGGGTCCGGTCACCTCTTCTTGTTGTGCAGCGTTTTCTGCCACACTTTTTCCTTCCCACAGACTTCCCACTGAGGTGCCTTGATACAGCACTCTGGGAACAGCCTATTCGTTCAGAAATGTCTTTCTGTGTCTTACCCTCTTGCTTGAGGGTGTCAATGATGGCCTTCTGGACAGCAGTCAGGTCGGCAGTCTTACCCATGATTGCGGTTTTGAGTAATGAACCAGGCTGGGAGTTTTTAAAAGCCTCAGGAATCTTTTGCAGGTGTTTAGAGTTAATTAGTTGATTCAGATGATTAGGTTAATAGCTCGTTTAGAGAACCTTTTCATGATGTGCTAATTAATTTTGGGTTTTCATGAGCTGTATGCCACAATCATCAATATTAAAACCAATAAATGGTTTGAACTACTTCAGTTGTGTGTAATGAATCTAAAATATATGAAAGTCTAATGTTTATCAGTACATTACAGAAAATAATGAACTTTATCACAATATGCTAATTTTTTGAGCAGGACCTGTATACTTTTTACTCATCAAGTTACTGAATTAAGTAGAATTATGCACATTGTTAGTTATTAGATATAATAAACAAACTAAACCACAATTATTTTTGTGAACAGACATAAGTAGTTGGCAGATATAATGAAGATTACTGCCTACACATAATAATGTTGAAGCTTATTGCTGTTTTAAAATGTATCACCTATACAAAAGCATTTATAAGACACAAAAAAACATATTGAAAATAATTTCTTTATCAAATTTTCTGTCAGTGTGACAAAACAATCTGCATCAAGAAAAACATATTTTACACATCTTAAATGACTTCTGTCATATAGTTAATTATGTTAATAAATTATTTTCATTTAGACAATCCCAAGTTCACTATTTAGCAAGAAAATGTATTCCACGGATCCAGAATCACGGTTTTGCACTATTCAAACAAAAGACTACATTACCCAGAAGCACGTGGAACAAAAACGTCATAGCTGGCGACGTGGCTCAAATACGTCTCACCGCCCAGCTAGCACCGGGGTTATTCAAACGGACTAACCGGCTGGTTCTGGACCTCCAACGGCTCTAATACGTGATTTTATTTCTAAATTATTTGACTTCACTGCTGTGTCACCATGTCGGGGAAAGTGAAGAACCGCAGCGCTGCTAACGCAGACTTCATAGCTGGCGGTGTCTCTTGTGATGAGCGCATCTTGCGGGACATTCATCAGATATACACGGACTCTGACAGCGGTGAGCTAAATTACTAAAACATTTCTCTCCAAACTTGTTTTAAAACACAGTTCAAGATATTTTTTCGACTAGAGGTTATGCTAGCTAACTAACCAGAACGGGGTCAGTGGGGCTAAGTGGTAGCTAAGTTTGCTAACAGGGATTTTGAGGTTTGGCTGACGTTGCATTAGATCAAAGTTAATCCTGCTAAATTGTCTGCTTTATTATTCTTTATTATGACTCAGCAGGGGGTGGGCAAGATGGTGTGGCTTTTAACCTACCGAGTTTTAACCCAGAGCTTCACCAGATCTGTAATTAATTAATTTTTTTGCCTGATTTCTCTTAAACTAGTAATGAATTAAGGATGTTTGCTTTCTTCTCTCTTTCCTGCCCTCAGGGTTGATTATAGTAGCTGAATCGGTAGGTGTGAAGCTGCTACCACCCAGGAAAAAGATCACAGTGATGCTGATGGGGAACCACTCTGCTGGAAAAAGTTCTTTCATAAACTGGTAAATATTATCTGCTGCATGGATAAAGGCTCACTGTCCTCCTAAACAGTGGATCTCTAGCTTTTGGTCATGTCCCTGGCTCTGGTTAACAGAGTCTACAAACTGTCGTTTTGTTTATTATGATGATTTATGTGTTGCTTTAACTTTTGTTTTGTAATCATTTTGGTCAGGTATGTGGAGGAACACATCCAGCGTACTGGGGTGGCCATCGAGACGCAGGGCTTCAGCTTCATCACGAGCGGCCGTAAAAGAGAATCTCTCACAGTGAGTGCTACGGCTCTTTACCTTTGTGAAAAAGGAGCATTATTGGTCTAAAAGTGACCACAAAAAGTCTAAATGTGCATCTTTTTCCCCAACAGTGGTTATTTTATGTCAAAAGTCCTCTATTTTCTTCAGAGATCCTGTAAACATTGAGGGGTTTTGGTGTTTGCAGTTCTGCTTTACACAAGACTTCTGACAAATGTGTGGATTTTTCTTTTTCAGGGGAATGCAACACTTCATCTGTATCCACATTTCAAGCCTCTGCAG
The DNA here is from genome assembly GCA_006937985.1 of Aphyosemion australe. NCBI lineage: Eukaryota > Metazoa > Chordata > Actinopteri > Cyprinodontiformes > Nothobranchiidae > Aphyosemion > Aphyosemion australe. The sequence goes on along the minus strand of SSNS01000130.1, from coordinate 1,430,559 downwards.
GAATTTAAAGGTGAGGACTACATTTAGAGTAGCCTCAGCCAGAAACAGCCTGGAATTTCCTGTTTTTTGGTATTGTCTAATCCCTTCTAAATAAATGTCTAGGTGTTACAGAGTATCTGAGCACAGAGATCTGCACATCCCGGCAGAAGCGTTTCAGCTTGGTGACGTTTGTCGATTCTCCTGGTTTGGTGGACGGTGACATGAAATATCCGTTTGATGTGGACGAGGTCATCCTGTGGCTGGGTGAGTCGCTTCTCTCTCCATAGGACTGTTGATTCTGACGATAGTTAATTCTTCACTTGCTACTGGTTGTGTCTCAGATTATCTTAAGCGCGCTACAATTCAGCCCCTATCTATTCAAACTACAGACCAGTCTCAAAGCTACCCTTTCTAAGGTGTTAGAAAAGATTGTTTATCTACAACTACAAGAACATGTTGAGGAAAATGGCGTTACTGAGAAGTTTCATTCAGGTTTTAAGCCACGCGACAGTACTGAATCAGCACTTTTAAGAGTTTTTAATGACTTGTGTTTAACAACTGACTCTGAAAATATTGCAGCTCTTTTGTTTGATTTGACAGCTGCTTTTGACAATCAGCCATGGCATTCTGCTTTCTCGGTTGGAGACCTATATTGGTCTCAAGGGCACGGTTCTACAATGGTTCAGCTCATATCTGTCTGGTAGGTTGTATCGTGTGAAAGTTGGCCCTTTCAGCTCTGACGACTCTCCTCTCAGCTGTGGGGTGCCCCAGGGTTTAATTCTTAGAGTGGCTCTTTTTGCCCTGCATATGCTAGCTCTGGGTTCCATTTTCAAAATGCATAAAGTTGCTTTTCATTGTTTTGCAGCTCTGCAAACTTATTTGCCATTAAAGTAGGAGCTGACTCTTGCTTTGCTAACTAATTGTCTGAATGATGTTAAGCAGCGGATGACTTTGAATTTCTTGAAATAGAATGATGGCACTTAAAGTAACACAGAGCAGTTTCCTCTGTTCTACTGGTTGAAAGTGGAATTGCAACTACCGTAAACGACCCTGCAGCAGCCTGCTGTAGCTTGCGCTAACAACGAGCTAACACTGACATGAGCCTTACTAGATAAGCCACAAATCAAAAAAATCCACACTGTTGGACAAAGAATATTATTACTTACAAGTCCAGTAGCAACAAAGCCAGGTCACCATCAGCCTGTGATTTCATAGCCTTTTTCAGCTTCCTCAAACTAGTGTAGGTCACGGTGATGTTTACTCCAGTTTTAGTTCTTTGATTCACCTCTAAAGACTAACAGCTGTAATGCAGGTATAAGAGCGCACCCTACAACACCTACCCGCGCCACAAAACTGTTAAGTGCAGTATCTGGCCAGCAGAGGGCAGCAGAGTGGTGTCAAATATGAAACTGGTCAAGTTTCTAACCCAACAATCACTGAGATCAATGTTAAAGATCTAGCTTAAAGTTTAAAAAATGATTTAGTGTTACTTTAAAATGCTTTTTAATGTTAATGGTAGAGGTTTTTCTTTAAGTTCACCTAATAAAACGCAGATCTTTTTTACACCTAGATGCTAGCTGAGTTTTGTCTTTTAAAGCTGGTCTCAAGACGAGCTTCACTTCAGCTGAAACTCGCAGCTTCAGTTCTGCTTTTTTAACAAGGAACAATTACAAATGTTTATCAGTTTAACATTATTCTATGATGTTCACTTTCAGGGGATCTCTGTGACCTGATCCTGGTCTTCTTTGACCCCATGGGTCAAGCTTTGTGCAAGCGCACCCTGAACATCGTTGAAAGCCTGAATGAAAAACATGGTGAACGGCTGCGTTTTTTTCTGAGCAAAGCTGATGAAGCCGGCGGAGAGTCAGACAGACAGGTAAACCCAAATGTGTGTGTGTGTGGTTAGGGTAATGGTTCATGGATTATGGTGCTTTTTGCCACATAACAGAATGCTTTATAACATTTCTGTTTATGCGCCTCAGAGAGTGATGATGCAGATTGTGCAGGAGCTCTGCAAGCGACCAGGACTCAACAAGTGTGGCTTTGACATGCCCACTATCTACATCCCCAATCCAAACAAGGTGGTAGTTCATCTCTCATGTGTCACACATCCAGATAGTTTAAATTCCCTGACTGATTTTTATTTTTTCGTGTGTTTCTGTGTTCAGCCCAGCCGCTGTGTGAACCAGATCGAGGAAGTTTGTCGTAGCATCGAGAAAACCATCAACCAGACGGTCCAGAATACACTCAACTCTCTGGAGAGGGACTGTGAGATCATCAGTGAGGCCATCACAGATAAACTCAGGAATGACAGGTGAAACCTGCTTCTCATAAGTCATGTCCCAGGGTCTATTCTAGTCAGAAATCAGATAAATATCCATCATTTCTAATGAAACAGTTTCTAAGGAAGATGTGATGCCTGCAGAGAGTGACTTTGACCTTCTGATCACAGACAGACCACTTTTGAAAACCGACGTGCACGCTGTAAGAGCTGCTTCCTGACTCTGCTGGGTTTCAGCGTCCCTCTGGCCATGTTGGCCCTGCTGGTTCTGGGCACCATGTCCCAGGAGCTTCTGGATATGGCGTTGGGCCATCAGGGAACCGAGGCACTCTCCCTCTACCTGGTGAGTGTCCAAGTGGGTGCATCCTCCATTGTTGTTGTTTAAAACCTAAAAATAAATCATGTTTGCTTCTGTCATCATTCAGACTCCTGTAGTGAGAATATTTGACTCCTTGTCTGGGGAGCAGCAGCTTTATGGCTGTGGAGGTCTGGTCCTTCTGTCCTTCCTTCTGCTCATCATCGCACGCTTTTCTTTCAGGTAGGACAGAACTTTCAGCCTGTAATTTATTCTTGGTTTTTATCGGCTGCCCTAGCTTAGCCCGTCCCCAAGTGCATTAAGATCTTGCTTGAATTCCCTCTTGAAACAAGTAGTGAAAATAAATCGCCTGGGTTTATGAGTTTCTGTTAATGTGATGTCTAGATGATTCAAATCCATGAACAACCAAATTATTACGGCTCATAAATAAAATCTAATGTTCATTATGTAAATGAAATGATCTTAAATGAAACATTGGAGGTCTGAAGTCTGTCAAAACTCCATGTTTTATGGTAGAAGACCTGGTTTAGCTGACTTTAGAATGATGCTGCATAAGTTTACTAAGTAGTGACATTTACTCTATTAGGGCCTTCAGAGAAAAGCTTTTCACAATCAGCTTTACAAGTTTGCACTTCTTGATGTAACACTTAAAGGAGTCATCACCTGAAATTTTCACTTTTCCACTTGAAAAAATGTCTATAATGGCTTCCTAATGATTTTTCACTGGCTGAGAACGCGATATTTAAGATTGACGCGTTTGTTTAATCTTGCCTTCTTCAACCAGCTCGCATGCACCCCACGAACACGCGCACTTCAAAACGAGAACTTGAGCTCTGGCCTATATGCCGACACAAAGGTCGAATATAAACAAGTATGAACCAGCAGCGAACAAACCAGTACAACAAAGCTCATTTCATAGCGCGAAACGCATAAATTATGTCTTACCGTTGACGACTCATGTTATAATCCGTGTTATGGGAAACAAAACTCCGATCGGTTTGTGTATTCCATCTTCACAACAGCATAAGAGCCGATGCCTGGCTGTTAGCTTGCTTTGTCCCAACTCAACAACATGCGAGGACGCCATTACGCGCGAGGCGAGGGCTCGTACATACACGGTTAGATCCCGTAGGTCACTGCCAGGTCGGGTTCAGTTATAACTTTTGTTGTTTTGGAGCGAGACGCTGAAGCTGCTTCCTGCTTCCTTCCACCAATCAACGCGCTCCTCGGTCCCGCACGCGTCCGAGACAGCCGAAATATCGCGTGTGATCTCGCGAGAAAATATGCCCTTCACAATAAAGGATTAAAAAATCACATTTTTTATTTATTTTTCCAATACAATTTATTTTAATGGTCTAAAAGATTATAATAGGATGTAGATATCCACGGTATTATAGGTGATGACCCATTTAACAAGTTTCCTGCTTCTCCCTCCTACTGGTTGAAAGCAGAATTACAACTGTCAAACAACCCTGCAGTAGACTGCTGTAGCCAGTGCTAACAACGAGCTAATGCTAACACGAGCCAACTGATACTAAAATAAGTCACAAAGTAAAAAGATTCATACTGTTGGACAAAAAATATTACAAGTCCAGTAGCAACAAAGCCAGGTCACCATCAGTCTGTGATTTTGTAGCCTCCTTTAGCTCCCTCAAATGAATGTAGGCTGCACCAATGTTCACTCTGGTTTTAGCTTTTTACTTTGCCTCCAAAAACATTACTCTTAATTTTTACTTCCAGGTTCTGCCAGGATGCTAACAGAAAAAGCAAAATTCTTCTTCTTCTTGTTCTTTTTACAAATGGTCAGCTAACTGAAATGGCTAACAGCTAGCCTTTATATTAGCTACTGTCACTGTAAACAGCTGTAAAGCAGGTATCCATGCCACAAAACTGTTAAGAGCGGTTCCTGGTCAGCAGAGTGCTGTCAGATCTGAAGTTGGTAAAGTTTACCTCAAGAATCACTGAAACCAGTTTGAAAACAATAGCTTAAAGTATTAAAAACTATTTAGTGTTGCTTTAAGAAATAAAGTCAGCCTTTAAGCCTGAAAGAGAACATCCTGTTAGAAATACCTTTTCTCCATTAAGCTATCTAAAGCTACAGTCCATGTTCTGTTGGATATCTCAGTGTAAATAAATAATTAAAGCTAAATAAACGGATCCACACGACCAGTAATAACGTTGGGGTGGATCTCTTGACACAGGGATGCTGCTCAAATTAAAGCAATTATTAGAGTACCACTCTGTGACTATCTGGTCAGCAGCAGAATCTTGGTAAACAACAGTTTTATTCCACTGACCGCCTCAGGAGATCATCTCTGATGACTTTGATTCTTGGCAGGACTCATCCAACTCTTTCAGGCAAACAGAAAAGGCAACTCCAGGAGAAGCTGGAGTACGTCCAGGATGTGATCAAGACCAAAAAGGTATTGTGTCTGACTCTGAAGTGTTTCTGACACAAAGTGAACTCTTCTGGTTTTTAATGGTTTCGTCTCTTCCTGTAGAAAAAGCTCTATGAGGAATATTTACGTCAGAGTGTCAGCGATCAGGACATGGACTTGTAAAACAACGAAGCACTTCCACTACGACTTGGGACCAGTTTGCCAAGGATTCACACCAGATGCCAAGTCCCACGGACCAGCCAGTGATTTGTTCTTTTTTTATTATGAGCACACGACCCGCTGAGAGAAACCGATCCAACATAGAGCCTTTAGGTTCTTTACAGCCCGTTTACCTCAGTAATACCTGTTACTTCTGTAATACCTGTTACAAACACTACCAGCAGTTGAGCTGAGCTTGTTACTGATGAGTTCTGCTGAGCACTTCAGTGCTCGTATCCTGTGCCTCTGATCCACCAATGATTCATTTTTATACCACTTTACAATAATGAAAATACATTTCCAGACTTTCTACCAACACATGGCACTGACATCATGAGCCACTTTGTATGAACTAGTTTTTTTAGGATATTTACCACATTTTCTACTTTTATTTTCATCTTCTTATCATGTGGTTACAGCTTTGTGATGGTACAGGAAATGTGTGTGGGTTAGGATATATTGGGTATGTGCACAAATCCTGTAGTTTTGATTGTTTATCAGCAATCAGGATTATTGTCTACATTGTGACCATTTTAATAACAACAGAAACTGAATAAATGCATTAAAACTCCATAGAGGATGTGATTTTATTTTAAACTTGATCATTTAAGATGATAAAATAGATTTATAGATGAGATTTTTTTGTTTAATATGATCTTTTCTGTATTTTTAGATACATTTAAGGATAGACTCAGCAGATGAGTGGACACTAATGGCTTGATGCAAATGCCAAACTCTGGTAAAGACATGAATTTAATGTAAATTATCAGAATAGTGGAATATAAAAGAGAGAAAAAGATTAGTTTAATTAGCCACAAAATAAAATATTTAGAGGTATTTGGAGGTTTTATGATACCTGTAATCTATTTGTATTGTTTGCATTTAGACAACATGTCAGATGTATAGGGCTCATTCATTTTACGTCTTGGATTTCCAGACAAAAAGACAGGAATTGAAGTTGGGTGTTTAGGAGAGGAAAGTCGGGACGATATCTAAAATCTAAGAATAGACCCACTTTACGTGGGAAGCTGTAGCCACAAGGACGTCAGGCTAATCACTGTTTTATAACCAAAAACATTATCATGATTTAGAGACTAGCTTTACGGGAAAAGGATTTAAGATGTGCATTACATTTACCTAAATCTAGAACATAGAAAATGAGCGACTATTCTATTCAGCAGAAGGCCAGGTTTCAGTTTCCTGTTACTCAGACTTAGTTTGAATTATTTCACTTGTCAGTTTAAAACTAAACGGTCTTGCAAAGTTGGTTTCAAATTCTGAGCCTTTCAAGTGTCTTTCTGTGTAAAAGTTATGAACAATGAATATCTTATCTGTTGTAGACAGCCCTTTGAACAACCTCAGTATGGAGAATCAGTGATTAGTAATTACATTATATTCAATCTGTGTTTCTTTCAATTCTTTTCTTGATTCTTATGTATTTACAGAGAAGTAAAGGTTTATCTACCTTGATTGTCACTTTCGCCAGTGAAGCTGATACCCTAGACAAGCAAGCGTGAATTTTGCATGGGTGCCTACGAGTCTGAGTTGCTTCGCTCATCACAAAGTTGTAGTTTTGTCTCCTAAAGTTGTTCAAACAGAAGGAACTAAGCCCTGCTGCTGAGTGTTGTGCAAATCGGACTCTAGATCCCAGATCCGACGTCAAAGGGAACATTTTATTGATCTAATTTCAAAAGCCGTGTAAGATCCGCGACAATATGGCACAGCTGGAACGGGAATGGGCCAAGCTAAAGACGGACAAAGCAAAGCAGTGGCAGTATTTATGTGAAAGAGTGGATTTTCACAGTGTGAAGCAGATAGCGGGTAGCATGTATATTTATTCCATACATTTGGTGGGAAAGGTCCTACGTCTGAGAATGACGAGCTGATGCTAACAACGCTCTCAGGTAAGGAGTTATCCAGGAGGCAGCGGTGTAAATGAAGGGGTCCAGCTGAACGTCTCGGCCAAACAGCATGCCCATCTAAATGTGAATAAAAAAAGGTGGGTGGTATATAAAATGTTTTTTTGTCTAGCATTAGCACCCAGCAGCACTTGTGCGGTGACATCAACTGTAAAGTAGTATAGTACTATGAAGTATTTGATTTTAGCATTGCAGAAACCCTTTGTAAGGCTCCACTCACATCAGCCATTAGCTCATCAGTCACGTCAGAATCATTCTCAGTTTCTCCAAGTTGAGGCTGTTCAAATGGCAAACTAAGACCAGTAAGATGTTAATTCTTCATCTCCTGCTCACATATGCACACTTAAAATGATTAGAACTGACCTGAAGTATTGATAAAATGTTTATTTTTTTTCTCTCTTTACATTATTATGTTTGCATACAGGCAGAAAACAACAAACTTAGCTTGAAAAAGATAAATTCATGTCAACATATCTAACGTTTTCTACTTACGATTACTAAATATAAACCAGAGTAATACAGGCACATCAAACTAAGGACAAAATAAAACAGCATCAGAGTACTATGGTGTCAGTACTTGTTGATGATACCCATAATCCTCCAGCAGAGGGTACTTTTGTGTGAGTAAGGACTTGTTTTTGTCACAGTAGAAAACAAAATGTTTGAGGTGATTCAGTCTTCTCAGGAAGGGAGAGTGATTTTCATGTGAGTTCAGCTAGTAGGAATGGAGCAGAGCTCTCACTGTGGGTTAAAAGTTACACGTCAGTCAGAAAGACTAAGAGAAACTTCTTCAACAGCCAAGAAGCTCAGTAACCTGAAAACACCTCAGTATGAATGACAAGTTGTTCCTTTTGTTTTGGCTGTTCTGTAGTATGGAGTCCCATTCCCGCAACTGCAAAAAAAAAAGATTGTATCTATGAGATATGAGATATCTCATAATTATGATATTTTTTACAAGATGAATTTATGGTTTGTGTGAACATTAATATGATTTATTGAAGAACAATGGTCTTCCCTGGGGTGGCCATGTTTCCTTGGAGGCACCACTTGTTGCCAGTGTAGTTATTATGTGGTGTAAATCTTTTATAGTAAGCAACATTCTATATTCCCTTTATAATTTGTAAAATAATAATACCTCATTTAGACTTTTTGCACATGTTTTCTGTAGAGTTCCTACTTACTGACTAGGAGCTTATCTAGTCTTTCCTCTCAGCCTGACTGGCTGCTGCTGCTGAGCCTCCTGGCTCTCTGAACAGGAAGGAGGTTGACGCATTTTCCGTAGGCGCAAACCGGGGAAAGTTGTTTCCTGAAGTTCACACCGTGTTGATACATTTCATACCAAACCCCTGCGCCTATTCAGCATGACTCTAATGGACTTGTAGGAGTTTTTCCAGGCTTCTTCTTCTTCGTGTGTTTGTTTGTGCTGGCCGCTGCCCTGCCTCTGATGGATGGAGCAGTCTGACGGGAGGATGAGCTCCAAGGAGGAAGACTCAGGTACAAACAACCAACAGGTTAAACTTTAATCTCTTTACAAGCGGCGGGGAAACGGTGTTGGTCGCTTTACAAATAGAACCGTGTTTACTTGTAAAGTTTAACTTGTTAAGTGAAACCTGTTGGTAGTGAACGGCCTGTTAGCATTGTTTACCATAGAAATGAACTGACGCAGCTAGCTGCATGCTAACACCTTTAGCATTCATGTCAAAAATAATCGAATTCAAACTTTTAATCTAAATTAAAGTCATTTTGTTACCATATAGTAAACATTTCACTCTAATTACATGAATGTATTCATACATGTCGTGTTTCTTTGTTATATGATGCCCAGTGTTAGAAAGTGTTGTAGTGAAAATGAAATAAAAACTAGCTTTCAGGGTGTTTATTTACTAAAACAACTTTGCAGGAATGTCTAAATACTGGCTGTTCTGAAGGTAAAAGAGCTGGCTCACAAATCACCCTGAAATTGAAAGTATCAGAATGACCTCCTGTTATTTAAATGTTATTACTTCTATCTTTGGCTTTTATGTGGTTGAAGCAGTTTCTGACTTTAGTAGTTTTTTGGTCACTCATATAAAACTTTACAACTTTTAGAGTTTTGCTGGCAGACAGATTTTATGGTTTAAAATGTAAATTTGTAGACAAATAATCTATAATCAGATCGAACCCCCCCTACAGTAAAAGGCTAGTATTCCCAAGTATCTTCCAAAGTATTCCCAAATATAGTTTAAATGTCCTTTTAATGTGAACTTTTCAGATAAAATCCTGCTTCCTCACGCCTAAGTAGGTCAAGAAGAGAAAAATGAGATATGCTATTAAAAAACTATGTTGTGAATATGTTTTTAAGCTTATTAGGGATTACAAGATGACAGAAAAAGCTCTATAGGTCAGTAAATCAGTGAAGATAAGGAACTGAACAACAGGAACAGTTTTTGCTTTTTAGTTAAATGAATATGAAATGGTTGAATTTAGATAATGCACATCTCATCTGTATTTCACTCATATCCTTGAAGTAAATAGAAATATTGCTGAAAAATTATTGGGAAAAATATAGCTGTATAATTCTGATTGCTTGGGTCAGTATAGAAATCACTTATTTAATATGATTATTATTAATAGACCTTATTGATACAACAGTGGGGAAATTCACTCGTTAAGGCAGCACATACACTTAGGAAGAAACAGCATAAGACACAGACGTACAAATGTGCATCCAGGTATTGTACAGGTATTCTTTGACTTGATGCGTTTACGTTTTATTTGAAATCACAGCTGGGAAGCTGCGACATGGCTCATCTAAATAAGAGCTTCAGTGAAATTAACTGATTTTTTTTGAGGGCCAACACTGAAGCTGACATGTTTCGGCTAGGAACTCTAGTCTTCATCAGAGTTGCCGGTGTTGGTGGCGTCACCCCCTTTTATCCGCGGGCAGCAGAGGACGATGTGCAAAGGAAGTGCCATCAGACCATGATGAAGACTGATATTGTGGACACAAGCGGACGAAAGTAGATCCGCTGCTGCTCCACATCAAGAGGAGTCAGTCTTCATCATGGTCTGATGATTTCTGATTATTTAAAGCCCAAATTATTCAGAGTTCACATTTAAATGAGACTCCAGTCACCAGTAGTGGATTAGAACCATTACGGGAGAGCTTTTTTACGACGACGACAGAGCTGCGACAGAGAAAAAACAATAATTGCGTCTGCTCAGGAACGGCACTTGATTGAAACGGCTTTGGCATCAACTTCGGATGATTTAGACTTAAGCTTTTCTTCATGTCATGAGCGCTGCTAGTATTTACAGATCTTCTATGTGGACGTTTTTTACATCCAGAATAATAATTTTAAGTAAATCAGGACATTAAATACATTTAGTATGTTTATTATAGTTTATTTTTTTAATAAACCTAAATTGGTTGAAATTGGTGTTGGCAAAAGTTCTGAGATCATCAGTGTTTGCCCTCAAAAACCAAAATTGGTTCATTTCTAGAAAGAGGCCAGTAGGATTGGAGGTAGACAGATTAATTGACGTAATTGATAAATTCGCTGATATTGTTCACCTTAAAATAATCAACCATTGGCCATGCCTGTTTTAAACAAGAACGCTGTCTAAGTTCTATGTGTTAAATAAATACCAAAATGTACCAAATTTACCAAATAAATGTTTAAAGTGAAGAAATGTTGTCATATTGTTATCTGATAGAAAAACCATATCTAACAAGATAATAAAAAATCAGTATTCTGCTGCCCTGATTTCATCCTTGGACACATAAACCACATTTTAGATGTCTTTGAGGAAACTCTGTAAACCCCGCAGCGCTGTCTCAGTTCCTCTACTAGAGGACAGGATGCATCAGCATTCCTGTTTTACAGAAACATTCATACTATAAACAAATTAGCTTTTCTTTTCTCTGTGTACTTTTGTTTTCCCCTTATGTGTGTTTCTTGATATAAATTTTGATGGTAGGCATCAACGAGCTTCATTTATAAATCCTCAGGTACTTAGAAAACATTTGTTTCTGTAAAATTTGAAAAGGTGAATAGTTTTCATGCATCCTTTCAAAGAAAAGCTAATCTTGGTGACCTGTGTGTTATTTTCAGAGGCGAGCCTGCGGGCCCAGCTAGTAGAGAGCCAGGCGCAGGTCGAACACTGGCAGGGTGTGGCGACCATCTGTGAGCTGAGCAAACAGGAGGAACTGGCAGAGCTGCAAAAACAATGTGATCAAGAGATCCAGTCGCTGCAGGAGGCTCTCAGAGGTCAGTGACTGTGGTTGTTGCTCTGTGATTTTTGCATTCACATGTGCTTAGTAAGCAAAAAAATACACTGCTAAAAAATAAAGGGAACACAAAAATAAGACATCCTAGATCTGAATGAGTGACATATTCTTATTAAATACTTTGTTCTTTACATAGCTGAATGTAAATTATCAATGGAAATCAGATTTATCAACCCATGGAGGTCTGGATTTGGAGTCACACTCAAAACTAAAGTGGAAAAACACACTACAGGCTGATCCAACTTTGATGTAATGTCCTTAAAGGAGTCATCACCTGAAATATTCACTTTTCCACTTAAAAAAATGTCTATAATGGCTTCCTAATGATTGTTCAATGGCTGAGAAGCCAATATTTAACATTGAAGCGTTTGTTTAATCTTGCCTTCTTCAACCAGCTCACATGCACCCCACGAGCACGCGCATTCCAAAACGAGAACTTGAGTTCTGGCCTATATGTCGGCACAAAGGTCAAATATAAACAAATATGAACCAGCAGTGAACAAACCAGCACAACAAAGCTCATTTCATAACGTCAAACGCATAAATTATGTCTTACCGTTGACGACTCGTGTTATAATCCGTGTTATGGGAAACAAAACTCCGATCGGTTTGTGTATTCCATCTTCACAACAGCATAAGAGCCGATGCCTGGCTGTTAGCTTGATTTGTCCCAACTCAACAACAAACAAGGGCGCCATTACGCACGAGGCTCGGGCTCGTACATACACGGTTGGATCCCGTAGGTCACTGCCAGGTCGGGTTCAGTTATAACTTTTGCTGTTTTGGAGCGAGACGCTGAAGCTGCTTCCTGCTTCCTTCCACCAATCACCACGCTCCTCAGTCCCGCGCGCGTCCGAGACAGCCGAAATATCGCGTGTGATCTCGCGAGAAAATATGCCCTTCACAATAAAGGATTAAAAAATCACATTTTTAATTTATTTTTCCAATACAATTTATTTTAATAAAAGACTATAATAGGATGTAGGTATCCACAGTATTATAGGTGATGACCCCTTTAAAACAAGTCAGAATGAGGCTCAGTAGTGGGTGTGGCCTCCTCGTGTCTGTATGACCTCCCTACAATGCCTGGGCTCCTGATGAGGTGGTGGTTGGTCTCCTGAGGGATCTCCTCCCAGACCTGAACTAAAGCATCCACCAACTCCTGGACAGTCTGTGATGCAACCTAGCATTGGTGGATGGAGCGAGACATTATGTCCCAGATGTGCTCAATTGGATTCAGGTCTGGGGAACGGGCGGGTCAGTCCTTAGCATCAATGCCTTCTTGCAGGAACTGCTGACACACTCTAGCCACATGAGGTCTAGCATTAGGAGCCCTGGGCCAACCGCACCAGCATATGGTCTCAGAAGGAGTCTGAGGATCTCATCTCGGTACCTAATGGCAGTCAGGCTACCTCCGGTGAGCACATGGAGGGCTGTGCGGCCCCCCAAAGAAATGCCACCCCACACCATTACAGTGTTTGCGAAAACTTTTCAGCCACGCCTGCGAAACTGGCAGACGTGAGAGTGTCTCACGCAGGACAGCTCACTGTGCCGTGGTCCCTGAAATGCTTTGAAACTGCCCTGGGTGTGGGACTGGCTGAGCCAGTGAGGTGAAGTCACCGAAGCACGGGAGATTAGCTCTGCAGCAGGAGCGGAGCGCGTCAGGCACAAATGAAAGCGAAAGTATGAGCAAACATGAACGATTGTGTGTTAATTATGTTTTTTTTGGTGGCGCCACTTTGAGAATGTTACTGTGGCCGTGTGCAGGACGCAGCTGCCCGGCGGAGCGCATCAGTAATCAGCGCTCTGCCTCTCTCCATCCTCTCTGCCCCAAAAAAGACCCGCTACGCTGAGAGTCCAAATAAATAATGTAATATAGGTAGAAACTGGGTCTTTTTTCGGGCTCCCCCTGGGTGTGTAAGTTGAGGGCTTCCAGGGGAAGCCAACAGTCTGCAATTTGTGGTTTTCAGGAAGTTTATTTTATTTTGGCACGTTCAGAGAAGACACACGGCGTCGGTCATAATGTCCGATTTCAAGTTTTTTGTCGGACATTATTAAATCACGTCGGTAATGTCCGACTGTCTGACGTGTTTTCGCAAACACTGCCATTACTGATCCACTGCCAAACCGGTCATGCTGGAGGATGTTGGAGGCAGCAGAACGTTCTCCACGGCGTCTCCAGACTCTGTCACGTCTGTCATGTGCTCAGTGTGAACCTGCTTTCATCTGTGAAGAGCACAGGGCGCCAGTGGTGAATTTGCCAATCTTGGTGTTCTCTGGCAGATGCCAAACGTCCTGCACGGTGTTGGGCTGTAAGCACAACCCCCACCTGTGGACGTCGGGCCCTCATACCACCCTCATGGAGTCTGTTTCTGATCGTTTGAGCAGACACATGCACATTTGTGGCCCGCTGGAGGTCATTTTGCAGGGCTCTGGCAGTGCTCCTCCTGGTCCTCCTTGCACAAAGGCGGAGGTAGCAGTCCTGCTGCTGGGTTGTTGCCCTCCTACGGCCTCCTCCGTGTCTCCTGATGTACTGGCCTGTCTCCTGGTAGCGCCTCCATGCTCTGGACACTACGCTGACAGATACAACAAACCTTTCTTGCCACAGCTCGCATTGATGTGCCATCCTGGATGAACTGCACTACCTGAGCCACTTGTGTGGGTTGTAGACTCCGTCTCATGCTACAACAAGAGTGAAAGCACCGCCAGCATTCAAAAGTGACCAAAACATCAGCCAGAAAGCAGAGGAACTGAGAAGTGGTCTGTGGTCGCCATCTGCAAAACCACTCCTTTATTGGGGAAGTCCTGCTAACTGCCTATAATTTCCACCTGTTGTCTATTCCATTTACACAACAGCAGGTGAAACTGATTGTCAATCAGTGTTGCTTCCTAAGTGGACAGTTTGATTTCACAGAAGTGTGATTGACTTGGAGGCACATTGTGTTGTTTAAGAGTTCCCAGTGTTTCCCTTCCATAGGCTGTATCCCCCCCTCATTTTCATCCACAAAAATGAATTTGTCACAAAAAAAAAAGAACATATGTCCTCAACAAAATGAACACTGATTTGAATAGTTATGTAAGCCAAGTGTTCAGATGGAGTTTTGTTGCCAGTGATGTACTGCTGTTGTGCCGGGGCACAACCCAAAGGTCTTTGGGTGTTTAGGTCTTCTAAATGGACATACCCTCTTCAACTGACACACTTCATCTTCATCAGAGCTGTGCCCTCCTATCTTTCTCTCTCTCTCTCTGCATCCAGAACCATCTGCTTTGTTCTGTCATAAAGACCTCTCTTTTCTGATGTAGACTTCTCTGAGACGCATCCCTGTCACACTTCCACTTGTCAGCCACTCCCCCTTCCTTCTCTGTGAAAATCAGTGATGTGGCCCTGATACTTTGGTCCCATCCTATCTTAGATCTAATCATGTGGTCCCCCTATATCAATACAGGCTCTAGCATGATTAGGTTCCTTGTGGACTCTGACACAATAACCAGGTGTCAAGAGGTCTTGATGACATGTTGGTCATGTGGTTTCTTCCTAGCTCTCTTTGGTCTACAGGAGTTGTTTCCTCTTTCTGTTCCTTCCCTGGCCACCACACCTACCAGGTCTCCATGGTGTTATCACAGTCTACTTCAAAGAAGCCTCCGCCTTCCACCTTCTGTTAGTCTAGATGACTACTCCTACCTAAGTAAATTATGGGTGACTTGACTCTACGCTGCAAGACCTCAAACTTCTCAGTAAAAATCGGAGACAAACTTTATTTTGTAGTTATTTTTATTGAGCAGAGATCCTCAGGGTCCACTGTCTTGCATGTTTTAAATGACACCTAAAACATGCGGGAGAGCTAACCTCAAGGGCTACCAAAGAGTAGTCTTTTTCTACCCTAATTTTCTCCAAAGATGCATTCTGGGTGGCTGAGTTTGGGAACTCCCATTGGAGTAGAGTCTGTAGTACTCATGATAGTACTGCTTGCTGAGAGATTCATGCCTTGACTTAATAGGGTAGAAGGCCTTTCCTGTAAACATTGCTCAGCTAGTTCTCCATCTCTTCAAATAAGCTTTTTATTGCTACCAAATCTTTGAAGCTCCTGCTGAAGACTCTTTCAGAACTTTTTATAGGACTTTCCAAACTAGGATGGATGGGTATTTCACACATTCAAAAACCAAATGCCTAAAATCTAAACCTTTATGTCTTGAACAGTGGATAGTCTGTTAGTGTGTCTCTGTAGCCTAGTTGAAACGATAGATTTGTAATATGGTTGCAAATATGAGCCCCTTTCAAAGCTATCTTTGGTTGTTCAATCATGAACCAATCAACCTCTCGGTTCACCAGGCGATGCCTCCTTTTGGTTCATTTTTCAAACTGGAAGTGTGGGTGGAGTAAGACTCTGGTAGGGGGTGACTTGTTCTTTAAATTCTGGGGAGCTCAGGTGGAGGTAATTGGACAGGCACAGGTGAGCATGGTTGGTTAAGTAGGTGCAGTGAGGCATCAAAACAGTCATGACATATTGACTTTATTTGGTGGTGACTTTCTTTTTGGCCAAGCTCATGTTGATGATGCATAAACAATTGAAGCCAGCATCACAGAACCAGCAGAGCCTCCAGCCTCACACCTACTCACCAACTCTGCTCCGTGACTACCTTCATTACTGTGTCAGAGACAGATCTGTGGTGGAAATACTTCAAACTCATTTTGCTTTGCAACAGTGAAATGATTTATTGTAGATGTGTTGTGTTTTCAGAGACAGCAGCTCAGTATGAAGCCAGGATAGCTGTGCTGCAGTCTCAGCCTGTGGAGTGGAGGAGATCCAGTGGACAGAACATGGTCAGGACTCATCTGGGTTACGTTTTATAAACATTCTCTGAGCTTTTTGAACTTATTCTTTGGTGTTTGTGCTCTTCAGATCAGTAGCAGGAAGGGCAGGGTGGATCCTGAAGTCTCTGCTAATGAAACGCCGCTCAACAACAGCCTGATAGACGATGAAACGTCATCTCCAGCGGACAGAACACAACTGGAAGGAGAGGGAGAAGGAGCGGCGCTTTCAACAGAGGGCTACTTTTCATTACAGCACTGTGACTCGGCCTCGCTGTCCTCCTTCACGTTAGACACTCCTTCTCTGCCCAGAAAGCTCATCGCTCAGGAAGACACAGAGTCGCTGGTGTCCACAGGGACTCTGGTGCCTGAAGCCATCTACCTGCCTCCGGCCGGACACCGGCTCGTAACTCACAGCGACTGGGATGCACTCAATACACAGGTCGGGCTGCTATCATCTACGTGCTGGAGTTTAGCTTGAAACTCCTGTAAATAAACATTCTCACACACTGAACCTTTTAATAATTTCGGAGTTTGCGTTGGGATTAATTAGTGGTGTTTTGCAGCTGTCAGAGCTGCGAGGGGAAGTGAGTCGTCTGCATGCGGAGAAGGATGAGCTGGAGAGAGAACTGGATACACAGTCCAACCACACACACAAACAGGTGGGAAACATTGCTCTGTGAGTGTGTGTGTGTTTTATGCTGCTTCAACAGACTAACTGAGGCGTAAACACATCTAACTTGGTGTTCAGGTATCCGTGCTGCAGTCTCAGGTCCAGGCCTCAGAAGCTCTCCTTCAGGATTTGCAGAAATCTTTCAGCCAATCTCAGAATGCAGTCCAGAGTCGGCTGGTGGGTAGCACAAGGCTTTTTCATCTTAAAGGAAGACCTTTTGGTTGTTACAGACTTCTGCAGCGATTACAGAATGAACAATATATTTCACATGTTAATTTGAACTGTAGGTTACTGTTTGGCTGAAACTGGACAGATTTGATCTATTTTAGAGCGAAAAGGAAGCAAAAACAAACAGAAAAGCTGATTCAGGAAAACAAAAGGTTTTTATTTCCAACAATGTGAATAACAATAGAGATTCCTTCCCACAACTGAAAATTCACATGCACAATAACTCATTCATCAGTCACATAAAGTCAAATATTCACTCAGTTCTCAGGGAAACTCTAAACACGACTGTTGTTTTCTCTGAAGTTTTGATTATTGTTCACATTTACTTGAATTATGATTCATGAGCTGGAAAACCGACTTTTGGTCTTTAAAGACCAAGTTCACTGAGAAACCGTTTTTTATTTGTTATTTTTTAAATATGATCGGTCACTTTGAGTTTAACATGCAGGCTAAATGTGAAAATAGTCTTCTACCCCTATTTCCTGCATTAGCCGGCAATAGAAAATTGATGGGGAAACACTCGGGTTAGAAAAGCCAGTGAAGTTTACACGTCAAATTGCTAAACTAGCATTCACGGACTCCTCCATCTTGGCTCGTGACGGGGAAGGCTGTTGTGGATTTAGCGTCCAGGAAAGAGCAGATCATGACTCGACTAGTAGAAGCTAACTGTTAGCATTAGCATCTCGACAACATGGCAGAACTCCTTCAGGCTTGTGTTATTTGTGGAGATAAAACATCAATGTTGCAAAGGAAATGGAAAGTCGCGTTGCTGTTAGCCAATCAGAGGTGAGATGTCCAAATTTCAGGAAATGACGAGTATTAAGACTCCAAATCCTGCTGTTTTCTGCTCTTCACTCCTCACTCGCTCACTTCTAGCTCCTTAAACAAGAGCGGCAGAGATTTCTTCCCACAAAGATCGACTCACTGCAAATGTGTTGAAAAAAACGAGTGAACTTGGTTTTTAACACTTGAGTAACGCAGCAGCATAGTTGTGTTTCTTTTATCAGTTAAACTATTTTATATTCCTCTGCTGTTTTTTTTTTTAATATTGCTGTGTATTTTCTCTCAGGTTATGTTTTTGTCTTCCAGTCGGAGTTGTCCCTGTCTCAGAGGAAGATGTGCAGCGAGCTGTCCAGACTGAAAGGAGAAGAGGCAGAGGAGAACGTGTCGGAAAGCAACTCATCGTTCTCCACCACGCTGCATGTACTGTTGGTGTTTCATTTACACTCACAAGTGCTGCAGTAGGGAAAACACTTAGTCACATTAAAACAAATTTATACATTTGTTTGGTGAAATTGTCCGAGCGTGACGGGAACAGACACCTGTTTGGAGCTGAAATTGTATTTATTCGAATTTTACTCATTTTAATAAAGCTTCATTAAGCTTTGATTTGATTCTGCAGGGGCCGCACTGCGAGGAGCGCCTTCGCATTGAGATCGTCAACCTGAGGGAGCAGCTGGAGACTCGCACAGAGGAGAACGGTCTGTGGATTATTTTATCCTGGGTTTGGGTTTTACTTGTGTTTTTTACTATTTTACCATTTCTTCTTTCTTCCTGTTCGTCCCCCCCTGATGCTGCTGATTCAAACACTCAGAGGTTTTAGAGGGTGAGTGAACACCTCACATACAACCTTTAAGCATTTGTATCCTATTGGATGAATAATATCAAAGTAAATAGGTACTTCTGTAAATTGACATCGATGTGTTTTATAATTGTGTCTGCAGTGCAGCTTTCCACTCTGAGGACGGAGACGGAGAGGATTCAGTCTGAGCTGCTGGCCTGTCACACTGAGCTGGACGCCCTGCGGGTGGCGCTCACTCACCTACAGTCCACCAACAAATCCCTCAGCAATGATAAAGTAAATCTGCTGTGTTTGTCCATCATGTGGCTCGTTTGAGATAAACTGATCGTCTGGAATGATAAAAATTACCATGTTGATGATTTTAGTTTTTTTTTTAAACATTAGTTATCGTCACAAATTGGAACAGACTCAATGGTAGCAGAGATCTTCATCAATTATAATTATGACACGTAATTCAGACTAACAGCTGAAGTTAAAGGATAATTACTTAGAAGTGTGTTTTTGTGTGAAGATTAGGGATGTGTATTGGTAAAATTCTGGCGATACGATACGTATCACAATACTGGGGAGACGATACGATATATCACAATATATTGCGATACATTCAGCCAGACGATATTAGCGATTTTTTTAGACTGAATTTATTGTAAGAAAATTCAATAAACAGTCCAAACTGATACGTAACATGTTTAGCATGAGGTATCTGAACCATAACAGAGGGATTTGCATTTCAATGGTGGAAACAAAAAAATAAAAGTAGTAATTAACATCTGCATTATCAGAAGTCATTTTAAAATAAAAAAGGCAGTCTCTGCTGCCCACTAGCGGTCGGCGTTTGAATTGTACCAAAAAAAAGAAAATGCATAAATGTTTGCATGTAAATTCTTCCAAAAATTCAATACACGGCGTTTGAATATCAATATAATATCGCAGGAAAAAATATCACGATATATTGCCATATTGATATTTTCTTACATCCCTAGTGAAGATTATAAATAATACAGTGTTGATGAGCCAACGGCTAGTCAGAAGGGCTACATTTAGACATTTCTGGGGATATTCATGCTTGAGAATAACGAGATAATAATGAGATTATTTATTACTGTGTGTTTTGACGACTGTTTTTAGGTTTATAAAATAAGTTAGTTTTATTTAAAGGTGTTGAATACTCGTTTAATCAATACATTTGCTGCAGTGGTCTCTAGTAGGAATGAATGCCTTGTAAGTCTTACTTGGGGGTGGGGTGTTAATTAAATCACATGATCTGAGGTTAAAGAGGATAAAATATATTTATAAAAACTGAAAACAGCGGGTAATCATTTGTAACGTTTGCACAGGAACACCTAAAGTGCCGCTGTTCTATATGAAGCTCACGGTGGATTTATTGTCTCTGGTTTTCAGGCAGTTCTACACCAGCAGAGTCTGGAGCTGCGAAGCCAAGTGATCAGTCTGCGCTCTCAGCTCGACACCAGCCAGGCTGTTCAGATGGACTTCGTCCAGCTCTCTCAGTCACTACAGGTGTGGTAGAAATCAGCTTCATTATGTATTTCTTTCTCCACCACGTTCCTGGGGGGCACTGATGTTTTAAACTCTGCCCCTCTCCACTCTCAGGTGAAGCTGGAGCTGGTTCGCCAGGCAGAGAGTCTGGAACAGGTGAGGGGAATCCTAGAGGGGGATACTGGTGAGGCTGGTTCTCAGCCTGCTGATGCCTCGTGAGGCTCCAGAACCAAAGATCTGGCGAGGTCGGGCAGAGACTCGGGTGGAGAGACCGCCGGTGCTGCTATAACACTGGATCTGCTTGTGGACATTAAGACCCTCATAGCGGAGGATTTTACTTACCAGTGACAGTTGATTAGTGACCAAATTAACCTTTAATGAACCACTAATACACTGGAGGTTCCTCACACTCTGGAACACATTTCTCTCACTGTGCAACATGAATATACACGTTTATAATACTGACCTGTTCCAGCAAAACACTCAACTCTCCAACACTAACAGTTATTGTTATGCATAAAACAGACTTCTCTCTGTGCAATAATGACCTGCAAAGTGGTGCAAAACAGACGCTCCTAATCACCAGCTTTCACTTAGGATTTTTATGAATTTTTGATAATGTCTATTTTTGGGCTTAGCAGAAACATTGCTATTTTATAACTATAGAAGCTATCAGATTTAAATCTATAATAGGTTATTAAGGTATAATATCTTTATTTGTTTTAATACACGCTGATGAAACAAAGAACGTGTTATTTTTCTCAAGTATTAAGGTCCAACACGATGGTAGTTGAATTCCTGGCTCTGTGTGACTGAACATACAGAAACGTTACTGACCAAGATTCCATGTTTTCTTTATTACACATCTTTATTTTTTTAAGAACAGAATAAACAGAAAAGCTTTCATATACCTTAACTATATATTATTTTCAATACATACAGAAAAAAATTGCAGCATTTTTTGGTGTATTTTCATGATGCCTTTTGTGTCTTTTGTTTTCACACCGCTGGATGTTTTTGATCATGTGACTTGGAGCGCTGTCGTTCAGCTGCAGCGCTCTGTCTTTTCTCTCCGTCCTCCGTGTCTTAGTGCTTCCTTCGCTTCAGACGCTCACTGTCTCTCTTCTGCTTTAGACTTTTCCTGGATGGACAAAGGAAAGATGTTAGTTCTCAGCCAAATCTGAAGATTACCAGATTTGCTTTGAAGGTGTTTTTACAATTTTTACAACGCATCGGGACATTGTGGAGAATACTGTAACTTTGAAGCAGATATTTTTAAGTGTGGTTCTGTGGAAAGGTCGTGAACTGGTTGTAGTTAGCTCTTTGAACAGCCTCAGTTTGGAGAAATGCTATTTTCTCTGACAATGACACTGATGAAAATGTTGCCATACAGAGTTATTTATATAGCCGTTTCTGCTGTAGAGCTCTCTCTTAAATAAGATTTAAAAGTTAATAAAACAATGTTTGCACACATTGCTATGAATATTTTTTAGATTAGAGTTGTTTTGGCTAGCCCATACTTGCATCTCTGCTGAAATCTAAACTGTTTCTCTAAACTGAGGTTGTTCTGAGCTGCCTACAACAGATGATAAATCATAACCTCCCCCTATGTGAAAGATCTGAACTATCCCTTTAATATTTCATTATTCCATAAGTCAAAGCCAAACAATCCCTCAGAGTCAAAATAAAAACCACTCTGTTTATTATTCCCTCTGGATTTTGTTTAAACAGCAATAAACTGAACGTTTGGGATTTTGTATTTGAAGTTTTCTTTCCAGAAGCAAAGAAGAACTGAATCTAGGAACAAAATGCACAAGTTGGAGCCACATGTGCTGCTTTGCTTTAAGCCCCTCCCCTTTTGCACAAAAATAACTATTCAACTATTAATTTTTCTTTTAGATCTGATTAGCTACTTGATGCTAAAAAGTAACCCACACCTGCTGGTGGTGCAGTTTGTAGCAATGATGCCTTGCAGCAAGAAGGTTGCAAGTTTGAATCCTGCCTGTGGCTTCTCTTAGTGGGTAAACAAAGTAGTTGTCACACTCAGATTAGCTTATCAATCCAGTCAGAACTAATCTATTTCTTCAAAGAGCTATTTATATTAAACCCAGCATTGGTTTGTCTCAGGTTGCTTACTAACTGAAAACAAAATAAAACTACATGAAACTTCTTTTGCAATATAAAATCAACACACAGCAGGAAGGAAAACCAGCTAATTAACAATAGAGGGCACAGCTTCACAGGCCAGTGATAAACAGGAAAATAAAATGACTGAATATCCAAAATAAATAAGTAAATAAGTCAGTCAAGTAAAATTTCCAGTGAAACCAGCAGCAGGTTGGGGGGGAGGAGCCATTAAGCCTGTCACAATATTAAAACATGCTTTTTTAAAACTAGGTCAATAAAAATGAGAAAACCGTTGGAAGGCGGGACACGATGTGCGCTCACCCTCCAGATATGTGCGAGCCACAAACTTGAGAAGCTCATCAAGAAGAATAACGGGGAAGGAAAGTTTCAGCACCATCATCCACTGCTCCACGTTCAAATGGGTGAGCTTGAAGATCAACTGCAGGTAAAAGTAATGTTAGACACCAGTTCCAGCTGGAACCAGTGAATCTGTTATGTGAGGGGTTTATGTTGGACTCACAGGCAGGGGGTCAACGTAGATGATCATGAAGTGAAGGGACATGGAGAGAGTCATGGCGCCCATCAGCCAGCCGTTGCTCCAGGGGGGCATCCGCACCAGGGACTGGTTCTCAGACAGGCTGAGTGGAACATGGGTCAGACGGGTGCTCATTAGTGCAGAGTCAGATATAGCATGTTAAAATATGGATGTGCAACAGAAAATATTCCTGTTGCAGATCATTCCAGAAGGATTAGTAACTTTTTATGCCAATGTGCAAAGTTGAAATAGAAATACTAGAATTTCCACCTGAGCCCAAATAGCCTGACTTAGAGCTCAGGGACGTTAGGGTCTAGGTTGTCTGACCCTCTAGGTGCCATCTGAGATTTTTTCTTGATTGAAATGCTCTTTATATATCGATGGCAACCAATAAATTAAATGTTCTGTCAAAAAATGAAACATTTTAATCATCTCAAACATGCCGTTCTGGTGAAACCGTATTCAATCCAATGCTGGTCCCCCTTCTAAATGATTGGATCATCATAACCCATCTACCAACCTGCTCATCTGAACGTACCTAACCACGCTGCACATAACACCCTATTTGTGCACAAAACACTCGTCAGTGGAGCACCCGAACAGGAAGCTAGCTGAGCTGCCTATCATGGACGGAATGTCTCATTCGGTTTGCAGATCTCATGTAAGGAGTTTTTTTTTTACATGTTCTGTTTAGAGTCTGGTTCTGTTCTTGTTGCGAAACATGCTAGCTATCCATGCTAGCATATAGGGGGGGTGTCATTAAGTGAGTGGGAGCGTGCCTGTGTCACAGCTGGTATTGCAACCATCAGATTCTGTGACTCTAGGGCAGTGTTTCTCAACCCTGGTCCTCTGCTTCAGCACATGGCTGCAGAAGCCTGTTAATCACTCACTACTTTGTGTCAGGTGTGTGGCAGCAGGGAAAACACTGGTGTTTGAAAGGGCAGCATGGAAAACATGCAGGGCAGGGGGGCACTGAGGCCCAGGGTTGAGAAACACTGCTCTAGGGGGTAGCCTGAAGAAATTTGTCAGACCTTTAAATTGT
Organism: Aphyosemion australe; assembly: GCA_006937985.1. Lineage (NCBI taxonomy): Eukaryota > Metazoa > Chordata > Actinopteri > Cyprinodontiformes > Nothobranchiidae > Aphyosemion > Aphyosemion australe. Next base: position 1,406,703 of record SSNS01000130.1, on the reverse strand, counting down.
CCCCCCCCCCAAAATGTAGCTTACTTGAGCAGCCTTTTCCAAGAGCAAACTGCACCTTCAACCACTATGGTACATAGGTCCAGAGTGAAGTCCTACCTGTTCAGAGCATTGCACATCTCAATGGTGACCAGCACAGACAGAGCCATGGTCATCGGGGGAGCAGACTCAAACACCTCACAGTGGACGCTAGCAAAGTCCTCATTCTCCTCGCTGCATTGCATAAAGTGAGACTGACAGCAAAAGAGGAAAAAAGAGTGTCAGAAGATACTTCAAAAAATGGTTCTGTTGGCATCCTCTTTCTGAATAGTGTTGAATAAATGAATGACTAACCAGTTGGTAGAAGGTGACCATTGGGCCCTCATCACAGTACAGAAACCACCAAGCAGCTGCTGCCACTGTTGCAGCACCAACATAACCTGTAAGTAAAGGCATCAGGAGTGAGATTTCTACACAAAACCCACAAAAACATCAATGACAATTAAAAAAAAGCATTTTGATTTGGTGCAAAATTCCTAGGAGGTGCAACTATAGCAACAACATTCCTATTGAACAACACTAGAAGGCTCCTGAAGAAACTTTGATGGTCCCTGCCATTTGGTGTTTCATGTCCAGCTCTTTAGTGCAGGTTTATGCTTTAAAGGTTGAAATATAGAGATGCAGGTGCAGCCTTAGCCAATCGGAGAGCTTTATTTCTTTGCCTTTTATGGAGAGCTGACGGGGTCACAAGACAGACTCAGTCAACCTTAATCAATGCGCCTATCCATTTCTGAACAACGTATTGCTCAGTAGAGTCACAGGCAGTGTTGGGTGTAACTCATTACTTTGTAATGCATTACAGTAATTAGCCTTTCGCCGGCCCCGCCCCCAGAACGGCTATTGTCCAATCACACATCATAGCAACCGTTACTATCTGACAACTCCAAACAAAATGATGAAGCTAAGCCTAATTTACTACTAAGCATTAGCCTCGATAGTAGTCGTGTCTCCTTCGTTTCCCTTCAGAACCTCCTCATCGAGCTCAACCAGCAACAGCCAAGCATGAGTGCTCCCCCTGCCCGCAGCTGGGCGGAGGTCCGCCTCCCAGACTATCCAAGACCCTTTTAGATAAGACACACCGTGCCGGCAAATCAGCGTAATATTACCTCAACCGTGTGTCTTATAAACGCACATTAAGCCTTGGCGCAACAGCAGGTGGTGTCATGATCACGTGAGGAATTAATGCCGAGCTCCGGCCGGGAACTAAAAATGAAAGTAAACACGGGCATAAAAAGTTACATTTTATAAACAGACTCAGCTGAGATGATAAACTGAAGCGATGCAGAGCGCTGGGAGCTTTTCTCCGTTAGAGCTGCCTGCAGCTCAGATTATCTGACAGCTGACAGCTCACAGGGACACCGCATCGCCGCCACCGCTCCTCGGATCCACGCGTCCCCGGACGCTGAACCTTCTCCCAAACTCCCAACTCCTTGTTCCCTGCTACGCTTTGCTCAGCGGAGCCGACACTAATGTATCCCTCCACTGCATACTGTAACCCTTTTGCCTCGATCTGGATGATATTGAGGAGAAATAGCTCCAAAAAATGTCGCTGACACGCATCTGTCTACTTCTTTCCATCGCAGAAATCTGCGGAGCTGCAGTATTTGATCCACTTATTGTCGGAGTTGGCAACAGTAACAAAGGGGTGCGGGGCTTGGCGAAAGGTCAATTACATTACATTTATTGGTAACGCAGTAATGTAATGCATTACTTATGAAATTTGTGTAATATATTACTTGTTACAAAGAGAAACCAACATTCGTTTCTTGCATTACAATCAACTAGGCTTGTCTCTTGCTCTCTCCTCTGGGAGAACTCGGAGGACGCTGTTTTTTTATACGTGATGATGTTGCAAGGTTACGTGGACAATCACAAACGGAGAAATGGGAAAAGAGCAACATGGCAGAGGCGATGGAGGGCAAAGCGACTTTTTACGGATGGAAGTATGCACATTACTTTTCCTTTGTTGCAAGAAAGGACAAAAACTTAACAGTTTGTGTAAACATTCTAAGCAAACAAATATTTTGATACTGTGTACCTTGAGGTTATGATAGCATTTTACAAGTTTGCATTTTTCAAGGTGCTTATGTAGCACTGTTGTTAGTGCTTGTTTTACATTTCTTTTATTAAAGAAGGGTGTCAAAAAGAGATCTTCAGTGCTATTGAATGAAAACAAAATTGCAGGTTACTTTCTGGGTGCAAAAATAATCAGAAAGTAGTGTAATTAAGTTACTTCATGAAGTAATTAACTAAGTAGTGTAATATATTACTTTTTGGAAAAGTAGCTTGTAATATGTAATATGTTACTATTTTTGAGTAACTTCCCCAACACTGGTCACAGGTAGCTGGTGCCTAACTCCAGCAGTCACCAGGTGAGAGGCAGGGGACACCCTGGACGTCTCCAGTCCATCAGAGAGACGCATCTAGGGACAATTTAGAGTCTCCAGTCTACCTAACATGCATGTTTTTGGTCTGTGGAAAGAAGCTGGAGGAAACGCAGACATGCATGAGGAGAGCATTCTAACTCCACGCAGAAAGGCTGCAGCCGGGATTCGAACCTGCAACCAAAAGTCCCACCTAAAGTAATTATATGCTGCTTTTTTTGTATTTATATTATATGACTCAGTTGCAATGCATTAATCTCTATGCATTTCTACAGCAGTCACCATTTAGAGATGCTGTTGTGATGAAAATGTCTTTGTTTCACTTTAGGAGTGAAACATTAACCTCTGAAACACTTTTTTGAGTACAATGCCATAAAAACAACTAGAAGGTATTAATATAATGAATTGTCAACAATCAAACCAAATCACAGATAAAGCGGTGTAGAAACGTCAGTGATTGGTTAAATTCAGACTCTGCAAGGATAATAAACTCTAATGCAAGGGATCAAATGAAGGAAGTGGTAAGGACCTACCTCCAATAGCTAGATACCTGAAGAAGAGCCAGCCTGAGATGAGGGGCTCTTTTGGGGAGCGGGGAGCTTTGCCCATGATATCCAGGTCAGGAGGATTGAAGCCGAGTGCAGTGGCAGGTAGACCATCAGTCACAAGGTTAACCCAAAGAAGCTGAACTGGGATCAGAGCCTCTGGCAAACCCAGAGCAGCAGTCAGGAATATACTGAAGGAGTGAGAAAGGGTAAATTAATGCCTTGAGTAATTTTCTCATGACGTTTCCTTATGAAGGCTTAAAGTGATGTGCACTCACCAGACAACCTCGCCTACGTTGGAGGAGATGAGGTAGCGGATGAACTGCTTCATGTTGTTGTAGATGGCCCTGCCCTCCTCAACAGCAGACACAATGGAAGAGAAGTTGTCGTCAGCCAGGACCATCTCAGAGGCAGACTTGGCAACGGCAGTGCCAGAGCCCATGGCGATGCCGATCTCCGCCTTCTTTAAGGCAGGGGCATCGTTCACTCCATCACCGGTCTTAGTGAAAGGTAGATGGACAACAGAAAGGGTGAGTGGATGAGTGGATTCGCCTGAGAAGTTTCATCAAAAATCTTCTCACCATGGCTGTAATCTCATCAAAGCCCTGCAGGAACTCAACAATCTTAGACTTGTGGGATGGCTCCACTCTAGCAAAGCAGCAAGCCTTTCGGACGGCGTTCTTCTGGTCATATGGAGAGAGGTCATCAAATTCCCGGCCGGTGAAGGCCTTGCTAGTGACATCCTCATCCTCAGAGAAGATTCCAATGCGTCTGCAGATGGCTACAGCCGTACCCTTGTTGTCGCCTTGAAAAGAGGACCAGAAAAGACGGTTTAGTTGTTTCTGTGTGTGAGATTGGGTTGATGTGCACAAGACATAACTGACCAGTGATCATGATGACACGAATACCAGCAGCCCTGCACAACTCGATGGAGCTCATGACCTCCTTACGAGGAGGGTCAAGCATGCCAACACAGCCGACAAAGGTCAAGTCCGTCTGGGAACATGAAAAAAGACGTGTTCAAATATGAGCGGCACAAATCTGTAATGTGCTTTAGTTCACTGACCTCATATTCTGCAAACTGGGTGGAATCTTCCAGGTTCATGTCTTCTTTCTTTGGAGGAGTGTCACGAGTGGCAAGTGCCAAACAGCGGAGTGTGTCCCTACCAGTGCCCCACTCCTTAATGACTGACAGGATTTGGTCTTTGACTGAGCTAGTGAGCTGCACACGATTGGTTCCCACGCGAACATAAGCACAGCGATCGATCACACCTTCTGGAGCACCCTGACGACACAGTGAGGACAATCATTTAATCTGGTTTTCCTCTTATAACTGCAATAAATGTAGCTTAAAGTTCATGTGCATAACATTCCTAAAAACAGAAACATAAATATTTGATTAGAGTTCCTTTAGTTTAGAGCCTTCTAAACAGTGCAGCATGTACGTCCAGGAGGCATCCTAACCAGATGCCAGAGCCACCTCAACTGGCTCCTCTCGATGTGGAGGAGCAGAGGATCTACTCTGAGCCCCTCCTGGATGACCGAGCTTCTCACCCTATCTCTAAGGGAGAGCCCAGACACCTTGCGGAGAAAACTCATTTCGGCTGCTTGTGTCCGCGATCTCGTTCTTTCCGTCACTAACCAAAACTCATGACTTTAGATGAGGGTTGGAACATAAATCGACCAGTAAATTGAGAGCGTCGCCTTCCAGCTCAGCTCTCTTTTCACCATGACAAACCGGTACAACGCCCGCATCACTGCAGACCCAGCACCAATCCACCTATCAGTCTCGTGCTCCATCTTTCCCTCACTTGTGAACAAGACCCTGAGATACTTAAACTCCTCCCTTGCGGCAGGACCTCGTCCCTGACCTGGAGAAGGCATTCTACCCATTCTACCCACATGCAAACAAAACTTTTGAGGAAGTAATCACATCATGTTTGTTACTGACTACATGTAAATGTCCCTTCTCTTCACATTCTGTGTCAAAGACTTACTTTAACAAACATCTTATTCCCCACGGGAGCTTTGGCTGACTTGGCCGGTGAGCAGTAGACCGACATGGACTTTCTGTCTCTGGAGAACTCCAGAGTAAACTCCTTCCTCATCAGCTGTTTGATCACCTGATAGAAAGTGAGAAGAGGTCATGTAGGAGGTGGTTGTGTGGGTCACTAATAGAGCAAACATCAGTAAAAAAACAAAGACTCTTCATGGAATTACTTTCTCTGTTTGCAGTCTAGTGACGAGCAGGTGCTACAAAACAATAATTAGCCACTTTTATTAAAACAGCAATCTGGAGTTATTCCCTTTCAGGAATTCTGTTAGCCTGGCAAGCCATAAATATAAACCTGCAGAGCAAAATCGTTTTGCTTTTACTATGGTTGGTCTAGATTTCTAGGTTAGAATTATGTATCATTTTTTATAAATCTGTAAAAGTCAGTCTTATCCTGTACTGTGATATAATGTAGGCCAGTGGTTCCCAACCTTTTTTTAACGAGGACCTCTTTTTCTGTGCTCAAGACAAGCAGGTAGAGGTCTAAATGATTCCTGGGGCGCCAGTCCCTAGGTGGCGTTGATGGACCCTTTTTAATCAATCTTAAGACTTCTATGGAAATGCCACATACAGGTGCACATTCACAAACAAAAGGCGTTGTTTCCAGCTGTCATCATCATGGAACTAGAAGACGGGCTTATGGTGCAATTAATTTTTTCTGCCTCTAGAAGGTGCCATTTGGGAATAAGATGTTTGCTTTAACACCTTCTTTTGGTAATATTAACCTTATTTTGTATCAGAAAGGTGAAATCTATATTTGAAAAACAGAAAGCATGACGGTAAAGCCTGGGACACACAGGAGACAGACGCGCTGCGCCACGGAAGCACCGCGGTTTTGGGAAGTCAAATGGTCACACAGGAAGCGCCGCACTGCTGAGCGCTTCATGGAAAGTCACGCGATAGTCACAACATCACGCGGGACTTGAGAACAGGAAGTGGAAAGTGACTCTTTTGTTTATATGTGATCAGACTTGCCGCTGTGTTTTGTGAGACTAATTCATTAAAAATGGGTAAGTACGCTATCTATTAGGATCGTACAATATCTTATGCTTCCCGACTTCAACAATAAAAAGCTCCTCGTCCATGTTTTGGCGTTTGGGTTTGTGCCGTAAAGCCGTTCCGCGTCATAATGTCTGTTGTTAAGTACTCCACATTGTTTTAAAAAGCCGCTCCACGGCGCGCTGCGGCGCTTGAAATAGAACTGGCGCCTATCTTCAGTGCCTCTGCACGGACCGGCGCTTCTGGGACGCGACGCTGCGCTCCCCGTGTAGCCACTCTCATGGCTTCTTTTCAAAATGACGGCGTGGGCATGACGCAGCGCGTCTGTCTCCTGTGTGTCCCAGGCTTAAGGGTCATCAGTGAGCCAGGCATAATAATCCTTCAAAAGGATGGAAACTGATTAATTTTTTAATTAATCTTTTGTAGATGAACTCACTTCCTTCTTCATAAAAACATTTTTGGACTTACAGAACAGCAAGTGTTTGCTCTTTCCACCTTGGACAGACCGCGCACTTCAGTGTTGAAGACGTTCATCTTTTCCACCAAACAGCACAGGGCCGTCTCTGTGGCCTCACCCACTTTCTCATATATACCCTTGGACTGCAGCGTGGACAGACAGAAAAAGAGGCATAGATATTCATTTCGCAGCAGTCGGCTGCATGTAAACAAACAAGTGTCATCCATATATAAAAGCTGTGAATGCTCTGCTGACCTCATTGTAGTCCAGAGATGAGTCATTGCACAGAGCACAGATGGTTGCCAGCTCAACCAACCCATCATACTGCCCACACTTCACGTGTCCACCATTCCTTGTGCTGGTTTGAAAAGTTAGAAAAATGTTTCTCAACTTGAACGTTTGTAACAGATCAGAGACGAGCTCACAATGTTTTTTGATGTACTACTTACACTTCTCCTTCAGGGGTGTACTTTGAGCCTGAAATGTCAAACTGCCCAAGGGTAACACTGTCACCTTCAACCTTATCAATGATGAACATCTGGAGAGAAATGAGTTAAAGCGAGTTTGTTCTAGTTTCCATTTACCGTCTCAGTTTTGGTGTGATATTTGTGGATAAGACCAACCTTGGTGACACACATCTGGTTGGTGGTGAGCGTGCCAGTCTTGTCTGAGCAGATAACGGAGGTGCAGCCCAGAGTCTCTACAGAGGGAAGGCTTCTGACGATGGCGTTCTTCTTGGCCATACGACGCGTTCCCAGAGCCAGACAGGTGGTGATCACAGCAGGCAGGCCTGGAAGCAGAACACAACATGGAAAACTTTGTTGCTCTTTGGGCCAAACGAAATGAGAACAATAATGACAAGACAACATGTGAAATGACTTATTTTGTTAATTTGAAAGTGTTTGACCATCTTCTAAGAATTTAGATCATCATGAAAGGTACATGGAAAATTAGCTCTATATGAAGAGAACTCAATGAAAAGATATATATATATATATAATCACATATAGTCTGGATTATGGCCCAACATCCAGCTGCTACATTCCCCCTGCAGTTAGTGCAAAGGTATTGGGCTTGTGGTCTTTTTGGTTTTTAGATTTTCTTGCATAAACCTAAATAATGGAGACAAACAACAATAAAACTGAACAGATCAGTCTGACAAGCGCAGTTATTATGAGACAAGAAGGTTCAGGGGCCTCACTTATAAAACGTTTCGTATAATTCTTACTAAAACACTATTTAAACTCAGCAAAATAATGTACAAATTAGTTTTCCGACCTATGAAACACTTCTTATGCACAGCTGCACACAATTCCTGCTTTATAAATCACACCCATCCTAGAACCTTTCTCAGGTGTTTTGAATCATAGATGCCTCCTACACACCCACTTTCTACCACAAATGGTCAATGCAAAGCAATTTATGAATACTCTGCATGTAAATCGTTGATGTCATCCACGGCTGTGTTATAGTCCTCAGGGATGACTGAGATATTCCACATCTAAGCGTAACATTAAAGGAACTAGAGGCAGGAAAAAAGAAACGATGCTCACGAGCGACGCGCCTGGCTCTGCGAGTAACTGCAGCCCAGCACGGGAGCGTGCACAGACGGCTATGTTACACAAACACAAAAATATCATTACCTGACCCTCTTCACACGCTCTCCGCCACACCTCCAATATCTCACGCTGAAAAGGCAACTCCCCGCCGCTCTCACGGACAATATTGCGGCGAAGCAATCCACGCTGCAGCCCTGATCACAGCTAATGCTACTACTGTAGCATGATCACAGCTAATGCTACTGCACGCTAGCTCTCTCTGAGTCATCGGTGAGGTCAGATCATTGTCATATCATCTCTAAACACAACCTATAATGTTTCTTACCTGCTCACTAGGAAATGAGCCATGGCAGCATCCTTTTTGAGTCCCAGATATAGTTGAAGCAGCCTCCATTCGTCAATCACGTATCCGATATAGATTCAGGTCCCTGCCTGTCTTTTACCATATTTGGTTTTTGACTCACGAGATGCCGCTGAATAAACTTCCTTTGTGCCACGCTTGGAGTTTGGCGGTTGGCAAGCAACTTAAGGTGCAATAGCGCCACCTACCGATCTGCAGTGTCGAACACATTTTCTTTCTGTTTTGAAGCTGTCGTGAACGCGCAAGCAGTGTCAATTGACGCCACATCCGTAGGGCAGCGCGGGAAATTCGTGACCGAACTGCAGCGCATTTTGCAGCAAACAGCCTGTTCAAGAAAATGAAACGATACATGGGTGGCCTCATTCTTTTTGGTTTATAACGCTTCATCACCCATTAGCTTTGAAAAAATGAACATACATGTTTAATTTTTTACAGATTTTTTAAAGATCCTGCCTCTAGTTCCTTTAAATGAAAATATTTAATTTAACCCAAAGCCCTTTAGGCTGGAAATGACATATATTTTTCATCGTTTAGAAAAAAAAATCAGCCCGCCTGTTGGCCAATTTCCCCAGGAACGAGCTGGCTTACGGAAAACTGAGAATTTTAGTCTCATTGCTGCACGTAAGTCAGTTAATGCACGAATAGGTCATTTGAAGACGTACATATGAACGCAGTGTGATATCTTTAAAACAACATATTTTAATTAGGGTTCTCATTTTCATTCGCAAATTCAAAATGTGTGTGTGTGTGTGTGTGTGTGTTACAATCTCACCAACTTCGCTGCCAGGTTTCCACGTCTCCAACATGTTCTTATGCCGGGTCAGAGTGTGCTTAAAGTTGCTAACCATTTTCCCGTCAAACTTTTCTTTATAAATCTCAAAGTTTGAGCGGAAAGTCCCTTATGCAGTTTTCAGACCCCGTTTTGTGTGTAAGCAAGCTTTATAAAAGAGACCCCTGGTCCAGATAACCCTAAACCTAACTGACAAGATCCAAACAGAATCAGAAAACCCCGCGTGAGCCTTTAAAACACAAGTTAATCTCTGGGGTTTACCTTCAGGGATGGCAGCCACGGCCAAAGCCACAGCAATTTTGAAATAGTAGATGGCCCCACGGATCCAGGAGCCCCCATGGACGGGGTCATTGAAGTGGCCAATGTTGATTATCCACACGGCCACACAAATGAGGGAGATGACCTGCAGGAGAGCGTCATTGGTCAGACGTGGCTCCCAGTTTGGATTTATTTTGGATCATCTCAAGGTTCTGAACTTTTGTTTTAGGATTAATGTTCATGCATTAGACTTTAGACAACACAGAATTCATCTCTTAAAGAACTCCGCAATGTCCAGTTCAGTCTGAGTGGTCAAATTATTCTTGCCAAAGAAATGAAAAAAAAAGCCATAAAACTGGTTCTCTCAGCATATATTCATATTTTTTTTAAAATTGGGGGGAATTTAATTATTTTTCTGCTGCGTCTGCACCCCTCATCCACATGAAAATGCTGATTTTGAAAAGAAAAAAAATAGAAATAGTTTGAATCTCATTTTTTGCTTCATCATTGAAAAAAACAAAGACCACACTAAAACATGCACCCCCTGGTGGCAGGTTGCAGTAAAATGTTCTAGGTCCCGCCCCCTCCATGTAAACAAATGGGACATAGAAAATGAACTGATGGGTAACAGCCATCTTTGTTTTTGCAGGTGATTTTGACAAATTCACATTATTGCTACCCACTGACCCAACAGTGATCTTTCTGCAGCCCTATCTAAACGTAAACATATTTGTGCATTCAAGGCCTCAGCAACTGTTTGTGTTCACCTCCACCTACTTTAGAGAGCTGTTCTCCAAACTCATCCAGCTTCTGTTGCAAAGGGGTCTTCTCCTGCTCGGTCGCTGCCATCTGGTCACGGATCTTCCCAATCTCAGTGGAGACTCCGGTTGCAACGGCAATGCCGGTGGCTTTACCGGCAGCGATGTTGGTGCCCTGATCATGAGATACAGAAGAGCTCTTCAGCTGCCAGGGACCTAGCTGCTCAAACAACTATGAAATGAATCTGTCCTCAAATGAATCAACTGAGATGTTGAATAACATCTTCAAGGCAGGTTATAGAGGCTGGGATTATTAGGATGATAATAAAAAAAGCTTCTGAATTGACGACTAATGCTCACAATTATTCATTATTAATGTCATTGATATCTTCTTATTATGAAGGTATAATGGAATGAACGCAGAGAGAATGAATCAGGTCAGATATGATGGAGTCTGCAGAAGGAGGACTCACAGAGAACAGCATGTTCTTCTTGTCCTGGTTGACGGCCCGCGGGTCTGGAACTGCATCAGTGTGCTTGATCACGCTGACGGACTCTCCTGCAGGTGCAAAGACAGGCCGGCGTGGTCAGGGGAGGGGACACACACCAAAACCACACATATCTGTGATTAAAACACACCGGTGAGAATGGACTGGTCCACACGAAGAGTGGTCGACTTGATAGAGATGATCCTGATGTCAGCCGGTACTTTGTCACCAACTATCACGCACAGACGAAAGGCACAAAAGCAAACACTTTATTCTCCTAAACCGTACGGACTGCTTTTGATTCGATCTATTTATTTTGCAGCTTTACAGTTCATAACAATGTGACAGCAGCTTTACAGCTGAATGGAGGATGAAGGGGCACAGGGTTGATTGACTGGTTTTAGCACTCTGGATGGATGGTGTTGTTGTTGAAAGCTGATCCCACATTGAGAGCAGGAGAGAGAGGGAGACCTTGGGGAGATCATGAAATGAAAGGAACAGGTGGACGTGGAGAGACAGAGGACCGAGTCGATTACAAGTGCCTCCATAGCCAGGCTCCATGTGTTCTTTTTCTCTGGTAGAAGGTGCACTCTCCACCCCTCTTCCCCTGTGATTGCCTTAAAAGGATGGTGCCAGTTTTCATGATCATTGCATGACAACACATAAAAAACTAAAAACTAGCTTGATTCCTTTTTATTACCAAAGCTAAACAACTAATAAAGGGTTTTTAAAGTGTGAATACTGGAGCTAACCATTTAACTTGTCAGCTCTAAAGGCCTGAACATAAACTTTCATCAGGATTGTGTAAAAAAACTCAGGCTGTCTATCAGCGCCTCTGCTGCTTGTTAGGGGCGGTCAGGGCCGGCCCAAGCCTTTGTGGGGCCCTAAGCAGGTTTTTCTATGAGTGTTATTTAATTGTTGTATATTAATTAAAATATCTGAAAGTAACCTCAGCAGACAAACACTGAATTTACCATCAACAAGCTAAGTATACTATTTTTTGTTCTTAAACAACACTTGTGTATAAAACGTGCAATCACTACAAAATAAAGCCAAAAGGCATGATATGACACAAAAGACGCTATACAAAATAATATATAAATTGTTTCTATGTGTTTAATATCATTTAGTTTATATTAATAAAAGTTATTAAAAAACTTTCTCATGCTATCTTGGTGCTCTTGGGGGGCCCTGGTGGGGGCCCCAAGCAGTTGCTTAACTTGAGTATGCCTAGGGCCAGCTCTGGGGGCGGGAGTCATTTTGACCATGGTTACAAATAACTTGTTTAATTTAAAAAAGCCGCCTCCCTGAAGAGATTTAATTTGAAAATGACTTGTAAAAGATCAGTGACGTTCCCTGGTTCTTCTATTCATGGAGGAACCTCTGCCTGCCGAAAGTGAAGCCAACGTAGAAATGACAAAAATTGCGATTCCCCCTTCATCTGCTAGGGTGTGGCTCCAAAACAGAGCAATTTTCCCATCGACTCCCATGTTAAAAACTTCACAGCAGAAATAAACACGTTTACAGTCTGGTGCAAAAAATGATTTTAAGTTAAATAGGTCATCATGACAACACTGAGGGGGGTGAATTTTTTGTTGATCATCTGTTTAGATGTAATTAAAGTTTAAATTATGAATTATTAGGGGCGTGTCCTTCTGTAGTGCCTTCTTAAGGTTCTACATCCCCCCAAGGCGCTTTACAACACAATCAGTCATCCACCCATTCACACACACATCCACACGCTGGTGATAATGAGCTACAATGTAGCCACAGCTGCCCTGGGGCACACATGACAGAAGCGAGACTGCCAAACACTGGCGCCACCGGTTCCTCTAACCACCATGAGGCATCAGCACTAGCGGCTTGACCCCATGTTTGCTCCAGGAAAGGCCTCTGCCTCGGCCCCACGTTAAAAGTGTTACAGCATAGAAGGCAGAAGGTAGCAGAGTCGCTCAACAGAAGTTTTCTGGCTAAAAGCACTCGCCGACCTCCGTTAGCTTCGGCTCCGTGTTTGATGGATGTCAATCGTCCAATCGTCTGCCACCAACCTCACACATTTTCAGATTTTTTTTCCCAGTTCTGGTATCACTTATTCTGCTGTTCTGCTTTTTATCATCTTCATAACTTCCACCTTGTTTCTCTTGTATAAATAATCTTTTCTTGTTTCTTACTCTACCTTCCTCTCCTGCTCCTCCTCACCTTGTCTCACCTCGCTTGAGTTTTTGCATTTTGGATTTCTGAAGGATTTTTCTGTTTAATGAGATTCTAGCTTTTCTGCTTGACTCCTACACGACCTTAAAGCAGTGTAATCAGGACAGCTGATCTTATTACTCTGCAGAATATGATAGCGGATTCCTGATATTTTTCTGTAATATCATTTGAAATTAAAAAAGAAATGCTTATGTCCCTGGACTTACTGAAAATTTGCCTTGATGCTATTTGCATCAGACCAGGTTAAAGGTGTCCTACATTTCTCATGCTGAAAGTTATTGTTCCACTTTTGTAAACAATCTGCATTCAAATTTTGTTCCATAGTGTTGATGCTAACTGGTATAAACTTCCATCAGGTCCATGTGTGACATAATATATTTTTTTACTTCTGTTTTTTTAAGGGTTAAAGGGGTCTTTCTTACCAGAAACCTCCACCACATCCCCAGGAACAATCTCCCTGGCTTTGATCCTCTGCACGCTCTTCCTGTCCGCCCGGTAAACTTTTCCCATCTCAGGTTCGTACTCTTTCAGGGCCTCGATAGCGCTCTCTGCATTTCGCTCCTGTAGCAAACATTGAAACACACACATTTTTGTCTAATGCTACATAAACATTTAGTCACATGTTCTAAAAAAGTTCTGCTTAAATTTTTGAGAAAGATGATGAAAAACCAGAAATAAAGCTTGAATTGACTTAGTTTCATTTATAGTCATTTTCATTGTTTTCTTTATTTTCCATGATGTATTAATGCATTCTTTTATTACCAGTGAAGTTAAACTGAACTGTGTTGGTTTACCAACATGGGAACAAAAAAAATGGCTATTTTCTAATTTTTTTTGCTCTTTTAGATGTTTTTTTTACCACACTATCACCAACGTTAAAAACCTGGTTTTTCATAAAACACGGAAGTATAAATCACATCGGTTTTCGTACCTGCTCTACTGTGCTGTATGCAAAACTTACCGTTTGCATCATTTTGTGCTGCCATGTGGGGGGGGGGGGGGTCTCTACTGCCTCTATAAACACTTCAAATCTGATCATCTGTTTTCTGTGAGTGTTTGGTTTTAGGAATTATGTGCCTAAAATGAGCTGTTTCAAAAAGTCCCTGTTTGTGACATCACAAACAGGTAAAATAGAATAGAACCACCTCTTGTGTGCAAAAGCGCTGCTGGTGGAGGAGCAGCAGCAGTGGGCGATGGGTGGGCATGGGCAGCTCCATCTTGTTTTCTTAAAGGCCAAGTTCACTCATTTTTTCAATAAATTTGCAGTGACCTCTAGTATAAACAGATGCCTTATGAGTTGATCTCTGTGGGAAAAAATGCTCTTGCGTGCCTGTTTCAGGAAGTAGAAGTGAGCCAAAGGAGAGGTGAGCAGAAGACTGCAGAATTTGGAGTCTTATTTTCTTAAATTTGGACATCTTGCCTATGATTGGCTAACAGCAACACGACTCTTTCACTGACTCAGTTTTCTTTGCAACTTTGATGTTTTATCTCCACAAATAACACAAGCCTGAAGGAGGTCTGCCACCTTGTTGAGTTGCTAATGCTAACGGTTAGCTTCTACCAGGGCTGGACTGGGACAAAAAATCAGCCCGGTTCTGCGTTTCTTCTACGCAGCAAGTGATGGAGGGATATCCAGTCTCCCCGTTCTGTTCTCACAGGGAAATTTTCAGATGAATCTGACGCGCGGCTGAACTGAATTTAAACACGACAAATGTTTTAAAACAACAATCCAAGGAAGTTCTGAGTGGCGTACGGCCACCTGTGCCTTTTCTTCTCTTGCTAGTACTCCAAACATTAGCGCTGCACTAAAGGCTTATTAGCTTTCACCCACTAAAAAGTTAGCTAAACTAGAAGTTTTGTCGGTGATGACGTCTATGAAAATGATTGGATGAACTGATTTCCCAGTGGCTAATTCAAGAAATAGGGGTAGAAGACTATTTTCACATTCCGCCTGCATGTAAAACTCAGAGTGACCGATTGTATTTCCAAACTAACAAGTAGAAAACTCTTTCTCAGTGAACTTACTCTTTGTGAAGCGATGCTACATATATAAGAACTATCTGGATAACTACTGTCAAGCACATTGGATAGTTTACCACAGTAACAAATGCCTCAGATTGAACCAGATGAGAAAAGAAGTCCCTCACAATGAAGTTCAGGTCAGTCGGTGGTTACTTCAAAGGCTGACCCCCCCTACACACACACACACACACACACACACACACACACACACACACACACACACACACACACACACACACCAGGTCATTGCTAATAGTCCTGTACTTGTGCTGTGGGCTGTAAAGACAGGACATGTAGAACCTTTATCAACTCTCCCCTCCCTCCCCCAACCCTCTTTGCTGACTTAACCTTTGACCTTTTCATCTCACGCTGACGTCATTCTCCTCGTTCTGGCTTCCCCTGAACTTGAAGGTCCTGGCTGCAGCTCTGGTAGGAGCGTGTGCTCTCCAAAAGGACACAAGGCTCGAACAGGTCAGCAGTGTTAGTGATTTATTGTGCGTGACTGTTACTATGTTCGAGGGTCTATTTAGGAGAGTGTAAAACACAGCGTACACGTGTCCTTGTGGCTGTAATTGTTCCTCTTGATGCGTGTGTGTTTGAGTGTGCACGCTCACCAACCTGCCACACCCCAACGATGGCGTTTGCAACAAGGATGAGGAGGATGACGAAGGGCTCGACGAAGGCAGTGACCGTTTCTTCACCTTCCTCAAACCAAGCCAGCACCTGAAACACACAGACCAAACGAGGTTTAGAACATGTTTCTTCTCAACTGATTAAACTTTACAATAAATGTTTGTGCCAGTCTGAAAATTAAAATGACAACAGTGATGAGAAATGCTAACTTGGGCTTGATATTGAAATTAGGGTTTTGGTTGAAAAATTCAGGACCTGAATAGATATTTTGTATCCATTAAAGCAATGTTCTGTGAAGAGATTGTGAAGAAAACAATAAAAATGTGATGTTTTGTAGTTAACCTTCTGAAATGCCTCAGTTTGGAGAAACAAAGGTTAGCTCTGACCAGAATCACAGGCTATCAGCTAAGTATGCTAACAACAAAATTGGATAAAACAGCTACAAAAATGCTAAATATTGGTGGTTTATGTGCACACTTCCTTAATTCGGTTTTACATCACATGGTTATTTACAAGTTTTGTGGTTATTATTAAGCACTAGTAGCAGCTAGCTGTAACAGTGCAGTCTGGAGCACTTCTGAATTTTTATTTCTGGTAGAATAAACCTATAATGTGAAGCTGATGTCAGTGGGAACTTTCATAAAATAACAATATTAGTCTTAAACATAAAAAATATAAACTACGATGTCACTCCTAGCAGAAATCCTAATTTTCTCTACCCAAAGTCAACATCGACAAGCCAAGGAGTACTGGAGCTCTTAAGGGTAAAAATAAAATAATATAAAAACCCATTAAACAGTAACAGCTGAGCTGTTTCTAAACTTAAACTGTTTTGTTTTTAAAGATACGTTTAATTCCAGTAGGGTTGTACAGGTAACACATGGTGACAATAACCCCTACTTCACACTGGAAGCATCAGCGGCGCGGAACGGCAGCGGAACGTTGCTGCTTCAAATAGAATCCATTACAGTCTGTGGGGGTGATTCAAACCAGCCGTGACGTGGCAATTTTCAAGCGTGTCCCAGAAGCGGCATGCTGTGCCACTAGAGATAGGATCAGGTTCTATTTTTGCTGCGAGCAACTTCTGGGACACGTCAATTTCCACAGTTAACATAGGCCCAGCCAGCACACATAGGTGGGCCTCATATGGGATCTATACGGGCAAGCCATATGGGTCCTAACTGGGTTTGTCTGCGGTTTTCACGGTGGCCCCATGGGGATTGGCCCAGATAGATTTTTGCCCACGTAGATTTTAATGGGCCCTACATGGGTTTTCAGAGGGTTTGACTCAAACACCAGCAAACCCCTGTGGGGCCACCATGGAAACCTTGGACAAACCCTGTTGGTACCCATATGGCTTTCCCATATAGATCCCATATGGGGCCCACCTATGTGTGCTGGCTGGGGGGCTAGACAGGAAATCACACGTGATTTCAGTGTAAAACATCCAGTAATTTTCAAAATAAAAGTCTATTGCAGCATTATGATTTCATATCTATGTAGATTACGTCTATACGTGTGACCTCATGGGTTATTTACTCCCTGCATCGTTCAAGAAGTGCAGCGGTGTGTTTTTCATGAGAGGAACAACATTATATATGACATCAAACAGCGATGTCAAACGTGATTCTTTGTGGTTTAATGGCGGATGGCATAAACAAACCGCGACATTTGAAGTCTCGCGGGATCTCGTGATCTCGTGAGTCAAGTGAGGAGGATGGAGGAGAAGCCGCTTTGCGGCTGAGACTCTCCACATATGCACTGGCACGCAGCGAAACCCGCTAGTAAACCGATTTGCTGCCATACCGTGACGCTGATGCTTCCAGTGTGAATTAGGGTTAAGACCTAAGTAAAAGTTGCTGGTTGAGTTTTTTTTCTTCATTTATTGTTCACCTGTTGCTCAGGGTGACCATATTGTGTTTTACTAGAGGCTAACATAAAACACAAACCTAAATTTGTCATGACAAGCTGGTATTAATGATCCACCAGGGGCTCAGATGGCTGTTACAAGCCTTATGTCATCGCGTGTGCTCCTCTCCAGACCTATAGCCAAGCACGTGTGCGCCCATGTGAGAGGAAGTCCCACCTCTCAGAGGCAGATCTGTTTAGGAAAGGCTCTGTGTTGACATTGACACAGATTAGTCGCAGGCCAGTGGAGCACAGGATCCAGTCCAGTCCTCCCATCCTTCTCATGAGCACTTTGGTTTTTCCCTCAGCATCGTAATCCTCCATGTTTTCCACTTGCCAGCTTTTCATCTCACGTCTTTTGTCGCCCTTTTTTATAAATAGGGCCCAATTGGCCTTCAGTCTGTCTTCATGCTACTTCTCTTCAAAGACACGATCGATCTCCAGAACGAGCGTCAGAGGCTGTCAGCACGTCGCCGTGACAAAACATTCCTGTGTGTATGAATAGGATGGTGGCGTATCTGCAGCATTTACTGTTCTCTCTTTTAGAAACCATATACCACTCTGAATCAATTGCTCTCGTTTGTCATTGTAACAAACAATTCCATTGTGCAATCCAATCCTCCGGCCACCCCCTCGATGTGCCCTCCTCTCTGTCTTTTGTCTCCTCCATTGCTGCGAGCCATCCCCCGTTCCTGCCATCCTTGACCTTTGTCCAAGGATACAATTTCTCGTCCTGGCTTGAGACTTTCTTAAAATAAAGCCTGCTCTATGCACACACCGCTGCTCACTTTCTCTCTTTCTCTTTGTCTTGTTCTCTCTCTCTCTTTTTTTAACACAGCCACCAGGCCTTCTAGGGCCACAGTGACAGCTGGACAGAAGTCCAGAGGGCAGAGATTGAGGATTAAGACAATGTGGGCAACGCACTCGCTCAGGTAAAACAGGTACAGGGACAGGAGTGACACAGTCAGAGGTTCTAAATGACAGTGAGTCAAAATGTAATTTAATATGCTCATGATGTGTGTGTTGGTGTCTCTGAGCTAACAGGTGAGTGCTGACAGCTCATCACTACGTTGAACTTGGAGGCAACAGTTTGGTTCTTCTTGATTTTCATGTTTGTTTCTGATCAATTAGTCTTGTTCTTCATTAACATCCCACATTATTATAGAGACAAAACCAGCCTGGATCTATGTGGAAAAGTCTTTGTTAACCTCCCAAGGCCCAAATCTTTAATTGGTGTCAGTTTAAAAAAAATTTTCTGATTTTTAGGACCTTACTAACGTTAAAAAATTTGTTCAAAATTAAATAAAACAATGTTTTTTTTAATATTAAAACATATTACTTAAAATAGCTATAGATACAAACAAATTTAAATTAAGTGTCTGTAAATCAGTACTTCCTCATGTTTGCCAACCCCAGACATCTCTGATTTGACAATACAAACATGCTTTAAAAGCTTGGGGCGATGGTGGCAGAGGAGCTAAGTGGCCACCTTGCAACCGAAAGGTTGCAGGTTCACGTCCCGCTCAGTCTGTCGCTGTCATTGTGTCCCTGGGCAAGACACCCAACTCACCCTGCCCGCCGGCGGCGGCCAGAGGGACCGGCGGCACCAGCACCCAGCAGCCCCGCCCCCGCCAGCGCACCCCAGGGCAGGGCACCCCAGGGCAGCCGCAGCCATGATGCAGCCCATCCCCACCAGCGTGTGAATGTGCGGATGACTGATTGTGTTACAAATACAGGCTATTTACCATTTAATGATTCAGGGCATAAAGACAACCACTTCAGCTCAAATTGAATTATTTTCATTAATGACAATTTAGTTAACTTTTTGTAAAAATTATGCTAAAAAATGTTGCATCAGCAATTGTTTCAATTTTATTTCGATTTTTGGAAATCATCTAAGACCCCCTGTGTAGCTCTTGGTGACCCACATTGAGGTTCTGACCCCAACTTTTGGAACCACTTTTGTAAATAATAAAATAGGTCTAGACTTCGAGGAATTTCTGGTCCACCATCCGGCGCCTCAGGAGGGGAGAGCAGTGCGTTACCAACACTGTTTACAGTGGGGAGGGTGTGCTGCTGACCTCGACTCAGGACGTAGTTGATCGGTGGGCGGAGTACAACCTCCTCAATCCCACCAGCACGCCTTCCAGTGAGGAAACTGAGTCTGGGGACTTTGGGTTGGGCTCCAATCTCTGGTGCTGAGGTCACTGAGGTGGTCAAACTCCTTGGTGGCAAGGCTCCAGGTGTGGATGAGATCCGAACAGAGTTCCTTAAGGCTCTGGATGTTGTGGGGCTGTGTTGGTTGACGCGGATCTGCAATATCGCATAGATATTGGGGGCAGTTCCACTGGACTGGCAGACCGGGGTGGTGGTCCCTCTATTTAAAAAGGGGGACCGCAGGGTGTGTTCCAACTACAGGGGATCACACTCCTGAGCCTCCCTGGTAAGGTCTATTCAGGGGTTCTGGAGAGGAGGGTCTATCAGATTGTCGGATGTTCAAACCTCAGATCCAGGAGGAGCAATGTGGTTTTCGTCCTGGAACACTTGACCAGCTGTATACCCTTAGGGGGGTCCTGGAGGGTGCGTGGGAGTTCGCCCAACCAATCTACATGTGTTTTATGGATTTGGAAAAGACATTTGACCACGCCTCTCAAGGGTCCCTGTGGGGGGTACTCTGGGAGTATGGGGTACCAGGCCTTTTGATACAGGCTGTTAGGTCCCTGTACGACCAGTGTCAGAGCTTGGTCTGCTTTGCCGGCAGTAAGTCGGGCTCGTTCCTGGTGAGAGTTGGACTCTGCCAAGGCTGCCCTTTGTCACCTATTCTGTTCATAACGTTTATGGACAGGATTTCTAGGTGCAGCCAAGATGTTGAGGGGATCCATTTTGGTGGCCTAAGGATCAGGTCTCTGATTTTTGCAGATGATGTGGTCCTGTTGGCTTCAATCAGTTCGCAGCCCAGTGTGAAGCAGCTGGGATGAGAATCAGCTCCTCTAAATCCGACACCATGGTCTGAGTCGAAAAAGAGTAGAATGCCTTCTCCAGGTCAGGGATGAGGTCCTGCCTCAAATGGAGGAGTTTAAGTATCTCATGGTCTTGTTCACGACGCAAGTGAGGGGAAGATGGAGCGTGAGATCGATTGGCGTAGCTCTCGATTTACCGGTCGATCTTCATTCCGACCCTCACCTATGGTCGCAAGCTTTGGGTTAGTGATCGCAAGAATGAGATCGCGGAAACAAGCGGCCGAAATTTGTTTTCTCTGCAGGGTGTCTGGGCTCTCCCTTAGAGATAGGGTGAGAAGCTCAGTCATCCGGGAGGGGCTTGGAGTAGACCCGCTGCTCCTCCACATCGGTTTTCTGGGCATGTCTCACTGGGAGGAGATCAAAAGGAAGACCCAGGACACGCTGGAGGGACTATGTTTCTTGGCTGGCCAGGGAATGCCTTGGGATTCCCCCGGAGGAGCTGGCCCAAGTGGCTGGAGAGAGGGAAGTCTGGGCCTTCCTGCTTAGGCTGCTGCCCCCGCAACCCAACCCCGGATAAGCGGACGATAATGGATGGATGGAAAATAGGTTTAAGTTAAAGAGAATAAAATATTATAGTGCAAAACTCAAATGTCTTCATAAGAGGACATAAGAGGGTCTCAGGAGGTTAAATCATAAATTAACTGTAACTGATCACATTATTCTAACGTCAGCTGCCAGACCTGTAGAATTAATAAATACTTTCTAAAGAACATTAAGTAGAATAAAAGTTGGAAATGGGATCATTTGAGAGTTTTGAGGCAAAAAGACTAATCTCAGATTTACCAAAAACATCTGGATGGTCTCCAGGCTTGTTGGGAAAATATTCTGTGATCTGATGAGACAACAGCAGAAACTTCAGGAAGGTATGTGGTGTGAAACTAACACTAAAACATCACACCACCAGTCAAGCATGGTGGTGGTAGTGTGATGGTCTGAGGTTGCTTTGGACCACTTGCTATAACTGATGGAACCATGAAATCTGCTATCCTGAAGTATAATATCTGACCTTTGACCTTAAAACAGGCTGTTCCTGCTGGAAAACCTTCTGATGAATGTGACTTAGAGCAAATCTGATACGAATCGAGGATCAAACTCCTCCACTCATCACCAGTATCCATAAACGCTTGATTGAAGATGCTGATTCCAAGAGCGTCAAAAACAGTTATGAAGTGGAATACTTTTTCACACAAGCCCAGGTTGGTTTGGATAGATTTATCCCTAAAATAAATTAAATCTGTATTTTAGTGACAAACTCAAAGAGTTTAGATTTTTTCATTTTTAGTGTTTTTTGGAGAAAAATGCAAAATTGTTGCTCCTGCATCTCATCTGTCTGCTCCAGTCTTCTCAGGGATGCTGATGCTGACGAGTACAAACACTTACAAAGGAGATGCATGCAGCCAGAAGAAGGATTCTGACTAACAGGTCCTCAAACTGCTCCACCACCAACTCCCAGATACTCTTTCCTGATAATAAACACAAAAAACAAAACAAACTTAAATCCTGATGAGTTCGTAAATGTCAGCACATCGATGTACAAGATTACAGGAGAGTGACTGAAAAAGGAGGTGTGTGCAAAATGATAATGACCACCTATCATGACCTCATTAGTCGTTAGAGTTTGTAAACAGCACAGATCCATGGATGAAACGGGATGTCAGCTTATCCTGATCCGTGTGGGTCACAGTGATTGGTGTTAAACAAATGACCGTTTTACTTGTCATCACAGGAAGTGAGAGGAGCAGGTGTGAGGGATGAACTCTGATCGACAGGACATGAGTCAGATCTCTAGAGCAGGTGTGTGTGTGTGTGTGTGTGTGTGTGTGTGTGTGTGTGTGTGTGGACTCACCCTCCTCTGCTGGCAGCTCTGTTGGTGGAGACAGACAGAGACAGTTAATGAGGAGCATCATACGCCTTTAGGTTAATGTGCTTTAACACAATAAAACATCATTCCTAGGAATTGAACATCGAGACCATCTTTTCCTGCAGGTGATGATGTTTGAGCCTGTTTGTTTAGAGTTAAGGTAAAAAATCTTTCTAAGTTCAGTTTCTCTTCACTTCACCATGAATTAAGCTTTGGTTTGATATTAAACTCATTTCACTTTGATCTAAATCCAGTAGCAGTTGTCAGAAACCAGACACCAAGATGCACCTGCTCCACACACACAACTGCCTTCCTTTGTCTCATACACACACACACACACACACACACACACACACACACACACACACACACACACACGCATGCACGCACGCATGCACACACGCACGCACACACACACGCACGCACGCACACACGCACAAAGACAGATATTCATTCGTCAAATCCCACCACTTCTGTTTATCCCTCTGTGTTTCTATATTCTCGCTCCATCCATCCATCCATCCATCCATCCATCCATCCATCCATCCATCCATCCATCCATCCATCCATCCATCCATCCATCCATCCATCCATCCATCCATCCATCCATCCATCCATCCATCCATCCATCCCCCTCACCGTTGAAGCCATACTTTTCCAGGCTCTTCTTCACCTGCTCAGGAGACAGGCCGCTGTCTTCCGTGACCCCAAAGTATGCCAGAACTTCGTTGGACTCCTTGGTGTGTGCGTTCTCCATCCTCGTAGAAACGGAGGGGCTTCAGAAGAAAACGAAAAGGTAAAAAAAACCAACAACACAGAAACATGAATTTGAGCGGCTCAGTTGGAGTGAAACTGAGACTAGAAGTCAGAAGTTTGTTTTCACCCACCACTTTCTTCAGTGTGGGATTAAAAAGTGGTGACCCCCCACTCTTGTGCTCTCTCTGGGCTGTTGCTCTCCTCTCGGAGCCCTGGGCTGACAGAAAGTGCAACCCGGCGAAGTTTCCTGAAAAGTTTTATACAGATGAAAACATTGCCTCATTGGTGCTCGTCCCGCTTGCTCTCATTTCTTATTGGATGGGGACATCACAGATAGGTGGGCAGGGATTGCCCCGCAGGAAAGAATAGGCAGAGAGGGAGCTGAGTGGGGTGGGAGAGGGCAACAACTGCAGAGGGGGTCCCTCCACCCGGGCAAGCTGGAAATAAGATGTGATGAAGAGAGCGTGCCCTGTCAGGACAAAGGACTTTCTAAATGGTAGACAGGGGATACTGACATGTGGGCTCACGTGGCTGTGCACACACAGACTCTCAGATTTTCTATGAATGGATGAATGAACAGATGCACACAGAGATTTTCTAACTGATGATGTCACACACTAACCTTAGAGATTATAAACTTGTTTCAGTCTTTAGCAGACAAGCTCTTCTTATTCCTCCATTTTATTATAAAGACAAACTACACATCAGAATGTAGATGAACTTGTCTTCTCTCATCCGTTGTGTCTCTCACTTGCTGTAGGACTGATGGTTTTCTCTTTAATCCCCTCAGAACACAGAGTTCACCCCCAAGCTCCCATAAACTAATGTAAAGGGTCACATTTCAGACATAAAATACAATGCAACCATCAAAATTCACACGTCTGACCATCTAAACCTGTCACTCAGATAAAGAATTCTCTCAAAACTTCTAGTTTTCACAAAGTAAATGTTTGTCTGAAGCTTAATTTTTGGTCTACATAGTTGCCCGCCCATTATTGTGATTGCCATAAAGGAGAGAGAGAGATAGAGAGAGAGTGAGAGAGAGTCGTGTGGTAACCACGGTGATCTTAATGGGCCACTTATAACAGCTCTAACTTTTCTTTTCAACTTTTACACCATGCACATCCACAGAGTGGACTGATTTTGTGCACCGCACACACAAACGCCCACGCATGCACGAACACCCTTGTATTTGTATCCTTGTGTGGACCTTCCATTGACTTCCAATCATTTTAGTGACTCCACTATGCCTAACCCTAACCCTAACCCTAACCCTAACCCCAACCCTAACCATAACCCTAACCCTAACCCTAACCCTAACCCTAACCATAACCAATGCTTTTCTATTCTTAACCCTAACCTAACCAAAAGTTAATTCACACTAGGGGTGTGCAAAGCAGCCAGTATTTGTATCTGTATTTGAATTTGTATTTGTTTGGGGGGGGGGATTTGTATTTGAGTAAAACTCAAAGTAGGTGTAAAAATCCATTTTTTTGGCGTTACACTTCTAATTCATGTTATAGTGTAGAAGTGTAATGCAAGAAAATTATTTTTCCACCTACTTTGAGTTTTACTTGAATACAAAAACACATACAAATACTTTCCCCCTCAACAAATACAAATACAGATACCAATACTAGCTGCTTTGCACACCCCTAGTTCACACCATACCTTTTAAACCAAGTTTTATGGGATTTTGTCATTGTGTGGACCAGCCAAATGTCCTCCCAATGTGAAAATGTCCACACACTACAGGGTACACACACACACACACACACACGCACGCACACACACAAATTTCTAAATTGGTGGAATTTTGTCTGTTCAGCAGGTTGTTGACTCTTTTAAAAACATTTTTATGGTCAGATTTTTACTAATCTGTCTATTTTAGGCTTTGTTTGAGCAGAACAAATAAAAAATAATAATAATTTAGCTTTTTAAAAAATATATAAAGTAAAAAAATTTGAGGGCATTGAGGACTTCTAACTTACAGTAATGACTTTCGCCATTGTCTTTATATGTTTGGACGCCCCTGTCTTACATGGTTTATATAATAAACAATGGCTGAAATGGTTGGCACCCTTCAAAATGTCTTCAGGAATTTACTATTTGAAGATAGAAATCTGGAAACAGTTGATCATAAATGATCACGTGTGTAATGGGGTCTGCTGAATGTAGGGCTGTGGAGTAAATGTTTTCACAAACAGAAATTCTAATAGATTATTTTAACTATAGAGATCTAGATCAGAAGATTATTCAGAGTGATCACCACAAACTCTGGGATTTTGTATAGGAGTTTAGTTTGATTTATCAATAACCTATTAAAATAAAAAGATGTAAATGATTTTTAAAAATAAATAAAATGTAAGTTATTAGCTAACAAACAGCTACAGGAGGCAGCTCAAGGCTAGATGTGGAATGGGCAGACACTGCTACGAAAGAGAGGTTATAGGAAACTTTGATGTCAAAGGTCAAACACCAGGACAAGACTGCAACAACGACCCCAGTCATTTAGAACTATCTTCATCTTAACGAAGAACAAGGAGTACCAGAACTTCTGTAAACTCTTTCACCTCAACTCAGTCTTTATATGTTTAGTGTCTTTCACAGGAATAGAACTCACAAATAGCTTCACAGTATGTAGACAAAGAGAGATAACATCAAACACACATCCATAATAAAAGCAAGAAATAAATATCACCTCACAAAGTAAGATTTTATCTAAAACAGTAAAAGCCTGACAGAAATATTTCTGAAAGCTTTTCATAAAATACTCCACCGAGGATGACAACCGCCACAACCTGATTGGCCCAATCCCCTCTGGACTTAAATTTCTTTGGCTCAGAAGATGAAGGTCTGCGGAGCGACGAGGATGGGACGGTTTATATGGATTAAGATATTCAGAGATGTCGTCAAACCATGAAAAGCTAATCCTCAGTGTATCACCCTGCCACATTACATGGTGTACTGTCAACCTTATGATGACTTTATGGGGCGATGGTGGCAGAGAAGTTAAGTACCTGCACCGTAACCAGAGGGTTGCAGATTTGAGCTCCATCTGTCGCAGCTGTGGCTACATTGTAGCTCATCACCACCAGTGGATGAGCGTGTGTGTGTGTGAGTGGGTGAATGTAAAGCATCTTGGGGGGTTGTAGAACCCTAGAAGGCTCTATATCAAATACAGGCCATTTTACCGTTTTATAAATATCATTCAACATCATTCACTTTATGACATCAACACCCAGCTTCTTCATACTGTAAAATTAAAAATAAGTAAATGTAGTTTCAGCATTTTTCCATGACATGATTTATAAGGAAGGGACGTAAGACCATGATGACCATCTCAGCCTTTTTCACAATGTTGCTGGGTTTGTCCTGGTATTCATACATCATACAGGAAGTGTTAATGATAAAAACAACTACAAGATTAAGCCTAGTTTGGATTTCTCTGCCAGCTTGGTTGCAGAGACAAGCACTCGCATTAATGGAGACATTTTTCTTATAGACTTCTCCGTTGCATGGGGAGCGTTGCAAAGCAATTCCCCACTGGAACAACAGGGGGCATGCTACTTTTCTGGGTGGGTTCTGCCACCATTGCAGTCACAATAGTGTATTTATGTTATGTATGTGCATTTATATTGTGTATGTATATAAATCTGTCCCTCATTCTCCTCCACTTCTTTATGCAGTCAGCTATCGTTTCCCACAATTTCCTTCCACTAATAGAAGTCTGTTGTATATCTTTGTACTCCTTTATTCAAGGTTGTATAAATGTTCATATCATTTAACCTCTTCCATGAGACGTTTTTCAGTCTGCTCTATTTTGGCTACTAGAGGACTCGTTTTTTGTTTTTGAAAGGCGGTCCTGTTGACAAATGTAAAGGAAGTGGCGCGCTGACCAATCACAGGCTTGCACTCTGCGTAGTTTTTGAGAGTTAAAAATGAGGCATGTCTCCGTCATCATCTGCGGACCTGTCGCAGAGCCCTTGAGTTGACTGATCATGGCGTTGCGTGTCCCCATACCGCCGCAGACGGAGAGGTATTAACTAGGCTTTACCAACCTGGTTGGCTTTTTTTTGAAGGATTTTGTGAATAAATCAAAGTTACTTCCTCATAAGTATTTTCTGTCATCACTGTCACTCATTGTTATGTTTTTAAACACTTATAGGATGTCTCATGATTGTTTTAGACGTCAGAGCAGCTCCTCACTGTTTCCTGTCTGAATCGGTCATCCTGTTGTCTGCACAACTCAAGGTGGCTCACTGACATTTAGCTCAATCTCCCATAGGGATCAGGTTGCTGTGGCCCATTCCAAGCTTTGTGCTCTAATGCTAATAAAGCACAGCAGTAATAATGCCATGCAACCCTTCCAGAAAAACAAGCACACGTGCCCCAACTGAAGCCTCTGTGTGAGCACAGACGGCAGCACCTGAAACACATGTTTGAATGATTTCTTGGAACAAGTTTGACTAACTGAAACTATCTTTACTCGACTGATTTCTCACTTTAAGTAGGCAGGTTTTTCATGCCGTGGCTGATGAATACTGATCATTTAAACTGTAAATTGATGAATTAAAGGACCATTCACTGGCCTGGCTTATGGTTCAGGTCCTGGGGTATGATAAACATGGAGGAGGACTCATTTATCCTGAAAGAGGATGTCCTCTACTGTTGACACCTCGCTAGTCTGTAGTCTATTTAAAGTTTCACCTCGAGACAATTTCATACCAAATTATACAAACAATATGGCATGAACTTTTACCTTGCTGTGCATGGTTGTTTACATAGAATTATATAATTATTTACATGAGAATTTAGTGAAGATCTGGCCCCTATGTGTTCAACCATTTGTGCATCTATCTGAGTAGAATTAACTCTATTTCACCTAACTGAGGCTGTTCAAAGAGCTATCTACAACAGGTAAGATTTGAACTGTTCGTAACCTTTCCACTGAGCCCAACATATTTACAAACTAACAGCCAATCAAAGGTCATTTCTAATGTTACAGTAGAAATGTGTTGTTTTGTAAAAAAAATTAAAAGTGCACTTTCTCAGCGCTCCAGCTAATGTACGACTTTAAAATCATCTAATCACGTTTTTTTTTACTTTATTAGGCTTTTCTTTTCTCTTGAAAATATCATAAAATAATGAAAAATGATATATGAGAACATTCATGTCCCCTAAAAGACAAAAAAGGTTCAAGTCACCAAATTTACTTGTATTCTCACTAAAAATGTCTAATTAAATAATAATAATAATAATAATAATAATAATAATAATAATAATAATAATAATAATAATAATAATAATATGAACATTTTTCTAGAAGTGTAGATCATTCTATGGATGAGATGGAAATTCTGACACTGGCAAACCCAAAACTAGAAATCTAAATAACTTCATTTCAGAAACACAAAACAACCTGCCAGGGATCATGAGTACGCCTCCCCACATCTGAGGAGGGTGGTTACTGAATGTAAAAACAGGCTCAGACTGCTGGAGGACATACTGATCACTTTCCACACTCTGCTACTTTCTTCTACCACTGCTGTCCAGTTACACTAATTGTACTCTAGTTACTTTAGCTGTTAACTTTTCTCTGAGTGGTCATCTCTCCAGAGAAGCGACACCAGGTCTAGCAGTCTGCTGAGCTGTGGTCCCTCCTGGATGGACCATCAGCTGGCATACTACTGCCAACCACTGAGCATTCTCACTCTCCTGATACTTTTTACTTTCTTTACTATAGAAGTACTACTACTACTAGTTCATCTGTGTAGTTTTTGTGTATTCACTCTGTCTTCTCAAACCCTAAGTTGGTCACGGCAGATGGCTGCTCATACTGAGCCCGGTTCTGCTGGAGGTTTCTTCCTGTTAAAGGGGAGTTTTCCTCTCCACTGTCGCTACATGCTTGCTTAAACTAGTTGGAATAATGAACTGAACTCAGTGCATTGTTTAGTAGGTTCAATTGAAATGTTTAGTTTGTAAAGTGCCTTGAGATGACTCTTGTTGTGAATTGGTGCTCTATAAATAAACTGAATTGGACTGACTTGACTTGAATCGGTTTGATTAGAAGGATAAGTGTGTGAGAAGCTAAAAGTAGGGAGAACTGAGGGAGCCATGCTGGATTCAATTATTTTATTCTTCTTCTCAGATCTGTTCCTCTTTCCCATTAAATGTCAGGATTTGTAAAACAGATAAGCATGCATGTTCATTTTTTTAAAGCTAATGGGTGATGAAGCATTATAAACCAAAAAGGAGGCCACCCATGTATCGTTCCATTTTCTTGAACAGGCTGTTTGCTGCAAAATGCGCTGCGGTTCGGTCCCGAATTTCCCGTGCTGTCCTACGGATGTGACGTCAATTGACACTGATTGTGCGTTCTCTACTTCTATACAGCTTCAAAACAGAAAGAAAATGAACGCGGTTGATTCAACTGTGGGAATGGATTCTACTGCAACCAGCAAACGATCAAGCCCAACTCAAAGCCCACTATGGCACAAAGAAAGAAGGTTTTATCAGCGGCATCTCATGAGTCAAAAACCAAATATGATCAAAGTCGGGCAGGGACCCGAATAAATATCAGATAAGCGATTGAAGAATGGAGGCTGCTTCAACTAGACCTGGGACTGAAAAAGGATGCTGACATGGCTCATTTCCTAGTGACCAGGTAAGAAACATTATAGGTAGTGTTTAGATCTTGATATGACGATGATATGACCTCGCCGATGAATCAGAGAGAGCTAGTGTGCAATAGCATTAGCTGTGTGATCATGCTACAGCTGATGTGTACCACTGAGTGTTTAGAGACCGGATATTTTCCAAATCAAACACCAGAGACATTAGTTTTTATTTTCTTTAGTCAAGAGTTTGTGCGTGCTCCCATGCCAGGCTGCAGGCACTCGTAGCGCCGGGCGTTTCTCTCATGAGTCTCGTTTCTTCATCCTGCCCCATGCTCCTTTGATTATAGCTGGAAGGAGTGTGTGAGTGTGTGTGTGTGTGTGTGTGTGTGTGTGAGAGAGATACATCAGCTCATCAGTGTGATAGATGCCCTTAGAGTGATGATCAGTAGTAGCAGTAGTAATGTGTGTATACATAATATATGTGGTGTGTACATTGTCTTGTATTATTAGCAGGAGCAGGGCAGCTGGGGTATGAAGGGGCCCGCTATACCAGTACCTATAGCACCAGCTGTGCTCCTCTGGTATAAATAGTGTGGTGGGCATGAAGCCAGGCAGCCATGACACAATGGCAAAGTCTGGGTGTTCTTTCTGGAAGCTTTGAGAATGTGACACCCTGCAGGAGCGGTCCATGGTTGAAGCTGATGCTTGAAGGAGGTGCAGTGTTATGACAATGCACATGTTGTGTACCAGTCCTGCTATCTGCTCATGAATAACCCATGAATGTTTGTTTGGTGGTTTTGGGGGATGTTTGAGAGTTAGATGAAGATGTCATTCTCATTTATCCACAATAAAAGGGTCATGCTAGCAGCTTTTCTCACATTTACAAATAAAGTAATAGATTAGCTCTTTTTAACTTCATATGAACCATTAATACTTTTTTATCTGCAATAGCTCTTTGAATGGCACCAAAAGGCTTCCAAACTAGAGCTATTACATAAACGTAGAAGCATTCGTACTGCTGCTGAATGAGCTTAAAGCAGGGGTAGGCAACCTGGTCCTCGAGTGCCGCCATCCAGCATGTTTTCATTGCAACACTCTTGATTCAGTGGTTGATTCACCTGTTCAGCAGCTCATCAGGCTCTGCAGAAGCCTGTTAATCACCTGCTGATTAAAATCAGGTGTGTTGGAACTGGGAAACAGCTAAAACATGCAGGATAGTGGCACTCAAGGACCAGGATTGCCTACCCCTGGCTTAAAGGTACACTAAGTAAGAATTCTGCAGTGAAATAATCACAAAACAGTCTAATGTCACAATCCTGTTGGAAGGAAGGTTACATTGAAACAGATTTCCTTTTTAGCCAGCTGAGGGGTTGTCTGTTTTTCTTCTTTTAAAAAGGCCTAAGAGGGACGTAGTCTTTGTTTACAATCTGTCCCGCCTCCATACTTCCTGGTTCCAGAGCCAATCATATGTGAGCTTGTGGGGTTAAAATCACTGCTGCACCGTCTTTTGTGAATTGACACCAGCTGTCGAAGAGCAGCAGAGTCGTGGACAGAATGGAAGTCAGTAACAGGAGCGTCCCAGGAGTTATACCCCATGGCATCTTTTTTGTTTACTCTAATATTGGATAAAATTGGGTAGACACTAACGTTGAGCTAACAATGCTAACAGTGAATTAGAAAAAGAAACTATAAACATATCTCTTAGATATTACAGCAAAATGTACTTATCTGCTTATCAACTCGTCTTCGCTCGTCATCTAGAATCTTCTGGTGCTGATCTGTAACTGGCACCTGTTGCTCAGAGTGGACTGGTTTGTTTTGATAAGTGGACTGCAGTACTCAAACTTGACCACAGGATGTCATTACTTCATTCTGAATGTAGGAAGAATGACATCTTGTGGTCAAGTTTGGTTACTGCAGTCCATTTTTCTAAACAAAAAGGGACTTCTCACTACCCTTTTGTGAGGTTCAGGACTGTTGCCAGTTACGGATCAGCACCAGAATATTCTAGATGACAAATGAAGACAAGCTGATAAGTAGATAAATACATTCCACTTTAATATCGAATTGTTGGTAATTTAAAAAGTAGCTTGAGATACTTTTAGAGCCGACTATTTGTTTCTAATTCACCATTAGCATTGTTAGCTCAACGTTAGCCTCTAGCCTGCTTCAGCCGATATGAGAGTAAAACAAAAAGATGTTGTGATTTCTTAGGGGTACAAGCAATAACTTCTGGGTCGCTCCTGTTTACTGGCTTCATTTCAACTCTAAAGCTGTTAAGATAATACATAAATGAATACAGTTCACAATGATGTAATGATATGTAATAAACATATTGACAAACGCAGAAAATAGTTTTTCATGCCAGCCAGGGTAAGATTAAAATCTGTCACTTATTACAAGATCGTGAGCTGAATCTCTTCAAACAAAGGGGATAACTTCCTTGTAAAGGCTCAGAATCTGACTACCAAACGTTTTTCCATCCGTCTTGCCTTTACCATTTGGAGTCAGGCGGGTATGTTCTTGTTTGAGAACAGTGCCTGTAATAAACACCTTTATATTTCTGTGTCTCCTCATAGTGGACTCATGGACAATCCAGTTAACACCTTCCTTGGTCCCATCAGACACTTCCATCACGTGTCCTGTGAACGTCACCCTTTGATGGATTCTTCTCCTCATTGTTAATGACAGATATATCACCAGCCTGTGTGGCTGCCGTCTCGTTTCCTGGTAATCCACGCTAGCAGCCAGGAGCTGGGTCTCTAAGATCGAGGACATGCTTTAGGCTCTCATGTTTCCTTGTTATGTCATCAGATCTTGGAGTGAGGCCCCCTTCATCCCACATCTCTGGTCCAAGGAGGTATCGTAAATCACTGGAGATCCTTTCCCGCTGTAACCATCTGTCTGCACTTTGCAGTGAAGTTGCAGTGACTAATGTACTAAAATCTCTACAGAGCATTGTCATTCTGTCACAGTGAATATGGGATCCATAACTGCAGAATGCCTGTAAATGCTCATCACACAACAGAAACAAAGCTACCAGTAACTGTATAATAAATAGAAGACATAATCAGGGGAAAGTCTGAATCACCAAATGCTCTTTTTAAAACGACTTTAATGCATCAATTTGCAAACATATTTTAAAACACCAGATTCTAGATGCTGAAGGTCTTGCTCCAGCAGAACGATGATAAACACCCTCTGCTTAAATCACCCCGACATGCCTCTGTAGTCATGTCTAAAACTGTTGCTGTTTAAAAAATAAAAGATGTGACACATTCTAGCAGAAATGGAAAACCTTTACACGTAAAACTTCAGCAGCTGTTCAAGCTTCAGCCTGCTTGTGCAAAACTGAATTATGAAGAAAAGGTGTGAAATCCTTGGGATGTCTTGTTTCTGTATCATTGGGCTCTTCTGATTGGTTTTTGCTACTTGAACACCTGCTCCATGGTAATGAGGCCCAGCCTCCAGTTTCAATTATGTGGCCTCTTGTAAATAATTTAAATAATTGTAGTGGTTAATTTTTCTGTTTTCCTGCACAGGTTGTTAATTTTGAGCCTTTAAGCACTCACATTTGTTTTATTTTATGCTAGAAAGGTACCAAAACATACTTCATGGTTGTGTTTTTACTACAACCAGCAGGAAAATGCTTATGTTAATTAGACAATGAACAAATGTCCTCGTCATGTCCCCCTCTGTGCCTCGGTGCAACACTCGCTGGCGGGTTAGTTGGAGTAGTTTGGCATTCGGAGTATATTTAACCCTGTGGCTCCCCTGCTGGCCTGGACGGCCCCTCCATATACGGAGCTGAGCTGAGAGTGGATGTCGATGACAGCGTGATGGAGGAGGATTTTCAAGTAGGAAGCTGAACTAGAGACACAATAAGAGAGGTTAAAAGATAACTTGCACAATATTTTTTGTTTTTTATCGATCAGCTGCAAACTCTTTACGTTTTAGTTTCTCCAGACAGACAGAAAAAAGAAACACACACTCCTCAAAGCTAAAGACATTTTTCCTCATCTTAAACAAGGGAACTGTGACAGGCCCAGATCAGGACAGCGGCCATGTGAGAGGAGCTCTAAATGTGACCTTGCAGACACAAGTGTAAACATTTCTGAGCATGTCACAGAGTGTTCAAGAGACAAACACACATACAGTCAACCAGTGTGTGGTACGCGGCAGACAATCATGTGTGTGTGTGAGCGACAGGTGCTTCACTGGAATGGTGCTAAGCTTTAAGTGTTTTCCCAACCCGAGCCCTATTCCTGTACACACACACACACACACACACACACACACTGCTATCCTAAAAACCTTTCTCTCTGCATAACTTGAGTTTTACATTTTCTCATTAAACTGTTGAAATGATTTGATAACACTTTACAATAAGGGTCCCTTTATTAACATTACTTAGTGCATTAAGTAATGCAGACCCCCCGGCCTTTTGTCCTAACCTTAAGGACACTTAATAGTTAACAATATCAGGAACGTTAATAAAGGGACCCTTTGTTTATTGATGCTTAATAGTGCACTAAGTAACGTTGATAAAAGGACAGTTTTGGAAAAAGTGTTGCCAATAGTTTTTGTGCATTTTTATTTTGTGTGACTCATCTTCATAGGAACCTGTTAGATAGGCCTTGGGGCTAGGAGCAGATTTCACATGGTGAGTCAGCCTGGAATTATCAGAAGAGACTTGATCAGAGGTGCTTTCAGGGACGTTTAAAGCTAAAACAAGAGATGAATGGATGCGACATTAAAAATAACAGAAGACAGAAGTAGAAACTATATAAAGATCATTTTAAGAGTCAATGCCTAAAACTGTAATATTTTAAGATCAGAAAACAGTTCAAATGTATAAACTGTTGAAAAAGTAAAGATTAAACAAAAATGCTTAAGCTGTTGCCAGTGGATAATCAGGGTCACCATGGTAACCACACACTCACTCCTTGACAGTAAACTAAGGCCTAGTTCACACAGCAGGATTTAAAAAGTGTCGGATTATTTTTGAAACATGAGAGACCCCATATTGTTGGGTGCAGCAACGCGGCAAAACGACACACAAACAAATTTCACACATGAACATTTCCAGAGATGTGGGCAGCATGCTTCCATCGCTTAATGACACATCACATTCAACAGGCAGCATACTTGTTTTTGCTCAAAAATAGTACAAAGACAATCTGACATGTTGAAAATCCCCGATTGATCCTTGAGGTGCTTCCAAGCAGACCAGAGCTCTTGTAACACACCACACATGGCAGGATTATCTGACAAGATTATCTTTAGAGCCTTTATGGTAATCAGGTGCATTCTTAAGGTTGTTGCATGAGGAGAATGCACTGAACATGTACGCATAAAATCTAAAGTAATTGTTTAAAAAGTGTAACTTTGAAGAAACGGGACAAAGTTATGAAACCAACATTATCCGAGTGGTACTGGAGTCATGACTCGGGAAGAGTGTTTCTCTCATCGGTAGTGATGCTGTCGGCCACTTGCAGCTTATTCCTGCAGCCAGACTCGGGTCAGAGCTGAAGCCAAGACTGAGGCATATAAATCACCTGTAGTATGCGTGGAGTTCGATTACCGCACTGGGGCTGGAACCAGAAGTGAGTGGCGATGAAAGAGCAGCCAAGTAAATAATATAACATGGAGTCCATCACAGCTGCTCTGGAGCAGAGAACAATGCTGACTGAGATCAGAGAGTCGACTCTGATTCAACGTTGAATAAACTTTTGGTAACGCTTTACAATAAGGGTCCCTTTTTTAGCATTACTTAGTGCATTATTAAGCATTAATAAACTATTAAATAAAGTAATAACAACTGCTCAATATGAATGTTATTATTAAGTAATGCATTACTAAGCAGACACCCCTCATCCCTTTGTCCTAACCTTTAGGACACTTAACAATATTGGGAACGTTAATAAAGGGACCCTTATTGTAAAGTGTCACCTAACTTTTTAATACCAGATGACTGAAGTCCTTTTGGAAAGTGTGAGAAACTGGTTTGACGGA
This sequence comes from Aphyosemion australe, assembly GCA_006937985.1. NCBI lineage: Eukaryota > Metazoa > Chordata > Actinopteri > Cyprinodontiformes > Nothobranchiidae > Aphyosemion > Aphyosemion australe. The sequence goes on along the minus strand of SSNS01000130.1, from coordinate 1,370,969 downwards.
TCCTGAAATGAGTTGTAATTGACGGTGTGAAGGGTCACGAGTAAAGAGGATTTCAAAAATAGTTAGTTGAACACAAGGTCCCGCTTCTCTAGAGCCAGTTGACAACACTTCTATTATTAGTGAGGATTGTCCTTGGTTATTTTTATAGAAGGAGTGTGTGTGTGTGTGTGTGATGTGTGACGCATGAGCAAAGTGAGAACTGAGATTGCTGTAACAGGATCTTCTTCTTGTCTTCTCTGAGAAATCCTCATCCTTTCTACTTTAATTTCCTCTGTCACACACACACACACGCTCACACATTGTCTATTTCCAGCTCTCTGCGTGGTTTGAAGAGACAGTTCTGTCGGCTCCTTGTCTTACCCCCCAGCTGAATGCCTTACAAGGACCCCCTTGGTGGACACAGTTGCTTAGCAACCAGCCATGTTTACACCTAAGCTGTGAAGGTCCAGAGCGCACAACCCACACCTGCCCTTCATCTTCTTCATCATCGACGTCATCGTCCACCATTCTTCTTGTCATCATCATGGTTATGTGGAGCAGCAGAGGATCATTGTTTTCTGGTTGTTTGAGTCAAAACTCAAACTAAATAAATGATGAAAACGACATGAAGTTTAGGTTGACTCATTGTTATAACTATTCTCTCTGAAAACATTCATTTGTGTTTTCTTAAGCTATTATTTCAGATTGTAAAATTCACATATCTGATGTTTTTTTATTTACACACAAACCTGTAATCATGCTAAAGGCAGGGTGGAGCTGGTCGTCCAGTTCTGCCCCAGCTCATTCATGGTCATTCTGCCGTTGTGTCTTTGGGCAAGACACTTCATCCATCTTCAGCCCTCACCTCTGTGTAAGTTAATGTGGATAAAATGGTCTGCTGAACTAATGGGCTTCATTCCCATTCACAGTTGTATATGACACACAAACTAGTGAACTAACTATTTCATTTTCATGGTTTTCACCATCACCCCCCCCCCCCGTCATCATCCTCATCAACATCATCAAAAACAACAACATCATCATCATCAACAACAACATCACCTTCATCCTCAACAACAACATCATCATCATCCTCAACAACATCATCATCATCATCCTCAACAACATCATCATCATCATCATCCTCAACAACATCCTCCTCCTCATCATCATCCTCATCAACAACATCATCGTCATCCTCATCAACATCATCATCATCATCATCATCATCTTCATCATCATCATCGTCAACAACATCATCATCATCGTCAACAACATCATCATCATCATCATCCTCATCAACATCATCATCATCCTCATCAACATCATCATCATCCTCATCAACAACAACGTCATCGTCAACAACATCATCATCATCCTCATCAACATCATCATCATCATCATCTTCATCATCATCCTCATCATCAACATCATCATCATCATCGTCAACAACATCATCATCATCGTCAACAACATCATCATCGTCATCGTCAACAACATCATCATCCTCATCATCATCATCATCATCATCATCCTCAACAACATCCTCCTCCTCATCATCATCCTCATCAACAATAACATCATCATCCTCATCAACAACATCATCGTCATCGTCAACAACATCATCATCATCCTCATCAACATCATCATCATCATCATCTTCATCATCATCCTCATCAACAACATCATCATCATCATCGTCAACATCATCATCATCATCAACAACATCATCATCATCATCATCATCATCATCCTCATCAACATCATCATCATCCTCATCAACATCATCATCCTCATCAACAACAACATCATCATCGTCATCGTCAACAACATCATCATCCTCAACAACATCATCATCATCATCCTCAACAACATCATCATCATCATCATCGTCAACAACATCATCATCATCAACATCATCATCATCAACAACATCATCATCATCCTCAACAACAACATCATCATCATCCTCAACATCATCATCATCCTCAACAACATCATCATCATCATCGTCAACAACATCATCATCATCATCATCATCATCAACATCATCATCATCATCATCATCCTCCTCATCATCATCCTCATCAACAACATCATCGTCATCGTCAACAACATCATCATCAACATCATCATCATCCTCATCAACATCATCATCATCGTCAACAACATCATCATCGTCAACAACATCATCATCCTCATCAACATTATCGTCATCGTCAACAACAACATCATCCTCATCAACAACATCATCATCATCATCGTCAACAACATCATCATCATCGTCAACAACATCATCATCATCGTCAACATCATCATCCTCATCACCATCATCATCCTCATCAACATCATCATCATCATCATCATCATCATCATCATCATCATCATCATCATCACCACCATTACCATCATTGTCATCATCATCATCATTGTCATCATCATCATCAACTTCGCCATCATCATCATCATTACCTTCGCCATCATCATCAAACGTTCTGACTTTACCATTATTTAGACTGTTCTGCTAACACTAATTTAAAACCTGCAGAGTTACTTAGTAGAAACACTTCCTCTAAATATTTTTTTCAAACACTATGGCCCAATCCCAGGACTTGCACTGCGCCCTATACGGTCTTCTGTGAAGTGCACTTGGAGGAAGTGCGCAGTAAGGGCCGGAATATACTTGCTGTTTAGTAAGCGTGTTAAAAATGGCTGCCACACGTAGCTTGTGTTGATTTGAAGCGTCGTTTGTGCGCGTCCTCTGAAATTAACACGACGCGACATTACGTGCCCAAACGCTGTAATATACAAGCAACCAGTAGGCGGAGTTGACAAACCAAGCGAGACACACTCACCATGGTGACACTGTCTCTGGTTTAGAGGTCTTTCACACCATCTATGATACCGCTGCTGTCTTTTTTTCTGTCGTGATCTCAAAATTAACCAGTTTTGAGCTATTTTATTGAAGCCATGTTTGTTTTGGTTGCCCCGGCTCTCTATCCGGTCTGAGTACTCTTGTCTGCCCCCTAGTGGAACACTCCGGTACTACATGCAGTGCAGCGCTGTGTAGCAGCAAGTATAAGAACAAAGACGCAGCCTGCTGCCTGCGCCAATGCGAGGTTAAACAGCAAGTATATTCCGGCCCTAAGGCTTCGACCCAGTCCTAATATCTACACTTCCACCCTTGCACCCTTCAATTGAGCGTTCCCGTCCAGGGGTGCGAGTGTGTAGGGTGTCTCGATTCTGAAGTTCGGAAGTTGACCACACCCCTTTTGCACACTTGATCCACACATTGCCGATGGTGAAGGGTATTACCCACAATCGGTTGCTGCGTGGGAAATTTGAGAAGAATGCAGAGAAATGGCTCAAGTGCCTTTTCTGAAAATATGTATTTTCAAATGAAAGAAGCTAAAGGTAATGCTTTCGATGTTTCTGAATTTCAGGAAAGAACTGCCCTCTCCACGTTTTGAACAATGCGCATGCGCAACACTGGAAAGTTAGAATATAATCTTAGATAACTTCTTCTAGCAGTAATCTGAAATGCATTTCTCCAAATAGCATGTCGAACTTTAGCTTACCTGTCTGTGGGGAGCCCAACCTTCTCTTTCAGCACACGCCATTGTTGAAAAGAGTCCCTTTAAAAAACTCTTAAAAAAGTCTTATTTCTCACTTTGGAGGCCTTTCTATTCTTATCATAGTCTTCGAAGACACTTTATCTCTTGCGACTCAGCCATTTTCAAAAGAACTCGGTGAGCACGGAGAGGTAGAATGACTGGATGAGGCGTATCGCTCTGCACAGACAGAGTGCGCATGTGCAGGAAGTGAAAACTAACCCAGGAGCAAACACGTAAGATGGCCTTGCGTTCAGTCACCAGAATGATTGACAGTTATGCGGACCAAAGGTTTACATAATCCACCTGGAAGTAAAGAATGTCCGTAATACCTTTCATTTTAAGACGATTAATGATATTTATTCATGCTGAATGTTATAGACTAAGATTCAATGTGGACAGCAATGAATTTAAATTTAGTCAAACATAGTAATTGTTTGTTTGTTTAAAAGTTGCTAATAAAGATATAAAATAAAGGAGCACAAACAGCGACTGGCAACCTGACAATGTGGACTTGGGCTCAAGGGTGTAAAAGGGGCGTGGTCACCTTCCGCACTTGAGAATCGGGACACCCTACGCACTCACACCCCTAGACGGGAATGCACAATTGAAGGGTGCAAGGGTGGAAGTGTAAGTATTGGGATTGGGCCATATTGTTCGAAAAAAATATTTAGAGGAAGTGTTTCTACTAAGTAACTCTGTAGGTTTTAAATTAGTGTTAACAGCATAGTTAGTCTATAATGGTAAAGTCAGACGACTTATACAGACTACTCAGCTACTAAAACTCAACAAATCTATTTTAATTATCTGTGTGCAACAAGATTAAATAAACAAGCTACAGCTGGAGCTATTAGCAGCTAGCTACAAAACTGAGATTTAAACATTTAAAGCTTAATTAAAGCCATACTATGCAACGTTTTCACATTTGAAATCATTTACTTGAGCCAGTATGTGCTAAAATGACCCTTCACGAGGTTAATGAAATGTTACTCAGACCCCCACCGCCCTCTGTGGCCAGAATACCGCACTTGCAACTTCAGAGTGCCGGTCCGCTTCCTGCTGGATTTATTAAAATGGAGCTAACATGCCTGGTGCTAGAGTCTACTTCCAGCATGTTTCCTGCATGTTTTAGATCATGAACACAGCTGATTTGTTTGATTTAGTGATGAACCGCTCCTGTAGACACTAATGAAGGCTGAGGAGACATTTCAGCAGTTAAGATAAGGAGGCTAAAATATTCTCTTCTAAATGGCTAAAAAGAACTAAAAAGTATAGTACCAACTTTCAAACACTAGAGGGCAGCAACTCCCTACCCTCCCTTTTCTAAATGCTGTTGCAAACCAGAGTGTTGTTCTGGTTTTTGCCACCAGAGGGTGTCAAATCCCCCATTCTCTCAAGGCAGAGGCGGACTTAGCAGTTTGGGGGCTCAAGGCAAACAAAAGCATGGGGCCCTCTGCATTATTTTCAGTCCTTACATATAGGAAAAAAAGTGCTAGCGCAAATAGAGACTTCATGCTTTTCATTTGCATCATTAACAATAACACAACTTTCAGTAATTATTACTCTTCAGAACTGTAAAGAAATCCATAAAATTTAGCAGTGTTGCTACAAACTTTTTATTATCTTGATGCTTTTTTTTCCATTACAAAACTTTTTGGATGGCTTCACTTGATTTTTTCACAATTCTTTTACTTTTTTTTTATAGGACGACAAACTTGCTCATCCGTCATTCACTTCCATTGCTGCGGTCTTATAATAGTCCTTTGGGTGACATGGGTATTGAAAAACTTTCACACAAGGAAATCTGATGCCATTTCAAAATAATTCTTCTTTTAGAATGACAAGGTAAATTTATTTTGAAGGAAAAGAAATATCTTACTTCTTTGTTAAGTGTCACGGGGCCCCTGAAGTGTTTGGGGCCCAAAGCAATCGCCTACCTTTGCGTAATGGTAAGTCCGCCTCTGTCTCAAGGCAACAAAACTGTTTGGAAAATGTTTGAGCAAGTGTTTCTGCTAAGTAACTCTTTATCTTTATAAATCCAGTTCCTTATCCTTCTTCTACTCCTCCTCCCTAATGTTAATATTTTCAAGAGAACAAAAAGAAAGATTAGGATTTTTTTAAGGAGGCTAAAATATTCTGTTGGAAACCAGAGTGTTGTTCTGATTTTGGCCAGCAGACGGCACAACTTCCCAGTTCTTTCAAGGCAACAAAACATAGTGTTTGGGAGAATTTAGAGGAAGTGTTTTTACTAAGTAACTCTTTTATCTTTATAAATCCAGTTCCTTTTCCTCCTTCCCCTACTTGTCCTCCTTAAATTTAATATTCACAAGAGGACAAAAAGAAAGATTAAGACTTTTAAGGCTTCATTAAGATAAAGAAGCTAAAATATTCTCTTAAATGGCTGAAAAGAACAAAAGTGTAGTACCAGCTTTCAGACAATGGAGGGCAGCAACTCCCCATATTCCCCTATCTAAATGCTTTTGGAAACCAGAGTGTTGTTCTGTATTTTGCCACTGGAGGGCACAAATTCCCTGTTCTTTTAAGACAACAATACATAGTGTTTAAAAAATAGAGGGAAAGTGTTTACTAAGTAACTTTTGTAAAAGGTTATTTAGACAAACGGTAAAAAAGAACTATATTTTCTATTCTGTGACTGGTTACATAACTTATAAACTTTTCATTTATTTACTTTTAATCTTGACATTTGGTTTGAGTGATGACCACATACTCTGTCTATAAGTGATTTATATGATTTATTTAGGTCACCTGGATGGAAACACAATACCTCAATCCTTTGCCTTTTGAGATTAAGGATTTTTTCAGCCCTCTGCTGGACCAAAACTGTTACTACAGGCAGCGTGCATAATGCTAAACAAAACAAAACTCAACAGCACTTCCTGTAGATTCCTTCAAAATAAATTATGCCACTTAAAATTACTTCGGGTTTTGAATTTGTTTAGCTGAGGCATTCTACCCTTTTCCGACTCAAGACCATGGTCTCAGATTTAGAGGAGCTGATTATCATCCCAGCTGCTTCACACCCGGCTGCAAACTGCTCCAGCGATAGCAGAGATCAGAGAGTTGATTATTTAAGAATACAATTAATCTTAAGTCTATTGTAGATTTAGTTAAATCATGGCAAAATTTTAATAAATGACAAGCAAACACTACCTCAGCCTTAGAGAACATTTTTATTTTCTCTGATATAACAATAATAATAATGTCATACAGGCAGGAAAATGCATATTGCTTACGATAACTACAACCCCTTCCTCTGATTCCTTCATTTATACGTAAAAATGTCTCGTTTGATTCTGTCCGAGCAAAACAAAACAACTCAAAATGCTCACGAGTTACAGTTACAGTATAGACTAACGAAAGTGATGTCATTTCCTCATTAAGCAAAGTGGTTCACATTTATTAAAGTAGGTATCAAATGTAATTCTGAAATTTAGGTCATAAATCTAAAAATATACATATGTATTTACATGTATAGAACAAGGAAAGAAATTTTAATTCAAAAGTATTTCCAGTCTTACGCCGTCAAGATTCCCTAAACAGGGCGATCATGTTCAGTGATTTTTAAAAAGAAGAAACAAAAAATACTTTGAAATAATTAAAATATGTTTTTTGACTTTTATGTAAGAGAAAAAAAAAACAGATAAGAGCCAACATTTGATTAATGTTGCTGATTGTCCAGCTGCTCATGTGTGGTCGTTTCTACAGGCACCACACACACACACGCACACACACACACTCAGCATGGAGTAAAGATCTGATGGACGTATCTGGTTAGTAGCACATTAACAATATAAAATGTTGGTTATAATTAACACAAGAATATTATATTTTACAAAACAGCATTAACCTTCCTCTGGTAACTCTCTCATAATGCCACAGTAATAAAAATCTCTCTCCGTCTCTTGGAAGGGAATAAAAATATGTGTGTATGTGTGTGTATGTGTGTGCGTGCGTGTGTGTGAGCTCCAGGTGAAGTGGGCTGTCCTATAGGTTGCTGAAAAGCTCGTTTTTCTTGGTCCAGTCCATGGGCGGTGCTCTTTTGTTGGAGCGCTTCTGATGGGTCAGCTCTTTGACCTGCTGCAGGGTGAGGTTCAGGGCAGGGATAGTCTCCGTAACCAGACCCTGAGGAACATACGTGTTAAAGAGAAGGTTGCACGTAGAATTTCTGGGATCATCTTTATTTTTCTGTCGTACCTCGGGTGGGGTACTTGTGGTCGGGGTTGTGAGCGAGGCGTTGGAGGAGGCGTTGGAGGGCGAAGGACTGACAGACACTTTTGAGTTTCTCTCCTCTGCTTTTGCCTCTCTGCCATTTATCTGTTGAACACACACACACACACACTCTCATTAGCATCATTTTATTAAAGTCAATACAAAACATTTCAGGATTTAGTAGACGCAGGCGTTCTTGCAGTGTCTAAGTTCACCACAAGGGGGCAGTGTTGGGTTTCAGGTGTTTACTTTGAGCTACTCTGCTTTAGTGACCATAAACTGGTTAAACCTGTTAACATTTCTCTTCTATCTCATTGTTTTACCTGGCAGGTGACCTCCAGCTTCACCTCCACCCTCTCAGCTCTCCAGCGCCCGTTACGTAACAATACATCAAACAAGTCCACTGCTCGGGTTCCTGAGCAACAGGATGTGCCAGTCAGGCTTCGTGCTGCATATCTGCTTAAAGCAGCCAGCAGAAACTCAGGGGATGTGTTTTTTAAAGTCCTGGTGTCTTTTTTAAAAATACATGCAGACACAGTCTATTTACACTGAGACTGTGACCTAATAGATCGACACAAGCGCTCTTATGATGCAAATTTGAGTTAAAGTAATTTAAAAAAACCAACACACAAATGCAGAGTTTGTGTTTTTGGTGAGATTTGGTAAACACAGTGTCAGCGGAAAAGCTCAAAACATTTGGAAAGTCGCTTGAAAAACTTGATTAGCTTGACAAAAAGAGTCTTTTCATGATCTGAAAGGTCAGTTTCTACCAACACCTCCGACTGTTCGGACATTTTTATGGATGAAACATTTTTATTTTTTTAAAGCTGCTTGTTTTTCCTGGACTGAGTCTGAACTTGAAGTTTTGATGTTTCAAAGATTAGAAAAAAAGGTTTTTGCTAAATGTGAGAAAACCCAAAAGTGGTCAGACTGGATTAAACTAGATGAGATTATCTGGAACTGGAGGTGTGATCTTTTATGATGCAACATATAAATATGACACTTGGCAATTTGATATGACACAAACCAAAAAGGTGCGATGCATATAGTATAATTTTACATCGTTTCGTATTAAATTATATAAGCCCATTTGTTTATTGTTGCTTTGGGGACATTTGTTGTGAACTTTATGCAGAAATAGATTATTTCTTTATAAAACAATCTGTTGTAAAATTTAAGTTTAAAAGATATTTCGTTGTGGTTGTTGTGCATCCAAAGTGACACCCATAGCACCCATACTGGCACCCTTCATTAGTCCAACATAAATCATGCCAGCTGAAAAGTTTGGTGGTGTTTTGTGTTGTTAGTAGTCTTCAATCTAACCCTAGAGATAATCAGGGTGCAGATTTATTATAATTAGACATGCAGCTTTATTTATAGAGGATTATTTTTCATATTTACTGTCAGACTCTTGTAAATCATTCAGACGTGACTGAGAGCTTGTTAGGTGGAGTCTGTGTGCGCACAATGAACCCCAAAAAGATTAGACAATAGCAGGAAAGCCTGCTCAGCTCATGTCTGATGAATAACCCGAGTCTCTCTTCTCTGATGTAGCTCACATTTGAAAAAGCTGTTTCTGTAGGAGGCGTGTGACCTTGGCCTCTTGGGTTGTAGTGTGATTACAGGAGGCGTACTGAAAGCAGGAGGTTGAACTATTATTGTCCTCCTCGCTGCCGGGAAGGAGATCTGTGAGGAGGGAAGTGACCTCTGTGGGAGACTCACCATCTTCACTCACTTCAAAGCTCAAATCTCCAACTTGGCTTCAGTTAAAACCAAACACCACCTCAGCATGCTCAGAGAATAATCTTACCTTCTCGTCCACGGCTCCGTTAGCGACGGGCTCTGGGAGTGGACCTGTGGACAATCACACAACAGTCACTCACAGACCAGTTTACCTTGGCTCCCATCAGAAAACGGTCTGGCTTTATCATAAAACACTGATTTTATGACATCACTCCCTCTGACCTCACCTTCCATCCCCCTGAATGACGATGTCATATTAGAAACACAAATACGTCCTTTGGAGGTGACCTGAGATTTGACGCCCTTGCTTATTGTTCTCCTGACTCTGAGAAGAGCTTCTCCACGTCTCAGCAGCTCCAGGCTGAAGGGCCACTCAGAGCGGGCGCCGTGGAAACCAAACAAAGTGCTGGCCCGTGGAGCTGCAGCGGTGTGTTGGTGTGAGGGGTGAGTGTAGGCCACTGGCCTCTGAGTGGGCAGCGTGTGGAGTTACCTGGGAAACGTCTCGCTGGAGTCCTTACCCTGCTGAGGGTGTTATTAGCTCTGATCCTGGACTCAAAGCTGAATATGAAATATTGTGCTAAAATGTTAAAACACCGCTCATTTCTTTATACGCTGCTTCCAGGGAGACCGACCTTTGTGTTTTAATAGTGGTTTAGATCAATAGTTCTTTAAAAGGACCCCTTAGCCCTAACCAGAAGGACTAATGGAATCTGGTTCTAAAACACAGAGTAGATACAAGTTGTTTTTATATTTTTGGTCCATAGATGGAACTCTGGATATTTTTTCCCCATTTATGAAAAGGTCTGTCCACCTCTTTGTGCCACTAGGGGGCGAGAGCCTCAAACTATCAAAATACAGAGAAAGAATATTCTGAGCTTGGCTGAAGAATCTCCCAAAACATATTTATCTTTTACCTTATTTACAAATTTTCTCTCTAATATTGACTGTGTCACATAAATGAAACGGTGGTCTTTAATAACCAAAAGATCAGGATAAAGTGGAAAAAAAATGCAAAACCGTGCAAATCTGGCTACATCCTACATTCTGTGTAGTATATAGAGGTGCGTGCAGATCAAAAGCTGTATGCACCACTCACCACTGAAAAACATGATGGACTTCATTCAGCCGTTACTGCAGATCCTCACAGCTACAACCATCTAGTTACTACATCTAGTCTCTCTTTGGGATTAATAAAATAATAAGCTGCAGGTTTGCATTGCTGACAGGTTTTAATGCATGGGGAGAAACAGCAAGGTGTTGAACCTGCAACCTTCCTGCTGTGAGACAACAGTGCCACCAACACTACTACGCTATCCCAGCTATTATTAAAAACAGAGATTGCTGTGTTCGCACCTCCATTCGTACCACGTTCCACTTTTGGTCCCTCCATGTGGACACTACAGGAGACACCGAGCTTTTCAGAGACAACTACAAAGAAACCTGCTTTCACTTCACGCGCTGTAGACAAAAACAATGAAGCTGTTTTTGCAGATTTTTGCTAATTACATTTGATTCTGTGTGAAACTGATAACATCTGAGACAAAATTGTAAACAAAACCAAGAAAAATACACAATCTAAGAAACTCTTTAGCCAAGGTAAGGATGTTCTTCCTCTGTATTTTGCTATGCTGTTATTATTAACACTCTCTCCACCTAGTGGTGTGGTGGGGGTACTTCAGCATTTTCATTGGATTATTGTAGCGAGGACTTGTTCATAAATGAAGAAAACTGTGTTTTAAAGGATCAGGTTACTTGTGGATCTAAAATCTAAAAAATACAAAAAAACAACAAATATTTTTGCCTTTTTGGACTAAAATGTCAAAACTAAAATAATTAGTGAATCTATGCATCAAATAACCAAATTTTCTTCTTAAAAGCAAGTGTTCCAGACAGTAAATCTTCTTTTTTTGCCTGAATAAAAACACCAACATGAACACTTCTATATGTAAACATGACAACTTTCTGTATTCTGAGCCCTCCTCCCTTTCCACGCTGGCTGTTGCCATGCCGACAGATGGTGTGTTTAAGTGAGTGGTCTCTTGAGGCAAAGTGGCACTAATCTCAGACTGTCTGAAGAGCAGCTTCTGTGCTTTCGAGAGACTGGCCCTGCACACACAGGAACTACATCAGGAACTTTACTACAGCTCCCTCTAGTGGTGTTGTTGGGGAATAAACTTAAAACCTCTAACCTTTCTCTTGAGATAAGCAGGAAAAACAATAGCTTATCTCTCATGCATCACTTGAGTTGGTTTGAAGGTTGACTCCTGACTTTGAAATAAGTCGTTTGACATGAAAACAATGAAACAAAGTCTCTCGTGTCCTTCAGGAGACTGAATTATTCATTTAATAACATATTTGTGCTGATGGAGGCCATCAGATTTAACCCTTGTTTTAAAATCTCCTGTCAAACTATCAGACTGTTAGAAGAAGAGAGCTCCAAGTCTGAGCGTTAAAACTTTACAAACAACCGGGTTAGTCAGTCAGAGCAGTCTGAGCCGTCTGATCTGATGTATTTACGTCTGAAAGATTAACTTTCTCCACAGGGCATCAACATTAGCAGGGTGAGGGGGCAGGAAGTGGTTGAGTGTCTGTGATCCTCAGCAGCAGAACAAAAGTGGGAGAAAGAGTGAGACAGGACAGAAAAGATGGATAAATATAGGAGAAGAAGAGGAGAGAAACTGACAGACTAATCTGCCGTTTCCTATAAATGCAGCTGCAGAACGGTGAAGACCCTGAAGTGACATTTTTAGAGATAATTACAGTTATTCTCTCCGTTACTGCCTCTCAATTGCAGGTGACAAGAAGATGAAGCAGCGCTCTCACCGGTCAGGTGCTCTACGGTGGGGGTCACTCTGCATCTCTTGAAGAAGGCGTCCGTGTCGGGGTCCACCACCAGCAGCCGAGCCTCGTCACTGCCAGCTTTAATGGCAGCAACCACCTGCGAATGTGTCTTCCCTTCAACTGGGATGTTGTTCACCTGAAGCACAGAGAATAAGACACCTTTAGAGGGGACAAAGTATGCAAAACTCTCCTATTGCATCCTTTTGTGCTGCCTTGTGGATCTCTACTGCCTCTATCACAAACGTGAAAAAAATATGTCCGTCCATGTGTCTGCCTGTGTTTGGTTTTAGGAATTATGTGCCTAAAACAAGCTGTTTTAAAAAGTCCCCGTTTGTGACATCACAAATGTGGAAATCAGAATAGAACCACCTCTCAGATGCATGAGGGAGCTGCTGTTGGAGGAACTCTACCCAGAGCCCCTCCAGATTATCTGAGCTTCTCAGCTTATAGCAGCCTGAGTGGGGGATGTGTGGGCGTGGCCAGCTCCAGCTTGTTTTCTTAAAGATATTGGCCAGAGGCAAATTTCCTTTGAATCACATGTGTAAAAATTAGTGATGCACCGATACCGATACAGATACCGATACCAGAAAAAAGCTAACCGATACCAGGTACCGATACCAGTTGCCTGAAAGTGGCTTCACTGTGACTTGTCATTTCTGTTGTAGTTTTCTATATTGACCAATAGGGGGAGCTGTTTCAAACATTGTGAATGAAAGCAGAAACAGGCTCACACCTGAAAATGCAGAGATGACTATTTTCATCAAAAAGAACCTGCTGTTCATGTTTCCCAAAAAAGCCTGTATTCCAATTCATTGCATTTTTGTGTGTGGTACAAGTATCGGTATCGGTAATCGGTATCGACGAGTACTCAGATCCAAGTATCGGTATCGTATCGGTTTGGAAAAAAGTGGTATCGTTGCATCCCTATAAAATGTATTAGAACCTCAAGTCAGTTTCTTTTTGGGATTTTCACAGCTGGATTTTTAAGAAAATCCAGTGAGGTTAAGCCGGCGATGACGTTTTACAAGGAGCTCCTCAGAAAACTATAGTGTAAAACAGTGAGCAGCTCGGTATTTCTGCGTTAGCTTTATAGCAGACAACAATGTTTTATCAGTCAGATGTAGCTTCTGAAGCCTCTGCTAGTCGGTCAGATTGTTTTTTCTGGATTACAACGAGGAAAACGGCTATCGGAGCGCACAAAGAGTTCAACCGGAGATTGACTCCTAACGCAGCAAGCTGGATAACCGAAGCTGCACACATGTTTAACTCAGAAGACTCGTGAGCTGATCTGGACACCGCTGGTGAAACTATTCTGGAGGAGGAGGATGATGAACGTCTTCAGAACTAAAATCGGTACAGTTTATTTACTTTTATTGAATATTTAATTCCTGTGTTCTAAGCTGCAACCGGGACCTCTCAGCTGATGAGATAGCTTCATCATTCTGTCCAAATATAATTCAATATTCTACAAAAAAATAAAACAATGTGATGCCAGTTTTACCGCTGCGTGTATATAGTAGTATAACTCCGGAAAAAATTTATTGATAGTTTACCAGAATAACTTTTCCTGATGTTGCGGCCCCCTCGTTAACTCACAGCTGCCGCTAGTTAACTCGGAGCTGTCTCTTGTTAACTCGGCTGTTGTTGTTTTGGCTGTAATCCAGGATGGCACGAAGGTTCTACTGGTCTCAGGATGATCTGTTGTTAAAATATGTGGATCATCTTTAAGATCCAACCTCTGTGTGTGTCGTAGCTTTCCCAAATGACCTATTTTTTCCTTACCGGAGCTAACACTGTTAGCCGTGCGGCTACCGTCATGCTAACGGGACTTAAGGAGTCCAAAAGGAGCGGTAGCGGTTCCAGATGGATTTATAGTTGGAATATTTAGATTATTATTGTAGATCAAACCTCTGAGTGAGCAGCCCTGACCAGCCCCTGCAGTCTGTGCATCAGCTGTGCTGTAATGGTCACGCAGGTCTGACTGAAGCTAGCGTTGTAGTAAACTTACTTTAATGTTGCTACGTTAGTTAGAAAAATGCATGTAGGACTCTGACAAATGACTCAGACTTTTTGCTGCAGCTGTAAACGTGATTATCCGTAAGCATTGAGAGCACAAAGTAGAGCAAAACACAACTAATCTCCTAGTAAGCAGCAGGAGCTGTGCCTTCTTACACGTATTTGAGTGACGTGTGCAGAACCAGCGCTTTTCAGTGTTTAGAGGAGAGAATTTTGATTTTCTATAATGATTTATGACAAAACTGCTTAACAAAATGAAAAACTGAACCCAGTTTATTTTTTATAGATGCTGTAGTTACACTGAAATTTTACAATTTTCATGCTGAGTCTGGCCAATGCCTTTAAAGTGACAGAGTCCTGAAACGGCTCATTCTGGAAGGTACTGAAATCGCTTTATGCGAGAGGGATTTAGTACAAAGAACTTTGACAACTTGTTTGGTATCGACCAGATAAGTCTTATAAGTTAAGACAAAAAGTCATAATATGTCCTATATAGGTCCTCCAAATCATCACTGCAAATGCTGGAGGCTTCAGACAGGAAATCCGGCACATTATTCAACGATTTTAGCCCCGTTTTTGTTATGCATCATTCCTAACTTTTACATCAGATTCATGTCTGTGCTTTAAGTCTGGAGCAGCTGAGTCTTCTGGCATAAAAATCTCCATGGGAAAGCATGTGAGAAATGTCTGAAAGGGTGTGTGTGTGTGTGTGTTTAGGTCATAGGGTGGATGTGCACGTCTAAGCTGGGCCAGCAGAGGAAGCTGGACAATAGCTGCTTGGCCAGTAACAGCAGCAACAATGGCTGTCTGCTCCTTCTAAGGCCCCTGCTCCTCAGTGGGTGGTGTGGGGCCCGCTCAGGGGACGGAAACCCACTTCTAGACTCTAAAACCTTAAAGTCTCTATTTTACTATGTTCCATATAGGTTGTTTTAAGTTTAGTCAGAAAAAATGTGACATTTGTCCTGGTTTATTCATGCGTTTTAAACAATATTGCTTTCTTGATAGGAAACAAATATCTGAAAATACATCAGTCTCTGCAGAGTGTTTACACTTTTAAAAGTGTACGTAACTTCTCTGCCACCGTTTGAAGATCAGAACCAAAGTTTGGAGGTAAAATAAACATCTTAGATTTTATTCTTCACCGGATAAAATTAGAGCATCTTTTGCAAATCAAATGGGTCAAATGGGACTGTTATCAAGCTAAACCCACTTACAGGTAACTTTACACTTGTAATTACTTATATTTTAACAATTTACAATAAAATTAAAATGACACTAGGCAGTTTTGGCTAGCTTTAACGCCCCCTAGTGTCTGTTTTAAATCACTGTTGTAAAAACCAACAATACCATGATCAGGAGATCTGCATCCAGTTTGAATCATTCTTTGTCTCTGAGCTCTTGCTTCCCAATGTTGACTCATGTTTGACTGTTCTTTCGGCCGGACGTTTATTTCTCTCTTTTATTTAATCAGATAAAGTTTTTCTTCGAGGCTTCGCCATGAGAAACACGATGCAATAAATACTACCCAGGTCTAGCTCACCTGTCCTGCGGTGTAAACATGGAGTTCCGTAAAGTATTACTGCTTCTTGCGAGATACTTGGCTAAAGCCTTTGACTCTGTAGACCATAACATCTTACTTAGCAGGCTCAAACATGTAGGACTTTCTCAGGCATCCGTGGCATGATTTAGAAGTTATATCTTAGGCTGTATGCAAACAGTGAGAACAGAGGGTTACCAATCTGCTCCTCTACCTCTAACTATGGGCGTTCCTCAAGGGTCAATACTGGGCCCAACCTTATTCAAAATCTACATTAATTACATTTTTCATGCTGTTGACAGTTCTCATATACATTTATATGCGGACGACACCATTTTATATTCATGCAGTTCTTTGAATGCAGCTTCGTCCTCCTTGCAGCACTACTTCAACATGCCTTCTCCAACCTTCACCTTCATTTAAACACAAGTAAAATAAAGTTCATGATCTTCAACCGTAACTTACCGCAATCAACTTGCCACACTAGTATTCTTATAAGTATTTGGGTAGTGGCTTGACAGCACACTTTCATTTGACATTCACGTTAACACATTACTTTCTAAAGTCAAGTCAAGAATTGACCTTTCGCCGAGCCCCACCCCCCCTTAGTTACTGTTGCTAAATCCGACAAAGTGGGTCAAACACTGACCAGCTCGGCAGATTGCTGTGATGGAAAGAAGTAGACAGATGTGTGTCAGCGACATTTTTTGGAGCAATTCCTCCGCAATATCATCCAGATAGAGGCAAAAGGGTTACAGTATGCAGTGGAGGGATATATTCAAAATATAAAAAAATATGTCGGCTCCACTGAGCAAAGCGTAGTGGGAAACAATGAGTTGGGAGTTCGGAAGGAGGCGGCGTCCGGGGACGCGTGGATCCGAGGAGCGGTGGTGGGGATACGGTGTGATCAAGAGGAGTCAAGTGGCGTGGCTGTGGAGTTAGGCTGGTTGGTTTGTGAGTAAGGTTTACTCGGGGACTGGTAGGACGGAACATGGACCAGGAGGAGCTCATGCTTGACAAACACACGATGACTGAGCGAGTAAGAGGCGAGTGAGCCCTTTGGATAGTCTGGGAGGCGGAGCTCCGCCCAGCCGCAGGTGGGAAGCACTCATGCTTGGCTGTTACTGGTTGAGCTTGATGAGGAGGTTCTGATAATATGCAACGAAGGAGACAAGACTACTCTAAGGCTTATCTTCACCATCTTGTTTGAAGTTGTCGGACAGTAACAGTTGCTATGATGTGTGATTGGACAATAACCGTTTTTGGACAATAACCGTTTTTGTGTTTTGTAAAAGGCTAATTGGGTTCCTGTACCGCAACAGGTCATCCTTTACTCATTCTGCAAAGCAAACCCTGGTGAACATGACAATCCTTCTCATTTTAGATTACGGTGACATCATTTATAGGACTGCTTCCAAAAACATTCTTTATAAACTCGATGTCATTTATAACTCAGCAATCCGTTTCACTCATCATTGTGATCTGTACTCACGTGTTAACTGGCCATCACTCCATTCCCGCAGGTTGTTACATTGGTATCAATTTATATACAAAACAATCATCGGTAGAACACCGTCATATCTTCGCTCATTACTCATCACTTCCAACAGTCAGTGCAATTTCCAGTAACTTAATTTCTATGGATATTCCCAAAGCTCGCACCTCCTTTGGCCGCTCCTCATTCCAGTTTGCTGCTCCCAACGACTGGAATGAGCTGCAAAAATCACTAAAGCTCACTACCTACGTTCCATTATCTACCTTCAACAATTCATTACAATCAACAGTTTCTGATCAATGAACTTGCTTCTGAGTGCCTAAAGACTGTTTTAAGTCTGTTTTGATTGCTTGTACATATTGTATATGAAAACAGCCTTTTATGTCTTTTATCTGTGTTTTTATCTTGTTTGTTTTTATCTCATCTGTCTGTTGTTCTTTGGTGCAAAGCTACTTGTGTCTCTGTTGCTGCTGCCTCTTGGCCAGATCGTCGTTGTAAATGAGAATGGGTTCTCAATCCACTCATCTGGTTAAATAAAGGTTAAATAAATAAATAGATACGCGACTTAGTGAGACTTCAGGTCTCCGGTCCGGATGGGCTCAAGTTGCAAACGTGGTAACCTGCCCACAAGGAACAGAAGGAGCTGAGGGAGTTTTCATTCAAGAAAATAATTTCAAATTTTAAAAAGTTAATGCAGTCGTTTAAAATACGCTGGATCGTCTGGGAAAAATTATTTAATTCTGACCAGATTTACGAGCAAACAGCTAGTCTGAGTCAGCTCACAAACCAGGAACACTGACCTCTTAAAGCAACTCCTCCAAAACATTAAAGCTAGAGTTTAGTTGAACAGTTTTGACTCCTTTGTCGTTATTAGAGTAGAAAACATGGAGTTTCTAGTTTGTGTGTAAAGGGTCCATTGCTGCCAACTCAACAACTCTGAACTAAGCTAAATTTAGAGAACTACATCCAAACTTTATTTTATAACCATGTCAGTATTTTCCATCCATCCATTCATTATCTGAACCGTTTGTTCTGTATTAAGTAAATTCCAGGTATTGCTTATCTCCTTCTGCTTCTTGCCTGTTCTACTTCAGTTATCCAACGATATTCTTACAATTTATGTCTAAGCGGTTACAGGTGAAGGCCTTAGATAAGCCTGACTGGCTTTTGCCTCCACCTGCGCTGTATTTTAACTAATTAACTCTGCAAACTTTTATTTTGTTACTGTGCAAATAAATAAGATAAATAAATATATGGCAGAGGAGTTAAGTGCCCGTCTCCAGAGATCGAGTCCTGCTTGGTCTGTCACAGTTGTTGTGTCCTTGAGCAAGACACTCAACACTCCTTGCCTGCTGGTAGTGGTCAGAGGGACTGGTGGCAGCCTCTCTACCACCAGAGTGCCCCAGGGCAGATGTGGCTACAATGTAGCTCATGAGTGTGTGAATGTGTGTGTGCATGAATGAATGAATGGATGTGTTGTAAAGTGCCTTGGGGGTTTTTGAAACCATAGGCAAGAGGTGAGGGACACCCTGGACCATCCAGTCCATCACAGGGACACAAAAATACAACCAGTCACACACACACACACACACACACACACACACACACACACACACACACACACACACACACACACACACACACACACACACACACACACACACACACACACACACACACACACACAGTTTAGAATCTTCAACTACCCTAACATGCATGTTTTTGGGAGAAAATCCACACATGCATGGGGAAAACATGCTAACGCAACGGGATTCGAACCCGTGACCTTTTAACTATGAGGCAACAACTAATCCACCATGCAGCCCCCACACATATATGTATACTGACTTTTTTATGTTATTTAAAAGCACAAATACCAGAGACTGGGGTTGTTTTGATCCTGTCAGAGCTCATTTGTACAAATACAGCGACAACAGCATCAGGTATCCATCCAGTATCGTGTGTGTGTGTGTGTGTGTGTGTGTGTGTGTGTGTACGCATATTCATAAACGTGTCAGCCATGTGGAGGTTTTTCAAAGAGAAATACCTCATCAGATCAAATTGAAGTAAAGTGTGGTATCGGAGCATCCTGAGATGCCTATCTACAGGTAAGACGTTACTAGTTTATTATCTTTCCACACAAACCTGCTGAACAAGTTCTGAACTTTTCCATTACTCCTCAATATCCCAATAAAAAAAGACGTTCCTTCCCAAACTTAGCTCTAGGTGTGGCCTGATTACATCCCACGCCATTCTTCTCTATTTTTATCCAAGAAAAAAAAAAGATTCTATGCTGACCGGAGCGGAAGTGAGTGAGACCAATCAGGGTCCGCCTACAGGATTGTTTTTGATGTCTTCTTTATATCCATGTTGTTCCAACAGACCCTCTCAGGTAATCTCCTGATGCTTTACTGTACTACGGTCTAAAAGTACCTCTACTATCCTGTCCTTGGGCTGCAGCCCCGCCCTCTCAGCTGGAGAGTCTTCATCCACAGCTCTGATGTACTGGCCCGGCCGCGCGCGCTCGCTGTGCAGGTTGAAGCCATATCCGTTGGAGCCTCGCTGGATCACGCACAGGCGCGGCCTCAGTTCGGTTCGCACCTCCTGGAAGAGAAAACAGAAAGGTTAGAACAGGAACCCGTGAGCGTCACAGAGAAATAAAAGACTACCTCCAGCATGGGCTCCGTCTGCTCAGGCAGAACAAGCGGCACAAAGATGACGGAGAGCTCCTGTGAATCGTTTACCATGATTATAAAGCCCAGGGTGAACATGCAGGTGGCTGCTGCATGCTGCTGTGTTGTGTTCTGTGTTCCTGACTGTAAACTCCAGCTGCTGCCCTGCTCACGTGATTCCTGCTGCTCCCCAGGAAGGAAGAGGGGTCTGTGATGGAAGGCCTTAGGAGGACTTGTGGAGCGAGGGGGGGTTCTAAGGAAGTGAACGGTTCTTCCGGTGTGGGTCGCAGCCCAGCTCGGCTCCACGGAGGACAATAGGAGCTAGGCGTTGACCCCTGACCGTCTCCACTATCCTTGTCTCGGCCAATCCCGCTCTAGGATGGCAGGAAGAGTTTGAGCTGTGATGTCATCCAGGAAAAAACTCCCAGAAGCTGCCTTTCCGTGGTTCAGATGGAGTGGAGGTGGGGGGTTAACGGCTTTGTCACCAAACAGGTCTAAACCGTGACATAAAGGAGCTTCAGAGCACGGGTCAGGATGATCTTCATCAGCTGTGATCCAACCCCCCATTAGTCAAACACACACCAGGATAAATGAGCTACAAACACCTAAAAACAGGAGATAATTTATGACCAACTTTCTCTAGAAATGAGCTCTGATATGCACCCTGGTGTCTCCTTTCCTAAGAAAATCATAATAGCCATCTGAAATTAAAGGGAATTCCCCCTTTTAACCACCTGGTTCGACAGAAACATGACATTTACCACAATCATTCACACCAAACACATTATTTAACCATATGAAACAGCAACGGTACAGTCAGGAAACCTTTATCAACAGGAAACTACAAAACCAGAAACTTCATTTCAGAGAACTCCCGTGCTGACGGATAATTCTGACCCGTGTTTGGATCACAACAGACAACCGGCGCATCACATCTTTATTTTTAACTGATAAAACTGTTCTGACATTTGATCTTGTGTTTATGCATTCAGCAGATGCTTTTATCTAAGGCATCAAGCTGGGTGAAGCTCAAGGGCACTACGGCAGAGTGACTAGGAGTGAGCTGGGGTTTAACCAGTGACCCTCTGATAACCAGAAGACGCTCTACCGCCTGAGCTACGAGCGCCCTGCTAACCTGGGAACCAGGCAATGTGGGTTGAGTGCCTTGCCCAAGGACACAACAGCTGCATTCTCTGCCGGGAGCCAGGATCGATCCTACAACCCTTCAGGTACTGGACAACCCGCTCTACCTGCTGAGCTACTGCTGCCCCATAGGGGTGTAAATAAGGGTACAAGACTATTTCATGTTTAGCCTGTGTGTGAAACTGAGAGTGACCAATCATATTAAAAAAAAATAACAAGTAAGAACTGTTTCTCTGTGAATTGGTCTTTAAATCCTACACCATAAAAGTCTCAACCACACTCGTACCTTAAACTATCTGAACACTTTCTCCTGTTAGCCCATACATAAATATTGTTAATAATAATAACAACAAATTCAGTTGTTTTAAGAAGAAAACAACATTTGCTGCCTTGGACATCACTTCATATAGCCAACTTTCACCCTTTTGTCTGAAAATGGAAATTTTCCTCAACATTTTGACTTTATTCTCAACACTTCCTCCATGTTTTCCTCATTCCTTCATAGTGCCTTTAATGCTCCTTGGTATCAGCCCCAGACTCCAGTAGAGATCCTGGTGCATACTGGTGGTCAGGAATTTCGCACCATTTCTGCCAACATAACCGTGTAACGTGAAATCTGAGTCTGTGTGAAGGTTTTATAATAATGTTGCATGAACCACTAAGACATTTTAGAGATTGGAGCTTTGTAAAGATGGCAGCTGGCGCTTTGATCTTGTTAGTCCTAAAGAAACCGTTCAGAAAGGTAAGAGAGTAATTTACTTGTAACTTTTACACAGAAACACACTTCAAAATGGTTTCTTTAACGGTCTCAGAATGTTTTCACGCCCTAAAAGGGAGACAAAGTAATGACAGGGAGTCTCTCCAGATGACTTGCTGACACTCTTCGGGAGCTCTGCTGACATTATTCGTCCCTGTGCGGGGGAGACGGGGTGTGAGCGGCGCCCTGGCACTGATAACAGAGGAGGGTTTGTGTCGGGGGGGCGAGGAATCTCCACGCGGGTCTGTAATCTGTGGAATCTGCTGAGCCAGGAGGAGTGCCCAAGATGCTCTCTGATTGTGTTTCTGCTCGAAACTTGCGTCTCAGCGGAAATGCATAACGTACTGGATGTGTGGGACAGAACGGGACATTAGGACTTTCTGAAATGTCTTATCTGTGCTAAAAACAGACAAGCTGTGCTGGAGTGAGGACACTGATCTAACAAACTGTTTCAGGGTAAAGTTAAGGGAGGTTTGTGTTCTTACTGATATTCCGTTTAGTTGAGGTTGACTCCCAAACCCTAAAGCATGTGAGCGTAAATAGAACATTGTCTTCCACGTAAGGTCCTTCATCTGTGACTGGACCTGCTAACACTACCGTGTTCACTACTTCCTGTCTAGAGTATCCTTTAAAGACCAAGTTCACTCATTATTTCAATAAATCTGCAGTGGTCTCTAGTAGAAATGAATGCCTTCTGAGTTGATTTCTGTGAGTCAAAAAGTTCTTGTCCTCCTGTTTCAGGAAGTAGAAGTTAGTAGGAGCAGAAAACAGCAGGAATTTGAGTCTTACTAATTATTATTTCCTGATATTCACACATCTCGTCTCTGATTGGCTAACAGCAATGCAACTCTTCCGCTGCCTCTGTTCGCTCTGGAACATTGATGTTTTATCTCCACAAATAACACAAGCCTGAAGGAGTTCTGCTAATGCTAACGGTTAGCTTCTACTAGCCAAAACGTACTCAGCTCTCTCCTGGACGCTAAACCAACAACAGCCTTTCCCATCAGGAGCCAAGATGGGTGAGTCCATAAATGCTAATTTACAGTGTGACGTAGATCTGTGTTGCTTTTCTAATCCAAGCTTTTCTATTAGTGGCTAATGCAGGAAATAGGGGTAGTAGACTGTTTTCACTTTCAGCCTGCATGTGAAATCGATCGCATTTCAAAAATAAGTTAAAAACAGTTTTTCTGTGAACTTGCTCTTTAAAATCATGAATCAATGTGAAGCACTTTGGAGTCCTCTGACTCTGAAAGGTGCTTTAAAAGTGCAAGTCAGTTATTTATTTAAGATCAAAGTCACACACACTTGTTTTTGTGTGAAATGTCCCTGCCAACACACTCGCTGTGACACAAACTTTCCCTTTGAGTAAAGAGGAAGTGAAGCGTAGGAACTGTCGACACATCTTCCACCAGTGTGCTTCCCTCTGTTGCCTCAACGTCCCAACATGAAAGGGAAATTGTACAGAAATACCTACTGAGTGTGTGCTGTATCGTCAGAGCGGAGGCTTTGACTACACAGGACTGCGTCAGTCAACATGAAATCAAAGGAATGTTTAATTTTCCTGAACAAATCATATAAACCACACCTTCTTATATCGAACAAATGAAGACAATAACAGGTATTGTTAGGATCAGAGGGCCAGAGTTAAACTTTAAACAACTTTCTACGGCTCTTATTAACTGACTCACGTGGAGACAGAGTTAAATATCCTCGAGTGTAGCAAACACAGTGAAACTATTTTCAGTGGAGAGCTTCAATTGCAATGTTTGATTCCTCCCCATTTCTATCTACTTTAACCTAAGTTGCTGCTGCTGAGTGTACCGTTAACAGCTTCCACTGGAAAAATTGTTCCCCTCATGGTTAAATTAAAAAGAAAATAGATGAGATATAAATAAATGATCCAAATCAGCAGCTCCAGTGTTGTGTTTAACATGATGTTTAGAGTCCCTGACACATGGTCTTTGTTTATGACCTCTTTCTGAGTTTCCTCAGGAAGCTCTGATAGCCGTGAGATAAGATACTGAGGTAAAGTTCAATTTACAGGCCTTCAACAAAATAGCAACACCTAAAATCAAATGATTCTCAAGGATTGTTAAGTCATAACTGTTCTTTATTAAGCCTAATACAAAAGATGAAAAGGTTTTAACTAGCAAACAAAACCCTGTTGGTCGTGCCTGCAGCCCTGTGGTGGTTTTGAAGCTAACTCTGACATCATGCTAAGATTGAGTATTTATTATAATGCTCGCTTTTAGAACACGCGAGTTTTTGCCCCCTTTGGCGTCAAAACGCGCGTTCAAGACGCGCATTTTGGCGGACATAACGCGCGTTTAGAATGCACGCTTTTTTATCCATTTGGCTTGCCATATTCTGCCGTAAAACAACACCCAGTCAGTACTTCCGGCGCTACCTGAAGCACAAAAACTGTATAGCGCAGTAAACAGACGTGGGACCCCCCGACACTATCACAGGTATGAAAATGAACATAACAGATAATACTATGACGCAAAAACTTTACAAAAAAGCATCATTTTAAGGTGTAAAAGTTGCAGAATGTTGCTTTAACTCTAGAGTCATTACTTACTCCCAACCAATCATAAACACAGACCTAGGCACTCTCTGTCACCAAGCCCACCAAACTTAACCCTTTAACTTCCTCACCACAAAAAAAGCAATGAAAACATTCCACTTTTGTAATTTTTGATTTGGGGCAATAAGGGCTTCAGTTTAGTGCAAATAAATAATATTGATAATATAATAATTGTAATAATATTAAGGTAATAATACAATGTAATAATGTTACTCCTTTTCTTCAAACAACTCCATATTCTTTAGAATTTTTTTGTTTTACTATTTTTTTCTTATTAAGTTCATTTAATGCTTCAATGAGATGTAGGGACTTTAGATATGCTCTACCAATTGTTGACCATGCAGGCAGGTAAGATACCGCAGCAAGGAGAGGTAGAGGAAATTGTCTCAAAAAAGGTTAGTAGTTCACGAGCATGGCGATATTTTGATTTTTACAAGTCTCACAAAAAACAAACAGGTGTCCTAACGAGGGCTGCATTCCATTTAGAAGTTATGCTCATTAGCTGTTTTACAGGACCGGCATGCACAGCTGAAAGAGTGGAATGCAGCCCTTGTCACCACACATGTGCTTTTCCTCCTGTTGCAGGTTAAAATGCCCATCATGAAAGAGCTGTTGCTATTCCATGGTGAGCATGTTGTTGTAAATAGTTAACTTAATCAGTGAAGAAATCCCACAGGATGGTTTAAACTGGTGTCATGTCCCTGCGTTGATATTGGACTTCAGAGGTAATCACTAACACGATAAATGAAACACTGAGGAGTTATTACTAAGGATCATCTGTGAGGTCACACGTATGTGCTGTTGCTTAAAAACTAAGCACTTCTCGTGCTTTCTGTTAATTATTCTTTAGGAGATTTGATGAAAATCGTTCTCAAACTTAGGTTATTGCTTTAAGGTGAAACATAATGCTTTTACCAGTGTCTGATTTTCTTTGTGTTTTAGCAAAATATCTCATGAACCACGGGGTAGACTTTAACAAAACCCTCAGAAAGTAATCACTGGATGGACATCTACAAATTTTAAACCTGATTCAAGATGGCTGCCTGCCACATCAAGTCAACCATAGACATGAATATGTACCATTGGGTGCTGGAGAGCGTAACAACTTTTCCGCCATATTGGATGGGTTCCTCACTAGCTAAACCCAACTGTGAGCAACTGTGCCCATTTTTTTTGTTGCCAATGTAGAGGTCGACCGATATCGATTTTTCTATTACCGATACCGATATGTGTAGGAGACGTGGTCAGCCGATGGCTGATATGTACTGCCGATTTTTATGGGCCGATTTTCATGGCCTTTCCACCTTATTTTCATTCTAAAATGTCATTAATAAATGTCACTAATAACATCTAAAATGTCACTAATAACATCAGTTGCACAACATTTTTGAAGCTGAATCAGTTTTTGAACTCTGAATTTAACTAACTATTAAATCTTAACTTTGTGCACCATTCAGTGTTAAAGTCAGACGCCTAAATAAAGTTAATTTAGAGTATTTATTATGCAGATGTTATTAGTGAAAATAAAAATACATTTAAAATAAATTCTGCAACAGCCCCGGGCTGCCCAAGGATGTGCCTGACTTTAAATCAGCTTTACTAAGGACAAATATCAGCTGATGCTGATGTATAAAAAAAACAGTAAATATCGGCCCGATATATCTGCTGACCGATAAATCAGTCTACCCCTATTTGCAACAACCGATGCACGATTGAAAACAGATCACGTGGGATTACTATTGACTTTTCTAGCCTACCTGTCGGGATTTCATATTTAAATATATTTAAATTTATTTTATCATATTTATATTTTAATTATCATGCCATACCATGCGTCTGATTTTGTAAAAAAGCTTAATAAAATGTGTTTTTTAGTTGGGTAAACACCTTCCTCAGTAGGAATAAATGCACTAGGGGTGAATGGAGACCCATCTAAGATGGCGGCCCGCCGCTACGCCAGCTCCAATA
Organism: Aphyosemion australe; assembly: GCA_006937985.1. NCBI lineage: Eukaryota > Metazoa > Chordata > Actinopteri > Cyprinodontiformes > Nothobranchiidae > Aphyosemion > Aphyosemion australe. Next base: position 1,344,390 of record SSNS01000130.1, on the reverse strand, counting down.
GGCAGTGCCAGTCCACGTCGTGTCTGTGTATAGGATGTCTGTGAAGTCAACATTTTGTAACACAAAGATGGCTATAACTCTGTCGATTTTACAAATCACAAGCAAAGATTTCACGTGGAAGCATTGGGGTCACTAACAACACAGACTGTGAGAGAGCTCACCATATTGTGTGATATCATGTGTAACCTTATTTTCAAAATTTGATAAAAATGGCTTAAATTCCATCATAGATCACATTAAGATAATCCTAGTATAAACATTCCCTGGAGGAATGTTTGGCCTTTGGTAAAATAATTCAGTCTGGATCAAAGCAAATGAGTCAAACATTAGTTTACTAAAATGATTGCATTTCAACAGGTTCCACATTTATGTTTCGTATTCAAACAAGTGATCCTAAGCCAGACTGACCGATTTAACAACCTTCATATTAACATCATCCATCACATTCATCCACCTCAGACTGAGCCAACCCACATTTTGGTTCTGCCAGCTTGTCATGCAGATAATGTTCAATGGAAGCGAGCTGGAGCTGTGAGCAATTCAGGCTTTGGCAAGAAGGGTGCAGTGTGTGTGTGTGTGTATGTGTCTTTTCTACTCTGTCTGTTCTGATCTTCACTTTTTTATTATTTTGCCAGCATTTTTATATGTTAAATAAAGGACAATGCACACATCCATTAGTCTAATTCTAAGTCTGTTACTAAATTGAGGAAAAGTCCATTTTTAGACATCACAGCATAACTGGTGTCTGTCAGCAGTTCCACATAGCTGATAGGCAGTGAACTCATGCTTTCTGCAGATCATCAGCTACAGCATGACACAACTGAGCTCCGAGCGCAGCAGATTTGTCACCTGAAGCAGCTTCTCTCTCCTCCTGCTCGTCCTGACGCGAGGAGGCAGATCTCTCATGAGCTCGGCCTGTTTGATCAGCGTAAACAATAACCACCGAGGTGACACGCCACCAGGCACTGCAGTTATTCAGTGACATGGGAAAGCGTGGGCCTCGTGGGCCTTGTGATTGTCACGTGTAGCTTTTGACAAAGATTAACAACCCCAAGGTCGGACTCTGTAAATGTTTGATTTCTTAAACCACAGAAGAATTTTTTGTGCTCTCGGGTGTGAGGGGTGCACCACTTTCTCAGGCAGGATGGGGGTGTTGGATTTCAAGCTGGATCACTGAACCAGCTGTAAGGCAAACAGGAGGGGGGTGGACAAAGCACCCTACTGTCCCCCCACTCCATTGGAGGATGGGACACACTGGCTCTTTAAAAGACACCAAAGAAAGGGTCTGCTGAGGGTTCCCATTACAACAACCTTTTTAGGGGGAAGGAGTGGAAGTAGAAAAGTATGTCAGTCATCACAGCAGGGATGCCAGCGTCGATAAGACCAAACGAAGTGGTCCAGATCCATCACTTTAAAGGGGACATATTATGCAAAACTCACCTTCTGCATCATTTTGTGTTGCCATGTGCGTCTCTACTGCCTCTATAAACACTCCAATGTGAAAAAAACATCTTTGCATTTTCTATCAGTTTTAGGAATTATGTGCCTAAAACAAGACGTTTCAAAAAGTCCAATTTGTGATGTCACAAACGGGGAAATTAGCATAGAACCACGCCCACCCTTCGGCGCTGGAGGAGCAGCAGCTCTACCCCGAGCCCTTCCTGGATATCGGAGCTTCTCAGCTTATAGCAGCCTGAGCGGGGGATGGGTGGGCGTGGCCAGCTTCAGCTTGTTTGCTTAAAGCGACATGAGCCCGAAACGGCTCATTCTGGAAGGTACTGAAACTTTCAAAAGCAAAACAGCTCATCTTGCCCAATGTCAGGGGGAGTTTGTGCAAAGAACTACATAATCATGTTTGTATCAACCATAAAACTATTATAACTTAAGACAAAAAGTTATGTCTCTGTTAAGATGTTGTTTTTCTACTTTTCCCAATCTCTGTTTTTAACTTAACGACTGAATAAGGTCAGCCAAAAGCTTTCTGGTGGTTTAATCCCATCATAAATTAAAGAGTCAACAGGTTTTTTTATCTCCTCAGCCAGTCTTCCTGTCCTTGACCCTCTAACCCTGCAGGCCTAAACACTAAACAGGTCCAGCAGAACACAGGTTCCACTCTCAACTCACACACCGAAAGCAAAACGTCGTGGATAAAACTGAAATGAGACTGATGACCAGGAGGAAGGAAGCGTATTATCCAAAAATAGACGTGCCACTGAAGAGTTTGTTTCTCATAATACAGAACAAACGTGCTTTGTTATCTAGAAAGAGAAGTAGCAACATGACGTTTTTCACACATTTACATCTGTGATTGTGGCTTTACTGTGATAACCTTAAAACCACTGGCCCTGCCAGCACTAAACCGGGCTGGTTCTTTAAAACAGTCATTTAGGAAATAGTTTAGTTTTCCACGGCTTCAGAGCTTTGTCACGTAAATCATCACTTCCAGTAAATGCTTCATTCAATTCAATTCAATTCAGTTTATTTATATAGCGCCAGATCACGACAAGAGTCGTCTCAAGGCACTTCACAAAGTAAACATTCCAATACAGTTCAGTTCATAAGCCAATCAGTAAAAAAGTTTCCTATATAAGGGACCCAGCAGATTGCATCAAGACACTGACTAGTGTCATTGTGTTGGTACAATCCTCATACTAAGCAAGCATTTAGCGACAGTGGGAAGGAAAACTCCCTTTTAACAGGAAGAAACCTCCAGAGGATCCTGGCTCAGTATGAGCAGCCATCCGCTACGGCTCACTGGGGGTTGAGAAGACAGAGCAGGCACAGGCACACCCCGCACCCACACACACACACACACACACACACACACACACACACACACACACACACACACACACACACACACACACACACACACACACACACACACAGCCAACCACCCAAGTGTAAAGTCCCCCTTATGCCAGCTGCCCTCCCTCTTTTCTCCATACCCTCCATGTGTGAATCCATGTGCATATTTTCCAAATGACTGATAGGTGGATGTACACACACACACACACACACACACACACACACACACACACACACACACACACACACACACACACACACACACACACCACATATATCAAGTAGTGTTTCTATGGCTACACTGTGATTTCTTAGTAGAAGTTCTATTTAGTAAGAGTAAGAGAAACTTTATTGTCTTTATCTGAGTGAATCTATAATTAATTCAATAGGTGAACTAATAGTAGCACATTCTATGTTAAAGAAAGTAAGATGTAATATCAGGAAAGGGAGAATGTTAGGTGGTTGGCAGCAGTGTGCCAGCCGATGGCCCCCTCCATGAGGCCACCACAGCTCAGCAGAACGCCAGTGTAGCTTCTTCTGGGGAGAAAAACACTTAGAGAGAAAATAAAGTTAACAGCTGGAATAACAGGAAATAATGCAGTTAGAGAGTGGTGGTAGAAGAGAGTAGCAGAGTGTGGAAAGTGGTCAGTATGTCCTCCAGCAGTCTAAGCCTATAGCAGCATAACTACAGAGATAACTCAGGATAACCTAGCCTTTTAGATGGAGGCATGTGGGAGGCAGGGCCAGGGAGAAGTCTTTAACGACAGTAGTCCCCTCTGTACACTCCACCTCCCTCTGCTCCCCACTCGTCTAAACCTGGGCTAACATCAGAATTTAACCATAAGCCCTATCAAATAGAAAAGTTTTGAGCCTAGTCTTAAAAGTAGACAAGGTGTCTGCCTCACGCACTAATGCTGGGAGCTGGTTCCACAGTAGAGGAGCCTGATAGCTAAAAGATCTGCCTCCCATCCTACTTTTAGATATTCTAGGAACCACCAGTAAACCTGCAGTCTGAGAGCGAAGTGCTCTGTTAGGAACATATGGAACAATCAGATCACTGATGTATGATGGAGCTTGATTATTAAGAGCTTTATATGTGAGAAGGAGGATCTTAAAATCTATTCTGAATTTAACAGGCAGCCAATGTAGGGAAGCTAAAACAGGAGAGATGTGGTCTCTCTTTTTAATTCTCATCAGAACTCTAGCTGCAGCATTTTGGACCAGCTGAAGACTTTTGACTACATTCTGTGGACCTCCTGATAGTAATGATGTATTCTGAGTTTCCGTAGAGCAGGGGTTCCCAAAATGTTTTCTTTGAGGACCCCCTTTCTCGTGTCCAAGACAAGCCAGGACCCCCAACCCCAACTCCTACACGCTTACACATGTTAAATGTGACCATTTACTAACTTAATACAGACATACAGAGTTATAACTTTTACATGCAGTTCTGATTATACTGTAGGGCAGTGAACCGCAAATGGCGGCCCGCGGGCCACATCTGGCCCACCGGACCTTTCCACCCGGCCCCCAGTGCCATTTTACGGGTTATTGGCATGATGTATGGCCATTGGCCCGACAATGTCGGGGTCTTGACAAAATGTCGGGCCAATACATCTTGCCACGTACCTGACAATTTGCCAATAACCCGACATTGTCCGTAAAATGGCAACCCCAATTAGGGACTTTGAAGTTTAGCAGCAAAATTCATGTCCCAAATATCAATAAATATCGTCAAGCTGTACCTCTAAAGACACTGCAGAATCTTTTTTACGTTCTCCAAACAACTAAAACTACAACCAAAAGAGTGACTGGAACTCCAGCTTCATGTGTGAGGGGTTTAGCCACATTTCTGTCTCTAACGCTGCTAAAAATCAAATTGTACACACATTCTATCCACCAATTATGAATTGTTGTTCTTCACTTTATCAAACTCAAACTTTGTACAGCTAATGTCGAGATTTAAAATCAATCAAAATGAGACCAAAAGTAATCAAATTGACCTTGTGGTTACAGAAATATCCTCATTAAAGTGTGTGTGTGTAATTTTCTAGCAGCTTTTTCAACAATAGGCTGTGGGCCAATCAGGAAAGAGAAAATGCATGTTCTCCTTTGTTTTTAAATTAAATTAAATTAAATTAATTAAACAAACAGATAAACAGCCTTTAAACACAAATGACTACAAATCATAGCTCTCATTAATTTTTTTATTTAGTCTGCAGCAGTTCTTAGAATGTCTGTTTTTGCACTTTCCACTATTTTAGCGCATAATTGTGGTGTTTTGACAAAACCTGCCCACAGAAAGAAAGCATTGTTGTTTACGTATTTAAAGGAAGCAGAGTCCTGGCCAATCACAAGCTTGCGCTCTCCGTGTCATTCAACGAATATTTAGAAAAGTGGGCTCGACTCCGTCGGTCCTTGCATGCCTGTAGAAGAGCCGTCGCAAGGACGAATAATGGCGCTGCGTGTCTCTGTGTCGACGCAGATGGAAAAGCATAAATTTAGAGGCGCACTTGCAGCCCAGTCCAGTCTCCGCCGAAATGACAAAAACAGCAGCAGCAACACCCCCGAGAGTGTGATGACAGGACCAGGGGTGTGTTGACAGTGTTGTGTTTCATGATTTTTTCTTGATTTCTAATAATGAGACTTACAATGCGCATACTAAATGTAGGCTATGATTCAAATGTACATAATGAGCTGAGTGCAGCTGAGCTTTTGTTTTATTTCTCAGCACCCCCAGCTGAAAATATGTTACCGCTGTTATGTGCTTGTGCTGCTATGGGCTTGTGTTATTTTGTGGAGATAAAACATCAATGTTGCAAAGCAAATGGAGTCAGTGGTAGAGTTGTGTTGCTGTTAGCCAATCAGAGGCAAGATGTCAGAATATAAACTTGGTCTTTGGACTTGGAACTCAAAAAATGTAAGTGGTTGTTGGATTTCGCATGCCTCCTCCCTTTGGTGCTGAGATGGCGTCAGCATTTTGGTCTATATTCAGAGCTCTCAGGGTTGGGTTCAAATAGCACTGGTGCTACAGATGTTCTGAGTAAATGTTAGCACTAGAATGTCTTTAGTTTTTGACTAAAATATGTCCAATTTATTCATATATCAAATAAAAACAAAGCATCTGTGATGGCTTTAATAAAATGAACCTGGTTGAGCCCACACGTGTCAGTGTATACAGGCTGGTTTAGTGGTTTCATGCGTGCTGTCCTGGAACCAAAGAGGCTGAGTCTATTTCAGAGTGAGTTATTTCCCCCTCCACCCCTGGCCGGGTGTGGTGGTGCTCCAGCTCATTGTCTGATTGGGGTGGTGAACCTTGGGCAAAATGAAGTGGGAACGTGGAATGTGCCATTGTAGAGTCTCAGTCCAGAATCCCATGGGACCCAATCGCCACCAATCCCACCCACCCACCCACGCAGCAAGGCTTCAGGTTTCCCCCCTGACCTGGGCCACAGAGACCTCGGATGTGGGGACAGTGGCTCTGTTGTTCAGACTTGTGTCCCATAGGTTTCAGCGGGAGAAAGTGCTCTAAACCACACTGACAACATAACATGATACACTTAATTTATTACAAGTCTGATCGATACAACAGAGTACTGTTGTCAGAATTTTACCAAAGACATTTAAACCACTGTGCTAGCTGGGCTCTCATTAATGTTTGACATTTAAACAAAACGTGATGAAAAGGACAGAACCGAGTTGCTCTGGGGGCCCGAGGGTTAAAAATACCGACCCATAACTTAGGGCCAGCGGAGGAATCTTTGTTGCCCTGCCCTCGTTTCTTCCTCCTCTCATTTCCTGCCATTGCTGTGCTGTTTGCTGTGTAATAAGAAAACATCCTAGAACATTTATGAAAAGGTCAACACATTATGATGCTGAATTTTTGAACATTTCTTTCAGAATTTGGCTTTTTTTCTCTGTTCTTTCACCTATTGTTAAAAAAAAACACTATAAAAGATATAATAAATCTTCCTAAACATTCCTGATATTTTTGTCTTGAGCAACACTTAAAAGTTCCTCTGGCTCCCACCCATTAGCCGCTCTAAAGGAGTGTTTGTTAAGTCTATCAAATGCCAGTTTCTGGTTATGAAAACAGAAGATTCTGTGGATTTTTTTAAATAAGAAATGCACCGTTTTGAGTTTTCTAGGGCCAATTCTGATTTCCAATTTTTGTAAAGCTTTAATCTTATAATTCTGATTTCTCCCCATGCACTTAACATTCTTATCACCTTTACACACCTCAAAACATAAGAATAAGTCACTAAATTATGATATGAGGAGCAACCGTAAGCTTTAGTAGCCTCTCACACCTTTTGTGAATCCTTAAATTTATGCTGAGTATGGTTCTTAGTCATCCACGGTCATTCTAGCAGGTTCCCACTGACATTTGTGGACTATCATGCTTCTGAATGATAGTAAGATCTTCATAAATGCAATACCACTTTACACTGAGGCTTTCTTTACAAACGGCTAATAAATGGTTTATAGCTATATTATAAATGAATCTGTAACACTTTATAAATCATTAATAAGGGTTTATTATGTATTAATGAAGGGCGAAAAAGAGACAAAACTGACCAGTTTCTTGCCAAATGGTGAGCTATATCTATCCATTTATTTAATCTAGAGTTGATTTAAACATTAAACATTTCAGATTAAGTGACTAGCTTGTGAGCACAATGAGCATTTGGAAACATTTTATTGCATCGAAATATTCATAACCATCCAATAAGGATGCACATAGTTAACCAGTTAACCGGTTCATTGCCGTTAATGTTGTAACCCGGTTAACTGCTTCCAAGTCCTTCTGCTGCGCTTAGGTGTAATATATTTTGTGCCACTAGACAGCGCAAGAGTGCCACTATCAAAATGTGTTTACTGGACGACACAGAAGAAGAAGTGAACGTCACATGACCAAACAAATGTACTCAAACATGAAGCGGTTAACAAAGAGCACAGCATGGGAGCAGTTTATTCTTGGTTATTTCATTCTTGGAACACAAAAAGCCCCACTTCTGGCAGAACATGGCGCAGCAAACTGAACCAACAGGTCAGTCTGCCATGACGCTCCTGCATGTGTCTGACTCCTAAGAATTTGTTTAGTAAAATAAAGCAATGTTAGTGTAATTATTTAGTTCAATGTAAGGAAACTAAAGTGTTTTTTAAAAAAGCGTGGCCTCCGGAATGCGCTTATAAGCACGCAATCGCGAGCAGCGCTGTGTATTTGATGCTAGACGGTCCGCTGTGCAACAGGTTCTGGTTCTGATGGACATTTCAGCTGTCATCCCACTCTCTCTACCTCTTGTTCATAAATGTAACGAGTGTGGGACTTTAGTTGTGCATCAGAATTATGTTAAAAAGAGTAGACGGTGGGGCTGTAACAATATTGGCAATATCGCGATATCGTCGTAGTAAAATGACCACAATATCGTCATGGTCTTGTCACAATATCGTACAGTACGTCTTGAGGTAAAAATAACACTTTTCATTCTACTCCACCGGAGCATAGCAAAGTAAACTACATAGACCATGATCCTTTGCTTCCGCGTCATCGGCCAGTTCGCCAATGGGAGTGCGTGCAGCCCACACAGCAAAGATTAACAAAAATGGAGTATGGAGGCTACAGCGGTGAACGCAGCACAGAGGATTACAGTCAAAGTATTTTATGTTGTGAGTCTTATTATCGTGAGCCTCCCCACAATATCACAATAAATATTGTATCGTGAGGTTCATATCGAGACAATATCATATCGTGAGATTTGGATATTGTTACACCCCTAGTAGACAGAAAAGGCGTTTGTGATATTAATAGAGAGGGGGCAAAGGTTTGTGTGCAGCCGGCAGGGGGTTGGTTGGTTGGTTTCCGGTTAACCGGCTATTAACTGTTAAGGGGCGTCAATAACCGGTTAAAGAAATTTTGGAAAACGTGCATCCCTACCATCCAAATGTGAAACATGCCATAATTTCATAATGACAAACATTTGAGCCTCACTATAAATAGCATACAGCACAATCTGTTATTTAGCATTTCTGAACATATAATCACATCCCCAAGTGTTCGACTTCCAAAATAGCTCACAGTAATGAAGCTCTAACTACAGTTTAAAAACGTGGCGCTACACAGACATTTAAGTTAAAAACTGACCAATTCCAGTCACTAGATGATTAATCGGTGCATCTTTATTTTTTCACATCTTTATTTTTTTCTCTTTATTGCTTTTCAAATGGTCAAAAACCACGCAGGAAGTGTGTTGGAACAACGTATAAACTCTTTTTAGCCTCTATGTTAAATAAAATTGAAAGAACATGTCTAAGTTAGGGTTTACACCTGTAATTCTGCTTTTGCATGAACAAACACACAAAATAAAACATGTTTCAGTTATGATTCCTCACATCTTTATGCTGACAGAGTGAAGTGCTTTAAAACCTGAACACAGCCGAGCTGATAACTGCACCTGCTTAAATGTGAAAACGCCCACATAAAGTATAAATGCAGCACATGTCCAAACGTCAGAGCAAGCTGGCCAGGATGAATCATGTCGTACAGCACTGCTCTGCACCAACCATGAATCAGAGGCTCTGATAGTAACCAGATATAAACACATCAGCTGAGCAAACTGTTGACTTTAAACCACAACTGAGAGCAAGTGGTTGGAACAATACTCTAAATAGCCAAACACCTTTTGTGTTTTCTCATGCTATGGAGAGACACTGAGGCTGATTCGCCCCATCAGAGGAGCTGAAGGGTCTGTCCTCGCACGCCGGGTCAGAGAGGGACCGAGATGAAGGAGGTGGGAGAATCTCCTGCTGACAACAATGACAGGAAACCAGCCCTAACGTCCTGAAGTCTGAGTCCATACCAGCTCTCCCCCCCCATCGACCATCCTCGCTCACATAGTTACTGTAGGTGGGGTCATTTGTACCTTTAATGCAAATAATCATTGCAAACTGACGTCTGTTCTATAACAGACTAGGCTAATATTTATACAACTACATCCAATTCAAACAGCAATTATAAAAGCATCCTGCATGATAAAAGTTGTCCTTAGTTGTTTGAACGCCTTAGCAGAATGCTTGAGGATTTAGTGAAAATATGCCATTCTGCACAGTTTTCTATAAAAGGTGGATATAAAAGTGGAGCGGACACATCGGTTCCACGCTCTTTAATAAGCAGCTTTTATAGGAGCGAGCAGATTAGAGGAGAGAAGTGACAAACACAGGGTGCTTCGACATCAAGTCTACCTCATGTCGCAGTCAGAGCCTCAGCTGTGTGTGTGTGTGTGTGTGTGTGTGTGTGTGTGTGTAGTTTCTGTCCCCAGCAGAGTCATACGTCGTTGTTTACACAAACACACACTTTTAGAAACGCTTTCCAGCATCTCAGATCTCATTTAGACACAGTCAATTTCGTGTGACAAGAACTCTCTTCCTCTTCTGTAATTAGTGTTTAAAGACGGGCTTATCCAAGCCGCCTGCGGGGAAGAAGGAAGTTTCCCCGCAAAGAAAAACCTTCTCACACTCGTTAACAACAATCTACATCACAGGAACATGGGAGGAAGTTTTCCCAACCAAAACACACACACCTTATTAAAACAGCAATGCAGTTTTACCCCTTTCAGGAATTATGTATGATCTTTTAGAAATCTGTAAAAATTATAGTCTTACGCTGTAATGTGATAAAACGTAAACTAGGGATGTCCCATTCCGTTATCGATATGGAAATAGGTCCGATATCGGCCCAAAAAACTGTATTGGATTATATCAGACTGCATCAAAAATCTTCGATATAAGCAGTCTGTTCTGCTATAAATTCCGTTCCAGTAATTCTATCCAGCAGCGCCCAGATCTAGCATGCAAAGTCTATGTGATCAATGCGTGCTAGCTAAGTAGCAAGGAACAAAAGCCATGTCGGGTGTGTGGCAGTATTTTTTTGTTAAAGTCCAAAAAAGACAGCGTGGCTCAACTTTGGACACTCAACTTGTAGCAGTTGGTCAATGAACAATATTGTATTTTTTTTTCTTATGTCCCTGCCCTCAGCTGTTCCTACCATTTGCTGACAGTAAAAATAAATGAAGTGACCTTGAATTAGTATTTTGCACTCTAAAAAGATATATTTTTGTTTATTTCAGGGTATTTTAATTTATTATTTATTCTTTTATTCATTTGTTATACATTATGTTTAAGGTTCACATTTATGCAACCAATGGTTAAAAAAACTGGTCGTTTTTTTTCATACCTACCATTGCTGGATTTTGTTCTCTGTGAGTAATATCACATGATCATGCCTTTCATACATTCCACACCACGAAATAGGTAAAAGTATGATTTGTACTGATATCGTATCGGGTTGATATCGGTATCGATCAATACTGAATGCTGCAATATCGGGAACATATTGGAAGTGAAAATGTTATATCAGGACATCCCTAATGTAAACAGTATGTCAGTGGTTTTTAGCTAAGCACCCCCACCCCCCGCAGAGCCCCATGCAATTTGAATTGAGCGACACTCAGCATTAGTCAATAGCGTCCTTTTACATACAGATGTCAATCACAGATCATGCGCGAGCATTTGAGGAAGTATTGATGTTGCGTTAGCAACATTTCTGATGGACAAGTAAGTCTTTAAAAATATATATATGTGAATAAACAGAATAATGTCATAATAACAATTGCAAAACAATGTGTTTTAGTTCTGCTGGCCAGCTAGCGGTGAGCGTTCACTAACGAGAAGCTGTGAAACACAGATGTAGGTAGAGGGGTTTAAGTTGCAATACATTTTTACGCCTCGTAAGAAGGAAGAATGACATCCTGTGGTCAAATGTGGGTACTGCAGTCCATTTTCAAAACACACGAGTGACCCTCTCACTCCTGTGAGTTTCATGGCTGCTGCCAATTACAGATCAGCACCAGATGATTCTAGATGACGAGTTATAAACAATATGTTGACAAATACATTTCACTGTAATATCAAGTTGTTGGTAATTGAAAAAGTAGCTTGAGAATTTTTATAGCTGACTATTTTGCTTCTAATTCACATGTTAGCATTGTTAGCTTTTAGCCTTCCCTACCCAATATTAAAACAAGTTAGTAAAACAAAAAGATGCCGTTGCTTCTTAGGGTTACAAGAAATAACTTATGGGTCGCTCCTTTTACTGTCTTAGGTCCTTTCCAAAACGCTGCTACTTTTTGCCGATTGGTGTTGAATTACAAATGCCGGCGCGGACTCAGCAACCCCGCAGGCTCCCAGATTGTAAACAAAGACTACGTTTCTCTTCAGCCTTTTAGAAAAGCTGACAACCCCTCCAGCCGGCTGAGAAGGAAATCTGTTTCTATAACCTTCCTTCCAACACAATTGAGATGTTAAACTGTTTTCACTGTAAAATTATTATTTTCCCTTTAAGCATTAATAAATGTTCATAGAAATGTCATGTCCATCTTTAAATATTAATTTCTCATTTATAGGCAACCTCTTCTTAAAATAGCAATTCCTGTTTCATATTTTATAATGTTATAAAAAAGCAAATGCCAAATACAAAAACAGGTTAATATGGTTTTGAATTATACTCAGCAAAAGACGTCAATAACATAGTTGGTGTTTTAACAGATACTGAAGCAGTTCTTTTCAATTTCATGTTACATTGGCCAGTTTAGCTAGCCTGGCAAGCCATCCTATATATGTGTATGCAAGAATTGGTCTAGTTCACTAGGCTACAGTTTAGCTTCAGCAATCCTTTATTTTATAGCCATGTTGCAGAAATATTTGCATTTTGTAATTTTATAGTGTTTAAGATGCATAAACCAACTGGATCCTTGCATGTTGTTATATAATATATACATTTTGGCCAATTTAAACTGCTTTAAGAAAGGTATACGTTGCCAACATTATGTGTACTAATCAAATCCATATGCCAGCTACTAAAATGTTCTCTCATACCCAGCTGGGTGGTCCTTCATCTGGTACATACTTCCTTTCTTAAGGAGCATGTGACTTCTAGACTATTTTTTCAAATCAGACAATAAAACAGTTTTGTAGTTCCTGTTAGATTATGCACTTGGTTATAAAGCTGTGTGTGCAGCAACAAAATGAAATTTAAAGCAAAGATTTCCAGTTTGTTTTGATGTTCAGATGTTGTTTATAATCAGAAAATATGTAATTGTTTTGGTAAATAGCCTGTATTTGTATAGCGCCTTCTTAGGGTTCTACAACCCCCCAAGGCGCTTCACAACACAATCAGTCATCCACCCATGCACACACACATTTATACACTGGTGGGGATGAGCTACATCGTAGCTACAACTGCCCTGGGGCGCACTGATGGAGGCGGGGACTGCCGTACACTGGCACCACCGGTCCCTCCGACCACCACCAGCAGGCAAGGCGGGTTAAGTGTCTTGCCCAAGGACACAACGACAGCAACAGACTGAGCGGGTTGCGAACCTGCGACCTTCCGATTGCAAGGTGGCAACTTAACTCCTCTGCCACCATCGCCCTTTTAATTCTTTAAACTCCACAGTCCATCCCAGAGTGGTAAATTTCTCCCTATTCCTGTCTTTGCAGTCGTGTTCTGATCCTGGGTTTTGTTCCTCAGCATCAGCTGATCTGAAACCTGCAAATAAACATAATTTCTAAACAAGCATTTCATTTTAAAGCTGAATAAATACGTGAAATGAATGATTTGCAAAGTATTTTTTAGAGGGGGACAGAACCACGGGCCACTTCTCATCCTCAAAACTCTCCTTTGCTCAACAGCAGGGTAAAAATTTTACAGCCCGGTAAACAAACCAGTGACCTTTGGAACAGCTGATGTGTTCTCGTTTTTCGTTCAGGATCCACAGCAGCTTCTCTCCTCCTCACTCGGTGCTCTGAACATTTTGACCTTAAATCGTTGCTCATCCATTTTTCGCACCTCCCTTGCACTTTCTCACTTCCACCTACCTTCTTCCTCACGCACACTTCACACACACACACACAAACGCCATCAGCGTAACCATGGAGACCACACAAGCTCCGGCTCCTCAACTTCTAAAGCGAAGCTGAGGGGCTCTCTTTAGTGTCAAACTAAACGTGTGTGTGTGTGTGTGTGTGTGTGTGTGTGTGTGTGTGTGTGTGTGTGTGTGTGTGTGACTGGCTGGGCGACAGGACTTGGACAAAGGAATGCCAGACAGGATGCAGGAAGAAAATTCCAGAAACTTTTGAGTTAATGTAAAATACACCCTGAAGTGCTCTCCTGAGTCCTCTTCACTCCTGAGTGTGCTAATGTCTTCATGTAACTTTCTCATCCTGGGAAATCTTGCTTTACAAATTCATATTTAAGAAGATTTCACAACTGGGATCAATACTCAGTAGGATTTCAATGGAAAGCTGCTGTTGTATTCCATATTTACAACATGAAACAGACTTTTTAGGAGCGTGATGTGGTCTCTACAACACTTGCCCTGCGGGATTGTGCGTGCCGACGTGAATCGACAGCTCCATCGGGCCATCTGTGGACAGTATCGAGTGTAAACACATGAACAATTGCTGTGTCCCCAGGACAAACAACACAACCCAGCAGTGCTCAAGAGCTGCGTGCAAACACGCGTGGGCTGCTGCTATTTCCATGTGAGGAGGAATAGGAAAAAAATCTCTTAAATACCAGAAACATGATTCCAAATGTAGCCGCTTGCACTGAGAGAAACCAAAGCTGTCATTACATTGTTGTTGTGAAAAAAGATGGATGTGGAGAAGCAGCGAGTGCCCTCTACTTTAAAGCATCATTTCATCAAGATAAATGCTAAATGTCAGCGCTTTTTGTGACTTAAATTGCTTTTGATGAGCTTTTAACAGCTGGGGGAGGAGGATGAATCTAGGAAATATTTGAAGGAATTTTTGAAGCATTTAAAAGTAGCTAACTACCCAAAATCTCAGCATTAGCTTTGTAATTACACAAAATGTCACCATTTTGACATAAATATGTGTTTAAAACAACTAGATCAAAAGTAATGTTAAAGCTGCTGCCAGTGGCTCATTGAGGTTAAGAGAAAACTAGTGAAGACATAGTGATTAGCCTGGCAAGCAAGCCTATATATGTGAATATACAGACTGGTAGGGCTGGGAGATAAATCGAACATTTATTGTTAATACAAATTTCTGACGCTTCCATTCTTTCAACGTCAATAAATTTAGTAATAAAAAAATGAAAAGATATGTGTAGGTTGACGATGTTCATGTCCCTTTAAGAAGCTGTACCACCTCGAGTCACATGACAACGTGACTCAACGTAATACACGACAGTCCCATCTAGTGGACAACTTTTGTTTTTGCGCATACACGTAGTTATCGTCCATTTATCGTTATCGTGGTAAACTCCTCAATATACCGTGATAATGATTTTAGTCCATATCGCCCAGCCCTATAGTCTGGCCTCGGTGCATTGACGGCTCTTAGTAATGGGGTGGGATCTATGGTTGTCTTTCAAACTGTCTCTGCATGCTATTGGACAAAAAACGTGGCGTACTCACCGCTACAGACGTCAGTCAACGAGGCAGTCCGCCATACTCCGTCAAAGAAGATGCAAATACATCCTTTTTCTTAATAAACATATGTGCCTCTATCTGCTCTTGACTGAAAGAAAAGCCCAAGTCTAAACAGTCCAAACAAGTCTAAACAGTCCAAAGTTGATGCTAAAGTCATTTCAAATGACCCGTTGCCATCTTTTTATTATCAGTAACATCACGCCCACCAACTGTGATTGGCCCACCAACTGTGATTGGCTCACCAAACCAATAGAGTGCTGTGATTGGACCGCTACGAATGTCAGTCAACAGGGAAGTCTGCCATACATCGTGGAAGAAGCAGAGAAGAAGACAAAAATACATAGTTTTTCTTAATAAACGTGCTGTGATTGGCCAGCCAAAATACTGTCCGGGGCTGCGGAGGTTCCAATGGAGCATCGCTAGACCGACATGCAGAGCAAAATTATTTTGCTTTGGCAAATGACGGTCTAGATTCTAGGCTACATAGTGGTAGCAAAATGACAGAAATGCCTACGTTTTGATGTATAATTTGCGTATATACTAAATTTTTTAATAAAACTTAATAAAAGCTGCTTTTTTTCTTACTCAAAAAGGTGATTGTTTGAAGCTAAATATCTAAATTCAATGTATCATGAATCATTATGACCTCTTTGACTTCCTGTCAGCTTTGAAGAATGGTCACAGATGCTAACTTAGGCCCAGTTCATGCAGGATTTAAAAATTGTTGGATGATTTTCAAAGCATGAGAGACCACACGTGAAGACAAAAAAAAATCACAGATATACCAGTTTTGGTCCTATTGTGTCTGGTCACGAGTAACATCTACACACAACACACTAGCTGGTTTCAATCACCAACCCTCCCCAGTCAGACGGGAAATCTCGCAAAACCTCCTGAGATTAAACGTGACTTCAGAGTAAACAAACATGGCGGAGGAGGAGCTAGTAGCATGCTTCCATAACTTTAATTTCTGATTGGCTAGACATCACATTCAACAGGCAGCACACTTGTTTGTCCTTGATATAGGACCAAGACAAGCCAACGTCAAATATTCCCGATTTATGATCTGAGTGGTTTCAATGTTCTTCTGAGCACTCCACAAGAGGCAGGAATATCTGACAAAATTATTTTAGAGCTATTACGGTAATTGGGGTCATCTTTAAGAAATTCTCTATGGAAAAACAAGCTCTGGTGCTCCTTTCAGGAAGCAGAAGTTAGTCGGAGGAATGGGGGGCAGAAAACGGCAGGATTTGGAGCACATCTCACCTCTGATTGGCTAACAGCAACATGACTCTACCACTGACGCTGTTTGCTCTGCTACGTTGATGTTTTATCTCCACAAATAACACAAGCCTGGAGGAGTTCTGCTGTGTGGTGGAGTTGCTAATGCTAACAGATTCTACTACTCGAGGCATGCTCTGGTCTCTCCTGGATGCTAAATCAACAACAGCATTCCCCGTTGCAAGTCAAGATGGATGAGTCCATGAATGCTAATTGTGCGTAACTTAGCTCTTACTGGCTTTTCCAATACAAGACTATTTTCACAGTCAGCCTACGTGTGAAACTCAGAGTAACCGATCATATTTCAACAATAACAAGTAAAAAGTGGTTTCTCAGTGAACTTGGCCTTTAAGATAGAAGGGAAGGAGCAGGCCAAAGCAGCAGAAGTAGGATCATAAAAAAAACACTTCAAAAAAGGCCCAGCAGGTTCTGGTTCTGCCTCTTTGTGATATCTGCTGTCTGTGTGTAACGCGCTCCTTCTACCCGTCTCACTGGAAGGACAAGCGTTGGACTCAGACAGAAACAGCCTCAGGGGTAAACATCCAGAACACGCAAGGCAGCGCAGCAAGAGGCACAGATGTCCCTGACCGGAGCGTCTTCCTCAAGTGGTTTCAATGAATTTATACACACACACACACACACGCACACGCACGCACGACACACACACACACACACACACACACGCACACACACACACGCACACACACACACACACACACACACACACACACACACACACACACACACACACACACACAGAAAGTGTGACCAGAGAAAATAAAAGCAGACAACAAGAAGTGGCTGCAGATTGAAGCCCATAATGTTCAAAGATGAAAGACTGGAAAAACAAATCCCATAACGGGATTCGCTAGTGGAAATAAAAAAAAGACACCAAACTATTTCCTGCTGTTTGTTGTGGAGGGTTTAGCGAGTTATTTGATGTGATTTGTTTTCACTGTTCTTGAACCTGCAGGCTGATGACAGAACGATGAACCCAGATGTGTCAGCGGCCTTAATGTTCTGGTGTCTGAGGACATCAGGATCAAGCCTGAACCTCTCACCGCCCCACAGCCCGGTCAATAAATCAGCTGATTCTGTCCCTTTAAACATAACCTGTTATCTGTGATTTTTGTTCGTGTTTTGTCCATCAACAAGAAGGAAACGCAGCACCTAAAGAGAGCTAGTTCCTCTAAGCCTGGTTAGGTATCATTAAATAAATGTTTATTTTAGCTAAACATCTGATCAAATGAACACATCAGACTCATAAAACAAAATACAAATCTAGAGGAAAATTGGCCAATGAATGTCCTGATTCTCTAAGATCAGCTTGCCTTTAAAACCCATATGGATGGATTCTATCATTTATATTTATTTAGATTTTGTTAAGTGTCCATCTTCTTGTTGTTAAATGGACAATTACTCCATTAAATGTTACATTCTTTATATGAAAGACAGAAGAAATCAGCTACCTGCCACCAGCCGGCCTGATTTCTACGTTTGGGTATCGGCCATAGATCACCACATCGGTGGACCTGCAGACATGAAGCTGAGGACACAGCTGTTGTCTTTGTCACTGAGGAGGACCTATTCTCCTCAGGAGGAAGTCACTGAGGAGGACCTATTCTCCTCAGGAGGAAGTCGCTGAGGAGGACCTATTCTCCTCAGGAGGAGGTCGCTGAGGAGGACCTATTCTCCTCAGGAGGAGGTCACTGAGGAGGACCTATTCTCCTCAGGAGGAGGTCACTGAGGAGGACCTATTCTCCTCAGGAGGAAGTCGCTGAGGAGGACCTATTCTCCTCAGGAGGAGGTCGCTGAGGAGGACCTATTCTCCTCAGGAGGAGGTCAGGTCTCTCCATCACACACCAGGATGGGACATGATGAAACTTTTCCAGAACTCACCTTATCGGAGCTGATGCTCAGCTTCTCCTCCACGTGTCCGAGGATCTCCCCGTTCCTCTCTGGGACAGGGGTCAGCTCCCTGGGTGTCTCCGCCTGCTCCTCCTCCTCCACTACCTCCTCTTCTTCTTGAACTTCCACCTCCTCCCGCCTCGCGTCCCCGTTTTCAGTCCCGTCCACCTCCGTGTCCTCCTTCACCGACACCTCCTCCTCCTCCTCCTTCTCCTCCTCCTCCTTCTCCTCCTCTTCGTCTTTCTTCTCCTCTTCCTCCTGCTTCTCCTCCTCCTCCTCCCCCTCTCCGTCGTCCTCAAACGGTAACGGGAGACCCTCGGAGACGAACTCCTTCAGGCACTTTAGGTTGTGTTTCTTCAGCAGCAGGTCCGTGTCCGGGTCTACCACCAGCAGCTCCAGCCGGCCCATCGTGGCTCGGATCCGGGACACGACCTGCTGGTGGCTCTCGGTCTCCACGTCCTCACCGTTGACGAAAACGAGCCGGTCTCCGGCGCGGAGCCCCGAGGACTCTGCCGGGCTGTCCGGCTCCACCAGGCGGATGAACTGGCCCGTCTTGCCCTTCTCCCCGTGCAGGTGGAAGCCGTAGCCGTTGTCGCCCTTCAGCAGCGAGCACAGCCGCGGCCGCAGATGCTGCTTCTTGCTCGGCATGTTCTCTGCTGCTGCTGCCGCTCTACCTGTTGCTCGGTCTCACTGGGAACGACTGGAGGCGCTGGGCAGGATGCTGGAGGACGGTGGGTGTGCCAGAATGAGTGGTGTCCCTGAAAAACAACACCCAACCCCGTCCCGCTCTGATGTAACCCTCCTCCTCCTGGTGGCTCCAGTCAGGGTCCTGACCCGGGTCCAGAACTCACCCTCAGGAAGGAGGAGGTGCGTTCAGGGACCGGTCCATAAAGGACGAGTTAACCAAACGGGGCAGAACACCAGGAGCAGAAATACCAGTTTATTATCATTATTTATAGTTTATTATCATTTAACAGATCTTACTGTGATACCTGCTTCATTTAAAGGGAGTTTCCAGCCATTCTGAGGTGTGTTTCTGTGTAAAAGTGAGCAGCCTCACTTAGCAGAAATAGAGACAAGAGTTTTAGGGCTTTTTAAAGGGATACTATGCAGTTTTGGCTTGTTTTTAGCACCCCCTAGTGTCCGTTAGTGAAACCAAAAGTGAAACTTATCTCCTCGCTGTGCGTTTGTCTTTTTAACACCTTAAAGGTGCTATAACGAATATGCAAACAAGTTAGGCCCAGCTAGCTAGCTTACACAAGCACTTTCCCAGAACTCTCACCCCTCCCGTCGGCTATAATCCCTAGGCCGCGCCCCTCCGGATATGGGAACGCGCATTGCCACAGTGAACAAGAGAGAGCAGAACACCAGCCGCAGTTTTCGTGAATCAATATGGCGGAATCACCGGTAAGTGAAAGATAAACAATATAAACGTCTAACAGAAATGTTTCATTTTATCTTATTCATATGGTAGCGAAGTATGTTTTAACATGTTTATTTAGGGCTTATTTTCATTACAAAGACTAATAAATAGCATGGTAGCCTGCTAGCAATAGCAAAAATGATAAGCTAATCCTGCTAATAGCTGTCTGACAGAACAACTTATTTGAGTTTGTCATTCAAATATTGTTGGGGCCTCTTATTTTGTAGTGAAACGGTTTCTCTTTTTTTAATTTTTCCACATAGTTTCCATGACAAGAGCCTTGCTGGGTCCGATAGAGAATATGCACCGGACGGAGCCTAGAGCTGGTGTTACTGGAACAACCATGGCTAATCTCAGCACAAACAGTCCAGAGGGAGCAACTACATCAAGTCTTTCAATCCAAGATGCACATCCAGTTGAGGATTTACAGCAAAGGATTGCTGGATAAGGTATATTAATTTTAGATCTTTTTCTTCCTGTGTACAGGTGTGCAGAACCCATTTCACTGTTTGTGAAAAATAATTTATTGTATTACGTAGGTTGGATAAAACTTCAACATCACTGAATGTGGTCTCACATCAATAATAGTCAAAGCATCCATCTACCAAAACATAATTGTATTGGTATTACTCTTTGCATTTTGTAGTCATTTTTAAGCTAATTGATAGAATTGCTAAAAGTTATTTGCTTAGTTCAACATTTTTCTTGACATTCTACATTAGGATAGTAAAATATTATGTTCAAGTTGTTTTTACCACTTTTCATAAGCATGTAGAAAATTAACCAACCAACTCATGTTCTTTATCTTTCAACAGGCATGAATCAGATCCCTAATCCTGGAAAAACCCCACAGATTGCTGGAGCATTGTTTAACACGTGACCCAAGCCTCTTGTTTTCATCATGGATGTAACATCACCATGCTCCACCATTGGCGGCTCAGGAATCAGATGCATCATGGTGGAGTTGAGACATGCAGCATACCGTCAGTTTGTGGTCTGGCAATATGGAGCACTGAGACATGGTCACAGGGTTATAATACCAAGTTGGTGTTTCTGGAGGATTTGGGACAGCTACCACATGGACAATAAATGTTTCATCTGTAGCAGAATCAAACTACATTAGACAAACAACCAAAGACTGTTGCTGATACTCATTTGTCCATATGTGATCACTGTGTATATTTTTGTAAACGTAGTAGTCTGTATTTTATTACTTTCTCATGTTGTTTGATTTATGTTATTCAAATGTAAAATTATAATTAAAAAAAGAACACAACTGTTGGGTTCTTTGTTCAAAACGCATAAGTTAAACACATCCATACGATAAACAAAATTCCAATCAATGTAGCATTAAGGATTTTTATTTAAAACCTAAAATGAACATTTTGTACATTTCTCAAAAGACCCATATGCTTCTATTAAAAACAGGTTAATTTAGTGAGAAGCCACTTTGGGCTGGATCACTTCAGCTGATCAGCATCTCCGTGCTGTGGACGTGTCCCTCCTGAAAGACAAAGAAAACATCAATTTGGCATTTTTGTTTTTCTACAACAAAGAATAAATTACTATCACAAATAGAAAATGTTCTGATAAAGTTTTAATTCTGCATGAAGACATTCATGACTCAAATCTAACTTCTGCTGATGACAAATATAAAAACCAAATTCACATGATGCAGCTCTTTGTAATATCCAGCTAGAATAGAAGAGATTGTATCTGAAATACTTTGTTTGCAGGAAATTTGAGTTTTTACTTTATTTCTTGTTCAGTTGTTTTCAGTCTTGATAAATAAAAGTACTCTGTACTCAGTTTGCAGTTTTTTTAACTATAAATTGAAAGTAATTGCAATGACCTAGAGAAATAATTATATTACTGTCTGTGGAGTAATTATGCTGCCACAGCACCATCTAGTGGGCAACTTTTGTTTCTCATCTGTTTATTGTTATCTCGAGGTTCTACAGACAAGAGATGTTTACTCGACAGCCCCTTCTGGCTGATTCTCGGAGGCGGCAGGCGGGCATTTCAGTGTCACCTTGATCCCAGTCAGACTGCCGAGGATGAAATAAATGGCGCTTACACACTAGCACCGGGTCGGCTCCGATCGGTCGGCCTCAGTCGGCCCCGCCTGGTTGTTTACACACGTCGCCCAGGACAACCTTTGGAATGCGGACGTGATAGGCGGTCTCAGAAATGCGCACGAAAAATTGGCGCGAATATATCAGTGATGTCGTAGCGCATCTCCGAGCATGTGGGCGGGTCAAAGGAGTGCAGAGAAGCCTGCGCAGTGTCTTCCTTATTAAACCAAGGCTGTGTGGCAGCACTGTGTGTGTGNCGTTCACCTTGTAATGACTGATGTCCAACGGGCAAAGCTCCAGCTCGTTCGCTTCAGACAGAAGCTTCTTGTCTGCCATCATCATCTCAAACTAAGCATCGTTAAGCGAGAGATGTGCTGGAGACGTGGAGATGTGCTGGAGACGTGGAGATGTGCTGGAGCAGCAGGAGAAGGTGGAGGAGAAGGGTTGTGGGTTCTTCAGTCACTCAAACAACCCACTGGCCAGAGGATAGGTCATGAAGACGGTGAGCAGGAGGTGTGGAAGCCCATGACTGGATCAGTACAAAAGAGAGAGGAGTAAATACTGACATTTCACTGGCTATAGAAGGCATTACTGTTGATAGAGTGAGGAAAAGTAAGTTTTTGGGGTTCATTATTGATGAAAATATTTCCTGGAAGCCACATATTAATGGTATAAACATAAAAATAGAAAAGGCATTTGCTGTACTACACAGAGTAAAGTAGTATTTGAATAATAATGCATTATGTCTATTATACAATACTCTGATTGTTCCATATATGTCTTATTGCATTGAAATCTGGAGAAGTACATATAAAACATACACTGATCCAGTTTTGATTTTACAAAAAAAGAGCAATGAGAGTCATTAGTCAAAGTAGTTCCAGAGCTCCAACCAGGCCATTATTTGCTGAGTTACAAAAATTCAAATTTAGATGATTATAAAACCAACATTCATGACCAAAGTGTTGGAGCAATGTGTTTGTGTGTGGAGTCGGTTTATGGAACAATCTGGAGTCAGAGATGAAAGAAGCTAAATCAATTACAATGTTTAATAAGACTTAAAACAATACGATAAAATATAAGCATTAATCTTGTTTGGTTTTTTTATTTGTCATTTGTTTCTTCCTGTTTTAAACTGCCATGAATAGATGATGTTACAAGAACAGTAAATAAAATATCTGTTAGTAAATCATTAGCGTGATGGTCCGCAGCTGTCTTTCAGTTACATTTATTAGTTAAACACATTTTATTTATTACAGATGTAACTACTGGTGTGAGTGGGGCAGATTATGTATAAGATTTTCTTTGAATCTGCTCCTTTTCATTCAGGTATTTATAAGTTGTATTTATTTTGTTACTATTTGTTTTACAAAAATAATGAAATAAATGGTATAAAATAAAAATATATTATCAAAAATAAATAACTTACTATTTCTTATCACAAATAAGATTTGCAGTCACTGTTTTACTTAAATTACAGTTTGATCAGGAGAATTGGAGAAAGCTGCAGACATTTATGTTCTCACATGCAGCAACTTGATGCAAATTATGACTCTGGTGGACATAAGAGCATACATATTCTACAACACATGTTAGAAGTACATCTACACACCTACCGGTCACAATCGTAGCAGAAACAGCTGGGCAGTAGGTTTGTTCACACCATGAATGAGTTGCAGATAATGCATTTTGTAACTAACAACAAAAAAGGGAAGATATTAGCGGGGAAATTACATAAATGACTAAGCTGATCCCAATGCGTATGTCACCGCTTATTTTTTTCCATAAATAAAGTCCGTAACGATAGCTGTTTACGTAGCATTAGCATAACGTGCTATTACTGCTAACAAAGAAATGTGCAAATAAAGTCATGCACAAGGATAAAACAAAGCTATGATCCCGTTCAATCTTTAAAACCAAAATAAAATAATCAAACAATGCCTTTATGATGCTAGGATGTTGTAATATGAAGCAAGAATTACCTGTCCAAAAGAAAGATAGCAACCATCTGATCTGTTTTCAGGCCGTGTGTCTCCCGTAGTTGTCGCCATCTTGGAAACGCTGAGTCAATATTCACCCCGGTTTGTCCTCTTTCTGTGTCCAAACGTTTTTTGTTTTCTGCTAGCTCAAATGGCGTTTTTCTTTTTGAGACTCTGGTAGTTTTTCCAACAATAGAAGTAGTAGGAGCCGGCTGTTTTCCCTTCTCTGCCATAACTGAGCGCGGTAGCTGACTTCCGGCCCAGCGTGTCACTTCCGGTGTGTTCTGCTGAAAAATGCTCCCGTGCGCGTTAATGGAGGACACGGGGAAGTGCGGAAATGCTGAGGTTCGGCGAGATAGACAAGTTAGTGGTCCAATCGTTGGTTTCGGTACGAAAGCAATGATTGGCTGAGGTTTTTAGACAAATGCGAGAGAACCACTTTATTAATTTTTTTCGTTTTTTTTTTAATCTCCACAATATTTTTATAGCTATACTACATTAGAACGTTGTTAAGAGGCATGAAAAAAAACGTTAAAAGCTAACTTTGTTTTCCTAATTCAGTAATGCATCTTTAATCTAACTGCTGAAATGTCTCCTCAGCCTTCATTAGTGTCTACAGGAGCGGTTCATCACTAAATCAAACAAATCAGCTGTGTTCATGATCTAAAACATGCAGGAAACATGCTGGAAGCAGACTGCAGCACCAGATATGTCCTTTTTCTAAATCCCAACAGACCGGACCGCCACTCTAAAGTTGCAAGTGCCGTATTCTGGCCACAGGGGGCGGTGGAGGTCTGAGTAACATTTCATTAATCCTGTAAAGGATCATTTGAGCATATACTGGCTCAAGAAAATGATTTAAAAATGTGAAAAAGTTGTATCGTATGCCTTTAATTGACGCAAGCTTTGTTCACATACTTGCTGAAGGATTCCACTAGGGGGCACAGTAGAGAACTCAGACTGGATAGAGAGCTGGGTTTATGGACCCAATCCCAATACTCGCACTGCGCCCTTCTGTAAAGTGCACTTAGAGGAGGTGCGCAGTAAGCCTTTGAGTGCGTAGTACACAAGTGTGCCGAATTGGGACACGGACAAATCTCTTCAAAGTATTTACGATTTGCAGCGAACATGTTTTACCGGGTAAGATTAAGGTTTATATATTTCATGAGGAAGACAGGGACTGGGATAAATGCGATGTGTTTATACTTATTGATCATCCTAATAATGGATGGCTATTTCACCATGTAGGACGTGTGATACCGTCTACTGTAGTGAAATGCAAGAAAATTATTTACAATAATATTGTTTCAATGAAGGGTTACGTGTTAAAATTGTGTTATTTATTTAGTATGATGAGCATCACCGTTATGAGATATCTTGTGTCATCCCGTGTGTGAGTAGCATCTGAAGTCGGTGACCCCACCAGCAACAAAAACAGGTACGGATCCGGACTTTTTTTCTTAATCAGCTCTGGTGTAAAGTGAAACTATGTTTATCAGAGACAGTTATAAATCAAGCGGGATGAATTCTGGCAAACTCAGCAACTTGTTTACATCAGTGAACAGCAGCAGGGAGAACGTAAGCTAACGTTCATAAGCTAGCTAACACGTAACTTTTGTAAATACTGCTCTCTATGAGCCCCACCTAGGTGCGCTAAATCTTCCCACAAGTGGACTGGGCTTGAACTAGTTGAAGCCAGGCTAAACATCGCAAAAACGACAACAACAAAAAACAAATTCAGGCGCTACTTTTCCCTTTGTTTAGTACTCGTGTCGCTGACTGTTTACATGCTTTTGCCAACCAATGATTGGGTGATGTATGTGCAAATGGTCAATAGCAGCCTGGGTGGAGAGGTGGGCGTGGCCAGCGCCAGCTTGTTTTCTTAAAGTGACATAGCTCTGAAACTGCTTACTCAGGAAGGTACTGAAAATGTCAAAAATAAAACTGCTTAAATTCCTGTATGTGAAAGATATTTTGTACAAAAAACTCCATGAACATGTTTGTTATTGACCATAGAACTGTTATAATTTAAGAAAAAAAATTCAGATTTCATAGGTGATGCTAACAATGATTTAGAATCCTTTACATTCCAATCAATGTCCCATTGCACATTTATTTACATGCAGGGGCAGCTGTGTGTGTGTGTGTGTGTGTGGGGGGGGGGGGGGGGGGGGGGGGGGGGTCCATAAAGTAACACAAATAAAAATATGGATTTTATGGCTTGAATTATTGGGTTAGGGTTACAAAATAATGTAAATTAATAATGATGTTAGGTAATAACAAAGATAAGCTCTCTTTATATTCAAACGTCACCATAATTGTTGAAATTTCTTTAGTGCAGTACTTTTTTCCAGTTACGTTCAGTGCACAGTTAAAAGAGACACAGATTGACCTGTCAGTTAAGGGTTAAGATCTCCTAAAAGTGATGGCTGAAAGCAGTCTTGTGCAATAATCTAAGTTCTTTTTCTGAAAATTTATTTTGTATATTTTTATTTCTGTATTTATTTTGGGGAACTTTTGTTTTGTTTTTTTATTTATACCTAAAAATTATGTTTTTTTCATAGAAGTTATGACGTAATAAGTACGTTTTGTGTGTATTTTGTTGAGACCATGTACATGTAGAGCATTTTCACATAGGTTCAGCATTGCCACCCTTCATAGATCTTTTGCACCTCCTTTGTAAAATTTTCTAGATCCGCCCCTGTCAAAGTCCATAAAGCTTCATAGCAGTTGATGCTAACAATATCTTTTACATTACCATCAGTTTCACATTATACAGTTATTATTCTATATTCTCCACCACAGCTACACAATTTAGTACCAAATACAGCAGGAATTTCTTAATATTTTATGTCATGTTATGTGGAAATGATGGAAATGTAAAGGTTTACAACGCACCATTCAAATGAGATCTGGAATTTCAGTTGTTTTAAGATGGAAGTGATGATATTGTCAAGCCAAAAATGTCTTGTTTCGATGGATCCCCTTCTAAAGTGTATTCCTGTCTTCTTAAAACAAGAAGAAAAAGAAGAAACGATCTTTTATATAGCGCCTCTCAAGATAAAAATCACAAGAACAAAAAGTAAAATAAAAAATTTAAAAATGATTAAAAATGTCAAAAAAAAAGGGAAAATTAAAAATTGTGATTAAAAAAGGATGTGAAAAAAAGGCAAAAGGAAAATGAATCAGAAAAGGGTAATCAGTGGATCATGGGAAAGGCAGAACTGCTAGCTGTTAGCTCATCAATCTTGTCAGATATTACTAATTCTTCAAACAGAGGCTATTCAGGATGTTTATTTGGTACGATAGTGGTTATTTAGAACTTTTACTCAAACATTATGACATAAATATCCCTTCACACAGTTTTGATGTTAGCCTACATAAATCTGGATAAGCTTCAGTTCATTTATATTTATACTCACAATGAGTTATTTCCTGCTGAGTTTAAGGCCATCATGGGGCCAAACCATTCTAATTACATGGGATTAGAGTTTAATTGCTTGTGACTTGAATATATTTTGCCCTAATTACATTTGTTCCACCAATTAGGCATTCCCTCTGATACGTCAGATCAGATTACAGCAGCTAAAAGAAACCAGCGGTACCTCTGCAGCCCTGCAGTGAGTTTCTCCACACCTTTCTTCACTTCTGCTCGTCAACGAGCAAAATCAACAACACAGCAGGGGGGTTGATCTCACCAAAGTGAAAACTTTGGCAGTGAAGAACAGAACTTTCATTACTGAATCTGCAGTGTGACTCATGCAGTATGGATGGATGTGAGGGGGAGAGGAGTACAGGTGTACCAACTCATACGGTGAATCACGGGTTTGCTCCATCTACTCTCACAACCTCTGTGAGTGCATGATTCACAAAAACAGAACATTCTGTTAAAAGCTGTTTACCTTTAACAGGGAAAAACGTTTTATTAACACTTGAGCAGAAATAGAAAAATTACTTTTTGCACTACATGGAGAATAAACAGGATCGCTGCTGCCACACTGTGGCTCATTGACCTCAACACACCCAGCTTGTTCAGAAGGGACTGACCTGTCACACACAAACACACAGACGAGACAAACGCAAATAAATCAACCCCACATACATTACAAAATATACTTTATATATATAGTATGATAACAAAGCACTTCAATGGCACTTTGTGATCATTTTGACGCCTCAGAAGAACAACAGATGAGACTAAACATTCATAATGAACATCATACAAAGAAATGAGTTACACAACAAATACAGCCTCCACCACATCCATCATTAGAAGAGACAACTTGGGAGTGTGTGTGTGTGGATGGGTTGATTCAAACTGCATGTTGGGAAATTTATGAGTAAAAAGGACATTTTTTCTGTTTGTAAAAGGATGATCCTGCAGCAGATACATGAGAAGACCATGAAGTGAATGTACAAAGACACACGGTGGGCCACTGCCCTCCAAATATTGGCTTTATTCTATCTAACAGCAGTACAGACGTGAACAGACGGGCCCATCTAGCTACAATCAGACTGTGAGACTGAACTCCGCTTCTCACACAAAGATTAAAGATGAAGGCCAAGAGGGCTTCAGCTCACAGTCTGGTGAAAGTCGGAGCTTCATGGCTTTAAAACGCTATATCCACATCATATAAAAAACCCACGCTCATCCAGGGTCGACTGTTCCTCCTGCAGACGAGTATAGCATTTCAGATTCTAGCTCCTGACTTTGACACAACGGTCACCACAAAGATCACAAACATTTCTACACGTTACACAATTTAAATTCACATTTCAGCAAAGGGATGGCAGCCAATCCAGATTCACTTTCATTCAGCCCAAAAAAATAAACAGAAAAAAAAAGAAAAGCTCTGTGGAGAGGTGGAGGACACCCGCCTCTCAGGGTTTGGTGCTTGGACTGGCTTTCATAACAAGAGAGAGCATCTCTGTGTGTGTGTGTGTGTGTGTGTGTGTGTGTGCGCGCGTCTCTCTCTCCGCCTGGTGATCAGCATCTGCTAGCCGAGGCTGCAGCAGCCAGACTTTTGCTTCTGAGACTCGATGTAGTCATGAATCTTGAACTTGGGCTCGTTTGGCTGCTGCGTCGCTCTGTGCTTCAGCTCCCTGACAGAGAAAAGGAGAAGAGGGAGGGAGACACAGGAAGTTAGCAGCTGAGGGGGTGGATGTGTGTGTGGGCTGGAGAGCAGACAAGATGAGCAAATCAAGAATACCAGAGAGGAGGAGAGCAGAAGCACTGTGTATTTAGATATGATCAGAAATGCCTCTGGTGCGTTATCATTTACTGCAGCTTCCTCTTGAAGCTACAATAATACACACACATGCACGCACAGCAGATCAGACACATTCAAATCTTCTAAATTATTCCAATCCATGTCAGATTTATAGAAAATTCCTAAAAAAAAGACTATTTATTAAACTGAATTCAACTTAGCCAATGAAAGTAAAGAGACTTGTGTTTGCCTGACTATCTGTTGCAACACTGCTGTTGGGCGATACGTCTTGTGCCATTGAAAAGCCGGTTTATTCTTTTCTGAAATGTTTTGCCACATTTTGAGGAACATACATGTGTGGGATGAGCAGCAGAGCTGTGAGTCAAAACCAGGTAAAACCTGCCAAATCTTCTTCCTAACAGCTAGTTGTGTTTACAGGATTGGATGGTTGAAGTCTGAAGAAACAAGAAGATTAACATTTAAGTCATTTACCAAACAGGAGCCTCATTAAAAGCAGCCTAACCCCTCTTTCTCATGCTGGTCACACACTGCTGTGGTGTGGCAAAAAGCTGCAAGTAAGCCAGAGTGGTTCTGTTGTTTTCTCCACCAAATGTCTGTACACCTACATGAACACCTACAGTTTTATTTCATTAGCACTGTGAGAGTAAAAACAAGTGATTATGATGTTAAAGCAGAATTTTGGAGTGTTTTTCTCAAACGGCACCATCTAGAGGTGGAAAAAATGTACTGCACCTTTAAGATCCTTTTGACTTCTGGGATTACGACTCTCATTCGTAAACACGCATCTCTAGCCATGAAACAGAGCTACAATACACTGGAATACAATTATTATTCTCACATTATGCTGTTTATTCATTCATATATATATATGTATATATATATATATATATGTATGCTGACATGCCAGTATAAAAGGTCACACTAATATTTTGTTGGACCACCTTCAGCTTTGATTACATCACACATTCGCTGTGTCATTGTTTCAATAAGCTGCTGCAATGTCACCAGATTTATTTCCATCAGTGTTGCATTAATGTGTCACCAAGATGTTGCATTGATGATGGTAGAGTCTGACCGCTGCACAAAGCCTTCTCCAGCACATCCCAAAGGTTCTCAATGGGGTTAAGGTCTGGACTCTGGCCTTGTCATCTTGGAATGTGGCCGTGCCATCAGGGAAGAACACATCCATTGATGGAATAACCTGGTCATTCAGGATATTCAGGTAGTCAGCTGACCTCATTCTTGGAGCACATCCTGTTGCTGAACCTAGACCTGACCAACTGCAGCAACCCCAGATCATAGCACTGCCCCCACAGGCTTGTACAGTAGGCACTAGGCATGATGGGTGCATCACTTCATCTGCCTCTCTTCTTACCCTGATGCACCCATCACTCTGGAACAGGGTCCCTCTGGACTCATCAGACCACACGACCTTCTTCCTTTGCTCCAGAGTCCAATCTTTATGCTCCCTAGCAAATTGAAGCCTTTCTGTCCAGTTTGCCTCCCTGATTAGTGGTTTTCTTATGACTACACAGCTGTTCAGTCTCAATCCCTTGAGTTCTCTTTGCATTGTGCATGTGGAAATGTTCTTACTTTCACTATTAAACATAACCCTGAGTTCTACCGTTGTAGTTTGATATTACCAAATGTTTAAGTAATCGATCACGATCATTCAGGACTTTTTTCCGGCCACACTGCTTCCTCAAAGACGATGGGTCCCCACTATCCTTCCAGTTTTTAATAATGTTTTGGAAAGTTCTTAACCCACCAGATGTGTCTTTCCACATGGTTGTTTAAGAAATGAGAAGTGGGAGAGGGCACTTAGCAAAAGAAAACTGACGTATTGTCAACATGACATCACAGTACAAGGTAAGACTATCCTTTTTACGGATTTCTAAAAAAATCATACATAATTCCTAAAGGGGGGAAACTCCAGATTGCTGCTTTAACAATGATTTCCTCTTTTCTGCTTCTTCTAGAGAGATGAGAGAATATCTGTTAAGGTCAGAATTTACAAAAGACAAAAACAGACCCAGCCTAGTTAACCGTTAGTATTTATCTTCAGTGTCTGTTTGTCACAACTACTACTAATGACTAAACTCTGGTTCCTAGATGGGATTTAGGTCTGGTCCTTCCAACACAAGTCCAACCATCTCTTGCATTTTCCCATGAGAATCTATACTAGTCCATCTTAAGATGACAGTTAAATAAATTGGATTCTCATTGGCTGTGGATGATCTTCTATGGGCTGAAACAACTTAAAATACACGATCAAAGAACTATCCCTGATTTGTAATCCATAGAAAATCCATGTGAGGCTGATTTTATTAAGGATTTTGTCTTTAAGATACGAGTCGACTTGTCTACTGTCCATGAAGACCAGCCTCAAGTCGTCCTCTCTGCTGAGGAAAATCTTGGCTCCGATTCTGGCGTTCTCACTCCTCCCAGTACGAGAGGCTGTTACCACTCTACAGCTTTTGTCATTTTTCATTTCTCCTCTTATGTTGTAATTATGCTTCACACCGTGACTAATGCCAGCTGAAAACATCTAATAAATGTTCTGAGTGCATCTTCCAGAAGAATGCAGCTGAAGCAGCTGAAGGATGAAACATTTCCAAGAAATAAAAGGAGGGATAGAGCTCAGTGATTTTATAATTAAAGGCACTAAAGTAGAACATTTGAAGACTAAAACGTCTTCATCAGAGACTCATACGAACAGACTGAGATGGAAACACAATAACTGTCAAATATGAAGAATTAAAGTCTGCAACAATGGAAAAACACGTTTCTTTTCTTGTATTAAAAGCAGCAGCAACACAATGAGGTAGTCCTCGCTCTCTTTAGCTTCTGGGTTTGAACACAACTCAGTCTTAAAAATGCAAAACCAGAAAACAACCAGATGGCAAAATCATGAAAGTGTATCTCTAAAAAATATACATGAATGGAGGAAATTACATCAGCATGTGAAACATCATAATTTACAATATTCTAATAAACAAATAAATGGTTACAAGCTGCTTTATTCCTTTTTGAGTTGACAGTAAAAATGGGAATGACAGTGTGTCTAAATTATAAACCATAAATCAACTTCAGAGGGGAAAAATGGCTGACTCTAAGAGCTTTTCTAAAAGAGACTAATCAACATCTATAGGAGGCAGCAGAATAACACTTCTGGTTAATTCTAAAACAAATATGGGACTTTATAAAAGATGTTTCTAAAAACCAGTGAAGAAAAGCTTCTTCCGGTTTAGTGTCCCCTCTTCCAGTTCTTCCACAGTACCTTAAAGCCACACTGTGCAACTTTTTCATCATGTTCTTGAGCCAGTATGTGCTAAAATGACCCTTTACAGGGTTATTGAAATGTCACTCTGACTCCCACTGCGCTTTGTGGCCAATACTGCACTTGCAACTTCAGAGTGACGGCCGCCTCCTGTTGGACTTAAGGGGACACTAGTCAGTTTTGGCTTGTTTTTAGCACCCCCTAGTGTTAGTTGGTGAAACCGAAAGTAAAACTTATCTCCTCGCTGTGCGTTCGTCTTTTTATCACCTTAATCTAACTGCTGAAATGTCTCCTCAGCCTTAATTAGTTTTTACAGGAGTTATTCATCCCTAAGTTAAACAAATCAGCTGTGTTCATGATCTAAAACATGCAGGAAACGTGCTGGAACCAGACTGCAGAGCCAGGTAGGTCAAGCTGAAAATTTTCCCAGCAGACCGGACCGGCAACTGTGAAGTTGCAAGTGGAATATTCTGGCCACAGGGGGCGACAGGGGCTGGGTGGCCTTTCATTAACCCTGTAAAGGGTCATTTTAGCACAAACTGGCTCAAGAACATGATTTAAAAATATTAAAAAGTTGCAAAGTGTCCCTTTAAAGTGACAATGTGTAGTTTTTACCATTGATCTCTGGAAATATCCATCGAAATATGGCAGGTTCGTAACATGTAACCTTAAAAGTCGGGTCTAAAATACATAGGGAGCGGGTCTATAGTCTCTTTTGTCGGCTAAAGGAGTGCGTTCATGAACAAGAGGTGTTGCTTTTGGTCGTAAATACGGAAGTGAAAACAACATTTTAAGGTGCGATATATTAGTCAACCATTAGTTAATATACACTCACCAACTTTGTTTTGTGTTGGTGCTTAGGACCGGTGGCTCTACCATGGGTTACTTCCGCTGAGACTTTCAAAATAAAAGCATATTTTATCAAACCAGAACATATTCGTCTTGTTTATGTTGCTGACACAACACTCCTAGCGAGCCTAGAAAAAGGGATTCGTAACATAAATGGGTGCATATGGTGTTTTATAAAAAAAGTACTCCATAGCTGAAATCTGGAGGTTTTTCTCAGAGGGCACCATCTAGAGGTGGAGAAAATGTACTACTTCTCGTTCCTGAATGTGCACTTCTAATCATCAAACAGAGCTAAAACACATCATTTTATACTACTTACTCTCACGTTAGAAGCAAGTTATTTCAGTATGTTTTTTTTTTTATTTTAAGTCTACTGGTCACATAGAAATCCACTCTGAATGATCAGAGCTTCTCGTTGGTGTGAATAATGTCCTGCCATACTGGCCATGTTTTTTTTTTTTTTTTTGCATCTCTGGGGACACAGGCTGTAATTTCAGGGTGAATTTATGTCATTTTTTATATTTTATGTCAGTCATTTGGCGTCAAAGGCGCATGCAAATGGAAAAGAAATTGCAGAGTAAATGAGAGACATCCTCAGGGAGCCTCTGACACACACAATCACATTAAGAGGAGACAACAGCAGCAGACAGCAAATTAACTAAAACTATTATGCTGGATTAGAGGCTGGATCAGAGGTTTGATAGCATCAGTGCACAAATTATATAAAAAAAATAACAACATAAAACATCAAGGCTTTAAAGAAGGTCAACTGTTCCCAGGATTATAGCTAATATACAACAGAAGCGTTTATTAGCACAGATTTCCTACCCAAATTGAAATGACTCTGCTTCTATTTAGTTTCATTTTTCTATCACAAGCAGCACAATTTCCAGTCAAATGAACTTTATCACTGCAGAGGCTTTTATTCTGTGGGAGGAAAATGTTTGATTTGGGAAACACAATAAAGGGAAGAATTACCCGAAATAGATTGTGCTTATTATAGGTTTTCTCTCATTGATAGGTGCACTTTTTAAAAAATTATTTAGAAATGTCTGCTCCTGCTACAAAAAAACGGCTAGCTAGCGAGCTAAAAGAATATCTAATCAATTTTTATGTTGCGTTAGTGCCCCCTACTGGTGGAACTAAGTTTTGCGCTTTAAGAGGTGCATGCTGTTAGCTGATGATTAAAACACAGAGCGAACACTCAAGCTGGAAAACAAACTAATGTCAAAATAAAATGTGAATAAAGTAAATTATAAAAAAGCATTCATTGTAAGCTTGTCTATTATCTGGAGTGTTATTATACTTTAATTTATCTGTAGATTTGATAATTGACTGTAATGCTGCTTATTTGGAGAAGGAAAATAAATGTTTGTTTAGGAACGGGATTCATTTCCCAACTGTTTATTTGAATACTTATAAAGGAAAATCATTTCACACATAGCCCCACCAAGCATTTCTTTCACCAGTCACCACTGTCTAAGGATTTTTGTCCCACTCCTCTTTACAGAATTATTTTAATTCAGTCATTTTGGAGGGTTTTCCAGCATGAAAGGCTTGTTTAAGGTCAAATGTCAGACATTTGTAGTTCCACCAGTTACAGCAAGCGGTCCACAGCAGCCCCAGACCATCACACCGCCACCGCCGTGTTTGACAGTCGGTGTGATGTTTAGTGTTAGTGAAGAATAAAGACCTACTCAGTTAGATATGTACGTACGTTTAATGAGCCGTTGTGTTTGATGGTGATTTTGCTTCAGAAGGGTTAGGGTTAAACACCAGAAGAGCCAAACATGTGACCGAAACTCTACTCATGCTTGATTATTAAGCACCCATCTCCACCAAAGTGGGCAGTAGCTGCTGTAACGACTCAGTACAGAATTCACAGAAGTGTGTTTTATTCTCACTTTAACTGCAGCACCACACAAACACTACCTCCTCCTTAATTTCACTTTAAATGAGAAGTCTGATTCATTTTTACCACTTGATGGCGACACAATAGGCTGATTATAAAGAGTATGACATTATTCTAGTACGCTGGCATGCCTGCTGAAACCAAACATCAGCATGTTATGATTGCTGTGAACTGAACTTTATAATTACTTTGCTATAGCGAGGAAAGCCAGCTCCACATTCCCTCCCGTCTTGGCACTGGTCTCCATAAACGGTACTCCATATTCCTGAAATGGAAAAAGCATTATAGGATCACGGTTCACCTGACAATACTTGAAGGCATTGTTGTCTACCTTAGCCAGCTTCTCGCCGTCCTCCATCTTCACCACCCTCTCTGCAGCCATGTCAGACTGTAAAAAGAGAGCAAGCCATCAGGACAGAGGTCAAAGGTCGCAGAAACCACCATAAATTAGCCAGAGTGATGCAGCACATTGTCAGCCTCCTCGTCAAGCCTCCAGCTGCCTGAGCCGGAGCTGCATCAGACTGATGAGACGTCAGGAACTCCACCTCCAGCGGAAGAGCAGAGCTCTCACACAGATCGCCGCCGCCGGCCGCGCTGCTTTCACAGCAGATGATCAGAGCTGCTGCTGCGTGACATCTCCGACCTTTTATCAGGTCCGCTCTGAACCACCAGAGGGAGCCTTCAGATAAATAAGCAGCGACTGCTGGGTGCAAAGAGAGCCTTATTTTTCTCTCTTCGTCGTCAGCAGCAGTTTACAGAAACTGCTTTGAGCAACGTTCACACAATGTTTCAAACGGAAGTGTTAAAGTCAGCGAGCTATAGTTTTTTTCTTTTAGCGTTCGTCTCACACTGGAAACATTTTCTGCCTTTTAGGCTTTCACATATCTGCCCGAGTGTGATAAGAGTGTGTTAGAATTGTGCTTAAGAACCAGTTATCCTCCACATCTTTTTATGAAACACACACACACACACACACACACACGTACACAAGGAAGCTTTCCTCACCTTGTTGCCGAGCAACATGATGACCACATCCTTCTGGGCATACTCGTGTATTTCAGTCAGCCAAGCCTTCAAAAGTAAAGAAGACGAACGGATTGAGGAAAAAAAGGTTTGTAACCAAAACAAACAGCAGCCCTTTCCCCCTCCTCCTGTTTTAAAACCGCGCTCCGATCCATCACCGTGACACGCTTATCCTTGAGAGCTTTTTATTGCTTTTCATTACTGAAACTGGGGACTGTGTCGCCAAACAGACGACGGCATCGTGTCATCTGTAAAAAGCTTCTGATAAGAGGTGTTACAGGCCCAAATGGTGCTTTGCATGTAAAGAGGCTGGAAGGAAGTGTTCAGGAGGAGGATTTTGAAACAGGAAGTCAAAAAGAATTAGTCTTACCCTGATATTGTCAAATGATGGCTTGTTGGTGATGTCGTAAAGTAGAAGTAATGCTGCAGAAGCAAAGAGAAAGGCTGTTTTTGGGGGGTTTGGACTTCATTCATACATTATTTCATTAACAGACTCAAACAGCCAGAATATGTGAAACAGGAACAGAAAAGGTTACCCTGGGCATCTCTGTAGTAGGCGTGCGTTACGCTGCGGAACCGCTCCTGGCCGGCTGTATCCCAGATCTGCACAACAAAAACCACTAAATTACATCACAGCCAGCATTGTAACACTTCCACTGCAGGAAATCCCACATCATATGACCAACAGTACCACAATTTCACAAAAGGTCTCAACGCATCTATGTTTCAGGTTTAATAAAAGTAACATTTTTATCTCAGAAAACAGAAACTAAAGTTTAAAAAACACCTCAAGAGATGCGTTGGTCGAAGAAATGTTCTAAATCGTTGTTTTAGACATAAAACTTCAGGTGAGACTGCAGGTAGAAACATTTTGTCCTCATTTTAGACTAATGAAAAAACACCAGTAGAGTATACATTATTATTATTATTATTATGCCCATTTTTATCATTTTAAAAACAATCAACATCATAAGAGCATTATAAGGCAGGCACATCTGTGGACAACCCGACGATGCCCTCAAGTCTAAGCACGTCAACAAGCATGGAGAAAAATGATAAGATCTTAAAACTGGGGTACAAATTTTTAAAATTTAACTTCAAATTAAACTTAAATTTGACTATCTGACCCTGTTCTATGACATAATCTCCCCCTGGCCTCTACAGCTCTGACCAATAGGGCTGTGAATCCACAAAAAAGAGCCGTCAGTCAACGACAATGCACCTCATTTCCTGGCATGTACTGCAGGGTGACGGCGCACTGACACAGTCAGCTTAAGACATAGACATGAATACATAGACGTGCCATTGGGCGCTGGAGAGAGTAACAGCAGCACCGCCATGCGTGGTTTCCTTACTCTCCAAACCCAACTCGAGTCAATGCAGTGAGCAACTATGTCCGTTTTTGTGCAGCCTACGGTTGCAACAACCTGCGTACTATTGAAAACAGATCACGTGGACTAACTATTGACTTTTATAGCCTACCTGTTGGGATTTTGTATTTTAATTTATTCTAATTACATTTATATTTTAACTATTGTGCCATACTATCTGTCTGATTTTGTGAAAAAGCATCACAAAAATGTGTTTTTTTAGTTGCTTCCTCTGTAGAAATAAATGCACTGTGGGCGAATGGAGACCCGTCCAAGATGGTGGCCGGTAGTGATGCATGGGTTAAGGTTTTTTTCAACCCACGGGTACCACAGATTTCAAAACGTCTGACCTGCACCAAACCGGTTGGAAGACAACCCGCCGCGCACCACTAGTGGCCGGCCGCTATGGCAGCTCCAATAGGCAGCGCCAGTCTAAGTCATGTCTACGTATATATGTCTGTGGCTTAACGCACCAACCTAGCTTGAATGCTAACTCAACCTGCATTAGATTAATGTCAGTCTGTAAACTTCAAGCCAACTGTGGAAGAGGAGTGAGGGGAACAAAAAGAGATTTATCTTTTGTGTATTGGAGCTAAGTGATTACGCTACATCGGATTATTGTTTTAGCCCATTGTAGCGTTAGCAGGGGTGTGCTAGCATTGCAAGTGCTGGATTTCTTCCAGTTTTAGATGTTTCTCTGCTTGAACTTTGCAGAGTTGATTAAAACGAGTTATTAGCAGCTCCTGCAGAACCCGATAAAGACTGAGGAGAAAATTCAGGTGTGTTTGAGCAAGAACATATCCAAAACATTACTTGTCCACGCTAGGCTAATTGTGTGCGTGGTATGAGGCGTGGCTTTCAGTTTCTTCCTGAAAGGAGGAAGGAGCAGGCGCAGGAGCTATAGCTATTCAAATTTCAAAATCTCCTCCTCTCCTTGAGCTTCAATTTTACCATTTAAACCCTTTATATTACACTTGTTTAATAAGAAATGTTACTCTGAGAGAAATTAAAAGGATAATTTATAGCAGCTTTCAGTCTGCTCAAAACCACATCAAGACCCAAGACTGTAGTGTTAAAAAAAGTCCAACAATATCAACCGTGAGTTTGAGGCAGAGCAGCTCTGAGATGCTGTCAGTAAAAACAGCTGAGGAAATAAATATTAGGAAGCAGGAGTTGATGCTGAGGATGCTCTGCAGACGTTAGCAATTATCATCTTTCACCTGGAAGGTTGCCAAGGAAATACAACGGCTCCTTCCAACAAAATAAAAACTTATGAGGTATTTTTAAATTACAGGCTGACTAGACAGAATAATATAATAAAAAAAAATCTCATTTTATAGAAAAACTTTTTTGAAAATTTTCTATGCTTTTCAGTATTTTTACATCTAGAAAGATTTACAGATTAATTCAGTCAGTATTAAAACTGAAGAGCTTCATCTCATATTTTCTTTGGTTACTTTGAGGAACAGAGCAAATTTATTGAGTCAATTTTTCTAAATTGACAAACCAATTTCATCGTGTGAACAGCTTGAGCGGGAGAATCGTGGCTGATGATTTACTGGGACTAGAGGAGGAATC
This sequence comes from Aphyosemion australe, assembly GCA_006937985.1. Classification (NCBI taxonomy): domain Eukaryota; kingdom Metazoa; phylum Chordata; class Actinopteri; order Cyprinodontiformes; family Nothobranchiidae; genus Aphyosemion; species Aphyosemion australe. Next base: position 1,305,161 of record SSNS01000130.1, on the reverse strand, counting down.
TAATTCTGCCGCCTCCTACTCTGTGTTGAATGAACAGGTTATGATGACAGACAGGTATGTGTCTCACACCTAGTACGATGCTGGCACATGATCCTGCAGAATGGATTTCTAAAAACGTCAACAATGACAGTTCAATTTAAAGCATGTTCGAAGCAATAACATGCAAATACCGAGGTTTTTATATAATCTACCAGAGCTGTTATGGGGTGAAAAAGTGTGTGGAGGTGCTCACTCACCTGGAGTTTCACTTTCAGGTTGTCCACGTCCACCACTTTATTCTGGAGAGACAAAAAGGACCATGAGAGACGCTTCAACATATGCACTGGCGACTTGAGGGTGCTGTGAAACGAATGACGAACAAGACGGCAGACTAAAAAAAAGGCAAAGCAACTCAGTGTGTAGCAGAAGAAACAAGGGAACTAAAAGTGGCTCTGAATGCTGGCAGAGAAAGTAATTTGCAACACCCACACAATAACAAGGTCCTGGGATTAGACTTAATTACACCAGAGTGAGAACGACGGCTGGCAGCAGAACAACGGACTCCCCCGTTCATTTCCTGCAGGGTGCCCTCTGATTTCCTGTAGCCCAAAGACAGGTCTAATTAAAAAGCTTATAGTGTTCCTTAAAGGAATGCGTGTCACCCATCACTTTTCAAGCTAGTTTTCAACTTGGAGATAATTTTATGTTGAGAAACGAAGGAGTGACAGCCATATTTGTCAACTCTTAAAGTGAACGTAATGTGGGATTGGGTCTCGACTGGAAAAGGGTGGATTGCCAAGTCCGGATCAGGGCAGATGTCTGACCTTAAAGTGGAAATACGTAGTTTAATGTAGTTTTTACCATTAATCTGTGGAAATATCCATCGAAATGTTGTTGAAAATGAATTAAATGATGCCCAGTTGTTGAAAAATATTGGCATCTTCGTAACATATAACCATAAAAATCAGGTATAAAATACATCGGCGTGGGTCTAAAGCCTACTGCACACTGGAAGCATCAGCGTCGCGGAATGGCAGCGGAACAGATTACTCGCGATTTTCGCTGCTTGCCAGTGCACACCGGGTGAATCTCAGTAGCGAAGCGGCTTTACCGCCACACTCGTCACTGGATTCGTGAGATCACAAAATCCCTCAAGAATTCAAAGGTCACGGTTTGTTTATGCCATCTGCCATTAAACCAAAAAGAAGGAACTCACGTTTGACATCACTGTTTGATGTCGTAGATAATGTTGTTCGTCTCTACTGCCAGGATTAAAGCCATGAAAACACACCGCTGCACTTCTCGAATAATGCGGTAAGTAAATAAGCCGTGAGGTCACACGTAGACGTAATCTACATAAATATGAAATTGCATCGCTGCAATAGACTTTTATTTTGAAAATTACCGGGCATTTTACACTGAAACAGAGTGTGATTTCCTGTCTAGCCCTATGTTAACTGCGTAAATTGACGCATCCCAGAAGCAGCATGCGGAAAAATTAGAACTCGATCCTATCTTTAGTGGCGCATCGCGGCGTGCCGCTTTTGGGACGCGTCTGAAAATTGCCGCGTTGCGGCTGGTTTGAATCACCCCCATAGACTATAATGGATTCTATTTGAAGCAGCGACGTTCCGCTGCCGTTCCACGCTGCTGATGCTTCCAGTGTGCAGTAGGGGTAAGTCTCTGGGTGATGCCATGTTAGACACGATGTTTCCTTCTGTTTACAATTACGCATTTATAGATTTGTAACAAGTAATTACAAAAAAATAAATGGTTGTTTTACACATTTACCTCTTTGCTCATTGCCAGTGATGAAAGGGAGTCTGATGTGCTTGTCATTTTGCTGGAGGTTGAACAATCTGACAAAGTACTCGTTCAAAAATTGCACTCCAAGGGATTTTTGACCCTAATGGCCATCCGTTGGTAAGGTCTTACTCGAAAACAAAAATACCGCTTGCTTGCAGTGATTTAGGTGTGTACTGCCCCCTATGGCCAGGAAAAATACACACCGTCACTTTAAGTGGAAGAATGAGGGAAGGTGGGAGCCAGAGATCGACAGGTGGATTGGGACAGAAGGAGCTAAGCCAAAAAGCAAAGCTAATCATTAGATCTTCACTCCAATCCTAATCTTTGGACATTAGCTTTGGGTAATGACCGAAAGAACAAGAATACAAGCAGCTAAAATGTGTTTTCTCCGACGGGTGGCCGTGCTCAGCCTTCGAGATAGCTTGGACATTCAGGAGAGACTCAATTGGCACTTACACATCTGGGCCAGTACGGACCGGTACAGGAACGGAATTTGGTTTCACATCTGGGTCATATGTGAATTTTCCGTTCTGAGGTGACTTTTTTTTCAGACCTCTTCCCTTGGAGGTTCAGCTGGGACCGAGGTGACACTATGGACTGATTGGTTGGCTGAAATTCACGTCTACTGCCTCCGATTGGCGAGTAGGATCAGCCAGCTGGGGCTTCCCGCATGTGCGATTCATTTTCATTCTGGTTGCTGTCGAGTCCACATCAAGCACGGAGCAGTGTGTGTGTGCAGCGGTAATGAGGACATGCACAGCGGTGAGAGAGAACAGGGAGCGAATTTTATAAAATAATTTGGTTCAGAGTCTCCAAAAGCAACACAGCTCACGCCCGCATTTGTTTATCTTCTTAAGGAGGACACCACAGACTTTTCCGCGTGTCTTGTGTGCTGCCCACGTGCTCTGGGATTTCCACATTCCTGAGAAGTCCGTTCGAAGTCCGACTTACACATGTAAACTAAAACCGCCCGTTCTAGCCCGAACTGACGCGACCAAGCCCCGACCGTACTGGCCCGGATGTGTAAGCAGCTTAAGTAGAGCTGAGCAAGGAGCCAGCTGAAGTGATTCAGGCATTTGGTCAGGGTGCTCCCTGGACGCCTCCCAGGTGAGGTGTTTTAGGCACGCCCTGCCAGCAGGAGGCCCCTGGGTCAACCCAGGACATGTTGGAGAGAAGATATCTCCATGTTGGCCAGGGAACACCTGGGGATCGTACTGGTGAAGCTGGAGAATGTTGGAGAGGGGATTGTTTGGGCGTCTTTGTTAGAGCTGCTGCTCCCACAACCCGGACGCGTATAAGTGAAGAAAAAGAAACGGATCACAAGATTGTGTGTGATTTGTTAGCACGTGTGTGTCTGTAAGCTGCGACAACACCACGTTTCATCAGTAAAAGTGACTGAGCCAAGGCCATGTTTGTGTTTGTTAAGGTGGATCACCATTGTTAACTGGGTTGACTTCAAAAGTTCACTAGCTGTGAGAATCCAACCAAGCCTTTTCAATAAAATTCATCCAGTAGTTCATGAGATACTTTGTCAACACCGACAAAAGAACACAAGCCAGAACACTTTCCATTATCGCCTGCCTTTTGCCTTTCAGTGGTGACTGATAAAAAGTTCATGCACTTGTAAAAACAGAAAAATAGGCCATTTTTGTGTAAACTGTGCTACCATTTACGAGCAAAAGAATTGTCCTTTTTAAACGTTGTCGATCCGATCTACCACAGCAAACAAACAAACCAGGTCACCACCGAGTCTCCACCTTGCTAAAGGAAAACCACAATAGAAAACCAGAGGAAGTGAGTGAAAAACACACTTCCTTGATCAAGATATCGGTAGCAGCAGGTCAACAACAACTGCCTCTCCGCCTTTCCTGTAAGCACGCAAACATCTGCCTTAAGAAAAGCAGGAAAATATACTGCAATAACAAAAGAAAGTGTGTGTGTGAGTGTGTGTGGGAAACAAAAAGAAAGCCATCGTTGGCAGCTCGAACCGCCACCAGCTGAAATCTCTACATTGGCAGAATGAACATGGCTCAACCCTTGCATTAGTTGCCATGGGTTTCCATTTTTTTTCCCCCCGCCAATTATGACGCGAGAGCAGCCTGCATGCTGAGTAACTGCTACAAGGAAGCATGCCGAAAATAGACCAACATGTTCAAGCTGCCACAACAGCCTGCCTAACCAAGCAAGGAGGACATCCTCAGCATATTGACTCAAGTGTTTATCTTCTGCACCCCCTCAGCTCATTAACAAACAGGGAAACAAAGAGATAATTACTGACACCGTTAAGACTCTTTTTCTGAATGAATTCACAGTTTTAAACCAGTGCCTGCGTAGACAACTGTTACTCCCTGTTTTTTTATCTAAGCTGAACTTGTTGCTTTTGCAGGAGCAAAAGAGAATCTATACAATAAACCAGGCATGCAATGTTCCTACACCGCCACAGAAAGATGGCTGAACATCAGGTTTCCTCTTAAACGATGCACCCTGATAGTTGACCTTCCATTAGCGTGAGTGTTTCTCAGACAGGAGGTAAAAAAAAAAAGGAGGCGGAGCCAGTTCCCCCTGACCAAAGTGTCGACATGACTGTACAATTTGAAACTCAGCCACCGTGTGTGTGTGTGTGCGCGTGTGTGTGTTCGCCTGACAGCCGGGTGAGTCCTCCAGGGCCAAACTGAGCCGCAGCCAATCTTTCCAGGGAGAAAGACGGGGACGTGGGCAGGCATCTGCCAAGACATTTACGAAGCCGTCCAAAAGCTCCCAACAGCACAAGTGGTCTGTGAACCTGACTGGCTGGTGAGAGGATTTGTACATTTGGTGCCATCATCATGACAGAATGATGGAGCGTTCTGTGTGGAATGAGGTGATAATTGGGCCAGTGTCACTCCTGCCACTTGTTTTGTTGTTAGGCTGCTTTTTAAATGCAATTTAAAAAACGTAAACACTTCAAGAACACAAAGCACGGGTTTAAAAGTCAGACAAATATTAATGGAGGATGAAAGAGTGTGTCTCACCCTAAAGTCTATTCCAACGGTGGCTATAAAGTTGCCTCCAAGGAACGCCCCATCCTTAAATCGCACCAAGACGCACGTCTTCCCCACCGCAGAGTCTCCAAGCAGCATTACCTGGAGCAAAACCACCCATGGAAAAAAGGACAACAGGTTACAGCTAGTTGCAGGTTTTTACAGCAATGGTTCTCTGACTTTTCAGTTATAGAAAAATTAGACGAGGCACCTCCTCCTTCTTGGCATTGACTCCAAAACTTAAGTGGTTGTAGACGACCAGTGAGGACTTTGAGAGTTTAATCAAAGTCTTTCCGGTGATTTCCATTCATTTTAATGGAGGGGTGTGTCTTAAATGATACTTCCACATCTCTCCTGGTGTCTAGTTATCATAACATGATGATTCTGAGCCAGGCATCACTGGTTGATTCATAAACGCAGACTGACAACACAACTCATTCAATTACCTCCATCTGTTTATACCAAATATTTTTAGCTTTTGCATCAATTATAGTGAATTATTTTTGTTTTATTTGATCTCTGGGGACCTTCTCAGAGCCACAGAAGAGTCTGGACCCTAACCGTGGTAATCACAGGCTTACAGGACTTCACCCTGCAAGCTGTACTTCTAAACTGAAAAAAGAAGCACCATTTTCAGGGGCACATCCAAGTGGGGCCCAGGGGGGGCAACAGCCTCATCTGTAAACTATCTGGCCCCAAATGCCATCTTTAACTAGACGGTTTTTATGCAAAGTAGTTTCTTTTTAGGAATAAGAAAATAAAAGAAGACAGGAAGCCAAGTTTATAAAAATAAGAGACCATGGTTAGTGAGTCCATCAGTGCGTGGTGGTAACAGCAGTGTCCATGTGTTTATTACATTAAACACCAAAGGTTTTATGACAAGAACAAACATTTGCTTCTTTCTAGAAAATAATCTGTAGACCTCTGTAGACATGAGACAAATACTCTTGTGTGTTAGACTTAATAAAAGAAAAGCATTTTATGGGTCGATGGTTTTCTAGTGTCGCGACCTTGAAAACTAATGCTGGTCCATCATCAGCAAAATAATTGAATCTGGGTCACTCTTTTGTAGTGCTTGCTTTATTTATGGCATATTCACATCTGGGTCGGCCCGGCCTAGCCCTGGTAGGTTAATTGTGTTCACATCTGGGTTGCGGCAAATTGGCAGCACTGTTTTATAAAAGAGGCTGCTGTATGTAACATCCAACGGACAGATTATAAACATGCAAAGGGGTTACAAAAGACGGTTTACTGGGCTGGGGCCCCCCCAGGAAAACCCACCACCCCCTCAGGTAAAGTCCTCTGGCGCGGGTCTGGTGGGTGGTAATAAATTCAGCAGGACCAGGATTTTAAAAATATAGTCCCACACAGGGCTCTAGTTTGTGGTCCTACTGACCATGAACATAAATTAAAGGTGTAACATATGGTCAGAATAAGACTTTGTATTGTACTTAACATTTTTCTTTTTAAAAAGATTTTGATTTATGTGCATTTTTTCAGATCTCACATTAGTAAAAAATAACATTTTAGGGCAAAGTTTAAGTCTTCTTGAATTGTAGTTGAGTCCACACCATGGAAACTCCTGTTGTTTAATATATTCAAACCAAAATTCTGCTAAAGCTTTTCGCTTGGTGCCACCCGAGGTCAGTAGCCCCCATTTGGTAGCCCCTGTGGAAAACTTTCTGGATGCACCCCTGTGGATTTCACCACAATTGAATGCATGTTGATTTCTGCATTTGAGCTTTTCAAAAATAAAACTGGAGCAAGCACTCATCACCATCTTCAGGATTTCAGATGATTTGGGAACAACTCTGTCATTTTACCCTAAATATCCTTCACCCAAACTAATCAATATATTGGCAAACAGCAGGAAGATGAGCAATTATGCAATCATTTCAGTTGCATTTGATTAAAACATTGCATGTCTGTCAGGCAGGACGCCCTCATGGAGTCATATAGCAGATATAAGTAGGAACTTCTTGCACTTTTCTGTTTCTTAAAGCAAACATTCAGCAGAAGGAGCAACAAGTACACCCTTGGCAAATATTTGGATCAGAAAGGGCGGCCAGGAAGATTTCCCCAAATGAAACCATCTGCACACAGACCAATCAGCTGCTAGTTAATGCCTCTCATTTGCTGCACATGCATGTTGTTGTTGCACCACACCTTGCAAATCTAGCCCTGTAGCTACACCTGTTCAAAACACACACGTATGAAAAAGGAAATACACACCTTGAAGGCAATATCATAATACTCGTTAATTGAGGCGCATCGCTCCAACACATATTTTGACGTGCCGTTTTTAGCCTGCTTGTCTGTTAGGGATGGCTTTCGTGTGGACATGGCACTCGGAGAGCCTGTCCAAGATGCGTCCAAGAAGAAGAAGAGAAAGAGGCGCGCGCGTGGACGGACAGTCGGTCGGTCGGTCGGTGTGTCTTCTCAGGGATCAGTCCCACTAGGCTCCGCCGACCTCCAGCCCGGCTGCTGCCAGCATGATACGCGCTGCGCCTCAAACGATTACCGGGGCGCTTCTCGTCAAAGAAAATGAGTAATTCTTCAAAAATTCAATGGCATCTGAAGTGGAGCACTGACAAAAACACGGAAACACGCTGGAAAACTTGAGCGGCGGTCAGCTGCGTCTACATCCAGCAGTCAGCGGAGCAGAAATGACAAACAGGCGGAAACATTTCTCTGCGTTCGCGGAGCGGAGCGGCGCGTCCTGGCGTGGGCAGATAATTAACTGAACCGGGAGGCACCGGGTGAATGAAACACCGGCGCGTTACACACACACACACACACACACACACACACACACACACACACACACACACACACACACACACACACACACACACACGCACACGCACACACACACACGGGTTACACATAAACACTTCATGAACATTGTTTAACTTTTTAGGCTAATTGCTCTTTAAAGTGTTTTTTCATTCATAAAGTTATTTTTTATCTAATTTTCTTCTTCTCTTAATATAAATGTAACACAGTTCCACAGAGAATCAGCTTCCTAATAACTAAAGCTTGAGAAAGTAGCCTTCCCTTCATTGCAGTGTTTGTCTCCCCCTAGTGGCCACATCAGCAGCCACTTTCCTCAGTGTTGACAAATAAAGAGATCATCTCTTCTTTCTCTTTGGGGCTTTTGCCCACAGCGAATCATCTTCTGCATCCTCTACCCTCACACCAACTAACTTCATAATCCATCTATAAATCTCCTTTTGGGTCTTCCTCTCAACCTCCTGCCTGGTGGCTCCAACCTCAGCATCCTTCCATCTCTGCTTCATGTCCACCTGCTCTCTAGCTTTACCTGCCATAGTTCCGACGTTCAGAGTTCCTACTTTCAGGTCTAAACTCTTGCCTTTCCTCTTTTCTCTCTGCCTCCGAACACGCCGGCCTTCCTCTCCTCGATCGACCAATAGTAGTCCCATTTCCATCGGAACCCTGTAGGTCAACAGCACCAGTGGTGGTCATTAACTCCAGGTCTGAACCCATCCAGAATGAAATCCCTGTTTGTCATTCGCAATTTTGCTTCCCATCCTCTGCATTTACCCAGACTTGAGATCAGCAAGGAATCACTGGCTTTTGTGACCTCATAAGGTTGCATTAAATAAATAGATTATCCTAAGTTATATAAATGACGTCTGGGGATAATGACACCACAGCTGGCGCTGCAGCAGCAGGAAATCAGAATGGTGAAAACTAAACTGGTCAGTGACTTTACATCTAGAGTCTCACCTGATCTGGATGAAGAAACGTTGTGTTTCTACCTGAAGAAGGACAAACTGGGGGGACGTGAGGTTACATGCCAAGAAATAGTCCCTGCAAATAGTAGATATTCCTCATTCAAAGGATCTGCTGAATGCCATGACGTGGGTGAGATGATCTGGCCGGAGGGAGCTTATGTACCACCCCATGAACCACATAAAGGTGGAGCCTCAGGGTCACCACACAGTGTTGTCCTGGTTAGGCTGATGAATCAGACCCGATGCAGGGGCTTAACTCTGGATAAATGAATATAAAGGTGCACTCATATAACTGCACTGGCCTGAGGCTGGGCCAGAGCGTGGAAGATAGGAGTCACAGATGTGTCGTAGACCACCGGCTGTTCCTCAATGTGACACGCCGGAGCAGCAGGAAACATAAAGTGGTAAAAACTAAACTGGTGGGTGTCTTTGTATTTTCACCTGGAAAGACCTTTTTCAACAAAACCAGATTTAAAAAGATTAATTCTATTAATAATAAATTCCACGAGATGGTGTAGGCCTGAGGGTCCCCCAAATGGGGGTTGTTGAAGTTTTGCAGCAAAATACACGCCCTAAATATCAATGAATATCGTCAAGCTGCACCTCTATAAAAACGTCATAACCTTGCCTACAAGACCATGTAAACCATTTTTACGTGCTCCAAACACAACTAATACTACAATCAGATGAGTTATGGTGTTGTTGCCAATTCCATTGACGATTTGGAAATCATCAGTTTTATTTATTCTTGTTTTGTTTAACAGTAAGATCGTCTAATTACTATCTAAACCTTTATGTAAATTTTATTTGTTTTGGGAAATTTGTGATTAGTTTGTAAACTTTATGACCCTCCCATTAATTAGGAATATTAGGAGCATGCTGGGATGGAGCGGAAATGTTTGTCAGATGTCAGCTGGAGGTGACAGGAGGGTTTTAAATGCTTTTTGACCACTTTATGAACTTGATTGATTCATTTAAGTTAAATTTTGTTCAAGCTGAATATATAAGATAATACTGGGTGATTTTGATTTATATGTTTTGCAAGAAATAAATGGAATATAATTTTAAAGAAGTCAAGTGTGGAGTGCGTTCAAAAGGAAAATCACCTGTTGCCACCCACGGCCTTTTGTTGGAAGTTTTTTTGTTTTTGGAAGCTAAAAGGCCGCGACATATTGGAAATCCCTCTTGACCTTAACCCTTAACCATAACCCTCTGCCTCATTATTTTTAATTTAAAAAATTACCGTGGGGGCAAATTTTTCTGAACGATTAAAATGCGATTAATCAAGATTAATTCATTACAAAGCCTCTAATTAATTTGATAAATTTTTTTAATCAAGTCCCACCCCTAATATATATATATATATATATATATATATATATACTGTCGTTTGTAGGTTCAAAGGGGAAACTTTACAGGGTTAACAAAATGAGGTTAGAATCGTGTGAGCGTGAACAAAGAGGTTTTAAAAGCCTGAAACGTTGACGCTGACAATATTTTGCATAGCTTATGACACAAAACTGGATGATTTTTCATGTTGTGTGCTTTGATGATCAAAAATGACACTACAAAAGAAAGATCACCAAGCTGTTTTCTCCCCAGACTTATCGTAGCCCAGACATTAAACCCAGCCAGATTAAATATTTCAAAGTGACATTTTTCTGTAGAGCAGGGTTTTTGAACCTTGGATCACTCACTTACTGTACGCAGACCCGTGCTAATGTAAACTGGCAAAGCCAATTTCATAGTTTCTCCTTGATTCTCCGTTTTGTTTGACGTGTTGGCGTACAGCCAACGTTATTAGTGTCAAAGCAGATCCATTTCAGTAAATAAACCCCACCTCTCCTGCTTGCCGAAATTTGCCCGTCACCTAAACTTGTCACAAAGCATAAAATCAGCCCCCTTTGGAACAGCTTTGTCACGCATACCCAGCAGCTAGCATTGACATTCATTAGTTGTGGTTTCTCCCCAGTAATTAAATCTCAGCAGTGCCATCATTGACCATAATAATTTCCCCTAACAAACTGTTGAGGACTGTAATGAATGCAGTGAGAAACAGCAACATCCCACACAGGAGAACACCACAGATTCCTGCTGCGCCCCACCGACACATCGAGGAAGTCCAAGTCTTCCCGGCACACAAACCGAGAGGATCTGCTTGGCTGTTATGTCACGACTTGAGTACAAACAGCCCAGCAGAGTGACATGTCCTTCTCACTCGGGTGAAGTCAACAGCATAACAGGGAGGAGGAAAAACACAGACGGGGGAACAGCAGACTCAAGGGTGGGAGGCGGCAGAGTGTGGACTCACTGTGAAGCCAACGGTGGAGGTTAAAGGACCTGAGATGCACTTGACCTGCTCCAACTAAACCAGCAGAGAGGTCTTACCCATGCCGCTGTCTCCCACCAGGATCGTCTGTGGAGAGATGGAAGACATCATGTGTGCAAGCTGCAGAGCTCCTGCCTGGCTCATTCCCCGAGGCCGCTCTGCTGTGTGGGCACGCTGAGTGGCTCATTGTACGAGTTCATCTGCTGCTCAGTGTGCTGCTCTTTCTGATGTGATGCTGTGTGACAGCTGGAGGTTGGCTCAGTGTCTTCAGCAGTAAAGGACAGCCCGGCAATAAAAGTTGACTGGATTCCAAATCAGTTGTTAGGTCACAAAATCGCCTCCAGTGTGATGAAGTGGCATTTAAGGCATAAAAGTGTTCCTATCAGTCAGCTACTACTAACTGTTGTTAATAACCCAGTTATAGATTCATATTCAGGGAAATATAAAAATCCTCATACATTTAGGTCTAAATGTGCATTGACCACACACACACACACACACACACACACACACACACACACACACACACACACACACACACACACACACCTCACATTGCTAGTTTATGTAAAAAAAATTATTTTAATAAATGTAATGAGCATTAATGTGTTTAACAATATCTGCACACGTAACGTCAGTAGGAATCGAACCTGTTGCGTGTTTAGTTAAAGAGCAAGTCAGCCCCAACCTGGCTCTGCAGGAGTGACATAAAAAAAACAATAAAGTTTATGTGGGTGCACTCGCGTGTGTGCAAGTGTGTCGTGAGCCGGTGTTATACCATTTTATGCGACCATCAGACTCTCTGTTTCTAGGGGGAACCAGAAAAAAGGGGTTCAGATGTTTGAATAGTTTTTTTCATAAAGTGACTTGCTTGAACTTATAGTCCACCTTAAACTATGTTAAACTTTAATTAGTAAAGTTGTTCTTTAAATTAAAAAACAAACCATTTGAGATTTATATCCCGTTGTGTTTTTGCACCACTTAGAAGAGGCCATCCTTATGCTGACAAAAAAGTAACTAGTAACTTTTACTTTGAGTACATTTTATTTAAGATACTTTTTACTTTAATTTGAGTAAAACTTTATCAAAGTATTTGTACTTGTACTTAAAGTAGCTCTCCAGAGTATTTCTTTTATCTGATGGCACCATCTAGTGGCTGACAAGCGTATCACACCAATAGTCGGGTCGACTCGATAATTTAATGGCGCTTATACACTAGCACCGGCTCGGACCGGGCGGGATTGGGTAAGTTCCTTTCACATCCGGGTGGCCCAGGATTTTCCGGAACTGAACCGTACGTGTTTTCGCCCTTCATCTGAAGGCGGTCTGACTCGCGCCGAAACCAGGCCAACACACCCACTGCCGACTCATTGGTCGGCTCAAATTCACGCCTACCTTTAGGGGGAACCTCCGACTAGCGTATAGAATCCGCCAGTGGGGGCTTCCCGCATGCGCGCTTCATTATCACTCTGAATGCGGAGGAGTTAACAATCCTCTGACTGAAGCTGTTTTATCTGTTTCCGTCTGCTGTGTTCAGCGCAGTGCGCGCACACACACACACACACTGACACAGTGCTGCCACACAGCCTTTGTTTAATAAGGAAGAGACAGCGGACTTCTCCGTGATCCTTTGACCCACCCAGCCGTTTCTCTGTTCCCGTCGGCTGTGAGGAGCGCAGCGCACACACACACACACACACAGTGCTGCCACACAGCCTTTTCTAATAAGGATGACGCCGCGCAGACTTCTCCGCGCTCCTTTGACCCGCCCACATCACTGATATATTTGCGCCAATTTTTCGCGCGCATTTCTGAGACCGCCTATCACGTCCGCATTCCAAAGGGTGTCCTGGACGACGTTTGTAAACAACCTGGCGGGGCCGGGGTCGACTGAGGCCGACCGATCGGCGCCATCCCGGTGTCAGTGTGTAAGCGCCATAAGATGGCGACTGCACGTTTCTTGCTTATGAATGTGCTTCTGTAGGTTTCCTAACCATGAAAAGCCTTCATCTGTTTGGGGGCATCAGAGTTCAGGGGGCTGAACAAAAATGCATGCCACACTTTTCAGGTATCTATTTGCTTAAAATTTTGAAAATCATGATCATTTTCATTCCACTTCACAATTAAATACTACTCCATGTTGGTCTCTCATTTAAAAACATTTCAAATGTGGTTGCAAGGTGTCAAAATGTGGAAAAGTTCAAGGGGAATGAATACTTTAACAAAGCATTGTATTTGTACAGAAAAAAACTAATTATTTTATGTATATATCTTTCTATCTAACTTTTGTCATATATCTTTCTTATATCTTATATGTCAAATACACTATTTCAGTGACTCTATCTGAAGGTTTTCCAAGCAAGTCCTGCTGGGAGGAGACCTCGGGCAGACCCAGAACTCATTGAATATTCTTTTGGACCTGGGAATGCCTTAGGATCCCCCAGGAGTACCTGAAGGGTTTCAGATAATGTCAGAATTTCTGTGTTTCTGCACTTCAACCTGACCTTGGATCAACAGAAGACCATGGATGGATGGATGGATGGATGGATGGATGGATGGATGGATGGATGGATGGATGGATGGATGGATGGATGGATGGATGGATGGATGGATGGATGGATGGATGGATGGATGGACGGATGGACGGATGGATGGATGGATGTGTAGTGGACACACGTTTACATCACCATACTCCAGCTGTTAATGCAATAGAAGTGATCCGTCTTTGTCTGTAGACCAACTCACCAGTTCATGCAAAAATTAAAAACATCATTTTCAATTCTAGTCCAGCCTCGATCCACTTCTACTGTGTTTTAAATTAGACTTTTTTATTCAAACCATTTATTGATTTTTGTGACTTGAATTTATCGTTTTAATGGATTCATCTTTTTCTCTCTCTCAGCTTGATTCATTTAAATTCTATAACAACTTGTGTTGTTTTAAATCCATTTTCTAGGATTATTTTAATCTCTTAACTCATTTTTCCACCATCACTCTGGTTGTGTCCTCACCGCTGCACAGAACAAGAGCTTCCAACTCAGAGCACCTTGGCAGCAGATGCTTTACTTGTTGGGGACATTTATCACCTGACAGCCCAACATCCTCTCCCTTTCTCAGAGACTCACACATAAGCACAGCTCCTCCTCTTCCTCCTCCAGCAGGCCTGAGTCTGCTCCCTTCTTCTTATCTGCAGTCTACAAGAGCCCACATACGGCTCATGAGTGACAGCACGCAGAGCTCTGCAGCTTGTAATATGCTCAATTTAATCACTCACATTCATGTTCTTCACATCCACTTGGCTGTCCCATTAAATGTCCAACTTGGTGACGGTTTGAGCAGATATAGGGGATGAAAATGCAAGGAAATTGGGGTTATGTAAGTGCCCACTTGCTCCTGGGAGACTCATCTTTCGAAAACGCTGAGCAGAGCGAGTGTGTATGCTGATAATACTAAAGAGTCTTTGAAAGATTAGAGAGGAAAATGCAGGATTCAAACAATGTATGTCAAATAATCGGGGGTCTTTATTTAAAGCAACACTTAATAGGTTTCCCACTTCTCCCTCCTACTGGTTGAAAGCGGAATTACAACTTTCCCGCTGCCTGCTGTAGCTACAATAACAAAGAGCTAATGCTAACACAAGCTAAATGATTTTAAATAAGCCACGTACTAAAAAGATCCACACTGTTCTGTTGGACAAAAAAAATGTTATTACTTACAAGTCCAGTAGCAACAAAGCTAGGTCACCATCAGTCCATGATTTCATGGCCTCCTTCAGCTTCCAGGCTCCTCCATGATGACAATAAAAAAGCTAAATTCTTCTTCTTCTTGTGCTTTTTAGTGAAGGTCAGTGAACTGAAAAAACTAATTGCGAGCCTTTATACGAGCTACCGGAACAGTAAACGGCTATTGCCATAAAGCAGGTAGAGACCTCCCACTACTGTACTTACCTGAACCAAAAAACTGTTAAGTGCAGTTTCTGGTCAGCAGAGGGCTACAGAGTGTTGTCCAGTGTGACGCTGCTCAAGTTTCTTTCTCAAGAACCACTGAAACAAGTTTGATAGCAATAGCTTAAAGGTGTAGCCTAGTGAACTAGACCAAATTCTTGCCTTGCAGAGTTTGGTCTAGGCATGCTTCATTGGAACCCTCACAGCCCGATCCACTGCTGTGGCTGTCCAATCACAGCTCGCTATAGTTTTGGTTGGGCCAATCACAGCGCTCTATATTGTGGGCCAATCACAGAGCGGGAGTAGCCGATGACATCAGAGCTGCGACCGCAAACACAAACAACATGGCGGCAGCACAGGAACCACGTTCATTTGAAATGGCTTTGTCACCAACGTTGGACGATTTAGACTCCAACATGCGTAAGTCTGTCGGCTATACTTAGCGGCTTCTTATTTTTATCAAACAAAGTAGTGCAATGTCCCAGTACACCTGATATTCACATGTTTTTATACAAAAACGCCATTGCTGCCTCCCTCTTCTTTTCCGTCGCTGTAATTACGTCACGTTGTTTGTTACTCTGATTGGTCCTAGCGCTATCCAATTGCGGGCAGACAGTCTGAAAGACAACCGTAGATCTCGCCCCACGACTGAGAGCCATCAATGGGTCGTGGCCAGACTATATATTCACATATATAGGATGACTTGCCAGGCTATTAAAGGTGTGGAACACTGAAAAAAACATTTTTTACCCTTTATTCATAAAGTTTTAGTTGTTTTGATAAAATGTTGAGAACCTGTTAAGTGTGTTGGAATGGATCTCAGCTACTACAACAGAAAGTGTTAGCTCTGACTGCTGTAGCAAATTACCTTGAGCTGTGGTGGACATCTCAAACTGGGTTGATTGCAAAAAATAATCAACAGTAGATGTGCACCAAGTAGATACTTTCCAACACAAAGAGATGCAAATAAGAAAAAAGATGAGACGTCCAGGTGAAACTCAAAAGTCTGGCAACAAAACAAACATGAAAAGAAATCTAATCTGAATATGAAAAGATGCAAAATGTAGAAAAATAATGCACAGTGATGCATAACAAAGATTATCTATCGTTTGACATCCACATGAACCGTGCATGCTTTCACCTGCAGCAGTGAGAGTGTTCTGGTCTGCAGAGTTGTCATAAAGCCTTCTTGTTAGTGCAGGACGCTTCTATTTCTGAATGAAACACCTGAAGGAAAGCGTGTTCTGCTGTTATCCTTGAACAGTGTTGGAACATGTACAACCTGTACCTGAGGTCCAAATGGCGCTGAGCGGGTGGGACTTTGGATGACTCAGCGTGACGGATGTGTGTTTTAGTGGCTTGTAAGAAATCAACTTATCACTCGTCCATTTCTTGCATGTTAGCAAAGTCAGGATGGAGAAGAAAACCATATGGGAGCTGACTGTGCAGAGATGGGAAGAAGTGAAGGGAAAGAATGACTATGTCGCCATGGAAACGAGAGATTTCTCATAGTTCACCAGTGATGTGTTTTAGCGCTGACACCCAGACCTTTCACATTTTGCATGCTAGTCCATCCAGTATGGGGTTGACTCACTGATGCATGTCCTGGTAGGTCACTATGATGGTTTCACTTTTCTAAAAAACATAAAACATGTTTTATATATTAGGGGTGGGACTCGATAAAAAAATTAATCTAATTAATTAGAGGCTTTGTAATTAATTAATCTTGATTAATCACATTTTAATCATTCAAGAAAATTTGCCCCGAAAGCAATTTTTTAAAATGAAAAATAATGAAACAGAGAATCAAACAATAGTCATTGACATTATTATTGTAAACACGAACTCTTTTAATTTCTAAAATATGCTTTTAAATTGTATTTCAATTCAAAACAGGAGAAAAAAAATGTATATCACTGGCAAAAATAGGACTGACCTAAACGTACAATACTATTTTAAATACATTTTGATAATGGTATTGTCTTTAATATGTCAAATAGTAATAATAATAATAATAATAATAATAATAATGTTTGATAGAATGTGTGTGCAATTTGATTTGATTTAGCATCATTAGAGACAGAAATGAAGGCAAAAAACACATGAAGAGGGATTTCTGATCACTCATTTAATTGTATTTAATTGTTTACATGGTCTTGTAGCCAAGGTTCTGAGCTTTCATTAGAGGTGCAGCTTGACTTTATTGATATTTTAAGGCATGTATTTTGCTGCTAAACTTCAACATCCCCCAATTGGGGGACCCTCTGGCTTAAATGGTTGAAAGCGTCATTTTTTTTCTAATTAATTAATCATAATTAACGCGTTAAATTCCCACCCCTAATATATACTGTATATATAACCATGCAGTTTTCTTTTAAAAAAGAGAGCACAGTCAGGTTTAATATAGTTCTAGTTTGTTTTAGCTCTCTTGGTAATTAAAAGTGTCCCATAAGCCATAGTAAAACCCTGTACATTAACACAGAACAAAATCCAAGGCATTTATCATCAATGTTGTGTGAATAATCAGATTTAATGATGGAAATTCAACATTAATTTGTTACATTTTTAATTTAAAATAAAGAATCAAAGAAAAACGATCAAATTCTTCTCGTGTACGAGCGAGCAAAATGTTTTAGGACATTAAAAGCACTCAGAGCCAGCTGGCTCAGCAGCCTGCGAAGAGCTGGAGCCATCCATGTGTGGTGTGCTCTATCTTTTCTGGCAGGCTGTAACAGCAAAGTAAAAAAAACACAACCACTAATTTAATCAGTGAAGAGGCAGGAGCTTGATCCCAACTTACCACAATGTAATAATTGTTTCACAAATATGCAGTAATCTTGTTACTGAGGCCCTGCTGGAAGAGCTGCTGAGCTGCAGCAGTGAAATCTACCATCAGTGGCTTTTACTGGGCCAATCAATGTGTAGCTTTGTATGTTAATGACCCCCCCACACACACAATTTATTTTGTTGCATAAAAGTGGATTTATGATGAAAAATGCACAGAATTAGCAGATGTTTAAATGTTTGTGGAATGGTCAAAATGTCTCAATTACTGGTTTATAATTAAATCATACAAGATACCAGTCATTACTTTAACACTCTCCAGTTAACACTACAGTAGCAGTAAATCTCACCTACTGTCAGCTGTTTATTCTAAGGAGGCGTTGGACATCTGGATGTCCTCCGTTTGAGTCAACAACAGATGAGTCGTTCGCGCCGTCAGAAGAAACCGGCCTCATCTGAGCCTGTTCTCAGCTAACACTCACCTCGGTCTTAAATGTCAGCTCAGGAACCGTCAACAATAAGCACAAATCTCCCCTCGTGCCCTCTATGAACACATCCGATCCTCCTCTGCAGCTTCTTTTCTAAGTGCTTCATATCTGGTGCTAGATTGTGAACTGAACAGGAATAAAACAAAATATTTATATGCAAGGATTAAAGTTTTTATGAATGTAACTTGAGTTTTATTGTTTTATCCACATAAATGGGGACATATTATGAATTATTTACTTTATTATAGTTCTATGGTCAGTAACAAACATTTTCATGTAGTTATTTGCACTAAATTCCTCTCACATAAAGCAATTCAGCAGCTTTATTCGTGACATTTTCATTACCTTCCAGAATGAGCCGTTTCAGAGCTCTGTCACTTCCACCCCTTCCCTGCTCAGGCTGCTATAAGCTGAGAAGCTCCGATACGCAGGAGGGGCTTGGAGTAGAGCCACTGCTCCTCCAGCAGCAGATCCATCTTGCACGTGAGAGGTGGTCTATATTCTAATTTCCCTGTTTGTGACATCACAAACAAGGACTTTTTGAAACGGCTTGTTTTAAGCACATAATTCCTAAAACCAAACACTGACAAACAGATGGAGCGTTTTATTTTCCACGTTTGTTTATAGAGGCAGCAGAAACCCATATGGCAGCACAAAACGATTCACAAGGTGAGTTTTGCATAAGACATCCCCTTTAAAATCTCCTAAAACAGAAGCTCTCCTACTTTAACGGATTAGACAGAGACAGATTTGGCGGTCTCTCAAGCACTTGATTAAAAAGCAGACGTGTAAATAAAGCATCACAACAAAAACCTTCATATATCTGTATTTATTGAGCTGTCAGTCAGGTCTCTTATTTCTCTGTGTACAGATAAAACCACAGAGCTGATGATGACTCACCGACCCGACTGCTACTGGCCGTGACAACAGCACAGACAGAAACCTCCACCTCCCACGATGCAACACACACCCACTGCTTCAAGTGACATTAGAAAGGTGGACTGCCATATATTTATATATAAATTACAGTTTGTGAGCAGTTTTAAACACTTTATGGAGTTTTCACAAACAAACAACGTAGATAATTAATCTGAAACAGGATAGAAAAATAACATCTATTAAGACCTATCATCAATTAGCTTTCCATACATCAATAAAACCGGGCTTCACTGAAGCAACTGTACAGTGCAAGGTAAACAAGGTCACTTGAAAACTCGTTAGTTGGCCGGCTTCTGTTTTCAGATCACAGAAGTGAAATGAGCAAAAAAAACTCAAAAGAAGACACAAGAAGGGGTCTGCTAAAAAAAAAAAAGAGCAAGACTGATCTTATTCATATAAAAAGGCAGCTTTGATTTATCTGATGGCACTAAAAGTAATAAAAACAAACATACAGTGTATCGTTTCCCACTTTTGTTTGGTGGATCATAACATCTAAAAAAGGACCGTAAAACTCAAATGTTCACAGATACACAGGAGGTATGATGGTAGCGATTGCATTTCATAGAAACTTTCAGGAATTTGATCACTTTCATGCAAGCAAAGGTAAAAGTCCTGACTGAATAAAGTCCATACTCCTGAAACACGCTGAAACCCAACAAACACAAAACAAACGAGCTTTAGCTGTGCTAGTCGTGGATTTTGTTTCCAGGCTATGTGCTAAGCTAACATGCTAACAGACGCAAAGTCCCGCCCCCACCACCACACAGCTCTTTGTGACACTCCATGATCTAAATGTTTTTTTCTATCTGATCTGAGGGCGTGGTGGTTGAATATTCCAGAGGAGACAGTAGTGTTCTTCACTCGCACAGGCACTTCCTTTGACCAGAATAATTAATGAGGCATTTTCACAACAAAGAAAAAACTATTAAAACAAACTAAAACTAGAGCGTGCATGTGCTGATGTCCATCAGATACAGCAGGGGTCCTCAGTACTGTAAACAATGCTCTATTCAGGAGACAGGTATGGGGGGGCAACGCACACACACACACACACACATGCACACACACACACACACACACACAGTTTTAAAATGATTTGTCACATAAAGCAGAACAGAACTCGTTTATAGAAACTAGACCTGGTTGGGTCTCAGACCTCTTGGAGACCTCCTCCATCACCTCCCGTCCTCCTCACACTGACTGATGGAACTCTGTAACATGGTAATCCAAAAGTAAAGTGCACTTCACCTGTCTGCTCACATGTGGATGCTTCAAAACAAGCACAATAATTAAGTCAGAGGTTCCACTCTGCCTGGAGACGAGGACAGAGCCGGTGCCTTCGCCCTCAGCTCTAACCTGCTCTGAGTGACTGAAAACGTTTACGTCCCGTCCAGAAAACAAATCATACAAGTTTCTGCACTTGTAATTGTCGATGTGCAAATCTTCAGCATTCTTCTGTCTTTAGATTGTTCTAACACCCTCCCCTGCCTCGATGAGAACGTTCCTCAGCGAGGGTGTGGGGTGGGCTGCTCATGTGCCTGTGAGCTTATATCTGACCTCAGGGTCCACACAAGGTTGGGCTCTCCAGCAGCGTTTCTGCACACGAGTCCAAGTCCGTCCCAGGGCTACCTGATCCGCCCGTCACTCTTCACAGGACCCAGCTCAGACTTTGGGTCTGGACACAACGAGCTCCACGTGGTTCTGGAACAAGAACCCAAAGCTGCACAGGAGGAAGTCTTTGTGGTGCACAGGTCGCCTATGACCCAGTAAGTCCCCACCAGGTTGTCCACCCACGCTTCCAGGGACTGTCCCACCAGCTGAGCGTGACGCTGGGCCACCTGCAGAAGGGGCTGTTGGGGGGGCAGCTTCAGCACGGAGCTCAGCTGCTGGAAGCTCTGATCCAGGTACAAGTTACCTGGAGGTCCTGAATGGAGCCAGCTGTCCTCCTCTGGAAGACAGAAATGACAAGAAGTCTGATAAAACATCTTCTCATGGTCACTCAAGCTTCTGATAATAAAATAATCACACACGAACCTCAGAAACAAACTAAAATGAGACAAAAATGCAGGAAGTTCAGTTGATCTTATGCTGATTCAGCTGAATGCAGTTAAATGAACCCAGGAGAGATTCTCTGAAAGTTATTTGTTATAATTAATGATGGTTTAATTAGAGGAGAACTATCTAATACCGTAAAGGAATAATCTGCTGAAATCTAAATAACACGCTTCAGTGTTTCCTTCTTGTTTTCTTCAGATCACGTCTCACCTTTGCGTAGCGGCTCTTTATTATTAAAAGTTAACGGCATGACGAGGAAGCGGACCTCGGCCATGCGCTTCCATTGTTTCAGCACCCGCACCGTCCAGGTGCCGGGCCTCAGAGGGTGCTGCAGTGGAGGTTTGTACTGCGTGTACTCTGCATCCACGTCCACAGTGATGTCATAAGAAGCTGCCACCACCAGAGCTGGGTCCATCCAGACGATGGTGGCTGTGAGGTTTGGACCACGGGCCCACTTCTGGACCGCCAGGGGTTCATCCAGAGGACCGATCACGCCACCAAAGTTACGGAAGATCCTTTCCTTGGGATCCCAGTCTGTTCCGATCTGTCAGGGAGGAAGTAAACAAAACAATCTAAGATACTGAAACTGAATAAGATACAACCACTTTGTGTCTTTACGGTTAAGGTGAATGAATGTTTTCTTTTACAATATCAAACTACCTCTTTACATTATTGGACTTAAAAGCTAATTAACTGCTGATTCATCCCTGATAAAGTTAGCTCCGTTTTCCATATCAGGCAGAAAATCCTACATTTAGCCATTTTTCCCTGAGTTCATGGATCTTAAAGGCTTGAGCTAATTCTCTGACAGCTTACTTCCAGATTCTTGAGTCTTTCAAACTCTTTGAGGTTTGACTCAAAGACGATCGTGGCCTGAGGCACGGCCCACAGCTCCAGAGTCTCTCTGTCCTCTGATTCTGGAGCTCGGACTTCCTGACGGACCAGGTAACCTTGGAAGCGGTCGTCATAGAAGTACAAATGCACTGAGAGAGGGTGGCCTACTGGTTCAAACCTGCAGGTGAGAAAATCTAAATGAGTCACGGAAGATGAGGAAATACTCTAAGAACATTAATAAGATCAGCCACAGAATAAAAAAAGACCGACTGTCTACCTGCAGGCCTCCATGTTGCTCTGAGAAGTCCTCAGGTTCTTCAGGCCCAGACGGAGGAAAGAGGTGTAAGCAGTGAGAGCCACGTCGCTGAGGGAGCCCGCGCCATCCGACAGCTCAAACACACTCTCCCAGTACGCCTTCAGGGCCACGGTTCCTGGAGCGTACTGACCGTACAGGTGAGTGTCCAGGATGTCGATGGCCTCCTGGTTCACCGTCGACTCAAACTTCCGGGCGAAGAACGTGGGACGGGTTAATTGCTGTGGATTAAAAAAGGAAAACACTGAATTTCTGGTAACTGGTGGTGATGAAAAGTGAAAGGCAGAGAAGATGGAGATAAAACCGGAGTCAGACACTGCCCTCTCCTGGTGCACCCACCTGAATACGAATGAGGTCCTGTGGTTTAAAATCGTTGGGGGAGCAGCCGCACCAGTCAACGATGTGTTTGTACTGACACTTACAGCCCAGCTTCCGGTTCCAGTTGGTGACTCGCAGGTTGTTGTCCACCAGGGTGTCACACATGTAGCTGTTCCCGAGCACCGTGTGGAAGAAGGACTGCAGAGAAAGCACCAGGTGATGGTTGTGTTTCTAGCAGGCTGAACAAAAACAAACGCTGTGCTGCCATTAGAAAACAAGAGTTTCCTTTCAAAGACACGCACGCATGGTTTCCAACCACAAACTCTCCATTACCGGAGGTCAGAGCTGAACAGTGAGCAGGTTCTCCTCTGAGACAAGAACCACACAGTCAGATAAAACTATAATGAACCGTCCTCTCATCTGCTCCACACTGTTGCAGAGCTTAAAGTCTTACATTATCTCCTCCGCTCGGCTCTTCTGACTTGACAGGGAAGGACGAGAACACATTTCACGCTGTGAGTCTCCACTACAGCAGACAGATAAAGAGTACTCACCTCCGCAGGGAGCAGAGCGTAGGAATAAAACTGCTTCAGCCCCAACACCAGCTCGTCCTGGGAGGTGATGACGTAATCCACAAAGCTGTGGGTGAGCGCAAACCAGTCGGACCCACCAGACACCTCCAGGCCTTCTGGGATGCTGCGTTCGCCGAGGCGCCACATGTGGTTGTCGCACTCGTGAAAGAGACGATCAAGGCCTTGTTTCTTAATGAACCTGAAACACAGAAGCTCCTGTGTCTCTATTAAATCGTATTTCTGAGCAAAGCTGCATCCTAGCAGGTTGACCCAGAATCATCACCTGGTGTTCTCTCTCCCATGGGACTTGAGGAAGTTCTTGTCCCTGTACAGCGACAGAAACGCCACCAGCTCATCATTTGTCCTGCAGGGAGACATCGTGGTTGGACAGAGTGATGAGCTCAGCAAAAAATAAAGAAACACATCAGTAGCAGAAATGCATTTGAGCTTTTCTATTTGTGTTGAAGCTCGTTCTTTGTAGAAGTTATCAGTGATCACTCTGTGTGTGTGTGTGTGTGTGTGTGTGTGTGTGTGCCATTTTACAAATAGACTTTTTTTTACTTCCAGAATGAAAACTTTAAAATGTTTTTCAGGAATTAAAACATAAACCATACGACATTATTTTAGATCTGTGAGATGAGTCTGAATTGGACGGTCTGAGCAATACAAGAGTTGATAAATCAGCGTCGGCCCATAAAACCTGAATCGGTGCATCTCTGTCCTGAACGGCCTCTGTTCAGAGACACAGAGTTTACTTCCTTCAAGATCGAGGAGCTAACAACTAGTCAGAACCAGCCAAGATCAAAGAGTATTGCTGCCATCTGAAAAAGCTTCAGACTTCACCGTGGTTCATGTGAAGGCTAGTTCCTAACAGCTGACTGTTGTTTTGGTAAACTTGACCAGTAGATCCACAGGAAATGCTGCAGTTTGCTGCTGGTGGGGAGATTTACCACAGCATTCCATGTAAATAACAGTTTATTATAAAACTGACACCAGTTTAAAGTAGGGCTTCTCCAATCGGATCACATGATGAGAAATTGGGCTCAATCACGTGATTTTCAAAGGATTGGAATTGGGTGAAAAAGCTTGGATTTACCCTTATAAAACAACAAATATGATTTTTTAAATTCATCCTTAGATAGGGATTTTCAAATGGAACAACAATGGCTTAGTTTTAATCTCAACAGGTTCCTCTACATCAGTTTTCTTTGTTTCTTGGACAAAAACAACATCATTATTTTACACAATTTACAGCAGGTGGGGATTCAGACACCATAAACATGCAGCTGTTGTGCATGGAAAGATTAGCCTGCTGGCTGCGGCACAACGTGTCTATGGAATGCCAGGTGAGCCACAAACGCGCGACGTTACCTGTGACACTCACATGAAAAGTACAAGTTTTTAACAAGCAATCAACATGCAAACGACGCCTCAATAACATGTTTACTGCCCCGTCATGGGAACGCGCATCACTCAATAGAGCCACATAATGTGAACTCAACACATGAAAGAGGTTATTTTATATGTGACAGCTGATAAAAGGATCAAACAGCTGATTTGTATGCATGCGTCACTCACCTAGTGGGGAAGTCTGTGGCGCTGAGATTAATGAAAAAGTCCCACTTCCACTCCTGCTTGGCCAACAGGTCCTTCATGCTGCGTAGGTAGGCCTTCAGGAGGCTGGCTCCGCCCCAGATGGTGACCATCCGCCAGGGGGTGGCTTCCACGTTTGGGTACTGCTCAGCTATCTGCAGCACCTCCCGGTGCATGTAGCCAGACCGCTGGAAGATGTTAAAGCCACGGAATATTTACAGAGGTAAAAGAAACACGAAGAAAACTGCTTCTAAACCCAGACCGGAAAACTAATTTTAGTTTTGTACGGGTTCCTGTGGATTTGAAGCTGCCACTGCGCCAAAACAGATGAGACAAAGCTGGCTTGAGTTTAAAGAGTTTGATCTGAGAAGAACAACCACATGGTGCCTTCTAAAGTGAGTCATGAGGAAAACAGAAGAACAAAAACCAACCAAAATCACTGAAACACAGCAACACACACACACGGCCATTTCTGAAGCAGAAATCACATTTTAGGACATTAAAACTTTATGTAAACATGTGTTTGAAGCATCCAATAAGCTACAACTGCAACCTTTTTATTTCTCCTCCACAGATTAATTAGACTAATTACAAAGCAGCTTGTTCATAAAACAGGCTCTGCAGCGATTAATGAGCAGTTTAATGGAAACAGCCACTTGAAAATAAATTGCTCAGGGACATTAAGTCCAACCTTTTCAGGTGAGGAACAAGCTGAGTGTAATGGATTTGACCAGTATAGCTAATGAAGGTCAGAGAAACGGGAGTTTTAGTGAGAATTTTACAAGAAAATGTGACTAAAACCAAATTCTGCATTAACTTACAGGAACAACAGAGGTTAGATGATAACGCACAGACAGAACAGTCAAGAGACAGATTTAAGCCTCATTCCTCAAACTGGGTTTTCCTCAGGAGAAAAAGAGCAGAGCAGAGTAGGACCGCTCAAGGGACATGACTGTCCACCTGACTTATTGTCCACCTGCCGTCCTTTTGGCAGCAGAACAGAGACACGCCACAGGACTCAACCTTTCTGACTACAGGAGTCCTGCTTACACAATCCTACACATGCATGCACGCACGTTTAAAGGCACACTTTGCAGTTCTGCTTGCTTTTAGCACCCCCTAGTGTCCGTTATTAATTCACAGTGATTAAACCGAAATGAGACTTATCTCCTCGCTGTGCGTTCGTCTTTTTAACACCTTAATCTAACAGCTGAAATGTCTCCTCAGCCTTCATTAGTGTCTACAGGAGCAGTTCATCACTAAATCACACAAATCAGCTGTGTTCATGATCTAAAACATGCTGGAAGCAGACTGCAGCACCAGGTAAGTCAGCTGAATTTCTTTAAAGTCCAACAGGGACCGGACCGCCACTCTGAAGTTGCAAGTGCGGTATTCTGGCCACAGAGGAACATTTTAGCACATACTGGCTCAAGAACATGATTTAGAATATGAAAAATTTGCACAGTATGGCTTTATTTTTGTTTCATTATACTGTAACCATTTGCTTCTCCACCTGATTTCCACCCAAAATGATGTGTTTCCTGCTAAAATGTAAATATTTGTGTTGTGCAAGAATAAAAAATCCTCATAAAGTAACGGTTTATGTATTTGATAAATGTACAAGCCAAAGATCTTTTTATTTTCCTAAAAAAGAAGCAATCTTCAACGATGATTCTTGCCCACCAGCATTTGTTCAACAACTACATTTATCAAAGGTTTATGTAAACTACAGTTTAGAAGGAAAACACAGCAGAGTAGATGCAGAAACCTTTTTACTGTCCCACTCACGGTGAGGAGGTGAACTAAAACATGAACAGGGATTTTATTGAACAAACTCCTCTGACCTGTTGTCCACCCCTAAAGGATTCCAGGCCGTTCGAAGCAGAAGGAAGTTACGTGACGTTTCTCTAAAACATGGATACCTTGTCTACGTGGATGTAGTAGTAGTGGTCACGGTGGTAAATGGCTTTGATGAGACGCTTGAGCTGACGAACAGCACGGCCATGGACCATAAGAACAAAAGCCACCCTGACAGGATTGTCCACCTTGGACAGGCTTAAGTCCATCTCACCAGCTGTCTGAACTGGCTGTGACACACCTGGACAAAGGTGACAGAGTTTATAGATGAGAGAAAGATTTTAAAAACATTAAAGCTTGTGGATGCTATCTTACCGATTTGAGGGCACAGCTGAGGAAGAGCCTCTGGCATGAGCTGTCCAGCCTGATGCTGACACACAATGTTGGCGATCTCCTGTCTGCACTGCTGGGACGCAGCTCGGTGGAGAGCCGACAGCGCGTCCTTCCCTACAATCTCACATTTAGGCAGAAAGTCACTGTTGGGGGTTTGATGCGCACCATCCACACTGCCTGGCTCACCGGGCATGGGAGCAGCTGGTAATTTAACCGGCCCGTCCACGCCGCCGCGGCTCTCGCTGAAGTTACGGCTGCTGGACAGATCGTGTGGGACGACATCTAATCCAGCCGCCACCCCCCCGCGCTCCTGAGGAGTCTTCTGTCTGTTCCTGGCGTTTCCTCCTCGGCGGCTGCTGCCTTTCCTCTGAGAGCTGGCCGCTGTGCCGCCCGTCCTCTCCAACCTGGCATTCCATCTGCCTCGGTTTCTCCCAGACAAAGAGTTAGTTTTGTCCCACAGTGCGCTGTCCCTCTTAGAGTCCTGGCTGTTGTGGTCGGGCAGCTTGGACCGTCTTGTTTTTCTCTACAGACGAGAAAAAATATACATTTTCAGTCTAGAGCTACTGCCAGTAATTCCATTAAAATACCATCTCAGGATGGGCATTTAAAGTGAAGCGTTGATTTATGATCCAAAAAGACATCAAATAAACAAAAATCTTCATTAAGGCAACAGCTAAAGGGCCCAAGGGAGAAGGATGTTTACTGGCTTTTGTTTTTTCCTTCTTTCTGCTCTCATCCAGGTTATTTTTAGCTGTGCCTCTGCCTCTTGGCAAAGCTAATTTACAAACTGGATAGTGTCTTACACACACACACACACACATGCGTGCGCACACACACAGAAAAACAATCAGCTGATTCACTATGCAGACCCCGGGACTATCTTAGGAAAAAACACATCCAAAAACAACCCAAATGTAGGATAAGATAATTCTTCTGATACCGCAAAGGAAACTCATCTTATAAAATACATAATTAATTCAAATTTGACGTAAACATTATGTGCTCTTAGTAGATTATGTAAGAGATTCCATGATTCACTCAGACACAATCAGCCTCTACAAAAACACACTTTTCTTTGAAATATTAAATTAATATTGAACGTCTAGAATAGTATATTGATTTTATGTTTTTTTGTATGATATTACATCTGCATCTTAAAAATAAACCAGTTTATTAATCCAAATGATCTAAAAATAGCCGTGAGTTTTGGTTTAAAGTTTCCCTTTTTGTACACAAAGGTTTGATCTTAGCTATGTTCTAACTTGATTCTCCAAATGGAACCAAATATCAAATCAAAACAAAATTCACTTAATTTGTCTGTTAGGAACTTCGTGTGCAGAAAGAGTATCAGCAGCACAGCCCATAAAAACAATCAAAACACACACATGCACATACAATCGATTAAAAGGAATACAAAAATCCTAAAAACTTCCAATTTAGTCTGATCCAATCACTTGGACTGTGGCTTAGCATTTAACCATTTGTTAAATATCACATAAATTTGAGTTTTCCTTAAAGCAAAGTTCTGTTTTTTCTGGTAGTTTGTGAGATTTGGTTGCAAAGCCTCTTTCAAAAGCACACATCGCACATCAGTAAATGAAAGGCAAGCTCTGAAAATATAGACCAAAAGAAAAGAAGCAGATTTAGTTATTTTTAAATCCTCCAGCCAAACGGCATCACAGCTTTGGCAAACTACACGACTGAGTTGCTCAAACGATTCTTGAAAATATGCATATAAAAAGGAGGAGGAACAGCGAGTGGGCTTTCTGAGTCTTTAGAGCAGCATGTGGGCTCACTCGCCTCACACCGCTGGCACGCCGACAGCCAGAGATGGTGGGAGCAGGAGGAGGAGGAGGCTGGAGCAGGAGCCAGATGATCCACTGCCAACCAGCTCCTCATGGCTGAGCGCTCTCAGACCTGAGTAGTGAGAGGCATGGTGGAAGTCCTGCACCAGGTTACCTTCTGCTGAACAAACCCAGGCTCTCTGTTGAGTGAGTGCCACATGTGCACTGCAGACGTAAACCATGCCAACGGATTTAATTCAGTGAACTGGGCTACATTTAGTAGGCTGCAATAAGTGATTTCATTAATTTGGGACATTTGCTGTTTTCCAAGAAAAGTGAAACATTAGCTAAGATTTCTGTGGAAACTCCGTTTTCAGCATCAGAGGGCACGTTCTTGTTTCAATTATCCTTATCACTGGCTTTCACAGCTTTAATTAAAACCATCATGTCAAAAATGTATTGATTCAAAGGCAAGCGAGGCGGCCTCTTTACTTTCCAATTAAAAGTGGAGTGAACCCATATCAGCGTCACCATCTGCTGAAGCGGGACTCTGAGCCGAGCGCTCGGCTCTGCAGGAGGAGGCGGGAAAAGCTGAGGGTGAGACGAGGATGACAGAGTCATCTTCTTCTGTCCTCGCAAGATTCCTCTCTCTCTTCCGCACAACGGATTTAATATAATGCACGTGACCGTGTGTGTTCACACGTGCACCGACTAGAGCAGATGTAAGATAATGCATAAAGAAGCTGGGGGGATGATAGTCATTCTCAAGCTTGAAATTTCATTCTGCATCCCTGAAGGTGCAAACACACAAACACTTCACGGCTGAATGAGGTGGACATGTCCACTAAAGAGCAGGGTCACATGTCTCAGACTAGGATTTAACAGGACATTATTTGAAATGTGTTTGCATTTTTGGAGTGTAGTGTGGTTATTTTTGTCTTTATTAGTTCATAATCACCAGTCACCAAAAAGCCTGTCTGGATTTTAATGAAACACTCAATGCTGCTCACAAGTTTAGGGGATCATGCAAAAAGGTTCGTTTCCATGGAAACGCACATAAAAATAATATAAACAGGAAAAAGAGCAAATGAAAAGGACATGCAAACATAAGAGGGACAAATTAATGTTTTAATGGTTTTCTGCAAATACCAGTACTACTAGTATCTGAAGCAGCTGCAGATGTTTTTAGTTTAAAGCCTCAAAATGTCCAAAAACAAAGAGCTGTTTTTGTTGTTTTCCTACCTGTAAAACACAGCTACAACATGTGTCAGCACTATTTAATGAATAATCAGTCTCCAGAGGTTCTGCAGCGAAATCTGAGATAAAACTGAGTGCTCGCTTAAGGTCTGCTGAGTCATAACTGGTGCAAAAGGTGTTTGTGTGAAAGCAAAGTCTGAAGAAAACTCATCATTTCCATTAAATCTTAGTTTTTACCTGAAAACGTCTGCATGTCCTGTTCTTTAGACACTATTCAGACTAACTTCATGTGCGTTTCAACAGAAAACAAGAATATTTCAAAGTTATCCCAACATTTTGTCTACAACTCATTAAGTTTTGAAAGCATCAGTTTTTCCTCTCCACTGTCGCTACATGCTTGAAGCATCGAATGTTTACTATGCCAGAGGAGGACAAAACGGAACATTTCTTCAACATAATGAACCACAGTTCATTTATTAAACACTTGGAGGAAGTGGATTAGTAGATTTAGGCTGCCTTCATGATCCACGTACTGAACAGAGAGGGGAGCAGGTGCCTGAGAATTAGGCTTCGAGTTCACTGATCAGCTCACAGATTAAACCGAAGGGATCCGCAACACATAATCTCTCCAGTAGACGTGGGGAGCCTGCCGCCTACCGAACACTGATCCTTCTTTAGTCTTTTTCTGAGGCAAAGGTCATTCATCTCCCCCCAGCTCACACCACTGTAACATCTGCTGCAAACCCAGGAGGCACAGCCCATCACACCTGTCCTTCCACCCAGAATGGGGCAGAAATATTACACACATGTCAAATTATGATGGAAAAGCAGGATTCCCACTTCAAGTTTCAGCTTGCATTCCTGCACTCATACGGTCCTCCACAGGTGACATCCGTTAGCAGCTCACATTACCTCATTTAGTAGGAAAAAAATCCAGCAGTTATTGCCTGAAGGCAGTACACTTCAGGTGTGTGAAAGAGACAGATGAAATGCTCAGAGTATTTACATAAACGGTTTCAGCAATCTGGAGGAAAACTGTTGCTTAACGCATGTCAAAAGATACAAAAATAAGAACAAAGAAAAGGTAAATAAAGGGGAAACAGCCTGCTAAAAATGGAAGCTCTGACTTTTACTGTTGAAATAAAGTGACTCTTGGAGGTTTTGAGCCGGTTTGTTTTCTTTTCTGTCGGATTCCCACAAAGTTTCCTGAACTTTAGTGACTGAAATAGCAATAAAACTATCGTTTCATTCACAAGTTAATTACCATTTACAACAGTCACATGAAACTCGTGTAATGAACACGTAGCCTGTTACTTTCCTGTGGGAACAGTGGTTAGCGACACACACATACTGCAGCCAGCGGCTAATAGCTAGCACCAGCTAGCGCTACTGTATAATAACACGCAGTGAGCTAAGCTAACCGCTAGCTCTACAACTGAAGCCAACTACAACACTTCAGCCCTAAATATAACTGGCAGGAAGGTTTCTTACCTCGGCCTCGCCTTCTTCCAGACTCCTCAGACTCCATACTACAAGTCCTTGTATCAGTAAGATGATTAAAGCGGCGGAAATCGCTGGTTTATATCGTCGTAGCAGCTTCAGGACTCGGACGCTGGCCACCATTTTTCCGACTACAACTGTGCCAGCGAGAGCGAGCGCGTGCAGCGTTCTGAGCTCAGTGTCCACACGAGGGCGCTCTAAGGCCCATTAAGTTCAATGATGATGACGTCTTTATTTCTAACGTGAAAAGACAAATGTCAACTGAGAAGATTAATAAACAAAAATAATACGAAAATCCAAATAGGAATGCCCAAACAAAATAGAAATAAAACTTTCACATTCAGTACGAAAGACTTGAAGAAACCCATGTTTATTAATCCTACCTCAATTTTAATTGAAAAGTTTGAATGAAAAAGGGCTTCACAAAGCTTTCAATTTACTTCTAAACACCAGATATCACTAGTCAAATTATATATAACTATATAAGAGTCCTAATAAGTACACTACTTCTCTAACACATACGTTTTCAGTATTAAATTTGAATTGACAATTGTAATCTAATAATTTAACAGATTTACCGCAGTTATCACTAGGACCATATAATCCGTGATCAGTAGACTACAGTTGAATGTAATCTGACAAAGCAGAACATCTGTGAGGCTCAGAAATGTAAAGTTCAACATTTCTAGAGCTCATCAAAATGGGCTTTTAGGGCCTTCCTTAGTTATAAACTCGTCATTGTGTCCTTAAACATTTGAATAACTCTATTTATTACAATTTTCACACACACTATGAAAACACCATAGTTGTAGCTCATGTTGTCAATGATATTTAAAACATGCTGTAAATTTTGACATAATTGCATTAGTGTCTTTATCAACCTCTGATTCTTTTCTTTTGTTTGTTTTTTTCAAAGTTCATTTGGTTTTATGTTTGTTTAAGAAAATACTGAACTCTAATTTTAATCAAGACTTTTTAAACCTCCATGAAGTGGGCATTTTTGTTTTACCAAAATAAAATTACATTTTAAAATGTGTGTGTGTGTGTGTGTGTGTGTGTGTGTGTGTGTGTGTGTGTGTGTGTGTGTGTGTGTGTGTGTGTGTGAACCAAACAATGCACGCTTGAAAGCTCCAGGACAAAAGACATCAGCTAAATATGTCCACTCCTCATAAACTACATGAATAAATGCATCAGCTGTGAGAAAAAAACAATAGTTTGTTCCAAAGTCATTTAAATAGTAAAAAGTCAAGTTTTTTCCACCCATGAATACTCATACTACATTTTAGCTCTTTTGTCTACTCAGAAATCCTCTCAGGATGGGACCCCCGCGGTCTCCATGGTTACGGGACTCAGACTCAGGCATGTGGTGACCAGTCTGGAGCGACTTTCAGACCATCTAAAGCCTAAAACACACGCAGGTGTTTTATGGGCCCTGTCAGTGTAATCTCATCTACGCACAGAAAAAAAACTTAAGTCAAAGTAACGAGTCCATGAGAGCGACGTCACGCACTTCGGAGAGGGCGTCGATCTGTGACGCTGCGGTGTTTACAGAGAGAGGAGAGCTCCAGCGCGCGTGTCAGCCTGTCCGGAACCGGAGGGACGAGAGAGAGGAGCCACAGACATCCGGTACCGGTGTCCCGTCCTGGTCCCTCTGAGATGTAAGATGAGAGCCTTCGCGCTGAGGCTGAGCAGCTCGGGGAGATCTCTGAAGGCAACTCTCTCGATTCACCCGGAGGACATGTCCACGACCGCGAGTCCCACCAGTCCGTCCTCACAGCTGACTTCAGACCAGCTCACGGTGCTCGCTGCGTCCTGTAAGTAGATTATTACACCTGTTATCATTTACTGAGAAGAAACACACCGATTCTGCATCAGACATGCTCTTCTTCCTTGTTTCAGATTCAACTTATGCATAGTCAATGTGACTTATTCACCATAACAGTCAAAAACACATATTAGTCATTGTTTTAATATAAAGTTATTGCATTAGAGAGAAAATAATACCTCAAAATTTAAATCTTGAATTGATTAACTTACAAAATATTTCAAAACTTATCTTTAAAAGTTATTATATATATATATATATATATATATATATATATATATATATATATATATATATATATATATATATATATATATATATATATATATATATATATATATATATATATATATATATTTGTGTGATTAACTGTGAACTCTTGTTTCAAACAGTTTCTTCCCTGGTGTTCTTTGTGGTTGTTGTCGTGCTGATGTCCATTATTTACCGCAAGGATCCACAGTGCTGTAAACACCGCTCCTATCAGGAGCCAGATATGGTGAGCTGGTATGAGGGCACACACACACACACACACACACACACGCACACACACACACACACACACACCGTGGTGAAAGTTTCCTTTGCGCTGACTTTACTTTCTGAGGTGATCTGTACGTTCGGTGCAGCAGGACCACACTGAGGGAGGGAGGGAGGGAGCTCTTCGTGTGCAGCACCATTAACAAGTGTCAGATTGAATTTGCACGGCTGTGGCAGACAGGACCTAAACAGGCTTGATATCATCGTTGTGAAGCAATGGATTTGCTTCAGTCTGATTTAGCTCGCCTGCAGAAATGTCTCTGCGTGCCACGGGAACTCTAATGAAATTGGACAGAATTAGCACTTACCGTGCATGTTGATGCAACTTCAGCATCGATAGAATTAAATCATGTTTTTTTATCTTTCTCTTTAGCCTGGACTGCATGTGAAACAACTGAAGCTAATCTTGTAGATCAAGGATCCCTCGGTTGCGTTATTAATCATCTCTGTGTAGATACACATCTTAATTAAAAGTCCGCCACCGTTAACGCCAGATTTCTAGACTCAAATGTTGAAAAATGATGAAGTCAAAGTTGCTTTTTGCTCCAATCTTGGAAATATTTCATCATTAACACACACAATTTCAAAATGTTCTTAGCAAAATTTTACCAGTAAAACTGACTGAGTTGTGGCCCTCTTTGACTTCAAACTTAAAACAGAAATCTGGAGTTTTTTGTCATGAGGCGCCATCTAGAGATGGAAAAAATGTATTGCTCCTTAAGCCCCTCCCCCTGTTCCCATTGTTACGGCTGGAAGCAGCGCCTCTCGTTCGTGAATATGCACCTCTAGCTGTCCAACAGAGCTAAAACGCATCGTTTTACAATCACATTATGCTGTTTATTCATATATTTAGATTTTAAAGACTTACTTGTTCATAAGAAATGTCGCCAACTCTGCATCAGTCTAAGTACTTTTGCAAACGTGCGCCCGCTCTGCGGTTGTCTTATACTATTGGCTAATTCTGAGCGGCAGACAATTCAAATTGCATGGGACTTTAAATGGGACGGGGGTGGGCTTAGCAAAAAAACTGAGGTATTGACTACATTCTGTCACAGTACGGGGTAAGATGATCACTTTTATGGATTTCTAAAAAACATACAGAATTCCTGAAAGAGGGAAAGCTCCAGATCGCTGCTTTAACCAGCTGTAGACACACATCCATTCATTTGTTTCTGAGAGTTTAATGAAAATCTGCTCTCTGGTTTATGAGATGTTTTGAAAAAACACACACAGAGGCAAAAACATCATCACCCACCCTCTAAGATTGGGTGTGGGATGATGTATGCCACAGAGCTACGTGCTATCAGCTGCACTGGTGCGTGATGAGGAAGAGTGGGGATGTAAACAGTTCAGAGATGTTACTATTCACTGGTTATCCATTCACTCTGCTTCCTTTTCCTGGCTCGTTTCTCACCTCCGTTAGTCCCGGGGGTCAGGTTCTGGTGTTATCTTTGGGCTGCAGAAACACAAGTCATGCCTTCAACAGACAGGAAGCTGTGTTCAGCCGAGGGTTGGGTGAGAAAGTTCTGCCTGATTTATGCCGCAGTTTCAGCGTGTGACACCTCAGGGTGCAGCAGCTAATGCAGGCGGGGTGTAACCCTAACCCACTTCAGCTGTAGGATCGTTGAGGTTTTCTAGAAAATGTTTTAAGAAAAAGTTGAACTCTCTCTTATTTAGCTCCAGTGGGGTACCTCACATCTTCCACTTCATAGTCACATACCTTCCTCTGGTTCTTTTTGCTCCATGAATAGACCCGAGACCTCGCTGTGGGTGTTGGGGACACAAATGGGACAATGGGTCTCCTTTAGGTTGCAGCAAAGAAAAAAATCTTAAAAAGCACGTCGCTGTTGGGATCCTCCCCCGACTTCAACACCAATTTTAAATGGTTGTGCTTTTTCACACTGGCTGAATCAATAGCAGGCGACAAAAGGACGACCCTTCCTTTCTTTTTGGGTCTCTTTCCTGAGGACTTTCTTTCGTCCCTTTAAAGTACAAACCCATGAGGGAAACGAGACCTTTGCCATCATCTTTTTAGTGCTCTCTATTTTTCTCTGAAGGGTTGTAACAAAGGTCGCCAGCGTGCTTCATTTTCAGTGTGAACAATGTCATTGTTTCATCAAGGAAATGATGAATCGGATTATAAAAAGTCAGAATTCCCCTAGACATGCTGCAGGATCAGCAGCAACATGTCTACTAAAACCTCTGGTGCTGGATCTGACTGCAGTCAAGAAGCAAATGGACTTGTTTTGTTGGTGGTTCTGTGTGTGTGTGTGTGTGTGCATCACATTGTTCTCCTCACAAAGGACGCTCATTTAGACGCGAGGCAATTAACCGGTTTTGTGGCGGCCCTTTTTCAGGATCTCTTCACCACATACAGTGAGACCCTGACTTTTCTTGTTTTTTAGAGGCGGGTGGGACAGGGACGAGACACGGGAATCGGAGGGTGGTCGTGTCATCCTCTGGTTGATCAGATAATTTATGGTTCCGCTTAAACCAACCGGCACCTACAGAGACTAAACCAGGCATGGAAATTGGTTAATTGGGCAGAAACGAGTGGTTCTGTGATTTATTATGGTTTGAGAAATAAGAACTTGTAACATCAAGTGTTTAGTTACAAGTAATAAAATATTAAAAACAAACTTAGAAGGAAAGACCAGTTGGGTTCTGTGTAAAGTTATGAGCAATTTTTACCAAACTTGCAAGAAAATATGCAATTTGTCGGTTTAAATCGCACAGAATTGCAACAAAAAAGCAAAACGTTATCAGTTGGTGATGTAATCGCAAAAACATTATGGAAATTTTCTCTTTGCAATGCAGTGAACGAGTGTCTGAAATATGTTTGAAACTGAGCAGAGATCCAGGTGAGTTCCAGAAACCTGAAACAACTCTGAAAGATGTCACTCATTTTTGTCTCAGCATGTACAAAATGTCCCGTGACGTGAGAGAGACCCTTCAACCCGCTTGAGAAAACTTAGATGAGAGATTTTGGAAATTCCCTTTCTTATTCTAATCCCAGTTCATCACCATCCTTTGAGAAACGGGCTTAAACCACCTCACTTAGAAGAAATAGGGATTGTGTCTGACTGCATTGACAAGCTAACGGCTAGTCTGAGGGAGCAAAGGCTGAAGTGGATTGCAGTTGTATTAAAGTGGACATATTATTCCTCTTTAAACAAGTTATAATAATTCTGTGGTCTGTACAAAACATATGTATGAAGTTAATCCCGCTCACACAAAGCGATATCAGCAGCTTTATTCTAGACAGTTTCAGAACCTTCCAGAATGAGCCATTTCAGGGCTCTGTCACTTCAATGCAAATACGCTGCTACTGACCACGCCCACCTATCTCCCAATTGGCTGCTATGAGTTTAGGGGAGATCTGGAAGGAGCTCGGAGTAGAGCCGCTGCTCCTCCACACCTAGAGCCTCTGTTGACAGATGAGGTAAGGTTCTATGCTAATTTTCCTTATTGTGACATCACAAACAGGGACTTTTTGAAACGGCTCGTTTCAGGCATGTAATTCCTGAAACAAAACACTAACAGAAAATGGATGGATGTTTTTATTCATGTTAGGAGTGTTAATAGAAGCAGCAAAGATCCACGTGGCAGCACAACAAATGCAAAATGTAATATTTGCATAATGTCTCCATTAAAACTTCTCATAGTCTAATATTAATTTATGAGAGTGCTTTTTGACACACAGAAGTTATCCTGGCAAAAATATGTTGATATACTACTGAACAGGAAGTGCTATGATTGTTAGTCTCTATTTTTCGAAGCTGAGGTCATTCAGAGAGCTATCTACAATAAGTGAGGTTTAATTGGTTCATAACCTTCAACAGAAAGATCTTAACAGCTGTTTTACCCATAAATAATGCTGAATTGTTTATTTGCTCCAGGATGCTCCTCCTCAGTACTACAGCAGCAGACAGACCCTGGTGGGATGTTTGGAGCAGACTCAGATGATCGATGACAGCAACACCCAGGTGAAAACCCAAAGCATAGATCTATATGAGAAGATCCTTAACCAAATCTATTGTCAGCCAATAAATAAAATCTGTTTTCCGTCATGTTGTGTTTTATTCCAGCGGTCAGGTGATCTGTTCTACGTCGGCCTGCCCTCCAGCTACAGCCTGCCCACTCTGGAGGCCCCCCTGCCCAGGCTCCCTTCTTACGAAAGTGTCCGAAAGAAGGACCGCCAAAGGCAGATCCACATGATGATCGCAGACCGTTTTGGTCTCAATGGACCCATTGTGTCTGAGGTAGGGTGAATGAATTTCAGAGCGTGTCACGGCAATTTATCCAGTCACAAACACTTTCACAATGCAGCCCTTACAGGGCTCTTAAGGACCAGCTTCTTATTTTTATCATCATCACAATGAAGCTGTAGCTAAAAAAGAGACAACCTTTTGTGCGTCTGTCTTAGGATATTTTTCCGCCACATCATTTTTGTAACTGGAGCTTATTGAAACTGGGAGCGTGTGCATTCAGAGAGGAGTAAACAGCTCATCTAACACTTGCTGCTGTTTTGTGCAGGCTGAGGTTTCACCATGTTGATCTTTTGCTGAGCTTTAGGTTTGCACAACGCTTCAGCAAACAAGGTAATGAGAAAAAGGCACATCAAACATAATTAAGGCCTGCATCCATGAGTGCAAACAGTGGCCAAGAATGCAGCTTTGTCTTCTGCTTCCCTCCCCTCTGACCCTGTCTTTTAGTTATAATAAAACACTCCTGTCATGCACGCATATATATTAACATTAACTTTTTCAACCAATGCATTCTTTTTGTCAGTATACGCATCCCTCCCCCCTCATTTAGCCTGTCAGTGGGTCATTCATATGATTTCCCCATCTGTCCTGCAGCCCGGGGCCGTATATAGTAGTTAAGCTTGTAGCTTGTGTGTGGTGTGGGTGTCAGACAGAGGCCAGGTTCTGTTGGGTTGCACCCGTCGCCTGAGGGTCCCCAAGCAATTAAAAGATAAGAGGACACAGTCAGGGAGTGTGAATCGGCTTGATTTTATCAGAAAGATAATAAAAAAAAGTTCCAAGCGGCTGAAGTGAGAATAGATTAATTGGTAATGTAAATAAAAACACTTCCCAATTCCCTTTTTAAAATAAATGTCAGCTCACCAAGCCAAGGGTTTAGGATGCTCTCTGGATCTGTTTTCAGACTCGGGATATTTCACTGGGACTGAATTTGATCTTTCAGATAATAATCACTTTAAATCCGTGTTCCTTTTGACTTAATTCTGATCTTCTAATATTTTTGTTTCCAACCTGCTCCGATTAAGATCTCTATGGGAAACAAATGGTAAAACTTTATAGATTAACTCACTCACTCACTCACTCACTCACTCACTCACTCACTCACTCACTCACTCACTCACTCACTCACTCACTCACTCACTCACTCACTCACTCACTCACTCACTCAAAACCAGTCACTCACAAACTAACTAACTCACTCACTCACAACTACTCACTCACTCACTCACTCACTCACTCACTCACTCACTCACTCACAACCAGTCACACACCCACACCTAGGGACAATTTAATCTAAAATGCATGTTTTTATTCTGTGGGAGGAAATTAGATTTAACCCACGTAAGCATGAAGTGGCTGGGGAGAGGGAGGTCTGGGCTTCCCTCCTTAAGCTGCTGCCCCCGCGACCCGACTCCGGATAAGCGGGAGAAAATGGATGGATGGATGGGTAAGCATGAAGATCATGCTAACTCCACGCAGAATGGAATCATCTGGGATTTGAACCTGCAACCCTCTTGCTGTGAGGCAACAGTGCTACTGCTTCATGCAGTTAAATACATAAATATGTAGTTAGGAAGTGCTCCCCCTGGAGCATGTCTTCATAAGGCATCGATTATGTCTGACTGCACTGACACAAACACCTGCAGCCAATCAGCTTCCAGAGAAAAATGGATTCTCTGCATCTGTGCAGAAGTGAATAAAAATATGTCTTCACTTTTAACAAAAGTCTCCTTTTAAATAAAGCAGATGCAGACAAAGGTAAATAAATGAGAACAGATCTTAAGAAGTCCGTGTTGTTTCTCTGTGACCCCCAACAGCCTCCGCCGACGTACGAGGAGAGCATTCGTCAGTCTGTCGAGCTGCCGTACAACATCCTCTCATCGAGCCTGGACCTCTCCCCTCAGAGCTTCTACACCAATGTTCCACCCGGCGTAGATCATCGGGTCAGTGCTGAAGCCAGCAGCACCGTCCCACCAGCTGTATGATGGTGATCAAGTCCTCCAGATGCCTGGTGAACTTTTCAGGCAGGAAGTTACCAAATCAGGTCACGGTCCTGATTAAAGTTTCTTATACCTCATAACTGACGTTGTCATAGTTACTGCAGACGACCAAGATGATGATAAACGCTCAAACGAAGGTGGCTGGAACATCTTTAACAGGCGTGAATAAGACTACAGGACAGAGACGACCATCACCACATGGATTCTGCTCATGAACATTGTTTTGATTCTGAGATGTGGTGCAGCAGGTGCCTTCATCCGGTTGCTATGGCAACAGAGAGAGTAAACAAGGTGCTAATATAGTTTTATTCAGAATAAACTCACGTTTCTTGCAAGGATCTCAGATTTGATCATTTTTAAACCTTATTTTGTCTTTTTTCTGTTTATTGAGTCAATGTTTCCACATGGAACTCAACGCCTATGCGTGGCTTCATTTATGTCTTGTATTTATTGAAGAAATGACTTGTGTGTTTCTCTTTAAAAACCAAATGTAATAAAAAGATTTATTTCTTTGTTGATGAACTGTTGTGCTTCACAAAAACAAAAAGCTGAGTAATTTTTTAAAGGGATCCAATAAAAGTTTTATTTTATCTTATTTTGAAATAAAAAATCTGTTAGTCATGTAACTCCTCACAGTTATTTTGAATATTAAACACAGCTTTTGTGTTTCAGTGGGACATTTTGTTCGTCTGACCCATATTTAGCAGGTTTTTTTGTAACAAAGGTGAAAATCACCACCTGGTTTATCTGGAAAAAGGAGATTAATGTTACAAGACCCTGTTTTAAGGCAGGTCATTTTCTTTTGATTCATGTAAATAAAATTGTAATACCTAAACATTAACACACAGTTTTCAGTGTTTAAATCAAACTTGACTTCCTGGTTTGCAGCCGTGTGTGTGTGTGTGTGGCCATATTTTTCTTTTAAAAGCTGATAAACCCTTTCATTAACAAGTAGATCTGCACAATATTAGAAAATCATGAGATTACAATATTATCAGTGACTATTGTGATGAGTTATGATGAATCTACTTTTCTCTCTCCTCTCAGACACGTCGCTCACAAACACCTCATGGTGAGTCCAAAAATTATATTCAGAGTTACAGAAGTCCTAAATGTTCGTTTGCAGTTTTTTGAGCAACCTTACAATAGTCATTATTATTCTTTTTTAATGGTAATTTTAGTCTCAATGAGCAAAAAATGGAAGGATTCTAATAAATATTCTTCAGTTTTACAGATTCATGATATTTGCAGATCTCACTGTCCTCCTGAAAGGATGGGAGAGGCTGCTGGACTCGGGTTGGGCCAGGATCTGGTCTCTCCTGCGTTTGATGAGCTTTTCCTGGATCAGTCCATGCTGATCCTCCCTGAGGGTCTGAGCTCGCTGCTCGCCATGAAGCTGCTGCTTCTCCTTGACCTGAGCCTCCAGGTCGGCCCGGTACGCCAACGCTGCCTGTCTCCTGCTGCTCAGAGAGGAAGGGGTGGGGTTACATACACAACAACAACAACAACAACAACATGAATCCTACAAACCTTCTTCTCTCCTCCTCCTGCTTCAGTTTCTCCTCCTCTATGGTTTGAAATAGAGCTTCTTTCTCCTTCTGCAGCTCAGCTTTTTTCTGTAGGTTATTGTCCACTGATCACACACACACACACACACACACACACACACACACACACACACACACACACACACACACACACACACACACACACACACTAAAGACTCTGAACAGTGACTGTTTGGTTTTGATGAACTCGTGGCTCTTACATCTGTTTTGGACCTGCAGATGCCGGGCCTCCATCACCTCCTCCACCAGGTGGTTCCTGGCCTGTTGGTGCCGGTGTCTTTGCTGGTTCTGTTTTGTTAGGACCTCCTGATGCTTTTCCTCCAGCAGCTGTTTCCACTCCTCCT
The DNA here is from genome assembly GCA_006937985.1 of Aphyosemion australe. Classification (NCBI taxonomy): domain Eukaryota; kingdom Metazoa; phylum Chordata; class Actinopteri; order Cyprinodontiformes; family Nothobranchiidae; genus Aphyosemion; species Aphyosemion australe. Next base: position 1,263,219 of record SSNS01000130.1, on the reverse strand, counting down.
CTTCTCTCTTCTGTCCCTGCCGAACCTTGGACAGGTACTGCAGGTATCGCTGCTGCTCTTCCCGTATCTCCACCTGAACACAAACGGACTGGGTCAGACGCTCAGAACCTCACTCTGAGAGGAGCTGTTCTACTTCTTAGTGAGTAAAGTTCTGATCTGATGAGTAAACAGGATTTGTTTGGACCTGTTCTGATTCAGGTGAGTCTCGGGTGTGGTTACCTTCCTCTCAGCAGCTTCCTGTCTCAGGTCCACAGTCTGTTGGGTCTGGTCCCGCAGCATGTTCATGTCCAGTTGCAGCTCCTCCTGCTGCTCCCGGGCCCGTTGCCTCATTTTGCACCGGATGTCCCGCACCAGCTGCCGGCTGTGGTTCTGCTGCTCCTGAAGCTTCAGCTGCTGGTTTCTCTGGTCCTCCAAGAGCAGGTTCTGATTCTGCTGCCGCTGCAGGATGAGACAAAAGGTTATGATAACGGGTTCAGATTAGTTCTGAAGGCTGTGAGCTTTAACAGGTGTGAAGAGCAGACCAGGAGCCGGGCCTCCTCTTCTTTCTGCTCCTTCTCCCCCTGCCTTCGTTTTTCTTTCTCCTCCATCTGCCTCCTCAGCTCCTGCTGTTGCTCGGCGACTCTCTGGTGCCGGAGCTGGACACTCAGATGGTCCAGCTTGTCTTTGGCTTGTTGATCGTCCTCCAACAGTTCATCTATCCACCTCTCCTCCTCCCGCTGGCGCTGCTCCTCCTCCTGTTGGGTTCTCATCTGAACGGCACGTTCCTGACACACCTGCTGCTCGCGGCGCCGGCTCAGGGCGCTGCGAGTCTCGTGGTCTTGCTCCCTGAAAACCAGCAGCCAGATCTTGGATCAGTTTATGAGTCCTGTCTGAAAACAACGATGGGACCTACTGGACCTGTTTTCTGTTGTCCAACAAACCCAACGGCTAAACAGAACCTTTCTAACGGGTCTGGGTTCAGCTTCAGGTGTCACAAGATAAAATAATTCCCAGTATTTTCACCCAGGAATGTATCAGTTGTTGGTTCTAAGAACCAGCTGCAGGAGAACATCTGGAAAACTAAACATCAGGAGTTTCCTCCTCTCTAATCTGCAAAACGTCAGAACCTGCTGTGGACATGGAGACCTTCGTTTGTCCTGATATGTAAAACCTGAGAAGTGTGTTGATTCAACCTGAAGTGTTTGTGTTGTTTTTAAATAACAGAAATCAGATAGTGAGCCATCATGGGTTCCTAGGCTCAAACAAACGCTGCCTTTTCTGACCCGGACAGGCCAACAGAACCTTGTGAGGGACAGCAGCAGTTCAGACCTGAACAGCTGTTCCAGCTTCTCTGTAACCTGCTGAAGCCTCTCACGCTCACTCCTCTCTTGCAGGAACTGAAGTCTCTCCTGCATCCCGCTCAGGCGCTCCGTTTTCAGCTCCTTCATCTTGTCCTTCGTCTCCTTCAGGAGCTGCTCCTTCTCCATCTCTAGCATCTGCTTGAACCTGGAGGAGAAGTCACAGTTACATTAGATACCACAACTACAGAACCAGCACTGATTCAGTGGTCAAGCTCAGTGAGCTGGGCTCAGATCTGAACAGGAACTAACCTGCATCTGCGTTGGTTGATCTGGGCTTGGTGCTGCTGCCGATCAGCTCCCACTCGCCTCTCCACAGCTTTTCTCACATAGTGGTGTTTGCTGCTCTCAAAAAAGGAGGTTTTGACGTCGCAGTTCCCAATGTCCCCTTTGTAGTCCAGTAACTGGCCCCGAATCCCCTCCCTTTTCTGTTCCTGCAGGAACTGGTAGTTGGGTGGCCTGGACTGGGGCAGCTTGGCTATCTGAGGGAAAACAGACAACACTGATGTTCTGCTGGCATGTAATCTGATTACAAAAGTTACAGATACTTACAGGGTTTATGTAACTTTGACATGTAGGATGATCTCACCCACACCTGATTTCAATAAATCAGCAGAGGGCGCTGCATATATAACGGCTGGGTTGTTCCCTATGGCCCAGGCTCCCTCTTGCTGCTACTACTTCCAGGTCACCAATGACTGTGAGTCTTCGACTGTGTCCAAATCCAGGGGTTGCGTGCTCATGAGTACCCGTCCTTATCGGTCTCAGAAGAACGTGTTCTTCCGTGGCCGGTTAGACCGGATGTTAACAGCTGTGAATGTGGACAGTCTAGCCTTAAATAGTCCCGCCCCTACTTCGGGCAGATGTCCTCCTGTCACCTAGCAACGGCTTAAAGGAAATCCATTACAAAATATGGATCCACTATGCTGGATTATTCACGGTTAATTGAATGTATTATTTTATGATTTACCAGTTTTATGAACTGTAATTAAGAACAAGAATACAAAAACACATTACAGGCCTAATGAAAACGGGAAATGCCTAAAAACACAACCACTTCAGGCTTTTACTTTTCATACGGTCAGATTTTAATAAACTGATGTTTAAAGTTGTACTGCTGCTCTCCTGCTGCGTCTCCCGTTTCTTCTGCCATTGTTGCAGGTAGGGATGTGTATTGGTAAAATTCTGGCGATACGATACGTCTCACGATACAGGGGAGACGATACAATATATTGCAATATATTCAGCCAGACAATATTAGCAATTTTTTTAGACTGAATTTATTGTAGGAAAATTCAATAAACAGTCCAAACTGATATGTAACATGTTTAACATGAGGTATCTGAACCATTGGACACAAAACCCGTTGCTCTTTAAAGTAGCTGTCCCGTGTATTTCTTTTATCTGATGGCACCATCTAGTGGCTGACAAGCGTATCGCACCAATAGTCAGTCGACTCGGAAATTTAAGATGGCGACTGAACATTTTTTGTTTATGAATGTGCTTCTGTAGCCGACAAACAGAGCTAAAACATGTTGTTTTACAATTATTATTCTCATGTCATGTTTTCATATATTTATATTATAAAGACTTACTTGTCTGTGAAAAGTTCATCAACTCTGCATCAGCCGAGGTACTTCCTTAAATTTGAAGCGGTAGTCTAACACTATTGGTTAGTTCTGATCGGTGCTCAGTTTCTTATTGCACAGATTTTACGGGGCAGGGGGCGGGCTTAGCAAAAAAAAAAAGACGTTTTGCTTACATTATATCACGGTACATGATAAGACAATCACTTTTACAGATTTCTGAAAAATCATACATAATTCCTGAAAGGGGAAAACTCCAGATTGCTGCTTTAAGTAAAAAAGATAAAAGGAGTAATTAACATCAGCATTATCAGAAGTAATTTAAAAAAACCAAAAAAGACAGTCTCTGCTGCCAACTAGCGGTCGGCGTTTGAATTGCACCAAAAGAAAAGAAAATACACAAATGTTTGCATGTAAATTCTTCCAAAAATTCGATACACAGCTTTTGAATATCGATATAGTATCGCAGGAAAAAATATCATGATATACTATCATAGATATTTTCTTACATCCCTAGTTGCCGGTACAGAAATCAATCCCGCAGTGCATCACGGGATTTATAGAGGTGAGGAGACCACAGGAGACTACACCGCACCCGTTCTAAAAATCAGAGACGTAACAGGGGAAAAGAAGAATGGATTTCAAGACCACATTCTGAGCACTCTTTGAATTTGGACAGTCTTAGTCGCGGCACTGTGACATCACTAGTCTTAAAATCTGACCTCATGAGCACGCAACCCCTGGATTTGGACACAGCCTTCATGTCTGCCTTCACTGAAGACATGAAGGGAAAGCTGCTTATGCCTCTGGTAGGCTGGGGTTTTCCCCCATTACCAGGGCTTCATGATTTAAAGATGTGAGGGATTCACTGCTGTTCTGTTTCATTCAACCTGTTCTGCTTCCATTCAAATGATCAGCTTCAACCCAACTGTTCCGTTCCTATTTGGCTGGGATGATTCTGTGTTGTCTTGCTCCACCCTGCCCTGTTCTGTGTTGCCAACCTACAACTGAGTGTGTCCCAGCTGTCCTCCTGATGAGCCATGGCGGTCTCCAACCTGCGGGCGGTCTACCAGTGCATCTTGCTAGATGTTTGATGGTGTTCACCCCTCGTTCACTCCGGATCAACCTGGCTTGTTATGACTCTGGCTCCGGTGCTGACTCACGTGTGGGGCTGCTGTCAATGGGCCCACTAGGACGCTCCAGCAGTGCCAGGAAAAGGGGACTGCAGCATGTCTAGCCAGCAGGGCTACAGGACTGGGAAAGGCTTGGTGCTCAAAGGGATGTGTGGTTGTGTGTGAGTGTGTGGGGCACAGAAATATGAGGACAACACAAACTGTATAATCCATTTTAGTTGTTTTAATTACTTAAAAGACCTCAATTTCTTTTATTCTTTTTTACAGGCTGAGAGCTGCAGGCGGTAGCTAGAAGGTCTTCTTGTGTGTGCTGTGCCCAAGGGTTCCTTCACTCCTGAATGCATGGTATCGAGTGTTTGGCTGCCTTTTGATTTAGTTTTTCTTTATTGGGGTCCACCTCCAAGTCACTGACCTGTCCCCACTGGAAAGCTTCAGCCTGGGTTTTAGTAGTTTTTAATTTGCTTTAATTATTTATTTTATTGCAGTCTTTTATTTTAATAAATCATAAAATCATTCCTTGAATCACGTCTCCTGCCTTCTTAGTAGAATGGACTTGCATGTCCTTTTTAATGTCGTTTTTATTCATTCCTTAGGTGTAATTCCCAAGGTGGCGTTTGAATTTTAATAAAACATAATCATAATAAAACAGTCCTTCCAAATGCCACAGACAGTTTATTTATCTGAACCGTAGAGTGGACCAGTACAAAGATAAAAGCTAACATGTTTCCTGCTGTTAGCTTAGCTACTGCGGGTAAAGAACTGTGAGGTACTTGACCTGCTAGCTGCTAGCTCTTAGCAGTATCAGGTAACTCTGTTTATTATTTTTCTGTTTTCTCACCACAGCCGTTGAATGAGGAGTCGGTCCGTTAAACTCTCGACCTCTTCTCATCTCACCAAACATCTCCTCAACGCGTCCTTCGCTTTTCTTCGTTTACTTTTATGTTTAGGCGAGTTTCATCAAGCGAAAAGTTCAAAGACCAATGTATCTGCGGCACGCGGCGTTGTGTTGCCATGGTAGCGGGACAGGGCAAGGGCGTGTGGCGGCGTCGTTTGCGTCACTAACGGAGAAAACCGAATTCTCCCGACCAGCCGAGTGCCAGTCTGGTATGTAAACAAGGTCAGACTGCAGCACACAGACCTCAGACTTCAGTCAAGAGGGAAGACTCGGCTTTAAACGCAAGAAGAGAACCAAAATCAGCCTGAAGAAACATTTGATTTGAGGTAAGCTTTGAGTTAGTGACGCATTACGATCAAATGTGTGTGTGTTTTCAATATGACGCAACGCAACCTTACAAAGATGTGTAAACAAATTTCTCTGCAACATAAACGATATTGGCTACGTTTGTATGAGGTGTCACCGCACATGATGCAGATCTGCTGCAAAGTCACTCTGCGGGTTTGTGCGCAGTCATCAGCTCAGCTGGTTGCTGTGCACAAAAAACTGCGTGGTCATGTTTTCTGACAAATATGCTTTCTGGATGCGCTTTTTCTAGTTTTACTCGTGAATCTGCCGTTTTTAAACCCAGTGACCTGTCATTTCATTTAAGCATATATCCTGTCCAGCATCATTACAAAGTGTTATATAAAAAACAGGCGCAGAGTGGTGCGTGGGACGGGCCTCACCTGCACCTGTCTGTCTGTTAAACTGCATCAGTGGCTTATAATAAAATGGGCTGAAACAGCATCCGCTATGTGAGATTTGATGGCTGGTTCAGACAAATGCAGTCTCAGATCTTTGTTTAAAAATTGCACAAATAGTAAAAGCAAGAAAGTCGCATTCAGGACAGAGTACCCGTTTCCTCCGGGTTAGATTATCTCTCGCAGTTTACTTGAAATTGCAGTGTGTTTTATTTTTTAGATGCTTTTTACAGGAAAAAACTTATTATATGACAAAATGTAGAACGCTTGCAGACTGAAGTCATTGCAGCCTGCAGCACAATTATCCAGCTGTCTAAAGTTGTTTTAATAATAATAAACTATTAAGCGAATAAAAGCTTATTATCCCTGCATGATGAAGACATGATGCATCCATCACTAAGCCTGTTGTGACTTCATAAGGAACAGGGATCTAGTGATCATCAAATGTTATGAGACCAATTTGTATTTTGTTTTGTTTTTTAAGCAATTGCTCAACCTCTTATTGTGAAAAGACTTAGAGGAAGTTCTCGTTGGTTTGGTCAAACTGACATTAATAAAGCAAGCCATGAGTAAAACTGATGAAAATCATTTTGAGGACAACAGCTGGGTAAAAAGTTCAATAAGTTAGCTGTAATTTAGCAAACAGAAGCAATTAGATTAGATAGATTTTTCCTCATTCCAGGATCTTCAAAACACTTTTCCCCCCAACAATTTAATTAAAATATAATTATACTGCAGTCTTCTGGAGGCCTACAAACTTAGTTTTTAATGGTGCTTGAACATATTAACCATTTAAAACAGTTACTGTTTCATTTTCATTTGTAAAACTAAACCTTGTTAGTGTTCCTCTCCTTCACCAAGTGGGTTTTACCTTTCTCTGAGCAGAAGGGTGAAGTTTCTCTTACATGTTTGATGATCTCCATTCTGGTGTTTAGATGTAAACATGCAAACCTTCCTTTAGTTCAGGGTCCACTTCCTTCAGAGAATAATGCGTCCTTGTACGAACACGTCCGCTCGTGAAAATGTGGCGGACCTAAAAGTCTAAAAATCACTGATCTTAGATATATGTGTCTAAATAATAGAGGTCTTTGTTCCTGATAAGCACCATGTACGTGTCTGTCTCTGCAGGACTTCTTCACCAATCAGACAAGATGATGCAGTGTTTCCACTTCATGGTGGAGCCGGCCAAAAACTTCACGGCCAAGATTAAGGTCAGTGCTTCTCTTGGTTACACTCTAACAGCATGTTTAATGTTCAAACCTCTTTTGGGGTCACCTTGATGTTTGAGTTGATATGAAAACATGTTTACCAAGTGACCGTTCTTGGGTTTAGTTTGAAGTCGTGTGTTTGTGTTTTGGTCGTCTGCTGACATCGGAATCGTGACTTGCATCTTGATTAAACTAAGTGATCTCCTCCTCCTCCTCTCCAGATTGGCCTAAAAACTTGGGAATCAGCACTGAGTGTGTTTTTCTGGAGGTCTCTTTTCCATATCAATTAGTTTCTCACAAAAGCCTCATTTATTTGTATTTTTCTCACAGGAATCAAACAAGAGAGCAAAGAGGGAGAAGAGAGAGCCTCTGGATGAAGATCAGCTGTTTGTTGTGGAGCTGGCAAGAGACCTGAACCGGGTTTGCCAGGTACGTTTCAGATCAAGGAGTATACACTGTGTCTAAATCTGATACTTTAAAGGTAAAGGTACAATAAGCAAGAGTTTTGCAGTGAAATAAGCACAAAACAGTCTAATGTCTCAATCATGTTGGAAGGAAGTTTACATTCCTTCTCAGCCAGCTGGGGGGTGTTAGTTTTTCTCCTTTTAAAAAGCCAAAGAGGGACGTAGTCTTTGTTTACAATGTGAGCCCATGGGGTTGCAGAGCCTACGCCAGCTAGAGCTGCTGCGTTGGCATTTGTAATTCGATACCGGCCGGCAAAAAGCTCTAGAGTTGTGGAAAGAAGGTTAGCAAGTAAAAGGAGTGAACCAGAAGTTATTTCTGTTAACCCTAAAGGAGGGCTGGGTGATATGGCCTAAAATCAATATCATGGTATATTGAGGAGTTCACCTTGATAACGATAAATGGACGATAACTACATGCATGCGCAAAAACAAAAGTTGTCCACTAGATGGGGCCGTCACATGTATTATGTTGAGTCACGTTGTCATGTGACTTGAGGTGGTACAGCTTCTTAAAGGGACATGAACGTCGCCAACCTACACACATCTTTTCATTTATTTTTTACTGAATTTATTGACATGGGGGAAATTATATTGGTTAGAGTCAGAAATTTTGATAACGATAAATTTTCTATTTATTGCCCAGCCCTATACCCTAAAGCCACGGCATCCTTTTTTTTACTCTAATATTGGGTGAAGAAGCTAATATTGAGCTAACAATGCTAACAGTGAATTAACAACAAATACTCAGCTCTAAAAATGTCTGAAGCTACTTTTTTAATTAGGTCTTTTAAAAAATCTTCTGGTGCTGACCCGTAACTGACAATAAATGAAACTCACAGAACAGGAGCGAGAGGGTCACTTGTTTGTTTTGAAAATGGACTGCAGTACCCAAATGTGACCACAGGATGTCATTCTTACTTCATTCTTACATCATGCCACTTTAAAAACATACTATGCAACTTTTTCATATTTTTAAATCATGTTCTTGAGCCAGTATGTGCTAAAATGACCCTTTACAGGGTTAATGAAATGTCACTCAGACCCCCACCGCCCTCTGTGGCCAGAATATCGCATTTGCAACTTCAGAGTGGCGGTCTGGTCTCTGTTGGACTTAGTAAAGTGGAGCTGACATGCCTGGTGCTGCAGTCTGCTTCCAGCATGTTTCCTGCATGTTTTAGATCATGAACACAGCAGATGTGTTTGATTTAGTGATGAACCGCTCCTGTAGACACTAATGAAGGCTGAGGAGACATTTCAGCAGATAGATTAAGGTGTTAAAAAGAACACTAACAGAACACTAGGGGGTGCTAAAAACAAGCCAAAACTGCCTAGTATCCCTTTAATAAAATCAGTGCATGTGTGTTTCTTTAGAGGATCACAGTCCAGGGAGACAGTTTTTTCTGCCCACATTGCAGGGTTTTACTTCTTTTTATCTCTTCTTTATTGTAGCTAAAATAACTTTCATTGGTTGCTGGTCTCCATGACAACTAAGTGTGTCAGTTAAATGAAAAACATTAACCCTAACCATTAAAAACAAAGAACATCTGAATTGTTTTTTGGAGACCTTTAATAGACATGATATGGTTTATTTGGTCACACAATGTAGCTACACTATACAATGAAAGTGTGCATGTTTTATGCTTCTTTCCGTGTTTTGTGTCTGCAGAGATCAGCGGTTCTGGAGCACATTTGGAACCAAGATGACACCTGGCCAACTCCTCTCTGCAGGCTCTTTGTCCTGCAGTGGGCATCCATGCTGGAGAACAAGGTGCTTTTCTGGGAAACAAAATCAAGCAATGAACTTATTGTTTAACAAAGCTCTGAAAGCTAACGTGTGTGTGTGTGTGTGTGTGGGGGGTTGTACAGAAGAGACTCATGCAGACTGACGGCTGGCCAGAGACGGATGAGGAGAAGCAGCATGATCTGATTACAGGACAGGACCTGCAGCAGGCCAAAACCACCATCTTCAACTGGATCAAAGATCTGAGAGCTCAGCCTGAGGTGGGAAGCACAAAATGTAGATAGAAAGCTTTCTGTTTTCGTGTCCTTTCAGCACAAAAGACAAAGTCATTATCTGATCACCTCGTAGCAAAGCGTGTGGCCTGGAGAACCACTGGCAAGGATCCTGGAGGATCTCCAGTCAGCCTGGCGCTGGGGGCGTGTATCTAATCTCCTGACTGCTATGGAGCTGGTCATGTGGACTTTAGTGTCTCAGCGACCCGATAAGGTGAGCGGCTGTGATACCAGGAGTATCAGAACACTCTGTGGGTTTGATCAATCCAAATCCTTATTATTTCATTTCACAGGACAAAATACCACAGCAGTGGCTTCTGTGGAAGCAGAGGACTCTCAAGATTGGTTTGTAAATCACTAAAGAGTCCGTTTTGTTGCAGATTTTCACATTATAATGAGTTTAATGTAATTTCCTTCCAGGTGCCATATCCTACATTCCTCAGCCAGGTGAGTGAGATATCAGCGTTTTTACACTGCACCATATCATTCGTTTTATATTACACCTCCTGCATAAATAATTCATTTATAACTAAATAATTAATGGAGGCGATCTGCAGAAGATTCATTTTTTTATTCCTGTGGGAGTTTAGTTCTGTATGTCCACCTATAAGATGTGATTAAAATGAGGAAGATCAGTCACGCCTTTGCTGTGTGTGACAGAAGAAACCTGACATCATTTGTTTCAAATAATATAATATAATATAATATAATATAATATAATATAATATAATAAGTAAAAATAAATAGAGATGAAGTCAGTGAAGGTTTGTTATTTGGTGGTCTTCCCAGTCTCCACGATTGTAGAATAATTCCAAGAATTGTATAGTTTGAATTCTCCAAAATGAAAATATAAATGCGTAGAAGACGCTTCATAATCATTTAGATTTGACCACAAAAAGTTTAATCAAGGATGAGGAATTAATTGGATGTTTCTGACTCCATTGTTTCGTAAATGTGGGACTAAATGCTCCAGAGAAAAGTTATCCTAGCTGTTGGAAATAGGGTTTTGGAAGACTGTTATTTTTTAAAGCTACAATCCAAATTTTTCCACCCTTCAGGAATTATTAGTTATTTATTTTTAAATCCATAAAAGTGACAGTCTTACTGTGATATAATGTAGGCAAAATGTGATTTTTTTTTTTTGCTAAGCCCCCCATCCCATAGCGTCCCATGCAATTTGAATTGACTGCTGCTCAGCTGCGAATAGCATTAGACATCCACCTATGTACAGATGCAATACATTTTCCACCTATAGGTGGTGCTCTCTGCGAAATTACTCCAGATTTCTCCTTTAAAAGGCACGCTATGCAACATTTTCATATTTTTAAATCATGTTCTTGAGCCAGTATGTGCTAAAATGACCCTTTACAGGGTTAATGAAATGTCACTCAGACCCCCACCGCCCCTTTGTGGCCAGATTACTGCTACAGAACCGCTCCTGTAGACACTAATGAAGGCCGAGGAGACATTTCAGCAGTTAGATTAAGGTGTTAAAAAGACAAACGCACAGCGAGGAGACAAGTTTTGCTTTCACTAACAGAACACTAGGGGGTGCTAAAAGCAAGCCAAAACTGCATAGTATCTCTTCAAGGCTTGATGCTTCATGTTATTCTAACAAAATGCAGCAATACATCCACCATGCCAATAGGAGGCAAGAGCATTCACACTAATTATATACTAAAAAGTAGAGAAAGAACATTTCCTGCTAAAGATGTACTCAGAACTTATTTTATTTGATTGTTTCACACAGAATCAAAGTTGAATGGTGACAGGTTCAGGATGAGTGAGACAGACATAGAAGAAATAGTAAAAACATCTTCATTGGTTTTTGTTGCCCAGAGCAAACATGCATGAAATAAGCTATGCCATTTTTTTTCTGAAAATTTCCAATTTTTTAGGCTGCTCTGAGGCACCAAACCTAATTTAAAAATTCCCCAATTGTTTTAAAGAGGACCTAGAATCTAAACCAACATTTTCCTTGTTGTTGAATAAAGACAGCTTGGGTGGTCAACAGTAGCATGCCAAAAAGTCAAAGCCGTGTGTGACCTACTTTTTATGTAAATTAGAAAGTTGAAAAAGATGAGAGAAAAACTTCTGTTCTGAGAAAGCCTTCCTTAACACGTCATAAGGGGGAGCCACGCCTCCTCAAACCTGCATGTCTCCAGTGTCTGAGGCCTTCTGGGGAAACCAACCAATCAGCAAGTAGCTCATTATCATATTCATGTCCTGGCCGAGTGGGAGGGGTCAACAGCTCTTTTCACAGCAAGGCTGGTTTAGGGGGTTTAGAATGGCCTGTATCAGGGCTCCTGGGACAGATGGAAGCCTAAAGAACATTTCTTATGCTTTTTAGAGGCTCAAAGCTGTTTTAGATTGTTGATTCTAGGACCTTTTTAAAACATCCTTATTTTTCACCAGAATCTTTGTTTTGGTGCACATCCAGCAGATGGAATCATAAATCTTTGCCTTTGTTGCTCCTCTATCCTGCTTTCCCTTAAACTCAGACAAATCATTTCCTGTCTTGTGGGTGAATAATTATTTTTTCATTTCTTTTGTTTTTTCTATAGTCTGGGACTGGATTGCAGACGCTGCAGGTATGATATGTTTTCAGTTAGTATAGATCAAGGGGTAGGGAACCCTGGTCCTGGAAAGCCGCTATCCAGCATGTTTTAGAGGTTTCCCTGCTTCAACACAGTTGATTCACCTGTTCAGCAGCTCATCAGGCTCTGCAGAAGCCTGTTAATCACCTGCTGATTAAAATCAGGTGTGTTGAAGCAGGGAAACCTCTAAAACGTGCTGGATAGCGGCTCTCCAGGACCAGGGTTCCCTACCCCTGGTTTAGATCATGACCTGTCTGGATATACTAATCCTGTTACTTCCTCCTAAGCGGACGTGACCCTTGACCTGGACACGGCCAACCCCGATCTGCTCATCTCTGCTGATGAGAAGAAAATGCGCTGTGGCTTTGAAAGGAAAGATGTTCCCAACTACCACCAGCGCTTTGACGGCTGGTGGTGTGCAGTCGGAATGAAGGGCCTCGGCTCCGGCCGCCATTACTGGGAGGCGGAGGTTGGAGAGCGTGACTGGCGTTTGGGCGTAGCCAAAGAGTCGGCTCTGAGGAAGGGCTTCAAGTCGCTGAACACCGACACGGGCTACCTGACTCTGCGACTGGAGAGGGGCACCGAGCTCAAGGCGCTGACGGTGCCCTTCACCTCCCTGCCGCCTGGCCTCATCCCACGTAAGGTGGGCGTCTACCTTGACTACGGCAACGGCCAGCTGTCCTTCTATGACGTGGACAAGCACATGCACATTTACACTTACAACGAGAGCTTCACCGAGAAGCTGTTCCCCTTGTTCGGTACGGTGGAGATCATCAAGGATCTGGTGATCAGGTCTCCAGCAGCAAAGACCCACTGTCTCTGCCCCACGTCCTGTCTGCTGTCTNTTGCCCCTGAGAGCATGGCTCCTCTGATTAGTCAACAACTTGGTCATTTAGCTTCTGCTGTCAAGTCAAACATGAGAAATTTGGGTGTTGTCTTTGACCAATCAATGTCTCTTGAAGGCCACTCAAAAACGCTGGTCAGAAACTGTTTTTATCACTTGAGAAATATCTCCAAACTGCGAAGGTTGGTGTCAAAACATGAGCTTGAAATGGTTCTCCATGCCTTTATCTCCTCCCGTCTAGATTACTGTAACACCCTTTTCACATGTTTTAACAAAAAAGCCCTTGACCGCCTTCAGTTGGTCCAGAACTCTGCAGCGAGGCTCCTAACTGGAGCAAACAGAAGAGCTCACATCACTCCTATTCTGATGTCTCTGCACTGGTTACCCATTAACTTTAGAATTCAATTTAGGATCCTTACTATAACATACAGGGCTCTACATGGCCAAGCTCCTCCTTATGTTACTGAACTGTTAAAGCCTTATGCTCCAACCCGAGCCCTCAGGTCCACCAACCAGAACCTTCTAGAAATTCCAAAAACCAGATATAAAAGTCGAGGTGATCGCTCTTTCCAGGCTGTTGCACCCCGACTTTGGAATGAACTTCCTTTATCCCTACGTGTTACTGACAGTCTGGTCACCTTTAGAAAGCAGCTGAAGACCCTTTTGTTTAAAACTGCTTTTACTTAAATCTTTTATGTTTTATTCGTTTTTTTTTTTTTTTTTCTAGCTAGTATTTATAATCATCTTTCATTTGTTTTATCATTTTTATAATTTTATGACTTTCTGTTTTCTGATTTTTAATGATTTTATGATATTCTGTTGTTTTGTTTTAAGATCATTTTATGATGACTATCTTGTGTTTTGTTGATCTTTGTGAAGCACTTTGTGATTCTTTTTCTGTGATAAGTGCTATACAAATAAAATTTACTTACTTACTTACTTACTTACTTACTTACTTACTTACAATGGAGATAGAGGCCGGTAGGCTGGTGTTTACGACAGCGTCAGGTGTTTCAGATTCCCAAAGAGATTCAATCTGTTGTTCAGCGTTGTTTCCTAAAAGCGTCTAGTCAAGAAGTAGATCCTCATAATCCGCACAGTTGTGAGTGGTCGTAGTGAACTCCGTAATGCCGGCGCACGTCATCCTGCTGTCAAATGGATACCTAGTGCAGCACTTTTACAGTTTGATCAGTTTAAACTGAAAGGTCAGGGACTCTACAGAGACAAAGCTACTTTGTGCTAGCCTAGTGAACTAGACCAATTCTTGCTTTGCAGAGTTTGGTCTAGGCACGCTTCATAAGAACCCTCGCAGCCCAAACCACTGCTGTGTCTATCCAATCACAACTCGCTATAGTTTTGGTTGGGCCAATCACAGCGCTCTATATTGTGGGCCAATCACAGAGCGGGAGTAGCCGATGACGTCAGCGCTGTGGCCGCGAACCCAAGCAACATGGCGGCAGCGCCGGAGCCACGTTCTTTTGAAACGGCTTTGTCATCAACATTGGATTATTTAGACTCCAACGTGCGTAAGTCTGTCGGCTATACTTAGCGGCTTCTTATTTTTATCAAACTAAGTAGTGGAATGTTCCAGTACACCTGATATTCACATGTTTTTATACAAAAACGACAGAAATCATTGACGCCATTGGTGGGTCCCGCTTTACCGTCGTTGTGATTACGTCACGTTGTTCGTTACTCTGATTGGTCCTAGCGCTATCCAATTGCGTGCTGACATTTTGAAAGACAACCGTAGATCCCGCCTCACGACTGAGAGCCGTCAATGGGTCGTGGCCAGACTATATATTCACATATATAGGATGGCTTGCCAGGCTAACTTTGTGCATCAAATTTACAAAATTTCACAGCGGTCCAAGCAAGCATTGCTTCATAAATCTTCATACCACCATCAGCATCACATTACATGATTATTGTGGCAGAAATGTTGGTCTATACTGGAAAAGTTATGTTTTGTTGCTGCTGTTGATACAGTCATGATCACAAGTTTGAGACCACTTAAAAAATGACAAAAAATTATATTTTATACGGTTGGATCTTGTTTCCGAGTAGAGTTTCGACATGCAACAAGAAGAAATGGGATTGAGACAAAATACTTTGTGAGCATGCAATTTATTTGAAAACAACGTTAAACCCTCCTTTCCACCGTAAGCGAAAGGAGCATAATGCAATAGAGTTGTTTTACCCGCGAGCTCTCTTCCAACCGAGAGCGTTTCAGACGCAAAACGGGAGCGAAAGTGGTCCATACAGCAGGTCCTGCGAGGTCACAAAATCACGGGAGAATTACAACACCACATGGGATTTTGGAAGTTCGCATGATAATGAGCAAGGACAAAGACGGCTGCATGTATCTAAAAAGGTCTGTGATTTATTTTTTGTTCTGTTAACCTTGGCTACAGAGGTTTCACAAAAAACGTACATTTTTTATTAGTTAAGCAACTGGAAATCCGCACGTGACATTTATTTTGAAAGTTCTCTAATATTTTACACTGTTTTTGTGTTTATAGGCTTGTAACAAAATCAACGCTTCCTTATGATCTGGGACGCGTCCAAAATGTGACACTTCACGGTCAGTGGAAAGAACCCATCCACTATAGGAGGATCTTTATTGACATAATTTTTCATCGACTTTAACATCTACAGAGAGGAAGAGGGTTAGAGCGAGAAGCTTAAAATCTGTAATGAAGACAAAAATAAAGTTATTTAAACCCGTATGAGCTCTGGGATGACGGAAAACGTTGGTCCGATTCACCGATGTTTTCTCCACAACTCTGCTGGGGAGACATTTATTCCTATTTATTAGAAAGCCCTGGACCCTTCACTCATGAACAATTAAAGGCTTTCAAATGTCTGGAGGTCTACGATTATTTTGTTTCAAGGAAAGTTGGGCCGATGTTCACTGCAAAACAGAAACCTGCTGTGGTCGTGCAGAATAGTGACGGTAAACTCGATTCTTTTTACTGAATCGAGTTTGAATGAGTCACTCACCAAAATGAATCGGGTTTACGAGTCATTTGAGTCACTGAGTCAGTTGCCCAGAGTGCAAAAAAAAAAATCTCCATTTTCACTCAAACTTAATTTGCTCCTCTTTCTATGTAAATCCTACTGCTAAGATGTGTGATTGAAAAAAAACTATCAACTTTATACACTGAAATTCATTTTTTAAAATAGTGATGGAACTGAAATATTATATTTTTTCTTTAGTCTGCTTATTATCTTTGCAAAANGATTTCTCCTTTAAAAGGCACGCTATGCAACATTTTCATATTTTTAAATCATGTTCTTGAGCCAGTATGTGCTAAAATGACCCTTTACAGGGTTAATGAAATGTCACTCAGACCCCCACCGCCCCTTTGTGGCCAGATTACTGCTACAGAACCGCTCCTGTAGACACTAATGAAGGCCGAGGAGACATTTCAGCAGTTAGATTAAGGTGTTAAAAAGACAAACGCACAGCGAGGAGACAAGTTTTGCTTTCACTAACAGAACACTAGGGGGTGCTAAAAGCAAGCCAAAACTGCATAGTATCTCTTCAAGGCTTGATGCTTCATGTTATTCTAACAAAATGCAGCAATACATCCACCATGCCAATAGGAGGCAAGAGCATTCACACTAATTATATACTAAAAAGTAGAGAAAGAACATTTCCTGCTAAAGATGTACTCAGAACTTATTTTATTTGATTGTTTCACACAGAATCAAAGTTGAATGGTGACAGGTTCAGGATGAGTGAGACAGACATAGAAGAAATAGTAAAAACATCTTCATTGGTTTTTGTTGCCCAGAGCAAACATGCATGAAATAAGCTATGCCATTTTTTTTCTGAAAATTTCCAATTTTTTAGGCTGCTCTGAGGCACCAAACCTAATTTAAAAATTCCCCAATTGTTTTAAAGAGGACCTAGAATCTAAACCAACATTTTCCTTGTTGTTGAATAAAGACAGCTTGGGTGGTCAACAGTAGCATGCCAAAAAGTCAAAGCCGTGTGTGACCTACTTTTTATGTAAATTAGAAAGTTGAAAAAGATGAGAGAAAAACTTCTGTTCTGAGAAAGCCTTCCTTAACACGTCATAAGGGGGAGCCACGCCTCCTCAAACCTGCATGTCTCCAGTGTCTGAGGCCTTCTGGGGAAACCAACCAATCAGCAAGTAGCTCATTATCATATTCATGTCCTGGCCGAGTGGGAGGGGTCAACAGCTCTTTTCACAGCAAGGCTGGTTTAGGGGGTTTAGAATGGCCTGTATCAGGGCTCCTGGGACAGATGGAAGCCTAAAGAACATTTCTTATGCTTTTTAGAGGCTCAAAGCTGTTTTAGATTGTTGATTCTAGGACCTTTTTAAAACATCCTTATTTTTCACCAGAATCTTTGTTTTGGTGCACATCCAGCAGATGGAATCATAAATCTTTGCCTTTGTTGCTCCTCTATCCTGCTTTCCCTTAAACTCAGACAAATCATTTCCTGTCTTGTGGGTGAATAATTATTTTTTCATTTCTTTTGTTTTTTCTATAGTCTGGGACTGGATTGCAGACGCTGCAGGTATGATATGTTTTCAGTTAGTATAGATCAAGGGGTAGGGAACCCTGGTCCTGGAAAGCCGCTATCCAGCATGTTTTAGAGGTTTCCCTGCTTCAACACAGTTGATTCACCTGTTCAGCAGCTCATCAGGCTCTGCAGAAGCCTGTTAATCACCTGCTGATTAAAATCAGGTGTGTTGAAGCAGGGAAACCTCTAAAACGTGCTGGATAGCGGCTCTCCAGGACCAGGGTTCCCTACCCCTGGTTTAGATCATGACCTGTCTGGATATACTAATCCTGTTACTTCCTCCTAAGCGGACGTGACCCTTGACCTGGACACGGCCAACCCCGATCTGCTCATCTCTGCTGATGAGAAGAAAATGCGCTGTGGCTTTGAAAGGAAAGATGTTCCCAACTACCACCAGCGCTTTGACGGCTGGTGGTGTGCAGTCGGAATGAAGGGCCTCGGCTCCGGCCGCCATTACTGGGAGGCGGAGGTTGGAGAGCGTGACTGGCGTTTGGGCGTAGCCAAAGAGTCGGCTCTGAGGAAGGGCTTCAAGTCGCTGAACACCGACACGGGCTACCTGACTCTGCGACTGGAGAGGGGCACCGAGCTCAAGGCGCTGACGGTGCCCTTCACCTCCCTGCCGCCTGGCCTCATCCCACGTAAGGTGGGCGTCTACCTTGACTACGGCAACGGCCAGCTGTCCTTCTATGACGTGGACAAGCACATGCACATTTACACTTACAACGAGAGCTTCACCGAGAAGCTGTTCCCCTTGTTCGGTACGGTGGAGATCATCAAGGATCTGGTGATCAGGTCTCCAGCAGCAAAGACCCACTGTCTCTGCCCCACGTCCTGTCTGTGGGGTTAGGTGTCCTCCATCAGTAGACGTCATGATAGAGTTTAACCAATCAGAATCCCAGAAATCCTGCTGTGAAAACACCAACAATAGCTCCACGAGGTGACCACACTTTTCTGCTTCTGCTTTCCTAACAATGCTGCTAATACTTTACCTCTAGAGTTCTAGTGCTGCCCTTTGCTCACATGTGTTTGACGATAGCTGAGCAAAAGCCCCATTGTGCAATACTAACCTGTCAGTGCACTTGTGTGAATAATAAATAAACCAAATCCAGACCGAACCTGAAGCGTGTCATTTGTACACCTGTTAAAGAGGGCACAGTAACAATAAACACAGGGAGAATAAGAAAATATCAAAGTCTCAAATAATCTGTTATTTTTGTCATTCTTCCGTTTCAAAACAGGTTAGTCATAGTTGATATTTTTCTTTTAAAGTTGTTACATATCATAGACCTGTAAAAGTACTTGATCTATCTTCATCTTAACTGATATGGAACAGCTTTTAAATTTGAGTTAAAATATTTAACAAAACTAAAAAAATAATGCAAAGTGGAAAAATAAAAGTTAGAATTCAAACCCCCTAGAGTCACAAAATGTGAAGGGTCGCAGAATTTGGTGTAACACCTGTTTTTAGTTTTAGCTTTTCGCCACTGGAGGGCGTCAATTCCCCATTCTGCGCTGTAGCTAGGGGAGTGTGTACAGAACATTTATATTTTTACAGTCATTTATACAGTCACTGGTAAAGTAGCGCGACGTGTGTAGCTCAGATATATGAACTTTTTTTTTTCAAAGACCCAGTGACAGTCAAATAAGCGTGTCTTACGCTCATTGCGTGAAAATTGGCATCTTCAATTTCCTCTTTTTTTCGGGCCGGTCTGGATGACGCAATAGATGTGCGACGATGAGAAGAAACCCTCCAAACGCTGGCGCGCGATGACAACAAGTTTAAAACAAGCTTTAAAATCCCACTTTGGGTTCGACAGCTTCAGGTCTAAACAGCAGGAAGATGTTGTCAAAGCTGTCATCAGAGGTAAGCCTCGAATCTGGCCGTCTTCTCGCTGTTTTCATGCTAATAGAAAGTTGTTGGCAACTAAAGACCGTTGAATAAACGCAACCAGAGCTGCCATGGTGATTGTTTGAAAGAGGTTTAGTGTGTAATCTGGTAATTGTGTTGTGTTTGCAGGTGACAGGGATGTGTTTGTGTGCATGCCCACTGGAGCGGGGAAGTCTCTGTGCTACCAGCTACCTGCAGTGCTAGCTAAAGGCATTACTCTGGTAATATCCCCGCTAATCGCTCTCATCCAGGTCAGTCTCACTCATGCTGCCACACAGAACCACCACAAACCAAAAACACCTCGGGACAGATTCGTGCTAATGCTGGAAACCCTCACGTTGTTTAAATTTGGAATGTTGTAAAGTCTTGCAGCTGTAATTGCATTGTTTTGGTTGTAAATCACTGTCTGTTATATAAGCATTTAACATAAATAAAACAAGTTTTAATTTATTAGTTGTATGAAAATTCCTCCATCTCTCTGAACTTGTGCATGTGATTGAACATCTGTGGTCAGGATATTAGCGGATGACCAAAGTACTGGTTTCCACTATCCTCTTGTTATTAACTTGTGTTATGATATACTGACATATAATTACAATCACTTTATATGTTATAGGGGCATTGCATTTATTTAAAGAGCTGTGGTGTCTGAAGCTGTGCAGAATTTGGAAGCGGACCGTGAATGTGCTCGGGGAACAGATGTTAGAAGGCCTGTTTGTTTGCAAAAGCGTAAAAACTGCATGGATGTGATGTGATCTGATGTCATTCAAGTCTTTTTGCAGTGTTGTCAGCTGTCAGTGAACCTTTGGTCCAGATTCTGACTAATGGAAGCCCATTCTACATAATCAATGAATTGGAGGCTGTCAGAATTTGCGAGGTTTTATTTGCAAACCCATTCTTAAGGATTGGCCACACGTTTACAATAAAATTAAGGTCTTGTTCTCAGCAGTCCTCAACCATCTCAACACTAATGGAGCCCTGATCCCACAGCTGGAGCAACTTTAGGAAATGATCCTGGACTTTCTTGGGTGCCCTTACCTTAAGTCTTCTTCAAAAATTCAGTAGAACGTGGTCATTTTTTATCATTAAAGAGGGACTAAATTCACCTGAGTACTAGTGAAAACATTCAGGTGTCATAAAAACTGAGACGGCTCAACCACTGTACCACACATCAGGTTTTTATCAGGAAGTCTGAGATTGAAAAGGTGTAAAATTTTGTGGATGTCCATTCTCAGTCTTGATTCAACCCTGTCTGTGTATTTTTATTCAGGACCAAGTGGATCATTTGGAGAAGCGAAACATCCCCGCATGTACCATCAACTCCAAGCTCTCTGCGGGGGATCGCCGTCTGATCCTGGCCGACCTGGAGAGCAACAGCCCAAAGCTGAAGCTTCTCTACATCACTCCAGAGATGGTGGCGTCTCCCTCCTTCCAGCCCACCCTCAGGAGCCTGTGTTCCCGCGGCATGCTGTCCTACCTGGCCGTGGATGAGGCCCACTGCGTCTCCCAGTGGGGCCACGATTTTAGACCAGACTACATGAAACTGGGGGACCTGCGGGCTTCCTTACAAGGAGTTTCCTGTTTGGCTCTGACAGCAACAGCAGCTAAACACGTCCAAGCAGACATTGTTCAGTCCTTGAAGCTGCGCTCGCCTCTGTCTTTTGTTACACCTGTCTTCCGTAGTAATTTGCATTATGATGTGATCTTCAAAGAACTGCTGCCAACCCCTTACGTCCACCTCCAGGGCTTTATCCAGAAGGCTCTGGCCATGGGGAGTGGATCTAATGGACAGGTTGGTGGAACGAAACCTTTTTAGATGTTGATTTTCTAGATTTTAAAGTGGATGCAGCATTATGTACGAGATTCTCTCAACCGAAAACTCCTAAACGTCCAGAAAAAACATGTTTCAGCACTTAAATTTCCGCTTTGGGAGTGCTTCCCCATTTCAAATACAGATATATTATTTACATATATTAATGACAGAGATGTGGACATCCTTTTGATGCTAGAAAGTTTTAAATTTGAAAGAAAAAGTCAACATTTTCACAGCTGAAGGCATAAATTCACCAGATTAAATTGTCAAATTTCTTCTGTTTTAAATTAATAAATTTGAGAGAAAAAAACATCAAATGTTTTAAATATTCACTAAAATTGTTAAATCATAAATTTCATTTAGACATATGAAAACAAATCTGAGATTAAAGTTTTTAAATTTACATGGATAATATGCTGATAATCTCTAATCTGTAGGTGGAAATTTATGGGAATAAAATCCACAAACTACATGGATTTGTAGGTTTTTATGTGACTTTTGTGTTTTTCTAAGACGGAAAATGACCTTTTTTCCTTTAGAGCATGAGAGAATGTTTATATTTGTCACAGAAATATGTGAATCTGAGTTTTTCTCTAATTAAAAAAACAAATGCATCTCCGTTTAACCATAACTCCAAATTTACCTTGTTTTAGTTTAATTTTAAGATTTATTCTTAATGTTTGAGAGGAACCCACACTTGTAGTGATGGATTTAAATAAGTTTAAAAAAGAAACTTTATTTAAATTGTTTTGACAAAATGTGATTATTTGATCTGAACTTGTGCAGATTTTCACCCTAAAAGCTCCTAAATTCAGTTGTTATGAAGGTAAACGTGTGCTGAGGTTAACATATTCCCATGCTGCTACGTGATGAAGGCACCTGTGACTTCCTGCTGACGTTCACAGCCTGCAGAGAGCCTGTAAGATGCTTTTTTACTCTTGTCGTGTTCTGTCTCAGAGTTTTTGTTTGTCTCTGGGATGTTTGCGAGCAGGGCTGTGGGATTGTTTACTGTCGAACCAGAGACAACTGTGACACTGTCGCTTACCAGCTGACTAAGCTTGGAGTGCTAGCCAAATCGTATCATGCAGGTAAGACTGTTGAAGTGTGTGTGTGTGTGTGTGTATTTCAGGTGTTAAGTTTCCTCAATTTTGCAGGTATGAAGGCAAAGGATCGTACTGACGTGCAGAATGAGTGGATGCAGGGCAAAGTTCTGGTTATTGTTGCTACCATCAGCTTTGGGATGGGAGTGGATAAAGCTAACGTCAGGTAAAACTACAGATATCTGGCTGTCTGCTCTTTCAGATTATTATTGTGCTTTTTAAAGCCACACTATGCAACTTTTTTATATTTTTAAATCATGTTCTTGAGCCAGTATGTGCTAAAATGACCCTTTACAGGGTTAATGAAATGTCACTCAGACCCCCACTGCCCTCTGCGGCCAGAATACCGCACTTGCAACTTCAGAGTGGCAGTCTGGTCTTTGTTGGAGCTGACGTACATGGTGCTGCAGTCTGCTTCCAGCATGTTTCCTGCATGTTTTAGATCGTGAACACAGCTGATTTGTTTGATTTAGTGATGAACCACTCCTGTAGACACTAATGAAGGCTGAGGAGACATTTCAGCAGTTAGATTAAGGTGTTAAAAAGACGAACGCACAGCGAGGAGATAAGTTTCACTTTTGATTTCACTAACGGACACTTAGGGGTGCTAAAAGCAAGCCAAAACTGCCTAGTATCCCTTTAATGCGCACATGATTTTTTATTTGTTCCTTCAGATTTGTAGCTCACTGGAACGTCGCCAAGTCTCTGGCGAGTTACTACCAGGAGTCTGGACGTGCGGGTCGGGATGGCCTCCCCTCTTTGTGTCGAACTTACTACTCCCCTAAAGACAAAGAGCAAATTCTCTTCCTCATCCGCCAGGAAGTCCACCGCCGTCAGGTGGGGCTAACAGCTGCTGGACAGAGTTGTGTTACTGCAGAGTTTTGTGATGTTAACTTCAGCTTTCCTGCAGGAAAAACGAGGTTCTGCAAAGGAGACGGACAAAGCAGCCATCACAGACTTTGAGGCCATGGTGTTGTTTTGTGAGCAAGACCGGTAAGAGGACCATTTGGTTCAGGCTAATTAGTTACACACAACATTCAGACATTTGTAACAGTCAGTGTCAGGTAGAATCACACATTTTTATTTTTATAACAAATGCATTAGAGTCCAGCAGAGGGCAGACTTGCTTCCTTTGTTGTTTCTTCCTGCTCAAAGAACACCTCCAGGTTTTACAAATCCTTCACCTTTAAGAGGATTCTACCATATAATACTTTCTACATGTTTATTGTATTTATACGTTCTTTAGTCTGTTGAATTACATGTCAGATCCTGTATACGTGTATATTAGACAGTTGGACTGGGCCCTGCCTTCTCCCCAGGCTGTCGCAGCTCCGTAAGCTGCAGAGATGCTCCGAGGAATGCCGATCCTCCGGAAAGCCTGGCAGCTTCAGCAGGTGTGTTTGGCAGCCTGTCTGCACACACACCTGCCTGTTTGCTTTGCTGCTCAGCAGCCAGGCCTCTTCAGAACACACCCTGTGTGATTTATGTTCCATATAAGTAGGATTCCTGAGATTTGAGCTTTAAAAATGTTCCAAGTTCAAACGCCAGCTCCTCCTCGTTTGGCCTTGCAGCGGCGGCAGCAGCAGCAGCAGCAGCCGCAGCCGCAGCAGGTCACACAGGTCACAACCGCCATGAGCAGGACCGTGACTGTTGGAGAGTAAATGAACATCATCATAAACAGCTCAGCCTTTGGACAACACAAGATGTGACGGAGACTCACGGATGAAGATTAGGAGGACGAAGAAGGCTCCCAGCTCCACCGGCTGGGCGCTGGACAGACTCTGTAACTTGAGCCAGACTTTGCTCAGGAGGCTCAGCGTCTCCTCTCTGGCATCCATTCTGGTGGAGGGGCAGGAAGTGGAAAGGTTATAATCGCGTTTGGTTTAAACACTTTAAACCTGGTTAATGTCCTCTAGGAACCCTCTGGGTGAAAGCAGATTGCTTCCAGCTGTCCTACAGTACAGTTGGTCGTTTCTCAACCCGTGGGAAGATGACGGCGAGCAGACGGAAATCCAAGAGTTTTACTGCCTGTTAGTGAGTGGTTTATGGGAGGCAACGTGTTCACCAGTGAAACGATACAGAGGGGACCCAACAGGATCCGCCAGGCTAAACCCAGTGTGTGTGTGAGTGTGTGTTAGGTGGATGAGGATCAGGTTAGATGTGTTTTGCTGGGTACTGGACGGGTGTGGCGCTGTGTGGTTTCTGGACCTTAGGGAGTTACCTGTTAACAAACACTCCTAAAGCTGACACTGAAACAACAGTCCCGGTGTTCTGAAGTGGGTTTCTCTAAAAAGATCCTGAACATAAACACTCTCACCTGTTATCTTTGAACAGCCTCAGCTTTGAGAAACAGATTAGTTGTGATTAGATAGATGAGCTAACGGCTAGTCACAGCAGACCAAGCTCTTCTATCCAAACACAACAGCTGAGATCAGTTGAATGAGTTTCTATGAAAACGTCTTCATGACCTGTTTGAAGAAATAAAGACCAGTTCAGTTAAAACAGATGCGCTAAAGACTAGAGGCCAGTTAAAGTGTTACAAGTCCAGTCTAAAGCCACTACCTACTCAACTCGGTTTGACTGGGTTGTAACTGGGCCTTTCCATTAATTTGCCACCAATGGCAGAGGAGTTTAATGCCTGTCTGGAAACTGGAGGGTTGCAAGTTCAAGCCCCGTCTGTTGCAGTCGTGCCCTTGGGCAGACATTTAACCCACCTTGCCTGCTGGTGGTGGTAGAGGGACCGGTGGTGCTTGTGCTCGGCAGCCTCGCTTCCGTCAGTGAGCCCAAGGGAAGCTGTGGCTACATTGTAGCTCACACCAGTGTGTGTGTGTGTGTGAATGACATGTTATGTTGTAAGGTGCCTTTGGGGGCTGTAGAACCCTAGAAGGCGCTATATCAAATACAGGCCATTTACCATTCTAATTGATGGGTGCGTTTTCACCGGCTGTGAGGCGTCGCGTTCCAGAAGCGTAGCGATGTGTTTCTGACGCTTCGATTATATATTTTTAACAAGCTCAGCAGTTCAGATCAGGCCAGACAGGAAGTCAAACACAAAAGCAGTGTAAAACATCCCAAACTTTCAAAATAAAAGTAATGTGCAGATCTCCAGTAAAAAAAGTACATCATCACCTGTGAAACCTCCGTAGCCGAGGTAAACAGAACAGAAAATAAACTACAGACCTTTTTGATACAGCTGTCTTTCCCTTTGCTTGTTATCACGTGAACTCCCGAAATCACGCGTGGTTTTGAATTCTCCGTCCATTTCATGACCTGGCAGGACCAGCTGCGTGGAGCACTTTCACTGCTGACTTTTTTTAGTGTAGAGTGTTTTAACATGGTCATTCACTCATACTAGCTGTTAGCTTGTCAGTCTAATAAGAACTAACCTCTCTTTCTCCAAAGTGAGGCTGTTCCATGAGCCATCCACCACAGGTGAGCTGAAACCGGTTTCAGCTTTAATTAGCTGCCAGTGAGCCACGTTACCCATCAGCCTGAAGCCCGTGACCTCGCCCAAAACCGCACGAGGCACCAAAGTGTGATCAAAACCAGGATCATAGCTGGAATCACTCGCATGAGTGGTTTAAGGTGGCTTCACCTTTACTCTTTGTTCTGATGGACTTCTGAAGGTCGTCAGGATTGTTTCTCCACCTTGGAGCAAGTCCAGCTCTCATAACCACTGCAGATGTTCCATGTGGAGGTGTTGCATGTGGCCGTGAAACAGTTTAAAAATAAAAAAAATGCAACAAACTCCTAAAGAACCAGAAGTTTCCAATACTTTCCAGCTAATAAACGTGACATTTCTGCTCCTTTTCCCGTTTTGGTTGAAGTTTAAATTTATTTTTGCACTTTTATAAAAAAAACAACCACATTGTTGTGATTCCTCCCCTGCTGCAGCCTTGTGCCTCTCTGGCTGTTTGCACTGAAACTCTAAAAGTCACTCACCTGTGAGAGATTTAGCTGCTTCCTCACGCGGTCTAGTCCAGATTAGGACATCCTGTTGAGTTTGTTGTCATCCAGAGGAGATTATGTGATGCAGATTAACGCTCAGGTTTAGATTAAAGATGAGTTTTCTAGACTGATGATGGCTGCAGCAGTGGAGCAGAACAAACGCTGCGTTTCTCTTCCTCCCTCTGAAGCTGGTTTTTGTCTGTCCTGTTTGGGAGTGACTCTTGCTTCAGTGTTTTCCTCCTCCTCCTCCTCCTCCTCCTCCTCCTCCTGCTGCTCCTCTGAGGCGTCTCTGTTTCACACAGAAGAAAGTGGCAGCGTTTGAGCCTGATAGTTAGGATGTTGTTGATGTGACTGCCTCCCAGTCAGGCTCTACGCTTGTGGGAATGTGTGAACGTTACATAACGCTACCTCTGATACGACACGGACCTTTTCATATGGAAAACATGGAATCAAATCAGATTTAAAGGGGAGTTTTGGTTAGGAAACAAGGGAACGTTAGAGGTCAGTTTAAAAGAAAAAGGATCTAAAAGTCTTTCCGAGTGTGGATCTGATTTACTGTAATTGATTCCTCACGTTGGTATTTATAGCTGAACTGAACGATTCTTTATTTTTTATTTCCTAAAGACAAACTGGTGTTTATTTCATAACAAAATCCCTGACCCTGACAGTGTGTGATGGTTACACAACCGTTTATAGATCAGTGATGAACGTCGTGGTCTGAGTGGCTGCAGGGCTAAAAGAACAACTCATCTGGAAAGGATTCAGGACTCTGTTGTGGGTTTTGTTCATTTTTACGTCCCACAAGGAAATAAAAAACACGTCCAAACATGTTTATTGAGGATTATTGTGCTGTTTGTCTCAGTACAACAGAAAAAAACACAAGTCTGAGATATTAGTGTTAGTAAATTACAAGTACTTAGTTACTTTAGTAAATTTTTTATGTCTCTGTACTTAAGTAATTTTTTTGAGGCCTACTTTTTACGTGCTACTCCACTACTTTTTCAAAAAAACTTCAATAACACTTTAAAATAAGGGTCCCTTTATTAACATTACTTAGTGCATTATTAAGCATTAATAAACAAAGGATTATTTACTAATATTCCTGATGTTAACTATCAAGTGTCCTTAAGGTTAGGACAGAGGGCCGGGGGGGTGTCTGCTTAGTAATGCATTACGTAATATTAACAGTAATAATAAGCAGTTGTTAATCTTTATTTAATAGTTTATTAATGCTTAATAATGCACTAAGTCATGTTAATAAAGGGACCCTTAATGTAAAGTGTTACCAAAATTTCAAAAGTAAAAGTACTTTAGTTAGCGTTTTGTCCAACCATACCACCCCTCCCCCCAGTCTGACAGCACACATCTAAATATTAGTTGAATACTTTTTCTGTTTTACTTTTAAGTAGTTTAAAATGCATACTTTAATACTTTTACTTAAGTAAATAATTTCTTGAATACTTCAATTTTTACTTAAGTAATTTTTACTCCTTTTTTCTGCACTTTTACTCAAGTAAAGTACTCAAGTACTTCTTCCACCACTGTCCGTAGCCAACAGTGGGACTTTGGAGAAATAGGTGATTAAACTCCGCCCATTTTGTAGCTCAGGTGAATGTATATATGGGTCAGAGGAAGTTGGACTTTACATCACCTGACTTGTGTTTTCACCCAACCTCAGTTTGAGTTTTGTGTTCCGCTAGTTTGCTCTGACCTTTAAACTGTCCAAACCGTCTCTTTGTAGTCCCGGAGTTTGTTTCAGGTGTTTATAATCTGTCCTCCTATCAGGTGTCGCCATGCCACCATCTCCACCTTCTTTGGGGACAAGACGCCAAACTGCGCGGGCGCCTGCGACTTTTGTCGTGACCCCAAAGAGGTCCGAGCCCAGCGAGAGAGGGCGGCCGAGCTCAGCGCCCAGGCCAACGCCGCTCAGAGCAGCGAGCCCAAAGGGCCGTTCGGGTTCCAGCCGGAGCTGTACGAAGGCGGGAAGAAGGGATACGGCTTTGAAAGGCGGGACGGCTCATTGTGGACATGTTTGATTCTAACACTTTATGGCGTCGACTCCGTGTGATGCTGTGGCTTATCACTGCAGGTACGATGAAGGGGAAGCAGGAAGTGAAGATGATGACGTCAGGAAGAGGAAAAGGGAGTTTTCTGATCTCTTTAGGAAGCAGATGAACATGCGGAAGGTGATGCAAAGGAACGACTCCTCTTCTGTCATTTTCACCTAAATGAAGATTATTATGAACGAATGAAATTAAAGCAGAAATCTGGAGTTTTCAGGAATTATGTATGATTATTTACAATCCCGTAAAAGGGATGGTCTTACCCTGTACTGTTTTATTGCTAAACCCGCCCACCCCCCATCCTGTAGAGCCACATGTTCTTTGAACTAACTGCTGCTCAGCATTATCCAATAGCTTTAGACATCCGCTTACCTACAGATATCAACCACAGAGCGGGCACATTTGTTTTCTGAAGTTGCTAGGCTGATGCACAGCTGGTGACTTTTCTTTTGGACAAGATAAATGTGTTTTAGTTCTGTTGGCCAGCTAGAGGTGTGCGTTCATGTACGAGAGGCGTTGCCTCCAGCCGTAATCACAGGAGATGCAATACGCTTTTCCGCCTCTAGATGGTGCCCTCTGAGAAAAAACTCCTGATTTCTGCTTTAAATCAAATCTTGTTTGTCAAAACAACTTCACCAGATCAGTCCTGAGTTTCTGCACATCTGTATTCCAGCTGTTGGCCGCCGGGGCTCCGTGGGGCCCTCCTGTGTGTTCTGTACTCTTTTTTTATTTCTTGTTAAATCACTCCCACATGTTGTCGGGAACTGGCACAACATTTGAGTTAAACTGTTCCTCAGAGGCTCCAAGTGGAGGCCAGCCAAATGGTTTCAAGCTAAATGTAAAAACCGCGTCACCAACAACAGAAACGGATTAAAAACAACATCTGGATGATGGGAATCATGGAAAATGTCTATTTTCTGTCACTGATTTTGACAGATCTGTGTAAATAAATGAATAATTGAGTGTCTGTTGCTTTAGGATGCTGGTGGTCAAACGGAGTCGTTCATCCTACCAGGTATTCATGGAGTCACTGGATGAACGAGTGAGTCATTATGCTTTTTAATGTAGTCTTACGAGTGTGTCCTGCTGTGCAGACGCCGACTGTCCGCTCAGAGAGGCCAGCAGCCAGAGGATCCCCCGGCTCACCGTGAAGGTACGAGACAAACCGGAATGCTGCAAACACATTCCTCACAGCTGCTGCTTTCATTAACAAGTAGGCAGGAGGCCTGTGACTCCTGCATCATGAGATGAGAACAGAAAGCTTTCTGATCATTAAAAACAAAAAAAGCTGACCGTTTGTTTTAAAAGTGAGATTTTGTGCAGAAAATGTGCAAAAACTGAACTCCGTGATACTCTAACCTGTCACAAGAACCTTGTTTAACTTGCTTTTCAGACCCGAGAGCACTGCCTGCACCGCCTGCAGGACGCCCTGCGAGGCCAGCAGGGAGCAGCAGAGGCTTTCAGGTAAGAAACCCTTCAGCCGTCCTGCTTTCACCTGAATGACCCCCTCTCCTCTCAGTGACTCTGTCTCCCACCTCTCCTCCAGCTGCGACAGCCTGATGCTGGCCGTGGAAATGGAGCACGAGATCTTCAGGAACAGCAAATCTTCCAACCTGTACAAAGCTGCTGTCTTAAAGAAGGTAGCTGGAAATGTTTCTGTCACTCAAAAACACAATAAAACTAGACGTGTTTTATGAGGGTTTGTATTTTGAAGATTTCAGAGATTAATAAAGCATCGCCGGATTCGGTTGGAGAGGAAGGACGAGGCAGCGTGACGGAGTCGAGAGAAGCTGAGAGAAAGCTCAAAGAGGAGGCTCAGTCTTCGTGTTTGTATCCGGAGGAGTTTGAGGGCTTCACGTCTGCATCCCAGATCTACTCCGTAAGAGCTCCCCAGTACAGCATCATGCCCATCCCTACCACGTGTTTCTGTTTATAACCTATAATAATGGTTTTACCCAGGGTTTATGTGTAGAGTTTACATCATACAGGATTGATGAGCTAACTGCTAGTTCAAGCAAAGTGTGTTGGTGCCAACCTGAGACAGCTCAGGCAGCTCGGGTCAGAAAAATCCACGCAGATCTACGTCACTCTGTCGGCATTTAGCTTTCATGGGTGTTGTTGATTTAGCGTCCAGAAGAGAGAACAGCACGTCTTGGCTAATGGAAGCTAACCGTTAGCATTAGCAACTCCACCACACAGCAGAACTCCTTCAGGCTTGTGTTATTTGTGGAGATAAAACATCAACGTTACAAAGCAGTAGTAGTCAAGTTCCTTTTAACCAATCACAGGCGAGATGTCCGTATATCAGGAATAATGATCCTCTGAATAACTTATACTTCCTGAAACCGGAGCGCCAGAGCTTTTTTCCACAGAGAACGACTCACAGGGCATTCATACTAGAGACCACTGCACTGCTAATGAGTTGAAAAAACAAGTACATGCCCACTTTACCTGGGGAGTTGCTTCCATCTGGCCACCGTACCACACAGGCCTGACAGGAAACAGAACGTTCTCTCTGCAGAGCAACCCTGGAGCTCTGCAGAGGGACCACCAGGTTCTCACACACCTCCCTGATTAAAGTCCTTCTACTCTGATTGCTCAGATTGTCTGAAAGAGTTTTACCCGTTCCAAACGTCTTCCATGTAAGGATGATGGAAGCCACTGTGCTCTTTAGGGTCATCGATGCTGTGGGAATTCTTCTGTACCCTCGATGCAGTCGTTTCTGTGAGGTCTACAGATGATCCCATGACCTCACGGCTTGGTTTGAACTGCAGACCCTTAACAGACTGCCGGGTGCTTCTCCAGGTCAGGTCGAGTCAGCTGATGGACTCTAATCAAGCTGTAGAAGCATCTGAGCTCAGTGAGGCATGAATACTTTTTGTTATTTAAATATGAAAATAAATCACAAAGTCACTTTCTCCTTGTTATTATGGGATGTGAAACATGAATTAAATTTATTTGGGATGGGACTGGGAATATTTTCTGGATACGCCGTAGTAGTTATAACTTTTACACTGAAACACACCTACAAAAGGTGAAATATCCCTTTAAAGTGGGAGAAAAATTACTAAGTGAGTCGTGTTTTAATTGTGTCTGTTGTTCCTACAGATGAAGAGGAAACGAGTGGGAGCAGGACAGAGAAGCTCTTCCGCTTTCAGCACACAGACAGAAAACTGTGTTTTCACCAGTCAGTCTGGGAAATCAGACGTCCAACAGATCAGAGAGAGAACCAAAGATACCAGCATGGAAACATCGTCAGCTGTTTCATCAACCATCAGAGCCACAGCTTCTGCCACCAGTGCCTCACTCCACAGTCCCACCAGAGCCAGGAGCAAGAAGCAGCAGAAGCTGCTGGAAGCTGCGAAGAGTTCACGCAACATCTCCCAGTTCTTCACAAAAAAACAAAACGGGGAGGAGGCAGGAGGCGTGTCATCTCAGACTCACATTTGTGATGGAGGACAAACGACGGAGGAGGAGGAGGTGGTACATGAGGGCAGCCCTGTGACATCAGAGACTGAGGATCTGATCCTGCTAGAACCTGAACCTGAGGTTATAGTTGTATCTGATGATGAAGAGAAGGAGGAGGAGGAAGATTTGGCTCAGCCAGATTCAGCCCTCATAACCGAGTAATTCACCAGGTTTAGTCTAAACTTGTTTGGATTTTTGAAGATTTTTTTATGAAGCCTAACAAGATTTTTGCCTCCCTCTCAGACCCAACCAACCTGAAGAAGAAGATGAAGAGGACCTTTCTAACTCGCCTTTAATCCAACAGGTATATTTTTATCTGTCAGGTTTTAAACAGTAAGTTCACTGATAAATCGTTTTGTACTTGTTATTTTTAAATGAGATCGATCACTCTGAGTTTCACATGCAAAGCATGAAAATAATCTTCTACCCCTATTTCCTGCATTAGCTGCCAATAGAAAATAGGCGGGCAAACATTCAGATTAGAAAAGCCACTCAGATCCACATCACACCGTAAATTAGCATTCATGGACTCACCCATCTTGTAAACAGCAGAGAATGTCTCTGCTAGCAGAAGCTAACCGTTAGCATTAGCATTTCCACAACGTGGCAGAACTCCTCCAGGCATGTGGTATTTGTGGAGATAAAACAACCAACCAATCAGAGGTGAGATGTACAAATTAGAGGTCTGTTTTTCTATTGCCGATACTGATATGTAGGAGACGTGGTCAGCCAATGGCCGATATGTACCGCCAATTTTCATGGCTGATATCTGGACATTTTCCACCTCATTTTCATGCATAAATGTCACTAATAACATCAGTTGATGCACAAAACATCTGAAGCTGAATCAGTGTTTGAACTCTGAATTTAACTAACTGTTAAATCTTAACGTTGTGCACTGTTCAGTGTTAAAGTCAGACACCTAAATAAAGTTAATTGAGAGTATTTATTATGCAGACGTTATTAATGAACGTAAAAATACATTTTAAATAAATTCTGCAACAGCACCGGGCTGCCGGAGGATGTGCCTGACTTTAAGGACAAATATCAGCTGCTGTATAAAAAACGGTAAATATCGGCCCGATATATTGGTCTACCCCTTGTCTGAATATCAGGAAATAATACTTCAAATCTTGCTGATTTCTGCTCCCTCTCTCCTCTGGCTCCCCTCTAATTCCTGAAACAGGAGCGCCAGAGTTTTTCCCCCCACAGAGATCAACTCACAAGGCGTTCATTTATACTAGAGATCACTGCACGTGTTTAAAAAACAAGTGAACTTGGTCTTTAAACGTGATCTCTGTCACCGATAACGATGTTTTATGCTTCCAGGTCACAGATGATGTAAAAGCAGAGGAGTCGTCTCCCCCGGCCAAGCGCAGCCGGCCTGCAGAGGTAAACAAACGGAGGGTGACCTTTAACCCCAACGTGCAGGAGAAGTCCCTGCAGCCGGTCAGTGAGCCTCCAAAAACGGTGACGCTGAAGGAAGCGGCTGATATCGTGGTCCGTTATCTGGACCCGTTCTACACTCAGGGGAAGTTTGCCACTAAGGTGAGGAAAGAGTTGACAGGAAAAGCCTTCGAGTGAGAATATGACTTTAATAGTTTATTTGTTGTTTTGTAGGAGCTGTTTAAGTCCTTCGCTCGCTACCTGTCCCACCTCCTAGCAGAGCGCTGTAGTCGGGGAAAGGATCAAGGTAACCTGGGTATCATAATCAGATAAAACACCCCTCCTCCCTAACTCTCTTCTCTGGTTCTGCAGTTAAAGCTGAAGCCAAAGTTCTCATCGGGAAGTTTTTCAGCAGAGTCCAGCGCTGTGAGAGCGAAGCCGACTGGAGGCACCTTAAACCTCCACACAGCTGGAAAACGTCAGAGAGCAAGTGATGATGGGAAATGGAGTCATTTTCATGTATTCCTTAGACCCCAGACTTTGTGACTGCTGACCGGGTTTACGTGTTGGAGGTGATTCAGCTCCTCTCAGGGCTTTTGCTGCTGACGTTTCTGATGAAACAGAGACTTTTACAGCCTGATGGAGACGAGGCTGCTCTCCGCTCCTGTTGTTTTAGTCATTTTTACTGTAAATTGTGTATTTTTTGTTCGAACTTGAAGAATGTATCATAAAATGTGTTGTACTTTTTGTTAGCCATGTTTCAGACCTCTACCAGATGTTGAGTGTTTGTTATTTAACCGCACGTATGCCTTTGTCCTAGAGGTGTGATGTCATCAGGTCTAATCTACAGCACACACTATATATACTCTGTACATGGAATATACTCTATATTCTATAACAGTTAAAAGAAAGTTGCAGCTGCTGGGAACGTGATTAGAACCATTTCACTTTGGTTTTGGCTCTTGTTGAGAATCTGTCAATGCATTTTCACCAAAGTTATTATTCATTTATTTACATTTTGTGCCTTCAAAGACCATGAAACAACAGTTTCTGTGTATACATTCAGGAAGAAACACAAAGTGCTTTACACACACAAAGGTTCCTGTGTTTGCAATAAAGCCAATGTTAAAATATAGCTTAATGTGTTGTGTTCTAATTTAACCCTATAGCACTAAATGTATATTTAATGTGTCTATTTGTATGTTTCTAAGCGCTCTACCTGTTAAACATGATCAGTAAGTGCCTCAAAAACCTACTGTATTAAATCTGCAAACAATCTGCTGCCCCCTGGTGGAGCATGTCAGTACTGCAAGTGTCAGCATTTTCTTTTTGGAGTAAATGCTCACCTATAAATTAACATTACTTGTCTTTATTATTTGAAAAAGAGAGTTGGAAGGTATTTGCTCTAAAATTAATTTTCCTGAGCAGCAAAGTTAAACAGAGTCATCCCCACATCAACCTTTTTTGCTGATGAACTTTATAAATTAATGTCTATGTTTGAGCCCTGCGCGGGACTGTTTTCTTCATCCCGCTCCCGCTGAATCTCTGACCATTACCGCCCGCACCTGCATCGTGTGTGTTACACTCGCCCGCACCCGCAAAACTCGTAGAAATTATTCCCGCACAGTAAAAGAGATGCATTGATTTTGTGTCCTCTCTGGTCCTGTCATTTTATAGGCTATTTCAGAAACCCCATGAATCTCTGTTTCATTTCTCAGGTCTGCATGTCTTTTGACACATTGGTCAGGATTAGCGCACTTTGTTTTCATTTAGTTTTTAACCCTTAAACACCGCCGCAGCGCATGTGATCGGAGTCTCCGTGCTCTATGTGAGTGATTTCTGCCACGACTAAGCCCAATTTAACCTAATAACCAGACTCTGGAGAAGGTGCAGTTGAAGATGACATCGCGGTGTGAACGTCTGCACTATCAACACGCTACAGAGACAACTGCTTCTCCGAGGGCTTCTTCTCTAACGTTAATGTTGGGCGAGGGTCTCCTTCAGCTGGTAATCCGTGGCAGAAATCACTCGCCATACATGCTCAACCCGATCCCGCTCTGTTTCTTTTAGCCACCCGCTCCCACCCGCAGCAAAGTTCATACCGCCCGCTCCCATGAGATTTGTGTTGGGGACCCAATCCCAATGCAGCCCATTCTATAGTGCTGTGGACATGTATAGCATCTTATTTAAAACAAAAATAAAAAATCAGCCTAAAACCATCATCATTTTATCCTCTTCAGATTAAAATTCTGCACTACTATTTTTTTATTTGTCCCCACCCACACAGCCCGCCTATAGCTCCATTTACAGCTCGATTTTGTATTTTCCGGGAGTGACGAAACATGTGACACACCCAAGATGGTGGTGGTGAGAACCGCCCACTGGGCTTCAATTCAGCTCTTTAGAAATCGATGGGTGACGTTACGAGGCTCCGTCCGTTTTATATATACAGTCCATGGTCCCAAACCACTTCAGCAATGTATAAATGTTGTGGTAATGCTATCCGCAGGACAACGCTAGCCTTGAGCTACTGCTAATGCTGGCCTGAGCTAATGCTAATGTCTTTGTTGTGGTATGAGGTTAGTCATTTATCAGGGCTCCTGGGTCATTGTGAGCATCAACAAAGAACTGTTTCCAGTTGTAAATAAACTGTTTTTTACTTATCATTTAAAAGTTAAAATAATAAGAATTTGAATTGCTAGCCAAGACATTTAAAGGTACAATTCAAGTATTTTTAAAGTAATTGAGTATTTAATCCTGGATAGTTTATTTAATCAAGTTAGATTAATACGGTGCGTGTTATAATAATAATAATATTAGTAATAATCTATGTTCCTCTTTAAACCGTAATTTCCCACCGCACCTGAACGCAGCAGTGACTAGGCTGTCAGTCTTTAAAGCCTCCGCTGGCGGCACATCAAACACCAACAAACACGCAGAAAAAAACTGTCTCCCGCTCCACAGACCTGTCTCCCTGCCCGTTTATCTTTACACCTGCGGTTCGGTGACGTATTGCGGCCCTGCAGGTGGTTCTGAAAGCAGGTGCGCTCACAGAACGTTTAATTGGTCGTTTGTCTTTAAACGGAGCTGTTTGTTGTCACTTCCGGGCCGAGCCCTGGCCACACCGCCGCCGGCGGAGAAGAGGAGGGGGAAGGAGAAGGAGGAGAAGTTCTCTGGCAGCATTGATGCTTCGTGCAGGAAGGATGGAGGAGTTTGTCACGGAGGAGGACGAGGAGGAGCCGTGGTACGACCAGCGGGATCTGGAGCAGGGTGAGGCATCTTCTCCTCATATGTCAGCTTTGTGTGATTGCGTCCACCGATGAAGCTGGCTGCTCGTCATTTCTGCTAATTATTGTTGGTCTGGTCAGTGATTTTCCGTAGATAGTCCTGCTTCCCCCATGGGTGAATGCTGCCGCCTCTGTTTTAGCTGCACATCCTGGTATTCCCGTCCCACTGCACGCTCCTGTCTCACAGAAAACACCAGTGATTGTAGAGGAAACACTATTTGGATTTAGAACCTGCAGGTTAATCTGGGAGATAACATCTAGACAGGAAATGGATCATTGCATGTCCACTGATGGGAAAGTGTGTCCTTTAAGTGATGACTTAATGATCGAGTGGTCCTCGGAGGACAGCTCTGGTGTGTGTGTGTGTGTGTCCTCGCTCTGCAACATCACCTCATCTCCTGATCACCTGCTGACCCAGAGAGCTATCAGCTTTATGCCTCATCATCATCATAGAGGAGAGAGACAGATGGATCTCTCTCTCTCTCTCTCTCTCTCTCTCTCTCTCTCTCTCTCTCTCACTCATTTGGAGAGGTTAAACATCCCCAGCTGAGCTGATTAGCACCCCCCACCCCAAGCTCCTCAGTGTGGATCAGAGATTTCAGGCTCAGATTGGAGGCATAATTACAGTCCAAGCACTCGTGGTAGATTTTACCTCAGAAAGGATGCTGTTATGCAACATCTGTGCTGCCTGCTCTGCTTATTTTGTTCTGATAATGATCTCAGAAACGTGAGGTGAAATCTATGCAGATGGCGTTGCGTGGTGATGTCATGTTAGTGCTACTGAGCATGATTCACACATCACAGAGCATCACAGAGAGCAGAGGTATCTGATGGTTGGTTTTTCCTTATAGATAATTCACACGTTGCATAACTCGTGACAGTTGTGAGAACAGAACCAGCAGTGTGAGTTCTCTCTCCGCGCTCTCACTCGGCTCATTATCATTCTGTGTTTCAGGCTTTTATCACTTCTGCTTTGTTTAAACAGGAAGTCACAGCTTCTCCTCCTCCCTCTGCAGTGCAGAGATGCACCGATCGCAATATTTCAGGCCAATTGCAATTTCTGATTTTGTGAATTTCTGCCTTGGTGATTGAAAAATCATTTAATTATATGAATCTGAACATTTAATGTGACATGCATTTTTCCACTTAAAGCTGCAATGGCAAATTTGGAAAACAAATTAGCTTAAAACATTTTTTATGCCTCTTAACAACATTCTAACATATATAGCTATAAATATATTGTGGAGATAAAAAAACAAAAAAAAAGGAGTTCGGTTGCATTTGTCTACAAACCTTTGCAAATAACACGTTTCGGATCGAAAGCAACCATCCTATTGTCGGTCTTGCCGAACCGCTGCACTTCCACTCATTCCACACTCACGTATTTAGCAACAGAACACCACTGGTGTGAGAGGTTCTCCGCTCAATAATATCAGAGAAGGAGAAACAGCTGCTACCACTTCAACTTTAGGACAAACTACCAGAGTCCCAAAAAGTAAAACACCACAACAAAAGATGTTTGGACCTAGAAAACAGAGACTGGTGTTTAGCGCTATCTCGTCTCCTCTGGCAACGGGGGTTTCAGGTTTTGGAAGAAGCGTCTCAGGGAAGATACCTGAGGGGAGGGGTGAGTGTTCCGTGAACCTAGCTTGATTCTGTATAACGGCTAACATGAATGAACACAAATATCTACAGCTAGAAGTAGCAGAGACAGAAATGTGATCCCAGCAAACTCTGCTCACTCTGACGGTGTTCTCTAGCCTAGAAATCTAGAAAAACCTTAGCAGTAGCAAAAGATTTAGCTCTGCAGATTGGCCTATGCTCCTTTGTAGCCTCAGCAGGTCTACCATTGGCTTGAACGGTTTTGTGTTTAGCCAATCACAGCGCTCTACGTTTGTAGAGTTGGACGGGTTTAGCACCAGAGCTGCGACGGAGAAAAACTACAAACAACTCAGGAATGGTGCTCGTTCGAAACGACTTTGGCATCAACTTTGGGTTTTTCTTTGAGACACGAGTAGATAGAGGTACTTAAAGAGCGAGTAACACCTAAATCAACTTTTTTTTGCCGATAACCTGTAGAGATGAGTGTCTAATAGTGCTGAAGACGTGTAATCATTATTTTGGCAATATAGTGCAACTTACTTACAGTTTTGGGCTGAGTTTGGGCTACAGCTGGTGGCTATAGAGCTGCAGGGGTGACGTTGTCTGTACAGTACTACATGGCTGCGCTGCACTGAACTCCAGCTGGCTCGGCCACTCACCTGTCAGTATGACACGTAACAGCTCAGAGCTGCTCGCCTCCTTAAAAAAACGTCCTCCTCCCCCCTTTCTTCTAGTGATCGCGGTGGAGAGAAAATCCTCCAGCCTGCTGCCGTTTCTGTTTGCTCTTCTCCTGAGTGGTGAGTCTGGTGTGTGTGCGCTCGTGTGCACACGCGCTTTTTACTGACTCATTTTTCCAACTGAGAAACTCCGAGAGCATGCGGGGGCTTAAGGGGGTGCTGTTAATCGGTGCCTAAGTGCCGCTCCCTTGGTCCGCCAGGCAACGCCTCCTTTAGGTGCATTTTTCTAACAGGAAGTGATGCGTGAAATTAGACCCTTTAACTTTGAACTTTTGTAACACTAGTCTAGCTACCAGAGTGTTTCCTATGGGCTTCAAAAAAGCGGTTGTGCAGCCAATTTTGAAAACGCCCGGACTGGCCCATCCCAACTGTGCAAATTTTCATCCAATTTCTGAAGTACCTTTCTTTAAGGTTCTTAAGAAGATTGTCCACACTCAAATTTCAGCTCACCCTTTAAGTCTTTTATTTCGAAAAAGAATGTATTTGCTTTTCCAACGGTTTATGGTGGACTGACCATTTTGGCTTTGTTGGCTGTCTAGAGGTGCACGTTCACGAACAAGAGCTTTTGCTTCTATCTGTAGTCATGAAAGTAGGGGGAGGAGCTTAGGGCCGTGATATACTTGCTGTTCAACCTCGCGTTGGCGCAGGCAGCAGGCTGCGTCTTTGTTCAGATACTTGCTGCTACGCGGTGCAGCACTGCATGTGGTACCGGAGTGTTCCACTAGGGGGCAGACGAGAGTACTCAGACCGGATAGAGAGCCGGGGCAACCAAAACAAACATGGCGTCAATAAAAGAAATCAGTAACTGTTTAATTTTGAGATTACGGCAGAAAAAAAGACAGCAGCGGTAGTGTAGATGGTGTGAAAGAACTCTAAACCAGAGACAGTCACATGGTGAGTGTGTCTCGCTCGTTTTGTCAACTCTACCTACTGGTTAATCGTATATTACAGCATTCGGGCACGTCGTGTCGCGTTAATTTTGGGGGATGCGCACAAACGACGCTTCAAATCAATGCAAGCTACGCGTGGCAGCCATTTTAAACACGCGTACGCGTCGCTAAACAGCAAGTATATCACGGCCCTTAGGGTACAATTAGGGGTGGGCAATATAAATGATATAAGGTAAAAATTATATAAAATTGGGTAATGATAGAGTTTTTGGCTCTATCGCGATATCGCAATAACACATGACGTCACTAAGATGTGCACCCACACCGACATTGGGACAACAGAATGGCAGTGACTGCAAGCATGCAGCGGGCGGAGGACGAGGAGCATTCTACACAAGAGATTTTGGACGTCTTTATTCTGCTGTAATATATTTGCCATATGAGGATTTTTAAAAGCATGTCATTTTGACATATAAATAGAGGAAAAAATATATCTCAATATATATCGTTATCGCACATGCTTCAGATTATATCGCAATATAGATTTGAGGCCATATGGCCCAGCCCTAGGTACAATACATTTTTTTCGTCTCTAGGTGGTGCCCTCTGAGGAAAAAACTCAGGTTTTCTGCTGCAAGTACACGTTCCAAAACAGAGATCATAGTCATCACGTTTGATTTGTCAGACTCAGAACAGAACATGCTTAAGGGTAGCGTTCACCAGGATCATTTTAGACGTGGCACACTCGTCAGATCAGCAAATATTAGTCTTTTTTTATTCGTCGTCACTGGTTCAACAAAAAAAAGCCGATTCCAGTCACCTGCTGAATGATCGGTGCATCTCTAGTTTAACCCTGTATACCAACATGTTCTTGTTCCTGTCGACGCTCGCTGCTGCTCTGTGGTGAGAAAGCCGTCATGCCCAGAGATGAACGTCAGCAGCTCTCTGTTTCTGCGCCAGTGTTGTGTTGTTATGGTCCCCTAGAGTTCTCCTCCTCCTGCTCCTGTTTTTAGCTGAGCTCCACCAGAGCAGATGAATAATGTAAGCTGTGTTAAATATCAGCTGCTGTGAACAGATTCGTCTGTAGTTCTGAACAGTGCCCAGGCTCCCAGTCTGCACGGTTTGTCCTTACAAACTTCATCTATTATTTTAAATATGCAACATCAACAACAACAAAAAAACAGGATACTGTTTGAAAAACCATATGATATACCACAAGCTGAGATTCAGAAGGTATTGTAGCAATAGTTTCTCATAGCAACACGGGTCATAAAGATTAGATTAGGGTGTGTTTGTAGCCCATAAAGAGCTGATTCATCATGTTTTGTTCCTTTCTTGATTCTATTAAAATGTTTACGGAGTGGGCAAGATCTCAATTTTAGATCCTGATGGGGAAAAGCTTGTTGATCTGCCAAAGCAGACAGATCGTAACAGTCATCTGTAGAACACGAGAACGGAACATGTTAAAGACGTTTTTGCCGAACTTTTGTAGGTGTGACACATTCTGAGCCTCATCATTTTATTAGTGTATTTATGAAAACTAAAGTCAGTAAACAAAACCTGTGTTTACCTAATGATCATCTTTAGGTTGTTCAGTTAACATGATTTACACAGTAGCACTGATTTTTGGCGATGTGTTAGCTTTACTTGTTGTTTAGCTTTACTAGCTTGCTAGCTTTACTAATAATTAGCTATAGCCTTTTTTTTAATCTTAGGGTTAAAGGTTGAATATGGAACACGGACACTATAGCGACATCTAGTGTTTACAGGTGGTATTGCAACAACAGAACTATTTCTCCAGCTGTCAGGGTGTTGGTTCACTGCTGATACGTGAAGTGAGCAGCCAGCACCATGTCCAGTGATGAATCGTACAGGGTGAAGACTAATTTCTACTAATGAGTTTATTTTCAACAGTATTTACCGTTAGAACATCTTCTGGGCTCAGAATCAGCTGCTTGACTTGTCAAGTCCGCCATTTTACACAGTCGCAGCCTCGCCTTGCTGAGCGGACTTTTTACCACAACGGTGTCCTCTAGTGGCTGGTAGATGTAAACATAAACCCAGTGTCAAAATAATTTTTAAAATATAACTTTTAAAGGAAAAACTGTACATTCATTTCGCCCACCTCTAAACGCCCCGTGGAGGTATTATTTTTTTTTTAAATATAGCTTTTTATTAAATTGTTCCATATTCAACCTTTAACATAAGAAAATAGTGTGTTAAATGATGATTTTTAAACAAATTATATCTTTTTTGCCATAAATCCCCCTTTTTTTGG
This sequence comes from Aphyosemion australe, assembly GCA_006937985.1. NCBI lineage: Eukaryota > Metazoa > Chordata > Actinopteri > Cyprinodontiformes > Nothobranchiidae > Aphyosemion > Aphyosemion australe. Next base: position 1,221,381 of record SSNS01000130.1, on the reverse strand, counting down.
TCAGTTTTACACTAAAGAATAAAATTTCTAAAATGTAGATTTTTTTTCTTGCATTCTAAGTGAATTTGTTCAGTTTACAGTAGATTTAGGTGAATTTTTAGTCACTTCAGAAGCTTTAGTACCCGCTCTAGTGTTCCTGTCTGCTGATTTTTCTCTTTCATTCCATCAGATCTGCACTTGGCCGCGGAGCTCGGAAAGACTCTCCTGGAACGCAACAAAGAGCTGGAGGACTCTTTGCAGCACATGTACATCAACAACGAGGAGCAAGTGCACGAGATAGAGGTACGACTGCATCCGCTGCTGCTACCTGTCCTGATGTCTGTGAGCATCAGCATCATTAGGTTGCTTTGAGCTTTGAATCAATCTATAAATCAACAAAGGATATTTTTTTCTTTACATGCCTTTTGCTAACTTCAGATTCAAAATAATAGAAAAAAATTGCATCAAACATTTCTACATCCATCTGCAGTGCTATTTTAATCATTTAGTCCTAAACAGCTGCGAACCGGGACAAATCACTATTTCTTTATTTTATTTCTTACTAGTGATGGTAAAAGATCTACTGAAACATGAATGCTAACCTGTTGGATAAGTTGTGGCTGGAACATACCAGGCAGTAAAAAGTGTTTAGAATACATTCAACAGTGGAATCTCTAGGTTAGTTTCACTTTTGTTGATTAATTTAAGACATAATTCCCCTTTTAAAGTGAAATCTGCTGTAACATGAACTCATTGTCTCAGGTCAGAATTTATAAACACTGTTTCAAATGCTGCTTATAAACACTGTTAGCTCTTTTAATATCTCCAGCTGCTGTTTATAAATCCTGTTATAAACATTGTAACTCTGTGTTTACATACACAGTGAGACTCGTCAGAGCTCAATATAGAACACCACAAACATGACTGACTCAAAACAGTGTTTATAAACTAATTACAGAACAAACTGTATTAAATTTGCTTTGTTTAATAAGTAATTTAGTGACAACTCAGTTAAATAATTTAACAAATGTTATCTCCGTCAGGGTTTTATGAGCACTGATACCTTTTTAAAATGTGCCAACTCGCTATAATATCACAGATCAGAATGCGATATTGGTAGAGGTAATCAGTTAGGCTCTTGTTTTTATTTGAAACCACTTTTGTTTTGTTTTGCAGTACCTTTCCAAGCAGCTGGAGATGCTGAGGGAGATGAACGAGCAGCACGCAAAGGTGTATGAACAGCTGGACGTGACGGCTCGAGAACTGGAGATCACCAACGAAAAACTGGTTCTAGAGAGCAAGGCCTCGCAGCAGAAAATAGACAGGTGATCCAACTCAGCCCAAGTTTTTATTGGTGATGTTTGCCAGATTATCAGCGCCACACCAAGGCAGAAGTACTTCACTTGTGGGTTTGTGTGTGATTAAAGGTGTGGAACACTGAAACCCATTTTTTAAATAATTATTTTTGAGTTTTTCATGCAGGCTGAACATGAAAATAGTCTCCTACACCTATCTCCTGCATTAGCTTCTGATAGAAAAGACGGTGAAACTCTAGGATTAGAAAATCCTGACAGATCTACGTCACACTGTCACTTAACATTCATGGACTCACCCATCTTGACTCACAACGGGGAAGGCTCCTGTTGGTTTAGCGTCCAGGAAACATCAGAGAACGTCTCTGCTAGTAGAAGCTAACTGTTAGCATTAGCAACTCCACCACACAGCAGAACTCCTCCAGGCTTGTGTTATTTGTGGAGATAAAACATCAACGTTGCAGAGCAAACGGAGTCAGTGGTAGAGTCATGTTGCTGTTAGCCAATCAGAGGCAAGATGTCCACATATTACGAAATAAGAGTCCAAATCCTGTCGTCTGAAGCTACTTTCTCCTCCAGCTGACTTCTAGTTCCTGAAACAGGAGCATCTGAGCTTACAAGGCATTTATTCGTACTAGAGACCACTGCAAATGTATTAAGTGAGGGTTCCACACTTTTATTTAGAGCTGCACAACATGTAGGAAATGAATCTGTTTCAGGATGATAAAAATATTGTTACTAACCATAAACTTTGAGTGCAAACAAACCTGTTAGACCCTCTGACGTGCTAAATCCTCTCCAGAACAACGAGAACCTTGATCCGCTTCTCCATCGTCACATAACCCTTTAAAAAATTTTGATCCTGAGTGGCCACTAGCCAGCAGGTCGTCTAAACACCAGGGACACGTGGACCAGCCACCTGATTGGCCACCTTCTACATGTTTTGTATAAAATGTCGTAATGAGGGATAATCAGGTTCCTAAAGGCTGCGTTTATCTCTAACAGCTGCCTGTGTTCACTCTAAGCAGCATTGTGCCATTTGTGTGTGCTGCAGGTTGACCGGCACCATGGAGTCTCTGCAGAGTTTGGTGGACAGCCTCACGGCTCGGGTGGAGGAGCTGAGAACGCTGGAGGAGCTGAGGGTGCGCAGAGAGAAGAAGGAGCGCCGCAAGACCATCCACTCGTTCCCTTGCCTGAAGGAGCTCTGCAGCGCTCCCAGGTCCTTCACTGCCTCCTGTCAACTTGGAACACACCTACAAATGCTCAAATGGCTTGCCATACATACTGCAGACTCGGCTGACTCGTGGTGGTTCTGCTCTAGTCCCACAGACACAACCTGTTCCACCATGTTTTTATTTAGGCTCCATTCTTTTCTTTCTCAGATCTGCCACTTGTGACCATTATTTCCTCCTTTACACTGTTAACACACACCCGTATGCTCCAGCCAAACTGCCTAAACTCCTGCTCAGAGGTGGTCACACCAATGATGATTGGATAACTGATACATCTGAGCAGCTGCTGATCATTCTCCTAAAGTCTATTGAAGCAACAAGGCTGGAGGTGTTTTTAGTTTTTCTAGAGTGTTTTGTTTAGAAACTACTCTGTTCACATTTTAGAGTCTGGTTATGATGCATGGAACCTTAAATTGGACATTTTTACCATGACTGCTTTTGTTTCTAATCCCGGGATGTGACCTCTTGTCCAGGTACGAGGATGGCTTCCTGCTGGCCAACCCGGGCAGTGTGGACCTCGTGGAGAGACAGCCTCTGGATGAAGAAAACGAGCGTCTCAGAGACATCGTGTCTTCCCTGCACTCAGCCATGGCTTCAGAGCGGTCCATGCGTGAGAGCGCTGAGCGGGAGTGTGCAACGGTGCTGCAGGAGTTTGAGCGTCTAGAGCAGCGCCTCCTGGGAGCAGAGGGCTGCCAGCTGCGTGTCCAGGAGCTAGAAGCCGAGCTGCAGGAGATGCAACAGCTCAGGAAGTCCAGGATGCGTCTGATCGAGGACGGTTTGGAGACGCTGCTCAGCGACGGCCCTGAGATGGACACCCCAGAGGACGGGACGGGGCTAGATGAGGAAGGTGAGGGAGACTCTGGAGATGCAGGAGGAGCCGGACAGCAGGGAGGACCGGTGAGGAAAAGCTGCAGCGACACAGCTCTGAATGCCATCTCTGCTCCATCGGGAAGACGCCAGGCGGGCTACAGCCTCCACTCCAACGGCACGCGCAAGCGGGGCATGTCCATCCTCCGGGAGGTGGATGAGCAGTACCACACCCTGCTGGAGAAGTACGAGGAGCTGCTGGGGAAGTGCCGGCGGCACGAGGAGAGCCTGTGCCACGCCGGGGTGCAGACCTCCAGACCGGTCTCCAGAGACCCCTCCATCAAGGAGTACAGCATGATCTCCGTGGAGCCTTCTACATCAGGGGCCTCGGCCGCCGTCGCTACCCCTCCTACACCCCCCCAAACCCCCTCCACCCCCGAGGCTCTGGAGGGGATCAGCAGGCAGGTGGAGCAGGTGGACAAACGGCTGAGCCAGAACACACCCGAGTACAAAGCCCTGTTCAAGGAGATCTTCTCCCGCCTGCAGAAGACCAAGAGGGACGTGAACTCCAGCAAGAGCAGAAAGACCAAATAAATCTGTTGCTTTTGTCACTAAGATGTACCGATAAATAAACCTGCTGTTAAACTGATCAGTCAGATCATGTAAAACAAACTTTTATTGGCTTTGATGCATTTGTAGCAAGTTAAATCACACAGATAGGAAGTAAAGATGGTACAGACACACGTCCAGACTGAACATTTTTAATTTGAACACATCAGCAAACGGCCACTAACACGGACATCGCTTTAAACTCCGCTCACTGTGAAGGAAGTCAAACAGACAGCACCCATTTATTTATTTATGGAGTGTATAAAACCGGGTGTGGCTGCAGTTCAGGGCTGAGGTTTTTTCCTTCAGTGATGAAGAGGAAGAGCATAAAGGCACAGTTAATACGTGAGCTGTGGCGACACATCGGACAGATTTTAAAACCACTACGAGTACAGATGTTACCAGATGTGTAACGGCTCCTACTGACCTGAAATAAAGATGATTCCAACCCTTAGTCCTCATTCTGTGTCAATTATATTTTATTATGAAAACAAGCTCACAGACATTTGAATTTGAAGGCAAATGGCTCAGAGGGTTTCTCCCTGCATTCTAGCTGCTGCTAAGGCCACACGGTTGCTAACCCTGAACAGGAAGAGGTCAGAGGTCACCTCTAATCTCTGGTCCAGAGCTAAACGGTTAAACAAGACCCAAGTAATCTGCTCAAAGGCTTCAGCTGGGCCCAGTCCAGCAACGATTGCTCGATGACCATACAGCAACTTTCTGATGCTCGCAAAGGCAGATCGTGGTATTCGTACAAAACGGCAAGAAAAGGAGAGGAAAGTGGTGCAGCTCAGAGGTAATCAGTCAGATCTGCTCCTGAAAACAAACCTGAATCATATGGATGGGCACATCGCTTGTGTTCTCCATATAGTTTTGCTTTTTGAGGATTTAATACTAGTCAGAAAAGGCGAGTGTAAACAAAGTTCTATAATAGAGAGGAATGATGGCGTGATTGGGATGTAGAAAAAGGACGGAGAGAGCAGAAAGCCTAAAAAAAGATAATCCAGAGAGAAATCATGGAATGACAGCAGGAAAAGGAAAGCTGGATGAAGCAGGAGGGTGATGACGGGAGACAGCGAGGAGGAAGGGGATCAGTCTTTCCAGTCCTTCTTGATAACGAGGCCCCATTCCCAGGAGAGGTGGTCGTACTTGTCGTCGTCGGTGAACTTGGACTTGATGGAGTAGGTGCCACGGGCCAGCATCCCTTTGGGGGCTTCCTCCAGGGTGGTGAGGAACTCGTACTCCTCATCCGGTCTCGGACCGTAGCTTCCAACCATGTAGTCCGACTTATCGACTGGACAGTGGAGAGAGAGAGAGAGAGCAGTGGAGAGGATGAGCAACATCACCGCCAGCTTTTAAAAGTGCAGTAACATGGAGTCCAGTCTGATTCTGGTTAAAACTCATTTTGTCACACCGAAATGCTTCAGACCAGCAACCAGACACAGAAAACCAGAGTGAATAATGAGTTGTAGTTTTCATGTTTAAAGGGAACTAAGTAACAAACTTCTCATTAAATCTGACAACACGACGTCGGCTAAAGACCTCAAAAAGCCACACGTTCTAAAGAAACTCTAAAACTAAAGCAATCAGAGCATCAGCTAAGGCTCTGGTTAGGGTTAAGGCCAAAACCTCACCGTTCTAGCAGAACACCTGACCTTTGACCTTAAACAGGCCGTTCATGCTGGAAAATCCTGTAATGTGTCTGAATAAAAACTTTAGAGAAAAGAGGAACAACATTCCTCCACAGTGAGACTCGTCAGCGGTCATCAGACACTTCCTGGTTGTTGCTGCCAAGAATTCAGGGTGAATCAAGTTGTCACACAGGACCAGGCTGGGTTGATGACGTCATCAATAAAAAAGTGTATTTTTTCTGATCTGTAAACACAACTAACCCTAACCCTGCGTTTGCACAGCCCTGTTCCAACATGCAAGCCTGTTGTTATAACTTTAATGCATCATCACACTCCAACATGGCAGAGAAGTGTCAAAAAGCAAAAAGCAGCCTTACCTTTGACGGATTTCCTGAATAATTGCTGATTGTACTTCAGTCCTGAGACAATCTCCTTGTTCACCTGCAAAAGCCAACATGCATCGTGTCCCCATGACGACAAAATGTTTCCATAAGTGAGGAGCTGTGGGAGCTAAGCGCAGCACCTACCTTAAAGTTGATCTTTATTCTGTATTCAACTCCCTCCTTCAGCGTGAACGGGTGCTTCTTGAAGTTCTCCAGATCTCCTGACAGGATGAAGAAGCATCAGCATTATTAGAGCTAGCTGTGGGGTCAGAACACAACATCTGAGCTGTAGTAACTCTGGTGCCTGCTAGGGGGCAGAGTGCTGTGGCTCAGTCTGACCTCAGGGGGGAGACAAAGAGCACCACCAGGAAATGACTCATTAACCCACATGCACTGGAGCCATGTCATTACTAATTAGTGGACTAATGACAGCTGATCTATGTGTGCAGGAGGATGGTGATTACAGTGAGGCTTCCGCCGGCGTGTCCGAATGCAGAACAGCTGTTTAATTACGGCTGCCGGCAGCTTTTAAAATCTGGTTTGCGTTGAACTCACCTGTCAGGTCGAGAACCAGAGGAGCCGGCGCCGTTTCACACACCAGGGTCATCCGTGTCACCTGGACATTTGGAGCATTAGGATCTAAAAAAAGAAGGTCCCATCAGTCAAAATCAGGACACTCTAAAATCTCTAAAAAACAGAATCATGACTTTAAAAAAAAGTCCAGGTTTCATCCCTTTCCTTTTATTAACAAATGCAATAAAAACAGACTAGAGGAGAGAAAAATGCTGGATCATTAAACAGCAACTCTCTGCCTTTATGAGATATTTTCACACACATTTATAAAAATGCAGCTTTTTATGGGTGTTTTGATCTTCTAGCCACATGCCAACAGTTCCAGGTCATTAAACTTCATTTTACAATTTCAGAAACTGTTTGTAGTTGTGAGATCTTTGGCACGAGGCATCCCAGTTGTAGTTGTTGTTTGGGGTTTTAGCTGAGAATGAGTTAGGAAAATGGGCGAGGACCAGATCATGGTTTCCAGTGGTCCAAGTGTTTTCACAACAAATAACTGATCTATTGATACAACAAACAGCCAGAGTAACTCCAACATAAAACACCTCTCTGCTCACAGATGTGTGTCTGGCATAGTGAGGTTTATCAGAGCCGTCACTAACCTGCCACCACAGCCGCCGATCCCAGCAGCGCCTCCTTGTACTTCCTCAGGCTCTCGTCATCCTTGTCCAGCTCCTGGATCTCCTGTAAGCTCTTCTGGGCGGGAGGTTTGTAGTTGACACCAGACTCGCCCTCTTCATTGGCCGATGCGATGGCTGCCAACTGCTCTGGTGTGAGGTCCTGCTCTGCCATGGCGTGCTAAACTGCAACGACAGCAGAGAAAGGGTTAAGTCACAAACTCAATGACGCGTAAACGGAGCAGTTTAATCAAATCTACATGTGAAGCAAAGCTGCAGCAGCATCCGGCTGCTGGGTGACTTGTTTAGAAAGCTGCAGTGAACTTTGACCTGAAGACATGGCTGTTTAAACACAAGTGCATGCTGGGAGAAACAGGCACAAACAGCCAGTGGTTTGTAAAGAACATCTGTTAGCTCCCAACAAGTTCTAGCTTGACCGCTCAATCCAGTGGTTTAAAGTCTAATTCTCCGGGGAGGTCTGTGAACACACCATAACTATGATGCAATCGTGTTTTGTGGAAGCCTGTTTTCAGTGGGAAACTTTAGTTTTCACTGACCGATACGCTGGTGTTCTGTACATCTATGACATACGAGACACTTTACAGCAACACTAAAGAGTTTTTATTACTTTATGCTACTGATTTCAATCTGGTTTCAGTGGTTCTTGAGGTAGAAACTTGAGCTACTTCACATGGAACAGCACTCTGCAGCTCTCTGCAAACCAGAAACTGCTCTTAGCAGTTTGTGGTTCAGGTAGGTACACTAGTGGGAGGTCTCTACCTGCTTTACGGCAATAGCTGATTAATGTGCTGGTAGCTAATATAAAGGCTAGCAGTTAGCTTTTTCAGTTCACCAACTGCCAACAAAAAGAACAAGAAGAAGATTTTGCTTTATTTGTTGGCATCATGGTGGAGCCTAAAAGTAAAAGTTATGTGTTTGGAGGTGAAGCAAAGAGCTAAAACCAGAGTGAACATTGGTGCAGCCTACACTAGTCTGAGGAAGCTAAAGGAGGCTATGACATCACGGACTGATGGTGACCTGGCTTTGTTGCTGCTGGACTTGGAATTAATAATATTTTTTGTTTAACAGTGTGGATCTTTTTACTTTGTGATTTATTTTGTATCAGTTGGCTTGCGTTAGCATTGGCTCATTTTTAGCGCTAGCTACAGCAGGGTTGTTTACGACAGCTGTAATTCTGATTTCAACCAGTAGGAGGAGGTAGCAGGACACTTAGTGTTGCTTTAACACACAAACAGCAAGATGCCCAGTGAGCTAAAAGCTCTGGGTTTAGTTGTTTATCACTACAAACCCATCAGCCTCCTGCAGCGTTGGAGGTTATTTACATCCAGCAGCTCTGCCACAGCTGATTAAAGCTTCAGTGTAAGAAGTCTTTGTTTCCTGGTGCTTTGATAAAATTCAGGGAGGAAAAGTTACTGATAGCAGCTGGAACGTGTGTCAATCCACACCTGCAGAAGGCCAGCTGGATTCCAGTCTGTTCTGCCTCAAATGCTCCAGAAACAGACACACAAATCAGCCTAAAACACAGAGAATGTGCTCACTGGACCAGCACGCAGCGCTGATCCACAAAAAAATCATAGAATTCTTATTGAAAACAGATGAGTTATTTGTGAAAGTTAATAAAAAGAAAAAAAGCAGCAGAATTTTCCACATATGCATCACCCGGTATTGTCTACGAAGCAGCTACACCCTGAAGAGTCTCCGTGTTTCTTGTTGAAACAAGTCGGCTTCCCGAGAGACCGAAAAGTCAAGCAAGCTCCGACCAAAGCAGCATTCCAGCGTGGAGAGACAGAAGCGAACAGGTAGGAGAGCTTTTGGAGGTGAAAACTTAGATCCAAACTGGAAGCAGAACTGAGCTGCAGTGAAAGAGGAAGGATCCAAAGAAAAAAAGTTAAGTTATATTTAAGGTCAGGTTTTTTAAACGGGTGAAACGGTTAAGTCATCAGATAAACTCTCCTGGTGGATGATGCTTTGTGAGGTACATCCACCTGCTCAACGAAGGTGAACCACACACAACTCCATATACATCTGAGTTTTAGCGACTCAAACTGAGTGCATACATATTTTTTCCCCTTTTCCAAATGAGGCCCGGGTGCTGCCATAAAAGCACAAATTCCTCAGCAGCCGGTCGCATGTTTCAGCTGGTCAGCTGTGTGAGAGCTGGTTTAGGAGGGGCGAGAAAAACAGGAGGAACCAACACGAGGCGCTCGTGCACGGCGAGCAGCAGGTTGTTGTTCTCAACATAAAAACTCATCTTTCAAGTCAGAGCTTCTCCTCTCACAACAATGAATATGTGAGCTTAAATCAAAAACTAACTGTGGTTAGAATGACTTGACCCTGGTGAGAATGGCTAGTTTGAGAGTGCAGAAATATCTGCTAATTCAAATGTTTATGAGTGGTGATTATTTGACTGATTAGCACTCATCTCTACTATCTGTGTCTTAACTCAGCTCTTCAAAACCAACAAGCAGTGAGAAATTAGAGATTATGCAAGGCCTGCTAGCCGCATTGTCTTCATTCTTATCAACGAAACTGCTGATTTGCTAAATTAATGGCCCACATGCTTCATATAACAGCAGGATCACTGACATCACCACCCTCATAATGACAGGCCTTTCTTCATCTGGCCTGAACAATGTGGTTAAGTGGAGGCATGCTACCCAACCAGGAGAAGGCCGTGTCATTGTTCAGCCTGCTGGGAATCAGATTAGAGGTTAAGGGACCAAGCCTGCTGCTGGATTTCGGTTCTACAGGTTGCTCTTTTCTCCACTTCCTGAGGGTAAATAGTTTATGTAGAACTGAGCAGCAGCAGCACAAATTAACACACACACACACACACACACACACACCAAGGCTGGCAGCAGCTACGGTTTCAGATTAGGTCTGTTTCTTAGCAACATGGATGAAACTGGATTATGGTTACAGAGGCATTTGGGTGCTTTAGGGCTGTGCTGCTGATCAAGATTGTATTTCAATTTCAGATCCAAACAATCACAAAAAACATTTAACACTGTTCTATATAAAAAAAAGCATATTTCCCTCATCCACTAGGTGCTGGCTCCATAACAGAGCAAATTCTCATTGCCTCTCATTTTAAAAACGACCAATTTCACAGTGTGCTCAACAGCCTTGCCAATGTGGTTCATCACTAAGGCTGTACCCTCTTAGGGTCGGAATATACTTGCTGTTTAACCTCGCGTTGGCGCAGGGAGCGTCTTTGTTCATATACTTGCTGCTACACGGCGCTGCACTGCATGTAGTACTGGAATGTTCCACTAGGGGGGCAAACGAGAGAACTCAGACCAGATAGAGAGGCAGGACAACCAAAACAAACATGGCGTCAATAAAGGAAATCAGTAACTGGTTAATTTTGAGATTACGGCAGGAAAAAAAAGCCCTTTTTATAAGACACACCATGCCGGCAAATCAGCGTAATATTACCGCAACGTGTTTCTTATGAACGCGCCATGGCGGTATCACGTTGCGGGAATTTTGCGGCATTCGTGCCGCCACGCTTGGTAGTAATATTGCGGCTTCGCCGGTCTTATAAACGCACATTAAGCCTTGGCGCAAAAGAGGGAGGTGTCATGACCATGTGATGAATTAATGCTGCGCTCTGGCCGGGAACTATGTTAAAAATGAAAGTAAACACGCGCTTAAGTTTCACGTTTGTAAACAGAACCAGCTGAGATGATTAACTGGACCGATGCGGTGCTCCGGGAGCTTCTCTCCGTTAGATCTGCAGCTCAGATCATCTGACAGCTCACAGGGATGGTGGAGGACACACACCTGTAGCTGGTTGTTAAAATAAAAACTTAAGGAGCGCTGCTTCGATCGCAATAAAAAGCAAGTTATGTCCAAGTCCACGACAGTGCAGAGACCGCCCCCATACCTCCTTTTTGCCGCCATCGCGTAATCTTTTATAAAACTGACATGATTGTGCAACATTACCGCCACGGTCTGAGCTCTTATAAACGACCTAACGTTCCCTGATGCCGCATCAGCGTTGCGGCAAATTGGCGGCATTGTTTTATAAAAAGGGCTAAAGACAGCAGCGGTATCGTAGATAGTAAAGACCTCTAAACCAGAGATGGAGTCACCATGGTGAGTGTGTCTCGCTTGTTTTGTCAACTCCACCTACTGGTTACTCGTATATTACAGCGTTCGGGCGTGTCACGTTAATTTTGGGAGACACGCACAAACGATGCTTCAAATCCACACAAGCAATGCGTGGCAGCCATTTTAAAGACACGTATACATCGCTAAACAGCAAGTATATTCCGGCCCTGAGGTACTTCACGATTTGATTTCAATTCAGGGTCCTACGATTTGATTATCGAACGATTATCATGATTACCACCATTTCTGATGCATTTTTCATAATTTCCAATTAACTCAGCACACATTAATTCAAGTTACCAAATACCTTTAGTCCACTACAGGCTTTGCAATACATATGTCACACACACACACACACACACACACACACACACACACACACACACACACACACACCGACTTAGCCAACTTGCTCAATGACAGGTTTTCTGGTGGTTAGAGCAGAGATTTGAACCACCAACCTCGACCTGGAGTATTCAACAAACCACTGTCACTTGAGCCACACCTTTCACCCCTTTGTTATGGTGTGATGGGGCTTCATGATGGGTGTAGGATACCGATACACGGACAAAACTGGAACATGTTACGTAAGTTTGAGTCTGATTTCTAGATAACAGCCTGAAAACAATACAAACAAAACGCCCTGTTGGTTACTTGAGTTGGCTGATCACAATGCATTTAGAGAAAAAAGCTCATATCCAAAGATTTTTTATGAATTAGATCATCCAAAATTCTAAGAACATTCCTAGTTTATAGTCTTTCAAAGCTGCTCGCCAGTAATTGGCATCTTTAACTTTTACCAAAAAAAAAAAAAAAAAAACCGCCTAAAAACCGTACACTCATTTTCTGTTTACAAACATTTACTACAACAAACCACTATATAAACAGAGCTCAAGTAAATCCTGAGTGTTTCATGAGCTCTAGCCACAAAAATCACTTTTGCAATGGATGTTTATGTTTGAGGCTTTACAGTAAAAAGGTTTGCAGAGAGGCACAACGCTGACGTACAGCAACAAGGAAAAACGTGGAAAACGAACAGCTCTGCTCAGACACCCATCCACTAAATACTATCCCGTTTTAAGCACTAGCCTCGTTAGCTTTTATAATTAGAGAACAGCAGCGACATCAAGGGGTGCTAGGGGGCGCAATAGCTCCCCCTGCACTCCCATAACAATATTTTTTCCTTGATTTTATTTGATCATCTTTAACAGTCAAGTATTAAATACTGAGTAAAATCAGCCATCAGCCAACAGGAAATGGCCTCTGGTCTCAGTACTCTCAGTAAAGAGGTTTAGAGAGGTTGATAAATGATAAAAACAGGAAGTTCTGAAGTTTCGGCTGATACTTTCTGTCCTGATTTAGTTGGATGTGGAACAAAGCTCGTATCGAAGACAATAACAGGACACTGCTGCTTCACTAAAGGGACAAACGTCGAACATATTTCTGTAGCTCAGCTTTGATCCTCTGCTCTCCCAGCACCGCCGTCTCTGTCCACTCTGACCTTTGGACTCTTCTTTTTATTCCACCCAACGCTCTGAATTCTGCTACAGGTTATCTTGTCTTTGTAGTAAAACCCTTTTTATGAACAAGGGACAATTCAGCCATTTAACCTGTTTTTTTTTTGTTTTGTTAAAAGCACTAAATAATTTGCATCTTACCTGTTGTAGCAGAAATTCACAGACTGAGGTTTTGGGGTCGATTGAGATGTTCTTTTACAGCTCAGACTCGCTGAAACACATCTGGGCTGATTCTGAATGATCTCAATTTAATTATTAAGAATTGTTTTACTTAATCATGATTCTGAAAGGAAAACATCCTTATGGAGTAGCTGTTTTTATTGGTATGTAGCAGCTGGATAGGAGAGGTTTATGTGCAGCAATAGTGACTAAAACAAAACACAAGTTTTTGAGTTAAACATTGACCAATCTCCAATTTAACTGATTCAATCGGTAGATTTTTGGTGCTTTCTGAGTAGCCTCAGCTTGGTAAAGTGGAGTTAACATACCACAGGGATGATATGCTAACAGGAAGTAAAAGCACACCAAGACCAAAGTGTATTGCTGCAAAATTAAACAGCTCAAATCTCCTAATGTTCCTTTATAGACCTTTCCACCACCATTAAGTTTGCATCACATTATTTTCCTGCAGAAAAGTTTAAAATGTCCCATCAGACCTGACCCCCTGATGCAGAGAAAGAGACAGTGATGAGGTCACATCAACAGCTTTTGACATTTTTAGACTGCAACCACACACTTTGAACCTGGCCACTCTGGTCTAGCCGTTAGTCCATCAGTCTAATAGGTCATTTCCATTGGAAAAACTGGCATGGATCGGGGTGGATCGGACCGCTAAATTTTTTGTTTCGATTATTAAACCAGTCCAGAATACCTACCCGCACTGGGCCAGACAAGGACATTTTAATACTTTTCTGAACTGAGGTCATTCCGTCTACGACAGATAACATGAAAGTGACCAAAAATATCCACTTAAACTGAAAAATACAGAATGTAATGCAAACCCCTCCATGAGTCTGAAACCACGCAGTGGTGCCTTGCTTGAGATTAGAGCTGCATATTGGCCCTTTTGTCTGTCAAGAAATTACTGCAAACTTCCTTTTTCATGCAACAGCGTGATGACTCACATCCTTTATTGTGCCTCACCACAACAGTGCAGATAATCTCATCCTCTTCACTTTAACTTAGCTAGCTAATCAAACTAAAACTGTTTCTAAAGACGCTGGGACTGAGTAGAATTTATAATTTTAGACAAAACATCTCAGTATGTTGAGAATGCAGAACAAACCAAAGCTTTGAGGAAGTGTTGCAGCGAACGGTAAGACCTGATGCAACATGGAAGAATTTAACTGAACTGAAGGAAAAAAGTGAGACGTCTACCACCCAGGAGCCTTTTGATTCAGGGACAGCTGTAATGAGGGTTAGTCTGGTCTCTGCAGACGAGAGATGACGAAACAAAGCACCAGTCCATCTCAGGAAGGTACAGAACAAATAGGAAGCTGCAAAAATAGCCGGTGATGAATCCTTGCAGGAAAGTGGGGTGAAGGGGAACGTCAAGGTGCCAGCTGAGCTTAGGGATCCAGTTTTACTCCTCCTACTGAGATTCAGCTCATCTCAAGAGGCGATGAAGATAACAGGAGGCTGAGAAAGACCATGCTCAAGCTGACAAGCTGCACCTCGCTGTGGGCGAAGGGGGTCGGTGGAGATAACCGCCATACCTGCATTCCTCTATGAGCTAAAACAGGTCACAGAGACACAAAGAGATCCTAAAAGTCAACTGGACTTCTCTCGTTTTTAGGACAGCCGTGTCATGGATCAATGAGAATCTCCACTAACAGAAAGAGATGGCTGATCAATGCTGTATTTTGACAAAAGGGGACATTTCTTTGTCATGAAATGGACAAAAATCACCAGTCACAAGCAAAACCCTGACATTTTGGGAAACTTTAGAACCAGTTTACTACATTATATGATCTGATGGGAAGTTTAAGGTCCGTTTTTGGTTGAACTCTTCCTCCTTCAGGCTCATCAGCTCATTTCAGAGGGTAAAAAAGCTAAAGGAGACATCCGGTCTGGCGAGCTTGCACATTCTCAAACTGAAGTGAAGCAAATGAAATGTCCCACCACAAGTTTACAAAACAAAAACAAACAAAAAAAATCCACAGAAACAAAAAGGTCTTTAGCTCATTTCTCCACACATGAAGGAAAAGGGAGGGACACGCGGTTTAGCTGATCTCGTGTGAATTTAAGTAAAACCCTCCGACTTAAAGTAACCCTTTTGCGGTTGAAGTGAAGCTAAGTGATGTATATGTGTGCACTTGACCGAGGAAGCCTTCAAAGAGCCAAAATGGTGGCTGTTTGAGGTGTGAGCAGAATCAAATCTAAAGACAGACAAATTCCAGGAAGTGGCAGGAAAATGTTCCTGCTACAGCCGACCACATGCTAACCGGTCACGGTTTAAAATTAGTCCTCACTGACCTACTCCAGCGAACTTTTAATAGTCCGGATATGGCTTCATTCACCGGATAGGGGAATTGTTAAACTCGGTGGTATTATCGTTACCTAACCGCCTTCACGCGCACAGCAGGTCAGGCTCCATACCCGGAAATGCACTGACAACTACTTCTACACTCATTCAGGGGAAAAAAACTTTTATTATCAGTATAAAAAAGCACAACCGTTTCAAATGCTATATTTCTACAACTTAATCTTAAATTCAGACTAGAAGCAAACAGCGTTAACTTAAGCTTTTCCGACAAGTAGTTCCTGTCAAAAAGTCGCTCGAATGCTGTAATTTTGCCCACGCTTGAAAGAATATTTCCGAAACGCTCACTAATAGATACTCATACGTATATGCGTTAAAATGAGACAGTAAAAACGCCTTTAGGATATTTGTTGGCAAGTCTTACCGTTCCACTTCTGCTCGACTGGGGCAGTGAATGGGAGTGGAGTGAAGCGGCGGAGGAAAATCTAAAAAGAGCTACTGCTAACGGGTACATCCGGTTTGACTTCAAAATTAAAGCATTTTTTTGTCAACCAGATGTTAAACACGAAATTTTAGTGTTTGGGGCTTCACATAATTATCATTAAAACGTTGCTTGAATTTTCATCTTCCATTCACCAAGCACAAGTTACCATAAATTTGGTTCAATTTCATAATCTACATACACTACAGCAAAAGAACAGTGAGTCATAAACTTGAATTTAGCCACTAGCCAGTAATAATAAACGGTTTGATTCCTGTCAAAAGCACATCTTAACAATGCCCATATTGTTTCATCTCTATAACTAGAATAAGGTTTTAACGTGCAAAATTTTCCCACCCTAATAAAACACACAAATCCAAGCAATGTGTTCAATTCCCGCTTACAAAAAAAAGCAATGAGCAAAACATGCATAATTGTAAGTTTACAAAAAAAAAACCTTGTCTAAGTGTTACATTCAAGTGTTTTGTAAACACATTTCAATGCACATATAGTGTACAGGTGAAACACCAAAAATTAGAATATGGTGCAAAATTACATTTATTTCAGTAATTCAACTGAAAAGGTGAGACTTACATATGAGATGGACTCATTACATGCAAATTGCAATATTTCAAGCATTCATTTATTATAATTGTGATGATTATGGGTTAGATTATATAAAACCCCAAATTTCCTGAGCCTGAATTACTGGAATAAATTGACTTTTGCACCATATCTAATTTTTCGAGTTTCACCTCTTTCACTTTTAAGAGCGGGAGTTTCTCGGTCATAAACGCTACCGGAAGTTACTGCGATTCACGACAGTAAAAATCAAGCCACCTTCCCGGAAATGTAACGTTTTAGCTGTTCACGTTAAATTAACCTCAGCATTGGTTTACGCTGCTGCAGCTTCGTGTCAAGGACTCAAAAAATAATTTTGTGTTTAATTGAATTTTTAACGCAACTGGCTCCAATACCTTATACATGGAGTTGAAAGACAAATGGCGACATCTAGTGGACTGTCAAAGCTATGCAATAAAGTCCCCGAGCCCTTCAAACTAAAAGACTCCTCTACCAATCAGGCAAAGAAGCAAAAAGAAATTTGACCACCGGTCCAACAATTATCCAACTTTTATAACACATCACAGGCATTTCAAATAATTTAATTCAAATCCTTTTATACCAAAACAATTTAAAACAAAACTAGAACAATTTCTTTTTGGCAGTAATGAGAATGCCCTCAATCAATGATAAACCAGACTACACAAAACACATCAGACATTTGAGAATTACAAGTATTGGTTAATACTCACTGCAGGCTTTTATTACAAGTTTCATTTACTACAGGGTAGAGGGAAACTGGGAAAACCCAGTTCAACCTACAGTCAAAAACCTTTTCATCGAGAAAAAAAAAACTGGTAAAAAACACTTTGGAGTACTTAAAATAAGAGGTTTGAACAATGTCAAATCACACCAGAAGACAGCCAAGTGTAAAATATTCTGCACATGTGTAACAACCACGCTGCTCTGCACAGAAAGGAAGGGGTGATGAGTAGGAAGCACTTCGTCTCTTAGCTGGTGTCCATCTGGGAAGACAAAAGAAAAGTCGATTAGACGGCTGTCATTTAATAACATTAACTAACAAGAGACCCCGTGTTGTCAAATCAACACACCCTGGCATTGTAGGCGTCTAATTGGGCGTCGAGCTCCTCCGCTGACAGCTGCTTTGCTCCGCCACCACCTCCACGGCCGCCTCGCCCTCTTCCTCGAGAACCGCCAGCACCGCGGCCTCCACGTCCTCTCTGCATGCCTCCAAACCCACGTACAACCACGTTCATGCGACCACCGCCTCTGCCCAGCCTGAAACAATAAATAAAAATAAATAACACAATCCACTGTTTGATTTCTTAACCATAAACATTAACTTACCCCTGCATCGGCCGTCTCTGTGTATCAATCTGTGATGTGACAAGCTGTATGTTCATAGGTCGCCCTGAGGACAGGAAGTGATCCATTGTGAATCAGTTTAAAAGTGGTTGAATACTCAAGAAATTCTAAATAGTGCAGTACAGAATTACTACTAAAGTCAAATCAGAGACACGTAAAAATAAAGTCTGATGCTTACCATCCAGTGGGATGCCGTTGTATTGTTTCATGGCCTTTAGAGCGTCTGCCCTCCTTTCAAAGTGGACATCTGCTGTTCCTAAGCTTCTTCCCGACCGGTCGTAATGAACGGCAGCTTTCTTTAGAGTTCCGAATTCCGCAAAAAGTTCCTTCAAAAAGTTCAGTCAAGATTAGTCTCAACAGCAAAAAGCCACAACATGCAAACAAAGCAGTGAAGAGCTAATAGTGGAGTACCTGAATGTCTGCATCTGAAACACCGAAGTCGAGATTGGAGACAAGGAGCTTCCCTCCAGTTTCCACACCCGCTCCCCCGCCGCCCCCAGCAGCACCATTGAAGCCGCTGAAGCCGTTGTCGAACATGTCGTGCTGCCACTTGTCTGGGAGCTGTTTAGGCTGCAACAGATGAAAGAGAACGCACCTGCTGACTTCAGGATCCCCTTGCCTCTGTCAATCACAGAGTCCACACGGCTGGGTGTTGGGGCAAGCAGGGGGCTCCACTTCCAACATGGTGCTCAGCTCCCTGGAGAGGGGGGGTCCCCAGTATTCCCTGCCCACCCCATCACAACGAGCAAGTGTATCAGCTCAGAGGGACGTACAGACGAAAACTCAAAAGCAAGGGGATGTGTTGTAGTCTCACTTGGATGGGTTATGCTACAGCACACTTTTAAATGTCAAAATTCTGTAAAACATTAACACACTGCACTAATTTTGGGCCATTTTAAATCTATAAATGTGTAAAATTACCATATCTGTACAAACATTTTACTGTGTTTAATCACAATAAAGCTCAACACATAAAAAAAACTATGTTCAAGACCACTGGTTCCCAAAGTTAGAACAAGGACACCAATGCTGAGATGGAAATTGTCAAATTAAATTCAACAATGATCGCCATGTCTAACAATAAAATATCAAAAAAGACTAACTGACACACGTTTAGTCAAATGTTTCATCCCCCTGTCCTGATTTAATTGTCTTATTGGCTGTTTGTACACATCTGCCAAGAAAAATTAGGGTTTTCATTCCTGATCTTGTGAATAAGAAGCTAAAAGATTTGGGAATCACTGAATTCAATCACTGGAATCAACAGAAAAATTGTCCCATTAAAGCCCAATTAAAATAAAAACGTATCCTTTAGAACTAGGTTTGATGTAGTAAAGGGATTAAAATCAAAATGACAATAAAAACAAAACGTAATAGTCCTGTTCTTGGACAGTAATAAAAGTGGGGTTCTAGTGAACTAAAGCCTAGAATAGATTGAGCCTTTCCAGATACTAATGCATCACTAGCACAGGTACAAACCCACAAGCTTAATGCTAAACCTGAAAAACTACCCAGACTAGCTACCAGAGATGCCCATTGTTCTCGCCATCTGCGCCTCCCTCCAGAAAGGCTCCTGGGATACTCAGGGACTCCCCGTCCGAAGCAGCGGTGTCTCCAGCGCTGGTACCTTGCGTCCTGGACCTCAGAAAAGTTCTTAGAAGGGGAAGAGTCCATGTGATGGATGAGGGGGGTGAAAAAGGCCAGATCCCCCCTCTGCGTGAGCGTCCATTTTGAAACCACGCCATTTTGACTGGGGCTTTGTTTGGTTTCGCTAGCAACTCGACCACACTTTAAAGGTGAAGAACTGGTTTTGTTTGGGAACTATCAGAGGAGTAAAAGTCCACTTTTCCATCCACAAGTAACAGGCAAACTGGTAGAAATAGCCACCAGAGGGCTTGAGAACCCACTCCCCGAACAAAAGGCAGCCTGGTCGCTGCGCTGGCTGGAACTTGGGCAAATATCCCGCTCCGACAAGCAGTGAAAACACACTTTCGAGTGATATTCTTGACGAAGTGGTTTTGTTTCACCACTTTGGGCAGGAGACCTCTTACTGACAACTCACTGACGACTAGCTTTACAATGCGGTGCTGGATTCAAAATGGCGCTGTAAGGGCCTCCACTCCTTCCGTCGTCTCTTGAAGCTCGATGTGCGTTACACATTTGGGTTGCGGGAGAAGGGACACAATATGAAAACATTTCTCTGCTTATTCCTCTAACATTCTCATACCCTGCTGTAAGGCGTTGGTCTGCCTCTAGCGCGACTCAGGTTCTGTCGGTTCCTCATGGGGCCGGATCCACCGCCTCGGCCTCCAAATCCTCCGCCGCCGCCTCCAAGTCGCCCAGCGCCTCCACCCCGGCCGCCGCCTGTGCCTCCGCGGCCACGGCCTCTTCCTCCCCGGCCTCCACCTCTCTGCTGCCTGCTCTGTTTGATAATGTCATCTAGAGACATATCCATCTTATCGGTCATTTTGCTGCCCCAAATAACGCTAAACTTTGAACAAATTAGAAAATTTACACCCTAGACTCGGTTGGACCCTGTCCCTTTCAAGGCTCAACGGTGTCTGACTCTAAGCAGCGGCTAAACATAAGAACACAACGTCCTCTACTACGTACGCTTGACGTCAGTACGTGAAACTAAGGAACGTGCGCCCTCTAGTGTCGGATGAGTTGAGTCGAAACCTCTTATATATACAGTCTTTGGTCGAAACAGATTTTCAAATTAATTCAGTAATTTTTCAAAGTAAGAAATCTAGACAAGACATTTAAAATTTGCGAACTGTGCAAAAGTTCTAGCTAGATGCGGTAAAGGACAGCACAAAAACAAGTGATTTGACAAATATGGGATCAAATTTTATCGAAACTAAAACAAACTGTAAAGTGAGGAAATAACTGGGAAAACCTAAACCATATCAATCACCGATTCTTCAAAGAAACATCCAGTAAATCAATGATTTTAAAAGAATATAGAAGTGATTAAGCAGTTACATAGAAATGGTGATGATTAAAGTACTGACCCCTTACAAATTTCTACAGTTTTTGCTTTTTTGTTGCACTTTAACACTTCAGATCAACAAACAAATGATTATTTCACCTGTCAAGGGAAAAAGCAACCAAAACCAGGCACTATCTGCTTAACCATATAACTGCAATGAAGCATTTGCTTTTGAGATCATTGTCAGACATTTCTTCACTTTACAGGTCTTAAGATTGGCTAGTGAAACTGAACCCTAGCCTGGCAAGCCATCCTATATATGTGAATATACAAACTTTGCAAAGCAAGTATTTGGTCTAGTTCACTAGGCTAACTGAACCCAGCTTTCCAAATAACATATTTTATCAGTTATTCTGGGATTTAACATGGAGACAGAACCTTCTTCACACATTCCCGATAATTAAAACGTAAAAACTGCCTTTAGAATTTACTCAGTATCTTCATCTTTCAATGAAATCTGTTTGGCCAGCCAAGCCTTATCATGAATCTGAATCAACAGAAGCAAGCGTACTGTAAAAGTCTTTTATTCAACATTGTGTGTCAAGGCTTAGAGGAGAGGGGTTAACCAAGGACTGCATCTAGAATGCAAGGATTCTAGAGAATAAAGTCCACCAAGGGCAAGAACTTCTTTAATAAAAATGTTGGCCTTCTATTCTGTATTTTGGCTTCCAAAACCTGCCCATGAAGTGTGTCCAATGTTCAGTTACTTCTAGCGTTTATCTATCTACTTTCTGAGCCAAAAACACAAGTCAGCCCTTTTACAATTGCCTCCAAAAGTAATTTAAGCAATAGGTACTACTGTGGTTAAGACTTGAGTCTTTTGGGTCCCGTCGGGCTTCAGTTTGAGCCTCAGCGTCAGATGTCAGCAAATTTTGATGCACCCTTGAATCAGGCCCGTCCACATTAGGGAGGTAAATATTCAGAATCTGTTAGGGGAAACATGGAAAAGAGAGAGGGAGGGGAAGGTTTGTGCCCCTTGAAATCCAAGTTTGTTTGTTTTTCTTCTTAAGTCAGTTGTAGAGGGTAAAAACAAACAAAAAAAGACATGAGTTGCTATGGTCCATAGTATAGAAATGAGATCTGTATTCTGTTACACGAGCCAACGGCTGTCAGAGGGCTGAGAAACGAAAAGTTCTTGAGGATAATGGATGGAAAAATAGCAATGAGAACATCACAGGAAGCACTAAGATTTCTTGGAATCCTGTGTGTTGCGCCGTTTGAGATCACTCAGGTCCACTGGTGTGAAAGCTGCAGGAGTAGACAGAACAAATAATAGCAATGATCAAAAACAAGTTATTGATCTGAACACCTTTAATGTGACATACACGTATTTATTATGACTTACAATGTAGGTTGGGGTTTGGGTTCTTTTCCACATACTCCTGTGGTCCACGGTCGTTCCGTTCACTATTCTGTGTTGATCTGATGTCTCTGAGTACGCACTGCCAGGCTGTGGAAGGAGGAAGAGGAAACGTGACATCTTTGCTGCAAACAAGAGGAGCTCAAATGATTTTATTAGCAAAAATATTATAAGACACACTGATTAAAGGTCATTAGGATGTTAAACAGGCAAACTGGTGGGATTTAACCTGGATTACATAATAAAGAGGTTAGTCAGCTCAGTCATGCACTTCTTGTGTGTTTGAACTTGTCACTTGTACTGAAGACTAAATATCTGACCACATACCCTTGGATTACTTGGATAGTCATAGTATAACAAACACCTCCAAGGGGGAAAAATGCAAAGGAAGTATAAGGTAACCTGGGTTTACACAGCCTAGTTTAGCAAGAACTAAACGTCTATGAAGAACATACTAATAGTTCTGAGTTTCTTAACCAAGACTTTTAGCTTCAGGATCAATCAGTGGAACTTGAAAAAACCCACAATAGTCAGAAATAACTTGAATCTGATAAAAGTAATAATAAATAAAAATTCTATGAAATTTAACCAATGAAAGTCAGACATTGCTTTTCAACCATGCTTCAACAGAATTATTTAAAAAAAATAAACTCATGGACCAGGCCTAGACAAAAATGATGGTACTCCTAACTTAATATTTTGTTGCACAACCTTTTGAGTCAATCACTGCAATCAAACGATTCCTGTAACTGTCAGTGAGACTTCTTCACATCTCAGCAGGTATTTTGGCCCACTCCTCATGAGCAAACTGCTCCAGTTGTCTCAGGTTTGAAGGGCACCTTTTCCAGACGGCACGTTTCAGCTCCTTCCAAAGATGCTCAATAGCACTGAGGTCAGGGCTCATAGAAGGCCACTTTAGAATAGTCCAATGTTTTCCTCTTAGCCATTCTTGAGTGTTTCTAGCTCTGTGTGTTTTGGATCATTGTCCTGTTGCAAAACCCATGACCTGCAGCTGAGACCAAGCTTTCTGACACTGGCCAGCACATTTCTCTCTAGAATCCCTTGATAGTCTTGAGATTTCATTGAACCCTGCACAGATTCAAGACTCCCTGTGCCAGATGCAGCAAAGCAGCCCCAGAACATAACAGAGCCTCCTCCATGTTTCACAGTAGGGACAGTGTTCTTTTCTTGATATGCTTCATTTTTCCATCTGTGAACATAGAGCTGATGTGCCTTGGTGAAGAGTTCCATCTTTGTCTCATCTGTCCATGGGACGTTCTCCCAGAAGCTTTGTGGCTTGTCAACATGTAGTTTGGCAGATTCCAGTCTGGCTTTTTCATGATTTGTTTCAACAATGGTGTCCTCCTTGGTCGTCTCCCATGTAGTCCACTTTGGCTCAAACAACAACGGTGGATGGTGCGATCTGACACTGATGTTCCTTGAGCTTGAAGTTCACCTTGGATCTCTTTAGAAGTTTTTCTGGGCTCTTTTGTTACCATTCAGATTATCCGTCTCTTTGATTTGTCATCAATTTTCCTCCTGCAGCCACGTCCAGGGAGGTTGGCTACAGTCCCATGGACCTTACATTTCTGAATAATATGTGCAGCTGTAGTCACAGGAACATCTAGCTGCTTGGAGAAGGTCTTATAACCTTTACCTTTAACATGCTTGTCTATCATTTTCTTTCTAATCTCCTGAGACAACTCTTTCCTTCACTTCCTCTGGTCCATGTTGAGTGTGCTACACACCATGTCACCAAACATCACAGTGACTACCTGGAGCCCTATATATAGGCCCACTGACTGATTACTTGATTGTAGACACCTGTGATGCTCATTAGTGGACACACCTTGAATTAACACGTCCCTTTGGTCCCCTTTTCTAGGGGTACCATCATTTTTGTCCAGGCCTGTTCCATGAGGGTTTTTTTGGTAATAATTCCATTGAAGCATGGTTGAAAATCAACGTCTGACTTTCATTGGTTACATTTCATAGAATTTTTATTTATTATTACTTTTGTCAGATTCAAGTTATTTCTGTGACTATTGTGGGTTTTTCTTTCATTGACCAAAGGGAAGAAAACATTTTGCCCACGTCTGTAGTTCTGATGGATTTGTAAGAAACAAGCTACAATGTTCTTTTCTTGTTTTGTCCTGCAGTGGTTAAGCAGGAAATGTGTTTGTGAGTGCTTTCAAGCTTAAAAACTAAAATTTCATCATTCTTATGCTGAAAATCATGC
The DNA here is from genome assembly GCA_006937985.1 of Aphyosemion australe. Lineage (NCBI taxonomy): Eukaryota > Metazoa > Chordata > Actinopteri > Cyprinodontiformes > Nothobranchiidae > Aphyosemion > Aphyosemion australe. The sequence goes on along the minus strand of SSNS01000130.1, from coordinate 1,197,082 downwards.
AACATTAGCCTAGTGAACTAGACCAAATTCTTGCTTTGCAGAGTTTGGTCTAGGCACGCTTCATTGAAACCCTCGCAGCCCGATCCACTGCTGTGGCTGTCCAATCACAGCTTGCTATAGTTTTGGTTGGGCCAATCACAGCGCTCTATATTGTGGGCCAATCACAGAGCGGGAGAAGCCGATGACGTCAGAGCTGCGGCCGCAAACACAAACAACATGGCGGCAGCTCAGGAACCACATTCGTTTGAAACGGCTTTGTCATCAACATTGGATTATTTAGACTCCAACGTGCGTAAGTCTGTCAGATATACTTAGCGGCTTCTTATTTTTATCAAACAAAGTAGTGCAATGTCCCAGTACACCTGAAATTCACATGTTTTTCATACAAAAACGACAGAAATCATTGATGTTAGACGCCATTGCTGCCTCCCGCTTTTCCGTCGCTGTGATTACGTCACGTTGTTCGTTACTCTGATTGGTCCTAGCGCTATCCAATTGCGTGCTGACAGTTTGAAAGACAACCGTAGATCCTGCCTCACGACTGAGAGCTGTCAATGGGTCGTGGCCAGACTATATATTCACATATATAGGATGGCTTGCCAGACTAATGCAACATACCAATAATAAATAATAGTTTTGATTAAACAAGCAAACTGGATGATATTTAAGATTATAATCCAGAGGTTAAAGCCCAATTCTAATAGATTAAAAACTGAAATTTAAATAACTCCTCGAATTTGACTTGTATTGTAGTTGACTTTAGAGATTAAAACGACAACATTTGATCAACATCTCAGTTTTAGGCACTGACTGACTCTAAACATGATGGTAGAGTTTATTTGACAATTTGATGATTATTTTAAATGTTCCAGTATGACAACATATAAAAGTGGTTTCTGGCAGATGATGAGTGTAGCCTCAGTTACCATGGTGATCTAAACAACCTCAGCAGCCTCCATGATGATGCTGGAAACACTGACTTTCAGCTGAAACAGGAAATCCTGTTTCATATACCGTAACCCTCTGTCTTCCTATCAAGGTTTACTTGAGTTACTCTATAAGGGACATTACAGACGAGGATTAGGACCACTGAAAAGAAAAAACGAAAAGACAAAGAATTCTGACTTTTTTCTCAGAAGTTAAAAATCTGAATCCTGAGAAAAAAGTCAGAATTCTGACATTATTGTCGGAACTGTGTTTCTTTTCTTTTCAGGGACCCCAATTCCCTTCTGTAGGAATTTGTTACAGAAACAAATAAAAAATAAAACAGAGACAATTTACAGTTAGGTGTTTTTTGAATTATGAAAGCATGAAAAAGCCTGAGGCTGTAGAACCGGTCACTTAACAGCTTTAAAACAATCAAGTCCTTTACTTTCTGAATTTAAATAATGAGAAAGGCATTCAGGACTCAAGTATTCACATCACAATAATCCTTTGTTAACATTTAACTGACTCAGTTTCAGTTTGGGTTTTAAAGCCAGATCTCAAACCAGTTGTTGTTAATCCTGAGAGACTGGTTCCAGACCAGCGCCGGCTCTTTGATGGTCTACAACGATCAGACATCTGCTGACGTCTGCAGACATCAGAGATGTATCTCCACTTATATAAAAACTTTAGGCAAGGTCAAACTAAACCATACTGGTGTTAGATAATAAAACTGGTTTTAACCTGTTTAGATATGACCCAACATACTGGATGAGTGTTTTCATCTTTCATGACAACAGCTTGGATCAAAGCTGATTTTCTTTAACCTTTTTTAATTTAGATGTTAAGAAATAAAATATTTTGATAGACTGTTTTAACTTTCTCATTAAAAACTACATTTTGGGACAGAAACTTTAATGGTTTTGGTTGTTCTTGATGCACAAACTGCTTCAGTTTAATTCATGAAAAACTAATGTTAAAAGCAACCAAGTATATTTATTCATTTTTTTAACAATTCAGCTCTATTGTAAAACAGAAATACTTACTATCATGTATAAAGCGCACATTTTCCTCATGTGCTGGGGTAAAAAGCTCCCCACTGTTAGTTGGCGATCTGGGGCTGGAAGTCCTCTTGTAACTATTCACCATCCTGGGAGCAGATGAGCTTTATGAACAGGAAAACAACTACATTAGCAGCTTAGAAAACTCTCATTTGCTCCTTGTCTCATGGAAAATAAACATTATCATGCTACAACCAATTCAAGCACTTAAAGCAATGCAAGCACTTTCAAATCCTTGAAACTACAAACGTTTTCAAGCACTTGTACACACATGCAGTACAGACTTAAAGTGCTGTTTGTTTTCCCACACCTGGTCATTCTGTTTGCAGCCTGTACTGGCTCCTTGCTCCTCTGTGGTGAGTGGATTCAAAGGGTGAAAATGTTCACAAGTCCTAAATAACACACAACGTAACTTCAGTATTTGCATACAATCTATGAGAATATTTAAGCGTCACACATGTATACAGTCACGGCTAAATTAAAACTTTGTCACCAGAGCTAAACTGTGAGTTCCTGTAAAGCTGCTGCCTTGTTTTGGTTGTTAGCTTCTCAACGATCACTTACAATAAAACTCTGAAAAGTTCTGGAAAGACTGATCACATCATAAATAAATGGCTACTGCGAGGGTGAACTATTTATCTAAAGTGACAGTCGGCTGTGCCTCTGAAGAAACAAGAGGTTTTGACGTTACCTCAACAAGAAGCTTTTGTTTACGTTTTGACTTGATTAGCTTCAATGATGTTAGCGCCTGCTTACAGAGCCGAAACCGATACAATAACAAACGATTCCAAAAAGGAGCGGCATCTTCAAACCCGTTTGAAGTTATTACAGTACAGTTCACCTTAAACTTAAGCTTTGAGTAAATGTTTCAGTGATTTCAGCTAGGTACATGTAGCCCTGTAGCTACCGAGCAGCTTTACATTGTCTTGGCGGAGCGTTAGCTTAGAGCAGCTAATGATATTCCCTCAATTTCAATACAACTAATTTATTAGAGCAAACCCACCACAGTGATGGCATTATCATAATACCCGAAAATAGAAGTATTAAAAAATAAAAACAAACCTTTGGGGAATTATTGTCTTTAATGTCTGTATTCAGAGACAGAAAACGCCGTTAGAATTGCTAAAACGTTGCCAATGCCAACCAATCACTTCCGGGAAGCACGCGGAAGAGATAAAAAGACCGTCTTACAAAACAGAAAATAAACAAATAATCATTACTGTTATTTATTTATTATTATTTTTGACTTTAGACTGTTTATATCATGCCCAAAACCTACATTCACAGTGAACTTAAAAAAGTGTCAAATATATTACAGCAAAATATGAGTTGCAGCAAATAAAATGTAATTTCTGTATAAGTCATAGTTACGTTTTACAGGAAGTCCACATTTTTGTCAGTCTTGATTAAGAAACGAAACAATTCATTTCAAATTTGACACAAAACTAAGTGGTGAGAAAAGTTTTCAGTATTTTTCTTGAAATGTTTTTTATTATACATTAATTTGCATATTTAGGAGTAAAACGTATTACAGGAAATTTCCTATTACATTTTTTTAAAATGCACTGTTTAGCATAATCAAAGGTCCTTGAGATTCTTTCTTGTTCAGAATAGCAAAAATCTTCAGTTTTATGTTACAGATGTATTTTTTTCTGCAGGTCTTGTGATAAAAGAACTGAGTTGTGCAGTTTCAGTTTTGATAGTCACTCAACATGCTGCATTCACTGACTCATTCATTCACAGAATTCTTTCTTTACACCAGTCATATTTAGCATGCAATAGGGGTAATGAGGGGAAAAGGGGTCCAATGTGTTGTCGACACACAGCAGAAATTTCACCATAAACCAGGTGCTAAATTAAATTGTAAATTAATCAAAACTCAACAGCAATTAGGTTATTTTGTAGAAGTTTATTTATAAAAACGTACAAAATAAACAACTGAACAGAAAAATATAAGACTTTTGCATTTGTATTTTTAGAACAGCAACTAAATATATCTGCAAAATGCTACAGCATGTCAAGAACTCTATTAACACAAACTTTCACTTCTTTCATTAATATTGTTATTTAGCCTTTAAAGCATCAGTAAAGTATGTTTTAGGTCAGGATGATCCCCGTTCTGCCCAGCAGGGAGGATGCACAACACCGTATAAAACACAATAGTTTGAGTCTAAAGTAGTTTTTTGTGTATTTCACTAATATATCCATAATCTCCTCACACAGTTTATAGGCTGCAACAAAAAAGTGACTGCATGACACCGTTTGACAGAATAAAAATAAATTAAATGAAAAACTCATGAGAATAAAAATGGCATTTGCTCCATAAATGAGTAGATATTCAGAACGTTGCTGCATTAACAGGGAAACACATTTGGGCTCAGTGGCTAGAATAAACAGCACTGAAATTAAAAAACAAAAATATGCACACAATAAAGTCTGAATCCACAATAAAGTAGAACAGAAAAACCACAAAGGCATTTTTTCAAAACAGAAATCCAAGTCTCACTTTAGAATGTGAGAAGCAGAGTTTTTCTGTTCTGGGATCAGTGACAGAAATCTTCCTTTGCTCCGTTAGCTTGGATTGGTGCTGTTTAAGGTTGCCTCTCCGAATGGCAACTCCTTTTATTTTTGTCATGTTCGTAGACGCCGTCTCTCTTGGGTCCACTTGGTGTCCGGTCACACACAGCCTGCCTCAAACAGTTTGGCCAGCTCTTTACAGTCCGGGTCGATGAGGTCTGCTGGCTTCTCTCCGCTCTCGTTCTCAGCCTCTGTGCTCGCTCCCATCGCTAACAGATACCTGGAAAAAGTGCCGAAATAGTCCAAAAAGAGATTAAAGCCATTTATTTGTGTAAAACCTAACAATAATTCCATATCCATCGTTGATAACTTCCTGAATGGCCTCAAGTGAGTCCTGCAGGACTGATAAGCTAACGGCTAGTCTGGACACACGTAAGAATAGAGCTGTCTTCAACCATCTTCAATCTCCAAAACGTTACAGGAGTATATGCAAATATCATTTCTTAAAAACCCTTTCAACGTCTGGGTGTGTCTTCAGAAATATTGAGAAATTCTTGCTGGACTTGATTCCAAAGGTGCTACATTTAGCTACTCTCAGTCCTATCAGACAAGGACACGATGTCTTCAGGAAGGTAGTCGCTATGGGGAAGCATTTCTGTTCACCTGGCGATTTCTGGGTAGCCATCGCTGCAGGCCATGTGCAGCGGCGTCCAGCCGTCCTCGTCTCTTTGGTGCACATCGGCGCCATATTTAACCAGCAGCTTCACCACCTCCAGGTTTCCTGTTAGCACGGCTTCATGCAGAGCAGCCATTCCTACACACACACACACACACACACACACACACACACACACACACACACACACACACACACACACACACACACACACACACACACACACACACAGCGACGTCAGTACATTTTCAAAGATTCGAACACTAGATGGTTTTAGACATCAAGGCCTGAAATGGGGCAGCAGGGAGACGACCTCTCACCTGAGTTGAAGAGCGTATCCACACGGACTTTCCGAGCTCTCATGAAACGACCAATTTGCTCCAGATCTCCTCTCCTGACGTTATCCTGAAAGATGATGTCATTGGGGAAATGCACGCTTCTCTTTGCTGGTGCAATGGGTATGACAGGTGCAGGGTTCTCCTGTGCTTGTGTGCGGCGCGTTGAGCTGAAGCGTGACACTTTGCTGTACGAAGGGACATATGTTGATGCGGTTTTGTAAGAAGACGTGTAACATGACGGGGTGTAACTCGCGGTGCTCAGTTGTGTTGGGGTGTACTTTGAAACCGAGGCGTACGTGGACGTCGATGTGTATTGTGAGGGGCTATAGTAGGAAGGTGTGTGGTACACCGCTGAACTTCGTGTGTATGTTGACACGGGTAAATGGTAGTTGTACTTCATCCTTGCAGCTTTTCTACCTCCTTCGTTCTTAAATCAGAAGGAGAGAAACGAGAAATCCAAGGGAGAGAAAAATCCAAGGAAATAATCGTGTCCTTTGCAGTGTGTCCCTTTTGTCTTCTTCTTGTATCCTTTAAGTTTCCAGCAGTAGCAGCTCATGCAATATTTCGCTTCACTTTGCTAAATCCACTTCCTCTTTGATTTTATTTTTACTTCTTTTCTCCTGTCAGATTCAAAGCAGCAGTCCCACAGAAACGCGGTATAGCAGGGCGAGCCGAACAGCATCTCTATATACCCTCTGTAGGGCTATTTTGGGGGCGTCATACCCAATGACTTCAGCTTAGAAATGAGTGACCCCACCAGGCTCCTCCCACTGTGATCACATGGCCACTGACACTGAATCCGTTCATCATAAAAATGTTGACAACCACAAGGTTCCTTTTGAGTCCCCACACTAAATGTTCCCACGTAAACGTCCGTGACTGATACTGGTTCCTTATAGTGTCTGTAGCTCAAATGAAAAGGTTGCAGGGAGCTACTTTTTCTATTTTAGGAGATTGCAATCCATCATGCATCGTCTCTCATTTAATGATTTTGTTTGGGCACATAAACAAAGTAATAAACAGAAACAAACACCACCACCTGATGTCAGCGTGACGCGCTGTTCTTCAGTCTGTTTACAGCATGTCCTGAAGTACGTTTTGTGCTCACTTTCATGCTTTGCACAATAACCAGACTGGGAAAGTGATAATGTGAGGAAGTTTGACAAGGAAGGGCAGTTATGAACAACTGAGTGGGCAACGATATTCAACCTCTCCCCTCGACGGCCTCTGGAATGTCACATGGCTGCTATAAGCTATTTACAACCATAACCCTTTGACACGCTCTGCAATCTACATCAGCAACAACAAAAAAACACATTTCAGCATTGTTTTTGTTTAAAATATGGTCTTCTTGAGCTGCAAGTTTATAGTTTCCTTTAACGGCCATCCAATGAAAGTTTCTACCTGAATGTGTAGTGTCTATATGATGTATCTACAACCAAATAACCTTTGGATTCAACTCAGTTCAGCATGGCTGCCAGGGCTAGTCAGGATTAAAAGCCACCAAAATGGCTAAAATTCAGTCAACTTGAAAAACATTGTGCTAAAAATTCATGTCTTAGTAGCTGATCTCCATCTGGTTCTTTTAGAGCTACACATTTGTGGAGATGGTCGCTATAGCTAACCAACCTTTGCAAACACAAACATAGCTCTAATTCAGTCAGTTTTACTGATTTTGAGCTACAATTTTCTGTGCAAGTAGATAGAAGTCAACACAACCCATGTGATAACAGACACAACCATATTTCCATCATTTGTCGACATACAGTAAGATGATTTTAGTTTAACGAGATATTTTTTCAAAAGAGTATGAGTGGAAAAGGTATGAATAATTAGTGCTTAATCTGCTGTGAGTACATCTTTGAATGACCTCAGTTGGGAGAAACAGAGATTAATTTAGAACAGACTTATGAGTTAACGGGCGATCTCTCGAAACACCTCCAATCGCTAAAATGTTTTAGGAGTTCATGTGAAAAATATTTTAAAGTCATTTTAAACCACAACATTTCCACCAATTTCATATTACAGAATAGAATAGAATAGAATAGAATAGACTTTATTGATCCCACAGTGGGGAAATTCACTTGTCACAGCAGCACCATCACTCAAAGGGTAATTAGAAGAAAGATAAAAACAAGGATACATGTATATACACATAGGCAGTAATCTAGTATTGTAATCTTAGATCACTAAAAAACCACAAATAAAAGATGAAAACAAACTTGGTAACAGCACTATGCAGCATACTGTAAGAGACACAGACAACAATGTGAATCCGGTATTGCACAAGTATAGAACACATACTGTATATTGCATTGGTGTTATTGTGTACCAGGATGATACCAGTACAGCTTAAACTGAGGAGTTATACACTCTTACAGCAGAGGGGATGAAGGATCTGCGATAGCGCTCAGTTTTACATCTGGGATGTCTCAGTCTACCTCTGGAGGAGCTGTCCATGACCTCCACAGTGGAGTGCAGTGGGTGGGAGGGGTTTCTTAAGATGGAGGTCATCTTCCCCAGCATCCTCCTTTCACACGTCTCCTCAACAGAGTCCAGTGGGCAGCCCAGAACCAAGCTAGCTTTGGTAGCTAGCTTGTTCAGTCTCTTCCTGTCTCGGTCAGAGCTGCCTACGCCCCAGCAGACCACAACCATTCTGTCAGAAATGTCTGATTCTGGCTGTACTCTGACTCATTTATGCTGTTACTAACTCAAAATTCAATGTAAATAACATGAACAGCAGTGAAAAATATTCTTAGCATAAACCACTATGACATGTTCAAATTTTTAATGGCAGAAATCAAACATGTAACTGGCCCAATTGGGATTAATCTCTGTTTCTCCATACTTAGTTTGTTCAAAGAACTATCTACAACAGGTAAGATACTAACTGTCCATACCCTTCAACAGAAAGTCTAAAACACTGATATTATTTGTGAGACAAAGAGAGAGGCAGGCTTGAGCTGAGAGGAGCCGGGAACGTGCAAGGAGGCTGAGGAGTGGAGTCGGGGATTGGATGGAGATAAGACTGGATGTAAGTACATAGATCAGGGGTCCTCAACTAAATTTGTTCAAGGGCCAGAGTTTTTTCCAGCACACATCGTGAGGGCCAGATGCTCTTCTAAAATAAAGTTAAATTATTATTGTATTATAATTTTTAAATAATTTAATATATAAATTTTCCATCCAAATGCATGTTTTTATTTCAGCGTTTAGTTTAGTGGCTCTGCCTATCAACCAGGTAAATATTGTACTTGTACGTGTGTTGCTCTCTTCCTGTGGCCAGTTTTTGTCAAAACACCACAAATATGCGCTAATATGGTGGAAAGCACAAAAACAGACATTCTAAGAACTGCTGCAGAAGTTGAGACATGAAACACGAGTCAGGAGCTCTGGTTGGACTGAGCACTGGAGTGGTGAGTAAAGCAGCTGTTGGTGGTGGTGATTGTCCATCGATGGAGCAGGGAGCGGATCATGTCCAGGTGGAGCGTGATGAGGACCTGGCACATTCCTTCAAGTAGGCTTTTAATTTATAATAGTTTTCTATTTTTAGTATAAGATGATCTGAATACGTGCTAAAAGAGCTGCTGTTAATATAAGGCCCATTTCCACTATCTTACCAGACCTTTGCAGCATGTGTGTGTTTCCATTTAGCTGGGCCGGTCCTAAAGGACCATTTTCTGGACCCTTTTAGGAACCGATGGAGTACCTGAACTGGGGTATGTACTCGGAAAGGCCCGGTAGTCGCTGAGCGGGACTTGTGGGTAACTCATGATTGGTTGTAACTTGGTAGGAAATGACATCAGCAGACGTCGCCAAAGAACCGACATTTGTGAAACCAGAAGAGTTGCTGGTGAAGCAGAATGGAAGGACTTTAAAGTCATATTTTCTAAACTCTCAACATAGAAAAATGTGGCGGAAATCTTTCCACAATGATGTAGTTTTCGCTGCTTTTTGGTCTCACAGTAAAAAACAACACTTATGGTCATTGAACGCCACTTTTTTATTCATACAGCTGCTCTCCTCGTCCACCGAATGGATTAAATTACGGCGTTCTTTGACCAAATTTAACTTTTAATGATATTAATGTCTGTGGACGCCTTTTGGCGCTGATCAGTGACAGTACTCACTGCCAAAGCTCTTGTGATCTTTGTGTCTTTAGTTGCAGACGTCTTAGCAAAGTCCCGAAAGGACCAATTTAGTATCGAGACACAAGAGCTGGTCACTTTTCCCCCTCCCAGACATTTCTCAGAACTCCTATAGTGGAAACACAGCTATAGATTTGTAGATTGTTGTATTATAAACATTGTTTGCAGCAGGCAGACACTCAGAACTAGTTCTAGCTGGTTCTTCTGGAAGATGCTGCCAGTGTAACACAAGTACAGTCGCCCTCCTCCTGGTTTCATTTATCAACTGCATGATCAACTTCTCCAAAGCTCTCTCCAGGAATCTGTTGTGATTGCTTTAAAAACTTAAACATCTGCTCTCTTTGTGTCTAAATGTACACTGGCACCATTAAACAGTTGTGCACAAATTTATATTTAAACAAGAAACAAGACAGGAAGAAGGAGAACAGCAATAGATATTATTAATTGTTCTGAATATTTTCAGATTACTCAATCTAAAGGGTGGTTTCAAACTATTTTACCTCAAAAGTTAAATCCTATTAGGAGCTCAGCCAGTTATCATTCAGCACCTCACACATGAACTAAACCGGAGGAGGAGGGCCAAGAGGTCAAAGTTCAGGACAAGTTGAAGTGAGTTTCCAGCTGATGTAGGGAATGAGTTTTAGAAACAGCTGTTGGCTTCTACAGTTGCTTCTGTAGCATTACAGGGGTGTTCCCGAGCAGCGGCAGCGACACTCCCTTCAGATTCTCCTGCAGCGTCGTCTTCACCATGAAGAAACAGGAACCTCTGCTTGTGGAGGGTGTTTGTTTGCTGCATACCAGAGCGGAGGGAGAGGGCACGCATGTCTGCTATACATAGAGTCAGGCTGCATGGCCCCTGAACAAACTGCCCTTTGGAGTCCATGTTATGCTTTGTCAAATTACCAGGACTGGTAATTATTTTAAATGTCCATCCATTATCCTAACAGCTACTTCATCCTTAAGGTTGCCAGCAGCTGGTGCTTGTCCCCAGAAGTCATCAGGTGAGAGGTGGGGAACACCCTGGACAGGTCTCCAGTTCATCACAGGGACAACTCAGAGTCTCCACATGACCCAACGTGCATGTTGTTGGTCTGTGAGAAGAATAATGAGTACCTGGAGAAAACCACACACATGCCACATGCTAACTTCATGCAGAAAGGCAACGCAGGCTGGATTCAAACCAGTGACCTTGTGCAACCAACTCAACCAACATGACCCTTAATAATCAACTTGTCACATTTATTCATTTATAGTAGAAAGTGAATATTCAGATATTGTAGATAGCTTTTTGGAAAACATCAGAGTTTGGATAAGCAGATTAACTCTGATCAAATGGACAAAGGCCTGTCCAGGTAGGGTTAGACTCATTAGGATAAATTAGTTGCCAGTAAATAACACATTTCATATCTCTCCTGTAACAAATATGGATGCAAAACCGAGGCAACATTAATGTTAAAGCCCTCTTTCACTCGTTTTGTCAACACATTTGCTGTGGTCTCTAGTATAAATGAATGCCTTGCCTTGTGAATCATTCTGTGGAAAAAAAGCTCTGGCGCTTTTATTTCAGGAAGTAGAATTTAGCCGAAGCAGCAGGATTTGGATTCTTACTCATTATTATTCATGCTATTCTGACATCTTGTCTCTGATTGGCTAACAGCAACATGACTCTACCACTGCCTGTTTGCTCTGCAACATTGATGTTTTAGCTCCACAAATAACACAAGCCTGGAGGAGTTATGTTATGTTGTATGTATGTATGAGTTGCTAATGCTAACGGTTAGCTTCTACTAGCATAGACATGTTCTGATCTCTGACGCTAAATCAACAACAGCCTTCCCTGTTGCTAGCCAAGATAAGTGAGTCCATGAATGCTAATTTTTTAATGTGACGTAGGTCTGTCTGATCTTTTCTGACCCGAGTGTTTCTGCATCTGAAATCGTCATTGTGACATGAGCTGAGTTTTTCATTTGTGTGAAAACAAGATGATTTTATAGCAAGTCAAGTCTAAAAATACAGCAGATCTGATGGAAGGGATTTATTTAGAAAAAAAAAACAAGTAAGTTACGTAAAGTTTCAGCATTTCTTGAAAACATCCCTCCTGTCTTGGACACATGAAATCTCAGCAGATGATCACATCTGGGATTAGTCTGTGTCTGGGCCTGAAAGGCCCGGTGGGAAGTATCTGGTTACGACACGTGCAGTTGGCAGAAAAAAGGAGTTCGTCTCTAAATCAGGAGGCAGTAATCCTCTGTGATCCAGTGAGAAGGAGGGATGGTCATGTCTGCCGCAGGGGAGGCGGTTCCATCTGGGGTCACTCAAAAAGAAAAGCAGTGAAAGTTTAGCTTTTCCTTAGATTTATTCTACAAATTTCTATCATAGTTTTACTTTTTCATCTCAAATTTGGACTAGATGAACTTATTTTATTTTAGAATGATCACAGTTCATTACCAAAAGTACACTAATGTCTAAAAATTCAGTCCTGTAATGTTTTTCTTAATGACTTCTTTAACACCATTAGGTTCAGTATGATCATGCATCACTGTGTGCTCGCCAGTTTTATGGATAAATCTGTTAGATTTATTCAAAATATGTCAGGTGATCCAACTTGTAAAATTTTGTTATTGAAAAAAAAATCCCAGAAACTGATGATGTCCAAACTTGAACATTTTCCATACAGAATGGTTCACATTCATTATTAGAGATTAAAGGTGTCCTAGAATGCAATTAATCAACAATCTAAAACAGAGCACAGACCAAAAAGCATAAGAATTTTTTTTTGGCTTTCATCTGTCCCAGGAGCCCTGATACAGGCCATTCTAAACCCCCTTACTCAGGCCTTCAGTGAAAAGAGCTGTTGACCCCTCCCACTCGGCCAGGACATGCTGATTGGTTGGTTTCCCCAGAAGGCCTCAGACACATGCAGGTTTGAGGAGGCGTGGCTCCCCCTTATGACGCGTTAAAAAAGGCTTTCTCAGAACAGGAGGTTTTCTCTCGCCTTTTTCATCTTTCTAATTTATATAAAAAGTAGGTCAAACACAGCTTTGACTTTTTGGCATGCTACTGTTGACCACCCAAGCTGTCTTATTTAACAACAACAAGGAAAATGTCGGTTTACATTCTAGGTCCCTTTTAATGGTTGCTATCCTACAATTAGTAGTTTCCAGCCTTTTATGGAGACTTTGTAACAAAAACAGACAAAACTAATCATGAAAAAAAATGTCTAAACTCTTTTGGTATTTTTGACATCTTGGACCAATTGTTCTTATGTAATAAACCAAAATACATGAGACTCTATATTGTCTACCACTGACTTCCAGAAGGTAGGGAAACAATCTTTTTTGCCCATGTTGGTAATGGCATGGGGGTGGGTGCAAAAGGTCTATGAAGGGTGGCAATGCAGAAACTCCTCATGGAGTAATGGAAGGCTCTACATCAGGGGAGTTGGCTTCCTTTGCCCCCCTGTAGATCCACCCCTGGATGTTCATCAACAACTGATTTACAGAGTGAATCAAGGTAATGGCCACCACAGCTAGTTGACATCCATCCATCCATTAATTTCTCTTTCCACTTATCCGGGGTCAGGTGGTGGGGGCAGCATCCTAAGCAGAGAGGCCCAGACTTCCCTCTCCCCAGCCACTTTGGTCAGCTGTTCCGGGGGAATCCCAAGGCGTTCCCAGGCCAGCCGAGAAACATAGTCCCTCCAGCGTGTCCTGGGTCTTCTTTTAGGTCTCCTCCCGGTTGGACGTGCCTGAAAACCTCACCAAGGGGGCGTCCAGGAGGCATCCTGACCAGATGCCCGAGCCACCTCAACTGACTCCTCTCAATGTGGAGGAGCAGCAGATCTACTCCGAGCCCCTCCCGGATGACCGAGCTTCTCACCCTATCTCTAAGGGAGAGCACAGACACCCTGTGGAGAAAACTCATTTCGGCTGCTTGTATCTGTGATCTCGTTTTTTCGGTCACTACCCAAAGCTTGGGACTAGGTGAGGGTAGAAACATAGATTGACAGGTAAATCGAGAGCTTCACCTTCCAGCTCAGCTCTCTCTTCACCACGACAGGCCGGTACAACGCCCGCATCACGGCAGACGCAGCATCAACAGCTAGCAACACCTAGCAACAGCAGCTAGTTGACCTAGCAACACATAACTGCCTCCATCTCAGTGAGTTTTACAGGTGTTGAGGTAAAATGTGGTGTAGTATCTAAGAGTCATTCACAATACAGATTTCTGACACTGTTTATGATCTTGCAATTTTAAATGAAATCACACATAAAAGTTATTTTCACGTTTTGACCCAATTTTATTTAGTTATCATAAACATAAACATCTTTGTGTTTTTAGGGTTTAAAAATCTTAAAGACATGAAATCATAGTAAAACATCACCCAAAACCATTCCAGACACTAGGAATATCAATTTTAAAGCAAAAGAGAGACATTAATTAGAGTCGTATTGTAATAGAGGGAGACAGTTGTATGACGTTTATATAAACCATTACAGGAAGAATGATCTGAGCAGCCTACTTCCTGGGAGTTTTATCTTTGGTGTGAGAAAGAACTCCCAACACTGGTGTAGCTTGCATCCATTCACATTAACACTTTACATTCTGATCATCTCCAGTGGGCTGCGCCATCCAGAATGAACAGGCCTTAGGTGCAGCTGTGGATAAGTTGGCCCAGGAGAGCTGCAAAGCTCTTTCTATACAAACCTGCAGCTGTTCACAGGGAGAGGACTCAGATGGAAGTGAGAAAAGCACTCAGCCAGCCTGACTGTGTGTGGGAGATACAGTTACTTTAACTGAAGCCTGCTTCCATGGAACAGAGAGTCAGAGGCCAAAAGGTGTGCATATGTGTTCCTAATATTTTAATACATGATTGCACAATGAGAGTTTGTGTTTCAGCGGTCAGTAGACAGAGAAAATGAATGCTCTGACCAGGTTGGACAAGGTTATGAGGAATTCATTTCTTGGATTTATTTGAGCTTAAACAATTAAAGACTGTGGACATCAAACAGGCGGGCTGACGTAATGTAACCTCTGCTGAACATAGGAAGGACACAGGAAGGCAGGGGTGTCCAATAGTGGTCCTCGAAGGCCGCTGTGCAGCATGTTTTAGTTGTTTCTCTGCTCCAGTGTCTTTCAAGCCTTTAACTTTCACAGCAATACAAAAAAGTCAATAATTTCTTTCATTATTTGAAATATTTTATACATTTGGGGCAATCAAGTATCCTGGCAAGCCTAATGTGATGTGATTAACCTGCAATTCCACTCCCAGCCAGAAGAGGGCACTGTTGACTAAGGTGTTATGGGACAGTCTGGATCATGTGGGAGTTGTAGAACAAGAGATGTCATGGTTGCTCCCAGTATGTAACTCTGAGAGACTGTTGAAACATTTCCGTGAAGTAACTCCTGGAGTCTGAGAACTTCATGACAGCTACTATGTAAATAAGGTCTGGCAATGACCCATAAACAGAGCTCGGGCTTAGGGGTGAAATCTACGGTTGTCGTTTAAACTGTCTCTGCAATTGGACAGCGCTAGGACCAATCAGAGCAACGACCAACGTAACATATTTGTAGTGATAGAAATCAGTCAATGGAGAGGTGTGCAATACACTGTCTAAGAAGTAGAAGAATAAGTTGAAGAAGCACCTCGATCTGCTCATGTTTCAGAGAAGTCTAAATCATCCTAAGTTGATGCCAGAACCGTCTCAAACGTTGTCGCTCCTAAACCGCCACCATTGTTGTAGTTTTACTCAGTCGCAGCTCTGCTATCGTCGTAAAAATAAAAAAAAGTTCTGCCATAATGATGCTAAACCCATCCGATAAACAGAGCGCCGTGATTGGCCCGACCTAAACTTAGCCAAGCCAATGACAGACCTGCTGAGGCTAAGGAGCGTGGCTAAACCCGACCTGCAGAGGAACATGTTTTGCTACTGCTACGGTATGTCTAGATTTCTAGGCTAGCAATAAAAATGTTAAAATTTTAATATAATGGTACGATTATTGCAAACAAATCAAACATGTTTATTTTTATCAAACCATTTTGTAAGTCTCTTAATTCTTCTTTCGATTCATTCAGAGGCTTTTCAGACTTTTACCAGACATATATAGTGTGATATGGTTAGCAAATAAAGTAAATTTCAATGACTTAGATACATTACTTATATCATTTATGCAAATTTAAAAAAGAGTTTAAGGACCTAGCACTGGCCCTTGTGGTACCCCACAGGTGACCTTCAGTAAATCAGAATTTACATAATTTATTTGTACATCCTGGTAACTTTTACACCAACTTTCTTGAATTTATTGAACGGTAACCTAGAATCTATGGAGTAAGATACTTTTGAAGTCAATAAACACTCATAACATTTTCCTTTATATCAATTGCATTTGCTACCTCTTCCACTAGCTACCATTGAAGTAGATCTTTTAGCTCTTAACCCACATCAGATAAAAATAAATGCGTACAAAATAAAGTGTGATTCAACACGATGTACAACAAACACGGCAAATAAAACGACACACTTCAAATGATTTATCTCAAACATTCCTAATGTCATCATTTTTTTCATTTCAAGACAAGCAGCACTGGATGCTTTAAATAGAGTAAAATCACACAATAAATGTGGTAAACATGCAACGTCATTCTGTGTGACGCAACCAACCACGTGGATGTGATTTATGAACACAGCTGGAGCTGCAGAAACTGTGTCTTCTTTACAGGAACGGTAATACTATAACGGTAACACCAGACACATGGAGATTTTACTAAATAATAAAATTAACTATGTTGAGAACAAAAATGTGACCACAACAGAAAATGTTAAATAAGATGTCCACATGGCTGTACCTGAAAATCAGAAACCTACTGCACAAGGCCAAGTTGAAGGGAATTTATTCCCAGAATGCATTTCACAGGAGTCAATATGCTAATTTTAGCACAGCAGCCAATGACAGTCGAGGAGTTGTGCTCCAGATCCAGGAGGGACTGCATCAGGTTACAGGGCTGAGCTGTGCAGCAGTGGCAGACTAAACACAGAACATTAGTGCACCTCTCACACTGATATATCGCTGGACCTTACAGAAATATGTAAAGTCAAATCCCTCTCTGCTTATCAGACACATTTTTGACATCATACAGTGTGACCATGTGATAGGGATACGTGTTTGTGCATCATGCCTTGTAAAGGAATCCGTGTCGGGGAACTTGACCTCACACATCATAACTTCAGAAACAGTATAAATCCATCATCTCCATCCTGACACGAGGATCTGCAAGCGAGACAGGACCATGCTTGGGCACAGCGTCCAGCGTCCAACATGACCTCAGCACTCTGATGTGCTACGTAAGCCTCAAACACACATGTAACAGGCTCAAAAGGTGTGTTTGATGGGTTTGCATCAGCATTGCAGCAATTCTACAAGAAATTCCTCCTTAATTTACTTCACCTTGATTCTAATGATACCGAACTACAGTCCTTATGTAACTCAGGCTCAGCAGATGCTGTTTTGTCCCATCATGTCCAGTCAGCTGGTGAAATAATGTGATTAATAAACCATGAGTTGTTCCAGGCATGGCTCTCCCTTCAGAGCAGGAGTGTGTGTGTTCACTTTCACACCTCAGACCTGGTGCCAAACCCATTCCATTGATACCTCTGTAGACCCCGCAGCTATGAAGAACACTGGAAAGGCCTTGTGGGGTGTGAGGGAATGGTGCAAACCCTGAAAATAATTCCACACACCACTCTGGGATATTTTAACTGGTAAAATACGCAAACACACAGGCGAATCCAGGAAGGACAAACCGGCAGTTCATAGTGCAGACTAATGTCTATTTCAGCTCCCTACTCTTTGTGCCTTAATTCCTCTAAAACCTGTTTTTTTCTGTGACTGATTGCTGGATTCTGTGGATTTTGTTGGACCTTCATGATTTCTATGTTTCTGGAGATTTTTCCTTTTTTTGGATTTCTTGGACTTTTAGTTGGACTACAAATCTTTCGGATTCGACAGAGGCGGCTCAGTTACAGCGTAAGCTTTCTGCAACCTTGAAGCTATTTTGAATGTCTGTCCTCTCCCCGCTTCTGCCCCACAATGATCCGTTTATGCTTTTTAAAGCAAATAAAAAGATTGAGAACCTTAAAGAGGATATACAGCGACTCTCTGCTGAACTACAGAAGAAAGAAATGCTGCTGGATAGTTTTAGAAAACGTATCCCTAAACTGACCGGTCTCATTGTCAGAAAATTTGAAAAAGAGACACCAATGAAGAACCCTCTGCTCCAAGACACCATTGCTTGGGACCCTGCTGTATCACGACTACCAACTTCCAGCTCTACCCCAGACCCATCTTCATCTTGGTCTGAGGTCGTGGTACGTGGCCGTAGGAGATCCCCTGCTGCTGGTCCCATCCTTCCACCTGACCTTAGTCTATCAAACCGCTTCTCTCCTCTTGCTGAGGATCAAGCAGCTGATCTCTCCAAGTCCCTTCCTTCCACTCAACCACCTGAGGATCAAGCAGCTGATCTCTCTAAGCTCCTACCTTCTACTCAACCACCTGAGGATCAAGCAGCTGATCTNTTTCTAGCTAGTATTTATAATCATCTTTCATTTGTTTTATCATTTTTATAATTTTATGACTTTCTGTTTTCTGATTTTTAATGATTTTATGATATTCTGTTGTTTTGTTTTAAGATCATTTTATGATGACTATCTTGTGTTTTGTTGATCTTTGTGAAGCACTTTGTGATTCTTTTTCTGTGATAAGTGCTATACAAATAAAATTTACTTACTTACTTACTTACTTACTTACTTACTTACTTACAATGGAGATAGAGGCCGGTAGGCTGGTGTTTACGACAGCGTCAGGTGTTTCAGATTCCCAAAGAGATTCAATCTGTTGTTCAGCGTTGTTTCCTAAAAGCGTCTAGTCAAGAAGTAGATCCTCATAATCCGCACAGTTGTGAGTGGTCGTAGTGAACTCCGTAATGCCGGCGCACGTCATCCTGCTGTCAAATGGATACCTAGTGCAGCACTTTTACAGTTTGATCAGTTTAAACTGAAAGGTCAGGGACTCTACAGAGACAAAGCTACTTTGTGCTAGCCTAGTGAACTAGACCAATTCTTGCTTTGCAGAGTTTGGTCTAGGCACGCTTCATAAGAACCCTCGCAGCCCAAACCACTGCTGTGTCTATCCAATCACAACTCGCTATAGTTTTGGTTGGGCCAATCACAGCGCTCTATATTGTGGGCCAATCACAGAGCGGGAGTAGCCGATGACGTCAGCGCTGTGGCCGCGAACCCAAGCAACATGGCGGCAGCGCCGGAGCCACGTTCTTTTGAAACGGCTTTGTCATCAACATTGGATTATTTAGACTCCAACGTGCGTAAGTCTGTCGGCTATACTTAGCGGCTTCTTATTTTTATCAAACTAAGTAGTGGAATGTTCCAGTACACCTGATATTCACATGTTTTTATACAAAAACGACAGAAATCATTGACGCCATTGGTGGGTCCCGCTTTACCGTCGTTGTGATTACGTCACGTTGTTCGTTACTCTGATTGGTCCTAGCGCTATCCAATTGCGTGCTGACATTTTGAAAGACAACCGTAGATCCCGCCTCACGACTGAGAGCCGTCAATGGGTCGTGGCCAGACTATATATTCACATATATAGGATGGCTTGCCAGGCTAACTTTGTGCATCAAATTTACAAAATTTCACAGCGGTCCAAGCAAGCATTGCTTCATAAATCTTCATACCACCATCAGCATCACATTACATGATTATTGTGGCAGAAATGTTGGTCTATACTGGAAAAGTTATGTTTTGTTGCTGCTGTTGATACAGTCATGATCACAAGTTTGAGACCACTTAAAAAATGACAAAAAATTATATTTTATACGGTTGGATCTTGTTTCCGAGTAGAGTTTCGACATGCAACAAGAAGAAATGGGATTGAGACAAAATACTTTGTGAGCATGCAATTTATTTGAAAACAACGTTAAACCCTCCTTTCCACCGTAAGCGAAAGGAGCATAATGCAATAGAGTTGTTTTACCCGCGAGCTCTCTTCCAACCGAGAGCGTTTCAGACGCAAAACGGGAGCGAAAGTGGTCCATACAGCAGGTCCTGCGAGGTCACAAAATCACGGGAGAATTACAACACCACATGGGATTTTGGAAGTTCGCATGATAATGAGCAAGGACAAAGACGGCTGCATGTATCTAAAAAGGTCTGTGATTTATTTTTTGTTCTGTTAACCTTGGCTACAGAGGTTTCACAAAAAACGTACATTTTTTATTAGTTAAGCAACTGGAAATCCGCACGTGACATTTATTTTGAAAGTTCTCTAATATTTTACACTGTTTTTGTGTTTATAGGCTTGTAACAAAATCAACGCTTCCTTATGATCTGGGACGCGTCCAAAATGTGACACTTCACGGTCAGTGGAAAGAACCCATCCACTATAGGAGGATCTTTATTGACATAATTTTTCATCGACTTTAACATCTACAGAGAGGAAGAGGGTTAGAGCGAGAAGCTTAAAATCTGTAATGAAGACAAAAATAAAGTTATTTAAACCCGTATGAGCTCTGGGATGACGGAAAACGTTGGTCCGATTCACCGATGTTTTCTCCACAACTCTGCTGGGGAGACATTTATTCCTATTTATTAGAAAGCCCTGGACCCTTCACTCATGAACAATTAAAGGCTTTCAAATGTCTGGAGGTCTACGATTATTTTGTTTCAAGGAAAGTTGGGCCGATGTTCACTGCAAAACAGAAACCTGCTGTGGTCGTGCAGAATAGTGACGGTAAACTCGATTCTTTTTACTGAATCGAGTTTGAATGAGTCACTCACCAAAATGAATCGGGTTTACGAGTCATTTGAGTCACTGAGTCAGTTGCCCAGAGTGCAAAAAAAAAAATCTCCATTTTCACTCAAACTTAATTTGCTCCTCTTTCTATGTAAATCCTACTGCTAAGATGTGTGATTGAAAAAAAACTATCAACTTTATACACTGAAATTCATTTTTTAAAATAGTGATGGAACTGAAATATTATATTTTTTCTTTAGTCTGCTTATTATCTTTGCAAAAAGAAAAAGGTGTAGACTGAATATGGCGTCAGTCACACTATCAAAGTTCAGCTCAGGTGAAGGAGCGACTCTTCCCCTGTAACAGCCTGAGTTTCTGCAGCTGACAGCCAGGAGCGAGAGGTGAGTGAGCTTGTAGTACCGCGAGCTTCCACTGGGGGACTCCTATGAGCTGAAACCCGGGTGGGAGTAGTGAGTGATCCGTACCGCGAGCTGCGTGAGTCATGACCATCGACATATAAATCTATGGACATAGCCCGCCCATTTGGAAATACATATTCAGAATGAGGCAAAATGGGAGGTTCCCACCGCCTCCATTTTGGCCGTGACACACGTTTCTTCACGTCCAGACAATCCATAAATGGGAAAAGAGGTGGAGCTGAGGGTGGGGCAGTGAGGGTTGGCGATAACAAAACCAATGTAGGAAGCTAAACTGAGCTAACACACGAAGCTAAGATGGAGAACCGAGACAGCGAACCACGCAGCTGTCTGGCTTCCGTGCGAGGCAGCAGCGTTGGTCGTCTGTGGAGCTGTAATATGGACTGTAAAAATACAAGCAGAGCCTCAGACCGCTGCGATCGGAGCCGTGCGCGCTGGCTGCTTACACGATGTCCCGCTCCGCTCCACTCCGGGGCAGATCAGCGGGACCTTAGCGGCATGCTAACTCGAAGCTAGTGGAGTTTTTCGGGCGCTTTTAGCAAGAGAAACGCAGTTGAGCGACTCCAAAGTGTAACGAGATCAGCTCAAACAGCTGGATTGTTTCTGTAGTCTCCGTCAGAGAGTTCCACAGGCTACAACCACAGCGTCAGACGGTAGTCAAGCAGCCGCGCGTCCCAGCTCCCTCGGGAGAAGGGAGTGTGCGGCTGCCTGTGTGTAGAGAGGTCGGGCGCCCGCCTCGCTGGACTGCATGCCTCCGCAAGGATTAAGCGGCACATTCGCGGATCTCTGATCGCAGGCCACGGCTGGTAAAAGGAGAGGCACGTTGCCCAAACTCGGCAAACCTCCATTCTGCAGCGATGACCTCGTGGATCTTCGTCCCGAAGCCTCAGCTAGCCTCGGTTAGCTTACCTAGCTCGAGTTACGGTACCCAGTCAGCCCCACGAACACATATTTCAACCCATCTTTGACCAAGCAGTGTTATGTTAAACACAAAGCATCTTCCCCCATTCAAACAGCGAAATAAAATACAGAAATATAATTTTACTTACTGATAAAAATGAAGCAGAGACTTCTTGGATGGTCTCTTGGTGCAAATAATTCCACAGCTTTCCCTCTTTGTCCAAATAATTTCATGATTAACATCCAAACACGAACACGCAGAAAACACAACTAAAGTTCAGAGTTGAAATGGCCGAACATCTATTAACGTGAGGCTGAGGCCTTCCTTTGAGCTAGCTGCTTATGCTAGCTCTGAAGCTAGCTCCAACGCTTGCTCTGACGCTCATGCTTCCTGTCAATCAAATCTAATTATTCATAATTTCAAGCATTTTATTACACCTAAACGAAAGAGTTACAAAAAAAATCCACCCCCCTCAGAGTTGTCAGGACTATAAACTAGACCTATTAAACACAAAATGGAAAATTGAACCAGGCTGTAAAGATCTTTTTTTCAGCTGTGAAATTGGCATTTTTAACATGGGGGTCTATGAGGACTTGCTCACTTCTGGACCCACCCCCAGTGGATGAGGGGAGAACTGCAATTTTTGCCACTTCCGTGTTTGCCTCATCTGTGACCCAGACGGGTTCCCCCTTGTTCATGACTCATGAGCTGAGCAAGGTTAGGGGTTAGTGATTCGTATGTAATTACACGAGCTTCCACTGGGGGACTCCTATGAGCTGAAACCCGGGTGGGAGTAGTGAGTGATCCGTACCGCAAACAGCGTGAGTCATGACTCATGAGCTGAGCCAGGTTAGCGGTACTGCGAGCCTCCACTCCAATGAGTGACTCGCAGTGGCGCAAAAAGTGGGTATGCAGTGTATGCGGCGCATAGGGGCGCCAGGCTGGAGGGGGCGCCAAAGTGATGATGCAAAAAATATTTTTAGTCTGCATAATAACAGGTGTGTACTTGTCCGTGTGTATCTGCGAACTATATCATTATTAAACACGTCGGCGATTAGGCGCTAAGGCTCCCCTTCGAAGCCACAAGGGTGCGATGTGACTTATTAGCCTTCATATTTGAGGTGGTTCCTCTCTCCATCACAAACATGAAAAATGGCACTCTCAAAGAGCCTTAAACGGAAAGTTGATGCAGAAAACCGCATCTTTAATGAAGAATGGGCAGAAAAGTATGTATTTAATTTATCCTGCCAAGCTTTAGAAATGCTGTACCTGTGTGCCTCATTTGCAGCAAGACTGTCGAGGTCACTAAAGAATATAATCTGAGTCATCACCACAACACAAAGCATGCAAACTTCAAGGAGTCATATCCTGAACAGTCAGAGGCCCGTCGAAAGAAAATTTCAGCTTTGAAATCCCAATACTTCCATTGCAGCGGGATTATTAAACGAACTTCAACTGAACAAGAGCGGGCAACAAGTGCCTCGCTGCAGGCCGCCTGGGTACCCTCCAAGCATAATATGCCATTTACCAGTGCTGAGGTATTTAACACCGCAATTATGCGCTATAGTGGAAAGCGCAAAAACGGAAAATCTAAGAACTGCTGTAGATTAAATAATAAAAAATAACTGTTGAATGAGAGCTATGAGTTTGTAGTCATTTTATATTAAATGTTGTTTTCAGATATAGAAAAACGTTGAACATGTATTTTCACTATTCTTGATTCAGTAATATTTGGGGGCTGCCATTTAAGGTTCACTGGTGTAGCGAGTTGTGAGCAACAGGTTTAGCATCTGTAGGGTCTGAGCTTCATCATGGGTGGATAGAATGTGTGTACAATCTTATTTTAAGCAGCAAGACAGAAAAAAAGGCAAAAACACACACACGAGGGATATCCAGTCACTTATTTGATTGTAGTTTTAGTTGTGTTTGGAGGACATAAAAAAGGTTGCACAGTCTTGTAGCCAAGGTTCTGACGTTTCTTTAGAGGTGCAACTTGGCTATGTTTATTTATATTTGGGGACCCTCAGGCCCAAAGGGTTGGGGGACCGGGTGGAAAGGTCTGGCGGGCTGGATGTGGCCCGCGGGCCGCCATTTGCAGATCACTGCCCTAAGGCATGATGTTATAATTAATATCCATCTCAGGTAATATCACATTTACAACCAACCCTTTGGGTGTGTTTGTTTGGGTTGATACCATCATAACAGCACATCTTTCATGCATTCAGCCTTGAACTTTTGCATACAGTCTTTATAGGATTAAAATTACAGGGTTGACCTAAATCCTTTCAGTTCTGACCTGAAACACATCCGTGCATGGAAACCTTGAATAAGCTCATGTTATGTCATTCAATTAAATCACAGATAATGGAAAATGAAACAGATACAGCTGATGTGCCGGCTGAGGTGACAGCCCCTCGCTCATTAAAGGAGATCACAGCCAGCTGGCACCAAGTTTCCATTGCAGAGCCTCATCATGTCTGCCCTCTAGTGGTTTTAATTGAAATCTCAGGTCATAAACCAGCAGATCAGGAGGTCTTCCTTCCTGTTCTGGTTTAATTGAGCTACTGTGACTAGGCAGCATAGTTATCAACATAAATCAGAAGCAGTTTTTACAAAAAAATTTGAAATTTATTTTTCAAAAGACAAGTACAGTGTGGAATATGTAAAAGCATAACAGTAGAAAATCAAAGTAAAATTTCAGTTTCTTTCAGGACAACAGCCTCAGCTCAGCTGCACAAACATGAAGAGTAAATAAAACAGTAAGCTAACAGTCTGGAGGTGAATCACATGCTCCTCCATCCTGGGCACTGGTGCCGAGGCTAGCGCTGTTGTCGGCCTCAGTTACATGGTCAGTGTTTGTGCAGTGGTCACCATGGTTACTGTCGTCACAGTGTTGACCATTATCATGATTTAACTGTGCGTACTCCACTGAAACCTGCAGAGATACAAGAATCTAATAAACACAAAATATGCATTTTATTTTTGTAGTTTGTACATGATGGACGTTAAAGGAGCAAAGCATTCTGGGTAGGTGCGATTCAACAAACTTGATTCAATGGTTGAATTACCTGTCCAGCAGGTCACCAACCTCTGCAGAAGCATTTTAATCACACACAGATTTAAATTAGGTGTGTTGGTGCAGAGAAACCTCTATCCCCTCTTTTACACTGAGAACAGAACTGATGTGGTTTGGATTCGTACGGCTTTCATAACGATCAAAAAGTCACTGAGTCCAGTCAGAGCAGTCAAACCGAATGTGGTGCAGATCCAGAAGGTTTCTGCATGCAGTCTATTTATTCTGGACGTTGCATGCTGATTCTCATGATGTTAAAGAAATGACATGAGCCAGACAGGAAGTGAGACGTGGAACAGCAAGGTGCATCCGGTATTTCAAAATAAAACCTGTGTTACACTTTTCCCCTGCTTTTATTTTGTTATTAATGACATCAAGATATCAGTTCACAGTGCATGATAGCTTAGGGGGCTTAAGCCCAGGTTGTTTTTTCAAAAGCCCCGGGTCTTTTGTGATGCATGGGCGAAGCGGGGAGGGAACTAAAGCTTCAAAGTCAAGTTACATCTAAGCCAGACACCCACTTCACCTGAAGCCACGTGATCTCACAAGAGAAAGTTCTTTTCATAGTTGTTTGGCTTGTTGACTGATGAATTTTGCTTGGTGGGAAGTTACAGAGAGAAAGAAGGTAAGAAAGACTAAAATAAAAATAACTTACCAGACAAGAATGGAAAAAAGTATGTTGTAAAGTGCAAAGAATATATTGTAAGAAAATTAAATTTCATTAATTAATTATATTTTTCAAATAATTTCGAGTTATCTAAACTATTTATTAGAGAACCACCAAGGAGAAAAAAATCCAGGAAAAGTATTGATAGTCTGAGTAGCTGTGTGTTCTTTTTTATTTTCAGTTTCTACCTGCTATGGCTAAACTAAATACTTTCTAAATATACTAATCCCAGATATAGTAAGTCATGCAGTGTTTTAGCACAATTAGGCTAGTTGCTGGTGAAAGTTCTCAGTCTTTCTACCAACGAATATTCCTCCTCCCTACCCTGCGAGGAGTCGTCAACGTCGTTAACCCGTATTGTGTTAGACTGGTTGTTTTGATTAGATGCGGGCGGGTGTGACCTAGACTGAAACGGTTTTAAAATCAGGCTCAATGTAGGAGCTAGAAAGGCAAAACCTGAGGACCCCCCTCTGCTTAATTCAGGTCTTTCCTTTTTGACATAGATGGCTTTCTTTATTCCTCTCCTCTGGTTTCTCCTCCTGCATCTAATCAAAGCAACTAGTCCAACACAATGGGGCTTGATGGGGTAGGGAGGAGGGTTATTCATAGGTAGTTTCAGCTCGTTAAGCAACAATAGACAGCTATGAGGATGAGAAGCGAAATCTCATATTGCCATAATAAATAGGATTTACCAGTGTAGTGAAAGTCAGGAGCAAAGACCATCATCTTGTTTTGATTCTGGTCCAGTCCTGAAGCCCTGATTTTGAACCATTTACACTTCTGGTGTTTAATATGTCTTGTTCACATTCATTATAGTTTGCCTCATCAATATTATTGCATTCATTATACTGTTGTTGAATAAATGTAGAATTGCACTGCACAGCACATTGTTTCTGCCATCGAACACCCCCCCCCCTCCCCGGACTTCAGGGCTAAGCCCCGGGTGAATAGAATGTCTGGCTCCGCCTCTGCTTTAGACTAAAGGGTGAGGACTTTATGGTGATTTTTTAAATTGCACTACTCAAAAAAGTGTAATATTAATATAACTGAACATTAGGGTTAGGGTTCCCGAGTGCGGCCGTGTCTGCAGCTCCCCCAGGGGATGGGTCAAATGTGGAGAAACAATTTCACCAGTGTGTGACGACTACTGGGACTTTAACTTTAAACGTTAGAAAAGTTCACATCTACATCAACAGCAGGCTGAAAAGACAAAATTCCACCATAGGAATGCCATTGAGGGCTGCTCAAAATCACTTTGAAGTCCCCCAAACGGCCCCCGGACCACTCTTTGGACATGCCTGGACTAAATTGTTTTCTCAAAGCAGTTGCAGATCAGTGTTTGGCTTTCTGTGCCATGGCTAGATTAAAGATGAAGATGTGAGTTGTTAGCTTGTGCATGCGTGTTGCTTTCTACTTACACCATCAACCACCTCTGGAACACCTGCAAACACAGAACCAGACGTGTCCCAGTAAAACATCTGAATTATACAAACACTGATTTCCTACAATCAGCTCTTCAAGCAGTGGGTGTGTTCTTTTATTTTTGCAGCATGACTGAGTTAAACCGTCACTGAGGTAAATCCATGTCCAACATTTGTCCCAGGAGGACTGAACAACCAAACAGTGGCTCGCTCAGGCTGAACGGATGAGCAGACTGTTTGACTCCATAGTTACAACAGGAAGTGCTCTTTGACGAAAGCAGGAAGTGGACACCTGGAGACTTGGCCTTCTGTTTTAATGGGACATTCTTCCACTAACAATGAAAATGTTTGCAGTTGGACTTGATCCTGTTTCCTGTTTCTTTTTCCTCCTTTCCTTCTTAAAATGCCAGTGACCTGATTTTTTTCACTGAGTATCTAAATATGAATGAAGTCTGCGATGTTGGATTTACCTTGCTGGGAGAGGCGGACTTGGCTGTACACGGTGTCGGTGCCCTGCTTCACCGGAGCTGGTACAAAACAAGTTAATCAGAATTTCAGATGCTTAGTTAAAAAAGGTTTCGTTAGAAAAATATTAAAAGTTAAAGTGCGCTTCACCTCTGTTTGGATCTGGATCTCTGGTTTGCACCTCGGTGTATTGAGTTTCCTGCTTTTCTTGGGTGATCGAGCTGTTCTGGTCATCTGACTCTAAAATACAACGAGGTAAAGCTTCATTAACCATATTAAACCATACAATAAAGCTTCTTTAAAAGCAACAATGCAATTATTTTCACCAAAACCAACATGCTGTGAACAAATGTCATCGGTGCAAACAAAAAAGCTTATCGTCTTTACTTTTTAAGCCAAATGAAATGCAGTAAATTTCAATATGATAAACATAAGCAATTTATGTGCTTCTTAAAAACTGATGCAAATATCAATTCATTTCATGCAAGAAACTGTTCCCAAACAAAAAATCAAACAACAAAGAACAGTCATGGAGCCACTTTTATTGATTTTCATGGCATTGATGAGGATGTAAAAAAATAACATTGAAATAATAAATGTCTATAATAAAAGCAGAGAAACACAGTGTTTCTATGTTTCTTGGCTAGAATTTAAAAGTGCTGGTTGTGCATACCGGGGCAATCCGGCCCACCTGCAGCACTGATGTGATGCCATTTAGCTGCTGTGTGAAGATTTTTAATCTTCAAATTAACTACTGGAATTTTTGAGAATATAATTGTCTGAGGACTTCAATAATCCACTTTGTAACTAGTTTAGCTCAAATTAGTTGTCAGCTTAACTGTCTGGTCAGATGTAAAGTTAATGTGTCCAAACTGAGGTCATGCATCTACACCAGGCAAGATGAATTCTTTATAACCGCTTACAGAAATCCACTCAAGATGTTCAGAACCATCGTTTTTATGAAAGGAGTTTAACAACATAGTTTTAACCTTTAAAAAGGATAATATAGAGGATAAAAGTGTAGAGGTGTTCTACCCACCAGAGCCCGATACGTGGTCGCTCCACACACTTTTTCCCATCATGCTTGGGGTTGCTACACAGAAAAAAAACATTGTTAAAGACCAAGTTCACTCATATATGTAGTATAAATGAATGTCTTGTGAATCAATCTCTGTGGGAAGAAAAGCTCTTGTGCTCCTGTTTAAAGGAATATTCCACACAAATTTAAAATTTTGTCTGTTGACATATTTCCCAGAGTTAGATAAGTGGGAAAAAGCATTTTGTAACCAGCACAGTAATTCTCCTGATCTAGCAGCAGTTCGTCTGCTTTAGTTTAGCTTTAGCTTAGCATAAACAATGGAAGTGAATGGCAGGTACTGGCATGCTAGTACTTGCCATCACTTCCATTGTTTATGCTTCCATTGTTTATGTCAATTTTGGGTGGAATATCCCTTTAAGGAACTAGAAGTGAGCCAGAGGAGTAGAGAGCAGAACACGACAGGATTTGGAGTCTTATTTCCTGATATTTGGACATCTCTCCTTTGATTGGCTAACAGCAATGAGACTCTACCACTGACTCTGTTTGCTCTGCAACGTTGATGTTTTATCTCCACAAATAACACAAGCCTGGAGGAGTTCTGCTGTGTGGTGGAGTTGCTAATGCTAACGGTTAGCTTCTACTAGCTGAGACGTTCTCTGCTGTTTCCTGGATGATAATTCTACAACATGTGTTTTTATGTGTTTGTAGCTTTACCATTGGCGACCTGGACTTCTGTCTGTGTGAGGCTCAGTCGCTCTGGTTTGGTGCTGGCCGTCCTCCTGAGGTAAAGTCCAGACAAAGCAGAATCAACAAGAGAGCCTACAGACACCGTTCTTTTGTAAATATATCAACCTCACCTAAAAAATCTGTAATAAGAACATGAGCTCTAGTACTCACACTGAAAGCTTGTTTCTTATACTAATGGCTCCTTTCTTCTTACACAAAAGACGTTTTTTGAAGGCAACAACAAGGATCACGGTGAGTAAAAGTAGGAGGCAGAAGATTACAATGAGAGCTTTCTTCCAAACCGCCCAGTTTACTATGGAGGACATTGACAAAAAAATTGGTATAACTTAAATATAAAATAATACAAAAACATTAGCACATAGGTGCATGAGCATCTCGTTTTTTAAATGATTCAACACACCTGCAATCTGGACAAAGGTACTTCTTTTGATTTCATCAGCAGCATTTGTGCTCTCGCAGTAGTACCTCCCTCCGTGCTTTGCCTTGACATCATGTATGCTGTGGGAACTTTCTTGTTTATTGGTAGAAAAGGAAGCGAGTTTGTTGCCTGTCTCCATGTGGTACCAGGTGAAGTTGATGGGAGGGCTGCCTCTCTGGACAGAGCAGACGAGACTCAAAGTTTGCCCCTCAGAGATGCTCCCCGCTTTGGGATGAGTGGTCAACAGAGGTTTGGAAACGGGTTCTGCACAGTGAAATATGTGTTAGAGTTAAAGCTCAGTATGGCTGGAACAATCTAACGTAATGTATTCTCAACTCTCCTGCATGCAACTAACCTATGACAAGGGTTGAGTGCCGAAGTTGCTCTCCTGAGATTATCATAGGAGGCTTGTGTTGACTATTTCTGGCGTGGCAAAGAAAACTGTTTAGGTCTGAGCTCTTGGAAATGGGAGGCAAGTTGAAGATGGCCTTTTCCCCAGACTCTCTCACAATCCTGTGCTCATGCAGGTTGTCAGGGCCAAACAGGACGTATGTGATCGGAAGAGTGCCTTTGTCACTGTGACAGAGGAGCTGAAAACGCTTTCCTAACCACACCGTGCCCCCCACCACACTCAGCACGGGTTGTGAAACAAGAACTGTGGACAAAAACAAGACATAGGTAAAGAAGTGGCACAAAAGCATCGATATATTAATCTGCTCAGCGTGTTAGCATGCATGTAATTAACAGACGAATAAAGATTATAAGGTGCATCTGGAACTGTTCTGAACGGCTTCTCAACTTATGTCCAAAATGTGTTTAAAATGAGGGTAAATTGCAACTCTCACTTCTTGACTGCAATCAAATGAAATACCCTATGCTACCTTGAAATATATAAGACATTGTGCAAAAGTATGCATTACGGTCTGCTTACAAGAATTTGTTCTTGACTATTTGTGTCTCCAACTAGTTGCAAACGGTCGCAACCCAGTGACATACTGGTTTAAACCGGCTAGGCTAAATGAAGGCTACATTTAGCTGGAAACTTTAACTCATTCACTGCCATTGACGACTATAGTCATCAATTGCATTTTTTTACGGGGCGGGCGTCGGAACGAGCCCCCGCACCGTGAGAACAAAGATCAAGCATCTAAAACGGATCTTCATCCGTGTATGCCACACATCACGTGATCAGGAAGCAGATCGTTTTGGGACGCTGCTGTAAAAAAACGCAATGCGCCAACCGGAAATGCTTCTGCAGCTCACGCGTCAACAACAGATTGTGAAAGAACGGATAACGCTAGAAATACGGCGATTCTTCCTGATGTAAGAAGTGAGTCTACTCTTTCTTTTGGTAGTTTTGGCGTTTACATGATCATAGAGCACAATGTTCTGTGACTCAAAAACGCTGGCAGTCAGGGGCTTTCTGATCAGAAAACGACTGGCAGTTAATGAGTTAACAAAGCAAAGTTAAAGTTAAAGTCCCAAGTATTCATCACACAATGGTGAAATTACATCTCCGCATTTGACCCATCCCCGTGGGGAGCGGTGAGCTGCAGCTGTGGCCGCGCTCGGGAACTATTTGGTGGCTTAACCCCCCAATCCAACCCCTTAATGCTCAAGCGAGGAGGCATTGGGTCCCATTTTTTCAAAGTCTTTGGTATGACCCGACCGGGAATTGAACCCTGATCTCCCAGTCCCGGGGCGGACACTCTACCACTAGGCCACCGGAGCTTGTAGAACAGTGAGAGCAGTGAGAACAACTGATTATTTATCAATCATCAAATTTGAACTCTGCAGAAACAAATAGATACATCACACAACAGTGGACAGAAATCTCTACTCACTAAGACAGACAAATATCACACACACCCCTTCTAAAAGTGTTTATGTTTAAAGACCAAGTTCAGTCGTTTTTCCAACACATTTGCAGTGGTCTCTAGTATATATATATATATATATATATATATATATATATATATATATATATATATATATATATATATATATATATACATAAATAAAGGCCTTGTTAGTAGATCTCAGTGGGAGAAAGGCTCTGGTGTTTCTGTTTCAGGAACTAGAAGTGAACCAAAGTAGAGGTGAGATGAAGACGGCAGGTTTTGGAGCCTTATTTCCTGATATTGTGACATCTCGCCTCTGATTGGCTAACAGCAATGCAACTCTTCCACTGCCTCTGTTTGCTCTGCAACGTTGATGTTTTATCGCCACAAATAACACAAGCCTGGAGGAGTTCTGGCATGTGTCCACACACAGAGAAAAGTAACCCTTTACGCTCGCTAAGCAACTGTAAAGTAACTGCAGGTAAACATTCCTGGTGCTGCCCCTGCAACTAGCCGACCCGGCTCTGCTTTCTCCTGGATGCTAAACCAACAACAGCCTTCTTCGTCGTGAGCCAAGATGGGTGAGTCCATTAAGGCTAATTTGATGATGTGACACACAATTGATTGCCTCTTCTAATCCAAGCATTTCCCCATTTTCTATAGGCAGGAAATAGGGGTAGAAGACTATTTTCATGTTTAGCCTGCATGTTAAACTCAGAGTGACTGATGTTGTTTAAAATAATAACAAATAATAAGCGGTTTGTCAGTGAACATGGCCTTTAAAATGTTCAAAAAAGAGAAAACGGATGTTCATCTCAAATTGTTCATGTTTCGTGACCCGCACATGATCCATAAAAAAGACAGTTTAAAAGATCAAGAGAGAGGTTAGAAGAGGAACAAATACTAAACAGCAAGCCTTTCCACAGCTTCAAGTTCCTCTTTGGCAAAAACACATGATCTACTAAAGGTCAGAAGTCCTAACCCATGATCTAGCTCAGGTCAAAAGGAAATTTCCACCACAAAACATTCAGATCTAAATGAGACACACATCTGGAACTGCATTGACCCTATATCATGATCAATAGGAGGCTTTTGTTTGCGAGAGACATGAATCAGGTTCATTACTGTATGCTTTTTTTGAAAATCAAACGTGAGTCTGTGACTTACCTTTTGCTGTAATCAGCAGATTTTGGCTGCTTTTAACAAGCTGGTTAACCAGAGGAGAATAAACCAGGGCTTTACAGCTGTAGTTGCCATTATTTTTAGAGTGTCCCACAGAACTATACGTGACTGAACTGTTCAGTTTCTGGCCATCCTTGTAGTAGACGTATTGTGTCCTGTTGAGCTCCATCTTGTCAGGTAAATAAACAGAGATGAAGCATCTCAGTATGAAACTGTCTCCTTCAAATAGTTCTGTAGGCTCCACAGAAATCTTTGGCTTAGAAAATATCTCTGTTGGGGTTGAACAGCACCGTTTAAGCAAGTATACACCATATTTACATGCAATAAATATTGATTTTAATTCTAAACAATGTTTAAGTGCCTTAACACAGGGGTCACCAACCACAGGCCCCAAGGACCAATACTGGTCCGTGGTTCGTTTAGTACTGGGCTGCACAGAAAGAATAAAACTTATCTGAAAATATTCTGTATATAAATCTTTTAGAGCCACTACATTATGGAAAAATGATCCTGATTATTTTGGTTGAACTGGGAAACACTATCCAGAATTTATATTTTAAGGGGACCGTAGATAGTGATATAAAATGAGTCTGAAATACAAATAAACAATGGACATGGTGATAAAAGCTGAGACAGAATGACAGAATGAGAAATAAGGTGCATTTGTATTATAGCTGCAACCCTAACCCTAACCCCTAACCAGAGGTGGAAAGTAATGAATTACATGTAATTGAATTACTGTAATTGAGTAGTTTTTTTGTGTATTTTGTACTTTTTAAGTAGTTTTTAAAATCTGTAATTTTACTTTTACTTAAGTACTTTTTTTTGTAAGTATTGTAATTTGCTACAATTTTATTCTTATGTGTTACTGAGTAAAAAAAAAAAAAAACAACATTCAGAAATGCTGTGTCGGCTGTCTGACTGCTCCATGGTCAGCACTGGATGAGTGACACAGAGAAGAAAAAGTTAAAGTTAAAGTCATCATCACACACTGGTGAAATTACATCTCCGCATTTGACCCATCCCCGTGGTGGGGAGCGGTGAGCTGCAGCTGTGGCCGCGCTCGGGAACTATTTGGTGGTTTAACCCATAGATATCATATAAACACTAGATGCCTTACCCGCGCTGTTCGTTGATTGGACGAACGTCCCTAGGCAGCGGCCATCTTACCTCGGACAGCTGCCCCCTTTCGTAACATTGGTGTCAATGGTGAATGTACTATTTAAATAACTCTAACTTGCTCAATTTTCAACCGAATTTCAAACGGGTTGGTTTGTTATAAACGCCAGAGATGTGGCTGTAAAATATGATGGATTTGGCCCGTTAATTTAAAAATGTTAAAGTATGTCCTATCAAGCCTATGTGTTATAAGGTTTGTAATAATGCAACCCGCTTGTAAATCCGTTAATATTTAATCGAGTTAAGAGTGTTTTTGTTTAAGTTGTTCACTCACCTTCCATCTGCTACCATTGAGACCGGAACGTAAGCTGTCCGAGGTAAGATGGCCGCCGCGTAGGGACACTGTCGACTCCCAGTTAAGGCATCTAGTGTTTATATGATATCTATGGTTTAACCCCCCAATCCAACCCCTTAGTGCTGAGTGTCAAGCGAGGAAGCATTGGGTCCCATTTTTTAAAGTCTTTGGTATGACCCGACCGGGACTCGAACCCTGATCTCCCAGTCCCGGGGAGGACACTCTACCACTAGGCCACCGGAGCTGCCGNGTTTATGTCTATACTGGATTAAACCACGGAAGAGCTGCAGACGCTAAAGGTGAGTCATGCAGTGCATCGCATTTACGGGAGAATTTGTGTTATGAGGGATGAAGGAAAAAATAAGAAACACTGACGGACTCCACTTGGATGACTGGATGGATAATCTAAGAAGATCAGAGCTCGTGAAAGGGAATGAAGTGATGTCTGTCAGGACTTATGACTGTGACCATAACTTAATTTGATTTGCTGGTTTGCAGTTTAACTGCCTTTGTACTTTAATGTGCATATTTGTTCTTTTCATTAAAAACAGCTTCGAGATTTATATACCCTATTGTCTTTTTTTAATTATTCAGAAGAGGCCGTCCTCATACAGTCAATAAAGTAACTAAGTAATTTTTACTCGGAGTACATTTGAAATGAGCTACTTTTTACTTTTACTTGAGTAGATTTTGAGACAGGTAATTTTACCTGTACTTGAGTACAAATTCATTAAAGTAATTATAGTTTTACTTGAGTAGAATATTTTAGTACTCTTTCCACCTCTGCCCCTAACCCCTAACCCTAACTGGTCTGTAGAAAAGTTGTATGAAACCAGTCTGTGATGCAAAAAGGTTGGGGACCCCTGATTTGACACAAACGTTTTCTTTATTGTTATACATGTGTTGTTTTTATTATTATTATTATTATTATTAATAATAATAATAATAATAATAATAATAATAATAATAATAATAATAATAATAATAATAATAATAATGATAAGTACTTGCCTTTGACAGTAAGTGTTTTATAGTTTTCTTTTTGGACATTTCCCCACTGTGCCTTGCAAATAAGCTCTCCAGAGTTGTCTGCTTCGGTTCTAAATCGATGAACAAGAGTTGAGCCTTTTTGTTCTCGGAGAATATGCTTTTTCCACAGCAGAAATAATTCAACATTCCTCGGAAAACTGTTCACTACTCTACAGTGAACCTCCACTACCTCCCCCTCATGAACAGTAGAGGAGGGGAGTATATTCATGGCTGGGGTAATGTGGAGCACTGCAACACACAAGTTAACACAGTCAGACACTAACGTTTGCAGTTGCAGAAACCTCTGATGACAGATCTGCTCCTCATACCTTGGACGAGTACTCGAATCTCCTTGCTGCTGTTGGAGCGTCTGGTCTCGGAAAGCAAAGTGATTTCATAGTCACAGGACAGGAAGAGGTCTCCTATGTGCTTCAGACTTAGAGCGATCTCTGAAGAATTCCCAGTTCTCGACACCCTCTTTATCCTCAGAGGCTCCCCGCCCATGAACCTTTGGTAAAAACTGAATATGAGTGGTCCTTTCTCCTCTGGAGCGCTGCAGGAGGCTTTGAACTCCTCACTCTCATACGGTGATACATTATTCAGATGCAGGGTGGGGGTCTGTAGGCCTGAGGAGAGGGAACCGTTGGGAAAGAATAAAAATCAGTGCTATTACTCTGCATTATGTAATTTATAGTGATGAAATTCATGCTTTAGAGCTGTTTGGATAGGATTAATGTAAGGTCCCTGCAATGGGACATACTGCAGGGAGCACATTAATGTCTATGTGACACAGGTGTTGTGTTGGTCTATGTGTGAGCATTAGATCCTGAGTACACTGGTAAGATAAAAGCATATGAGTGTGTATTTATGCATGTGTACATGTGTGATTTGATTGACTTGGATTTGTTTCGATAAAAGCATTAATATCATCCAGTCCCTGGCTTTTCGTACCTGAGACGTCCAGTTTCTGGCTGTAGCTGGTCTTGGTCTTGTCCTTCACTGTGACTCTACATTCATAGTTTCCAGAGTCGGCTGCCCTGGCCGGGTCCAGCTCATACGAGACAGAGTCCTTTGTGGTGTCGGAGACGTGGATCTGAACGCCGTCCTGTGTGATCTCAAAATGGTGAACGAGGTGAGAAATGTTGCTGAAGCTGACACTGACCTGGCAGCGGATGATCACCGGGGTTCCGCTCTGAACTTGGTTTCGTGGTTGGACGGTAAGGCCAACGGTGTCTATGATGAAAGCTGTTGTCCGCAGAAAGAAACAGTCAGTTAGGACAAGACCTGATGGATATACCACGAAATACATGTAACATACATGAGATATTCTTCACACAACCTGAAATTCTTCAAATTCTTCTGTGTGTGTGTGTACTCGTCTATACATCAAAGTGAGGACCATGACGAGCTTTTCACCTGTAAAGTGAGGACCTTTAGTAGCAAAGTGAGGACGTTTGCCCGGTCCTCACTTTGGTGCAATCTTACAGAGCTCTACTTGTTAGTTTTAGAGGTATGGTGTGAATTAAGTTTAGTTAAGGTTAGGGTTAGGAATAGAACAGCATTGGTTATGGTTAGGGTATGGGTTAGGCATAAAACAGTCACAAAAATTAACAAAAATGAATGGAAGTCAATGGATGGACCTTACTAAGATGGTTAGACCAGAATGTGTGTGTGTGTGTGTGTGTGTGTGTGTGTGTGCGTGTGTGTGTGTGTGTGTGTGTGTGTGTGTGTGTGTGTGTGAGAATGCCTCAATTAGTAAACTATAACATGCAGCTGCTAGTTAGTTCTGGTCCAGATGTTTATTTCTCTAACACTGCCCCAAAACAAGAGAATAACTTCAACTAAATATAAAATAACTTTTGTATTAATTAAAATTGTCTGATAATAATTTCCAGAGTTATCAATTAAACTGCTTTTAAATAAAAGTGTTCACAATACAAAATCAAGAACATGCCATTTTACATCATCAACTTAATTTTGGATTCTGATTATATTAATTATTTATTTCCAACATCTAGTATTATTACAAAGAGAATTGTATGGGTTAATTAATTAAGGAGTTCTGAACCAATTAGATGGTCTTTAAGAATTTTTGATTTTGATTAATTGCTGAAAAATTTTTCTGAATAAAAAAAATGTAGTTACATTTGATAACTGAAATGCTAAAGTTTGATCAATATTGTAGGATTCAGCACCTATTCAGTATTTCTGTCTGATGACTAAAATTGTTCCAATCAGAGAATTTTACTTGGAACATAATTAAATAAGAATAACAAATGGTGCTTCTTAGGAACAGTTAAACTCATCTGGACCATGGTGCTCTAGCTGGTCTCAGAGATGTCTTATGATACAAAAAACTCAAGACTTTCAGCTCAATTTAACCTGATAAACAGGAAATATCTGCCTTCTGCTCAGCAAACAGGAGCAAGTGGAAGGAAGGAGGAGGACTCCACAAACAATGTCTGACCTTTTCTTCTCCTCAGAGAGTTGCATAAATTCATTTTACTTCTCATCTTTTTTCAGCAACAACAACACAGCTTAGCCAAAACAACCAGTTAGCCCAACGAGACATTAGCTGCTACAAAAACAACCAGTTAGCTCAACGAGACATTAGCTGCTATAAAAACAACCAGTTAGCTCAACGAGACATTAGCTGCTATAAAAACAACCAGTTAGCCCAACGAGACATTAGCTGCTATAAAAACAACCAGTTAGCTCAACGAGACATTAGCTGCTATAAAAACAACCAGTTAGCTCAACGAGACATTAGCTGCTATTAAAACAACCAGTTAGCTCAATGAGACATTAGCTGCTATAAAAACAACCAGTTAGCTCAACAAGACATTAGCTGCTATAAAAACAACCAGTTAGCCCAACGAGACATTAGCTGCTATAAAAACAACCAGTTAGCCCAACGAGACATTAGCTGCTATAAATAATCTACATAAAAAAGAAAGCTAACTATCACCTAACTAATAATTATTGTTTTGTAACTTTAAGGGTTAGGGCAAATTAGGTAAACAAATGAGCTCAAAACATTTGTTTCAAGCCTCTTAACAACATTCTAACATCGTCCCAGCCAGCACACATAGGTGGACGCCATATGGGATCTACAGTTCATCCGGAGTATTCACAGCCTTTGCTCAGTACTTTGTTGATGCACCTTTGGCAGCAATTACAGCCTCAAGTCATTTTGAACACGTTGCCACCAGCTTGCACTTCCCTGGGTCCTCCATTCATAACACACTCCTGTATTTAGCAACAGAACACCACTGGTGTGAGAGGTTCTCCGCTCAATATCAGAGGAGAAACAGCCGGCTGCTACCACTTCAACTTTAGGACAAACTACCAGAGTCCCAAAAAGAAAATCACCATTTGAAGTCACTGACAACAAAAGATGTTTGGACCTAGAAAATGGCGACTGGTGTTTAGCGTTATCTCATGTCCTCTTGAAATGCCGCTGTCCAGTTCCAGCAGAAGCGTCTAAGGGAAGATACCCAAGGGGAGCGGTGAGTGTTCCATGATCATGTTTGCATTCAAAACCTAGCTTGTTCTGTAAATTCGCTAAAGCAACTTTAAGATAACAATGACGTAAACATTTTCCTCCAATTTTCCACCTGTATGGCGATAACTAATCATAGCTAATACTATTAGATAAACTAATACCTGAACATTTATTGTAAACATGATAATGAACATGGGGAAGAAAAGATATTTTTATTATTTTTTGTCTTTATTATTTGAAAAAGTTTCAGTTGTTTGAATAAAGGGGCGGGGTTTAAGGAGTATACTGAAACCAGCCACCAGGGCTGGGTTCTGCAGCCTTTACAGTCCAAAGAGCCGTGTCTCCCTCAGTTCCCTGGAATGAATCGTGCTTAGAGCCACAAATGTTACAGGACCTTTTGAAAATAGAAAATGTTTAGTTTTTGAGAAATAACTACGGAAAAAGATTAGGGTCACTGAAACAAAGTTATTATTTTCCTCAAATTTCTGAGGACAGTGTGAGAATTCTAAGAAAAAAGTCAGAAGTCTGGGACTAAAATCACAACTCTGACTTTTTTCTGGGTTAGGGTTCATCAATTTTACTTTTCAATAGAGTATGAATATGTTCTGTGGGATGTGGATATTTGCAGAACATGATTTAAAACAAAAACGTAAATAGATTTAAAAATATAACATGTACTTTTAGTGTCATTTGTTATAGGAATTCAGTCGAATTAGTTCTTCATAAAACTATAAAGCCACTTAAACCTGCATTTTTATTATTATATTTATGTTAAAAAACATGAGTTACTGTCTTTTTTACATTTCTAGCTCAAGTTAAGAGCCAACGTGGAAGGTCCAAAGAGCCACTTGTGGCTCCAAAGCCACAGTTGAAGACCCCTGCACTATTTGGTGTTTGTGTTTCAGCTTTACCTTCTGACTTACTATTTTGTTTCCAGTTTATTATGATAAAGATACAGTTTTCACTAACATTCCATTAATTTATTATCTTAAACAATATTTTGTTAATGGTTTTTTTTCATAAAATTTGAAAATTTGAAGTCTTTTTGTGGAATAAATTGTGTCTTTGAAATTTTATTGTTTGATCAGTAACAGCTCCACAACTTTGAGCTAAATAAAACAGCCCTTTAACAGGAGGCATTGTGTAAAACAGCTTTTTTCTCTAGGAGGTACCGCGTTTGAAAACCTGTAAAAAATGCTCTCCTTTGTGTTTTCAGAACACACCCAAGCTCAGGGAGCTCCAGGGAGGACAAGGGTGTTAACGTGACTTCCTCTTTAGCCTCATAGTCCAAAAACTTCAGTCAAGCGTTGAAACAAAACACAAAACAGGATCTAATTAACAGGATAAATTAGATTCAGTTTGTTCACTTAATTTGTGTTGATCACAACGTGTTAATGAGAAATAGACTTAATTAATATTTATTTGAAAACGTCTGAAACCACATGTGCAATGAAATTTCCTGAAAAAAACCCGGCCCTTTTCAGTATAACTTACATTTTGAATATAAACTCTCACAGCTCCTGAAACTGTCACAATTCAGGAAAAAAAATCACTTAAACGTTGAGATATACTTACAAGATTCTCCTCTGACACACTGCCCTGTGTTGGGAAAATAAAAAAGAGCAATGTCAAGATAAAAGATCAGGTTTAAATGTTGGCACATCCTCTATCCATAAAGAAGCACAGCAGGGGGTCCTTACAGAAGAGCAGGAGGTCGGTGAGGAGCAGCAGCAGCAGCAGGCCGGAGGGTCTGGAGCCCATCCTGAGTGAGGGGGGATCTCTGCCGCAGGATTAAGATCCAGATCCAGCAGGCAGAAAACACTAAAGGCTAACGAGGGAGGAGAGGAGGAGTGTGTGGAAGATAAAGTGTAAGGCAACACTGCAGAGTGTGTGTGTGTGTGTGTGTTTCTTGTCTTATCAACCTTGGCTGCTCAGGAAGTGAAGTTTCCTTCCTCCTTCTGTCTTTATATAATTGAGCTGGAGAAGAAAAAACGTAAACAATAAGATGGAACTTGTCAAGCTAATGATCTCACATCCTCCTTTAGGGTACATTTAACATTAAAGCCATACTATGCAACTTTTTCATAGTTTTAAGTCATTTTCTTGAGCCAGTATGTGCGAAAATGACCCTTTACAGGGTTAATGAAATGTCACTCAGACCCCCACCGCCCTCAATGGCCAGAATACCACACTTGCAACTTCAGAGTAGCAGTCCGGTCCCTGTTGGATTTAGTAAAGTGGAGCTGACATGCCTGGTGCTGCAGTCTGCTTCCAGCATGTTTCCTGCATGTTTTAGATCATGAACACAGCTGATTTGTTTGATTTAGTGATGAACCGCTCCTGTAGACACTAATGAAGGCTGAGGAGACGCTTCAGTAGTTAGATTAAGGTGTTAAAAAGACGAACGCACAGCAAGAAGATAAGTTTCACTTTTGGTTAGACTAACGGACACTAGGGGGTGCTAAAAACAAGCCAAAATGTCATAGTATCTCTTTAATAGCTAAATCTGAATATCTTAAAGTCATCAGAAACAAATCTTTCTCATTTTTACTTGGAAAAACGACAACAAAAACAAATATTTTTTCTTAGTGAATAAAATCTCATTTATAATCTTTTGAACAACCTCAGTTAGGAGAAATAGAGAAATTTAAAATGTGTTTTACAAAAAAATCTGACATTTTGACATTGTTTCAACTACTTGAGAATTACTAACTGCTAAAACATAACCATCTTTGGTTGAACTCTAAAGCTAAAAGTCTGATTGTTGTTCGTCTGATCTTTCAACAATTTTATTTATTTACCATCATTTCAAATGGATGCAATTTAATTGTTGTTTTTGACAAATCAGCTTTTCTTTAAGGTCACTCAAGACTGGTCAGAAACTGTTTCTATCATTTAAAAGGCTGATTGCCTTCACTTGGTCCAGAACGCATCAACACGACACCTACCAAAAATAAAAGCTTTATAACTCATACCCCTCCTCTGACAGCAAAACGTGAGAATAATGATTGTAAAACAATGTGTTTTTAGCTCTGTTGGTCGTGCAGAAGTGTTGCTTCCGGCCGTAATCACAGAAGTAGGTAGAAATAAGGTGCAATACATTTTTCTGCCTCTAGATGGAGCCCTCTGAGAAAACACATTGGACTTCTGCTTTACATAACTAAGACACTGATCCAGTCAGACATGATCTCTATTTCCCCAGACTGGGGTTGTTCACAGAGCTTTCTACAGGTAAGACGTTTACCAAAGGAAAACCTTAGTACATTTTTATGTTTATGGTTTGAATATTGAATCTCCGCCTCATTTCAACCTCAGATCTGACTATTTTAACACATTAGTCAGAAACGTGTTTCCTCATCAAACGATGGGGTTCCACACAGAGATGGCTGCTTCACTCTAAACTGTATATAGAAACAGAACCAACAGAAGGCTGCATTTGTTCTTGAATATTAGATATTTAGTAACTCACTGCTTTGCTGAAGCTTGCTGTTCTTCACTGTGACCACTAAGAGGCGCTACAGATTAACAAAGATTGAGAACACCCAGCCCTGCCTGCATTATGCTCCCAGTTTCCCACACTGCTTAGGCATGGATTAGAAACTGCACCTCCACTCTTTATTTCATGCACCTCTGAATCAGATCTCCTGCAGAGATGACCTTCAAGTCAACCTTCATTGTTCCAACACAAACTGTCCAACTCATGACAAGATGATTAAAGCTACTGGAGTCTAACAGATTTACAGGTATTACTTAAATCTGGAGCTTTGACATTATAACGGATATTTAAACACTTGTTTTACAGATCTAAAGTTAGGTTTTTCTAACTATTTTCATGTTTCAGAGTTAGGTCCATGTATATTTGGGACACTGAAACACATTGACAAAAAAGAGCAGACATTTTAGGGTAAAGACATTCAAACTATATCATATGTATACCATCGATTCATTCTTTCATTAAGCAGATTACAGGCATGGAGTTGATTTCAGGTGTCTATTTTTGCATTTGGTGGTGTGAATGTAAAACATGCAGTAAAAGGAAATCTCCATGTGGGGGAAACAGGCCATCCTTAGGCTGCAAAAACACATAAAAACAGTTTGAGAAACTGAAACATTGTTATGAGTCACAAAATCCACAGTTCTGCACATCCTGAAAAGAAAGAAAGCACCAGTGAACGGCTTGGATGTCCACGCAAGACAACAGTGGTGGAGGATCACAGAATTGTTTCCATGGTGAAGAGAAACCCATTTGTAACAGCCACTCTCCAGGAGGTATGTGTTTCAATATCCAAGTCTACCTATAGAGAGAAGTCTGCATGAAATCAAATATAGAGGGTTCACTGCAACATGCAAGATACTCATAAGCCACAAGAATAGAAAGACTACATTGGACAATGGGCAAGGTCTGGAACATGATCCAAAAACTGTAGAGCATGGTGGAGGCAGTATGATGGCTTGGGTGTGCATGGATGCCAGTGGCTCTGGGTCTTCTTTAGTGTTTCCTAGTGACAGAGGATGGAAGCAGCTGGATGAATGCTGAGGAGTTCAGAAACATGTCTGCTCAAATTCAGCCAATTTGATTGGGAAGCATGTCATAGGACAGATGGACAATGACCCAAAGCACACAGCAAAAGCAGCCTGGGACTTTATTAAAACAAAACAGCAGGATAATCTCAAACAGCCGAGTCAGACTCCTGACTCAAACCCCTCTGAGAGTGAATTTCACTTCCTAGAGACACAAATACCATGAAACAAACAGTAACTGAATGCTGTTGCAGTAAAGACCTGGACTAGCATTAAAAAGATGACATCCCAGCATCTAGTCATGTCCATGAGTTTAGGACCTAAAGCTACAATGGCAAATTTGAAAAACAAATTAGCTTAAAACTTATTTTTCATGCCTCTTAACAACGTTACAGCATCGTATAGCTATAAATATATTGTGGAGATAATAAAAAAATTAAATATAAAAAAAAAGTGTTTTTTTTTTCGCATTGGTCTAAAAACCTCCACCAATAACACGAAAGCAACTATTGAACCACCCGGTTGTCAGTCTTGCCAAACTGCACTTCCACACTTCCATGGGTCCTCCATTCATTACGCACTTGTGTATTTTGGAACAGAACAAGTCAAGGACACAAAAGACGTTTGGACGTAGAAAATAGCGACTG
The DNA here is from genome assembly GCA_006937985.1 of Aphyosemion australe. Classification (NCBI taxonomy): domain Eukaryota; kingdom Metazoa; phylum Chordata; class Actinopteri; order Cyprinodontiformes; family Nothobranchiidae; genus Aphyosemion; species Aphyosemion australe. The sequence goes on along the minus strand of SSNS01000130.1, from coordinate 1,153,239 downwards.
GTGTTTAGCACTCTCTCGTTTCCTCTGGCAGTGTGGGTTTCCGGTTCCAGTGGATGCATCCCAGGGAAGATACCTGAGTAGAGGGGTGAGTGTTCTGTGATCGTGTTTTTGTTCAAAACCTAGCTTGTTTGCAGATTCACTATAACAGCTTTAAGTCAGTCATTACCTGTGACTGGGTTTTAAAGTATAGGAACTGAAAGCTTAGAAGTAAGCAAAAGGAGAGGTGAGCAGAAGAAGGCAGGATTAATGTTTGGACATCTCGCCTCTGATTGGCTAACAGCAACACAACTCTACCTGACTCTGTTCACTCTGCAACCTTGATGTTTTATCTCCACAAATAAAATAAGCTTGAAGGAGTTCTGCTATGTTGTGGAGAGGCTAATGCTAACGGTTAGCTTCTACTAGCCTAGACGTGCTCTGCTCTCTCCTGGGACAACAGCCTTTCCCATCGCGAGCCAAGATGGGTGAGTCGATGAATTCTTGTTTACAGTTTGACGTAGATCTGACTGGCTTTTCTAATCCGAGTGTTTCCTTGTGAAAAACCCAAAACTATTCTTACACTAACTGTAGGTAAGTTTCCTAAATGGTATTTGTGTTCTTTCAAAAACATCAGTGAGATGTCAAAAAGCTCCTAAAGATAGCTCGTTGTTGGGAGCAGCTCAACCATGCGGATCAGGAGCTCTCTGAAAACTTCTTGACAACTTCACAGGAAGTAGGTCACGTCTTTGACTCATTCACACCACAACTCTAATAAAAATATTTTCGACCTTTGTTTGCTAAGATTTAAGGTTTTATGTTTAAGCCTGTATAACAACAAATAACAAATATAAACCCCTAAAAGGGACATATTCTGACTTTTTTCTTAAGTTATAATGATTATTATGGTCGATACCAATCATGTTCATGAAGTTCTTTGCCCAAAATCCCTCTCACATGAAGTGATTTCAGCTGTTTTTTTCAGTACCTTCCAGAATGAGCTGTTTCAGAGCTCTGTCACTTTGAGAAAACAAGCTGGAGCTGGCCACGCCCACCCCTCCTCCCTCAGGCTGCTATAAGCTGAGAAGCTCCGATATCCAGGAGGAGCTTGGAACAGAGCTGCTACGCCTCCAGCATGTGAGCATCAGTTCTATTCTAATTTCTTCATTTGTGATGTCACAAACGGGGACTTTTTGAAACTGCTTGTTTTAGTCACATAATTCCTAAAACCAAACACTGACAAAAAACGGAAGAATGGATTTTGATGCAGCTCTGGGACCTCCTTCATTGGACCCATGAGGTTCACCTGACATTTCCTACATATTTTTAATCTATTATTTTGTTTCCCTAATTCTCAAGATGGTCAGGTGTAGTTGTTTCTTTGTTTCCACTCATTTATACGTCTTAAAGCCTTTGTATGAAACAGAACATCCATTCTGATGAAAAAAAATCTCATTCGTAGTCCTTTAAATTTGATTTAATAGTTTTATCAGTGCTGACCAGATATCCTGTGCCTGAAGCAGAACGAGACCAAATCACTGCACAACCTCCACCGTGCTTTAAAGATGAGCACTGTTTTCTTTCTCACAGATAAAACACATTTCAATGTAAAACATGAAGGTCTGAGACACTCACCCAGCAGCTTTCTTTAATTTTTTGTCTGACCTTTAGTGCATTACAGATAGGGAGCAGCGTCTCTACAACTGCAGCAGGATCATCACTGTTCTTTTTTTAATCTTGGGTCATAAATGTGCAGGTTCAAGACTTTTCTTATGCTCCAGAGTTACCTTTGGTTTACTTTGCAGACTATGAGTGTTAGCAGGGTACAATAGATTATGAACTTCCTGTTTGCTTTTCTATGCCTGACCTGAGAGATAGTTTTGTAACCTTTTGTAGCTTCATAAATGACTTTCCCCTCCAGAAGCCTTTTATTCATGCTACAATACATTTCCACTTGCATATACAGTGAATGAAGGTCAGAATTTGATAGGTTTGTGGGGTTTTTCTATACACAAAAGAAGGCCTCCATTTGTGTATTAATGTAATTAACAAACCTAAAAACGCCTGACCTTTCTGTCTTGATGTTCACTTCTCTATTCACCAAAAACAACATTCATGACTTTCCCACACAGGTATTAAAAGGGAAATATATTTCTTTAGCTCAAGGGTGTCCCAACGTTTTGCAGAGGGCCAAATTAAATTGTGTGGGGGCCCAACCCTTTATCATGACATTCATAGAACCATTAAATGCAACCAAACTGTTTAAAAATATTTTTATTGCAAATGACAAATTTTCCATCCCTTCACCCAGAACACAAACAAACCTGAACAATTATTATTTTTTACAAAAATCCCTCTGCCTTTCATACTTTATTGGCTAAGGAGTTTGTTGCCTGCCTCATAATTGAAGGGTTGCAGGTTTGCACCCCGCTCAGTCTATCATTGTTGTTGTGTCCTTGGGCAAAACACTTCACTGTCCTTTCCTTATGGTGGTGGTCAGAGGGAGACGGCAGTGACTAGTGTGTGTAAGACAGCCTTACTTCCATCAGTGCGCCCCAGGGCTACATTGTAGCTCATCACCATCAGTGTGTGAGTGGGTGAATTACTGATGTGTTGTAAAGCACCTTGGGGGGTTCTAGGACTAGTAGGTGCTATATATAAATACAGGCGATTCACCATTCTGGTTAAATATAAAACATGCATATTTTTGCGAAGGTGTGTTTGATACCATGATCAGCAGAGCTAGTCGGTCTAGCCGCGCTCCATTCAGTGGTGCCCCCAGAAAACTTTCATGGGGGCCAGTGAACATTTTGGGGTGGCACATCAAATTGGTCCCCGTGGTAACTCTGGGAGAGTTTAGCTTGTAGCTGTGCGTTGCATCGTTCCTTCACGCTTTTTCATTAAAGAGCAACACATTTACCTCAAAATTCAGAAACACAAACATTTTACAAAAAAGACAAAATTTCAAACAATTATTTCTGCTGTTGTTTCAAATTTGATCCTTTTAAAATTATAAAACAGTTTAATTTGCTTGTTGCACTTTCAACAAAAACACCCACAAAGCCTATTGGGTTTTATACTCGTTTTCAAAATATGAGCCTCAGTGACTTACGTACGTATATATTTAAATTGGGAGTTATTAAATAAATAAATTAACATGAATGTGATTTATTAATGAATAGGCAAGTGGGGTTGCCAACAATTTTCCAGGAGTGGCCATGGCCCCCCTTGGGCACCCCTTGGAGATGCCACTGGATCCATTATAGCCTCAGCAGCTCTGTATTTTGCCAATCACATTGCTTACTATGTGTTGAGCGGGCCTAACACTAGATCAGGGCAACGCAGAATAAGTCAAAAGATGACGTCGGCTCTGGAACGGCTCTGGCATTTCTTTGAGACATGAGCAGATAGAGGTACTTAAGTGCTTTATTTCAAAAAAGGATGTATTGGCTTCTTCTTCCCGTTCTTCAACCGTGTATGGCGGACCGTTCTGTTAACTGGTTTCCATATTAATATGTCACGTTGTTCATTGCTCTGATTGGTCCTATAGCGCTGTCCGATTACGTGACAAGACAACCGTAGATTCCACCCCACGACTAGGTTCTTTCAATGGGTTGTGGTCAGACTTTACATATATAGGATGGCTTGCCAGACTAGTTGGCTGATGGAAATTTGGTGGAAATTTCTACACAAACAGCAACTGTGCCCCTGGTCAGACTCTGGACTTACCAGTTTCACCTGAATCCTCCAGACCCACTTTTATGTTTGATACTTTCATGTAAAAATCTGATTTAAACTTTGATTAAATTGCTCAAACATTCACACCAAAAAGCTGCACAAACAAAAAAACTATTGATTTCTTTAATAATTATGTTTTTTATGAGGCTAATTTAATTCACAAATTCATTTGAGCGGGTGTTTGAAAGAATCAAAAACAGAGGAAACGTTGATTGTTTCCAGAGGTGCTTAGAAACAGACACAAAAGATTTAATCAGGAGAAAAATAATTTATTTTTTCAACCCTTTTTTAAGAATTTTGATCTTGCACCACCGCTTCCATCCTTAGAGATCGTGTGAAGCCTGAATGATTGAAAGGCCGGGGTCATGGTTGGTAAGAGATGACATGGAGATGTTTCAGCTTGTGGCACAACAGGCTGCAGGATGCAGGGAGTTGTTGTTATGAGGCAAAGCTTTGGGTCACCTGCTCCACACAACCTCATGTCCAAACCTCACCTCATGTCATGACCTTACTGTTCCTCCTCCTTGTTCTAAATCCTCTTCTTTGGAAACTTACAGATATTTTCCTACGCAGTGCTTGCATTCAACTCTTTTTTTCTCTTGTTTTTAAACTTTTGCCTCTTCTACCTCGTATCTGCTGAATCAATAATAAATGATCTGAGAGGCTCAGCTGTGACAGGCTTCCTGCATCCCCTCTCTCTGGGTTAGAGGAGGAATCAGACAATGCCCCAGGTTCTGGTGCAGCAGCAGCAGCAGGTTTACTGTAGGATAATGAAGAAGAGGGGGCACTGAGGAACGTAAAGCTCACTGTTCCATACTGCAGAACATTCAGGGATGAGTGTGTGAAGGCTTAGCCTCTCGATGCAGGATGGATCTGGTGTGTGTGTGTCTGTGTGTGTGTGTTGTCTGGACAGCTCCATTGCTGGGGATCATAAAACCCTTCAACACAAGATATCTTGTGCTGGTTTTAATAATTAGAGCCAGCTGCAACAAATGCATTATTTATTTATAACATTATTTTAAAAATTTTTTCAAAGTTTTTATCATTTCCACTCAGGTGGATGACATGAGTGACAAAAGGTTGATATTTTTGTTTTATTTTACATTTTAAACCAAACTGAGCTTCTTGCAGCAGCGCTTTAAAAAAATGAGACAATTTTACAGCAAGTGGAGTGACTCCAGCTTCTCTCTCGCCTCACACACATTTAACAGTTTCAACAAGTTTTTTAGCAAAGCTGGAGGAGTAGTGTGATCACTCCCAAGACTTCGTCTTTTGTCTCTATATCATCGTTTATTCAGTGAGTGGGTTTCCCTACATGCCATGCATGCTCTGTGAAACTAGATGATGAAGTCACAGGCTGCAGGTTAAATACGCCCTTAAAACAGATCTGTGTGTGCACGCGTCTCTCTCAGTTAACGCCTGGAACCAAGTTGCAAAAGGTTGGATGCACGAACACTTTCTAGTGTCAGCTGTGTATGACTGGAGCCTCTGAGAAGAGCCGTGCATGACGGATCAGGAGGATTCTCTGTGTTTTCTCATCACTATGCAGAATCTTGTTGCTTGTGGTGTGTCATCACTTTCCTCTTGGAATAAACCATCTCATATTGTATGCGAACCAAAACAGAATCTCTCCTCCTTCCAGAGCTTCTAGTCAAAAGAGGCTGTCAGGGTTTTATGTTTCTACTATTCACACAATCAACATTTAGGGATAATGCATGCTTCTTTTTTAATGATTTAGTCAAATAAAACACTCATGTCGACCCAAAAAGAGTGCAAACATTCTGATACAGGCAAGCGTAGATGAAACAACAAATTCATGAAAAAGACTCACTGGCCTGTGACGGCTGGTGACAAGGCAGAAATAGGAATTTGCAAGAAGAAATGCAAATTTTCAGTTGGAACCACACTAACTTGATGATTGTCAAGAAAAACGTGAAGAAGTTGCAGCATTCATGCATAAACCTTGGCCCAGTGGCTGTTGGAAATAAGCAGCAATTCAGGAACAAGCAATAAAAACATGAATGAGCAGTGAGCTAAACATCAGAAAACGGGTCTTGCTTGAAATTCCAAACCACTTTAATGAAATCTGACAAAAAATACAGAAAAATGTGGTCTAGACTGCGCAAAGACTTAAAAAACACGCCAGAGAGAGCAGACATGTCACTCTTTCACAAAGGTCACCAGTAAGCATCAAGATGTTATATAAAAAACACAGAAACATCTAAACTTATTTTCTGGATCAACACAATCAGGGAGAAGTTGTTGTTTCTAGCAGTTCTCATTTAGAAGTGTATTGCTGTCAGTGCGCTGAAAAAATAACGGAGCAGTAGTGCATGCTGGGTGCTGAGGCACATTCTTCTGGATACGAAAATCTATTGGTCAACACTCTAGGCTCACATGAGTGACTTGTTTTGCTGTAGAGGGGAAATATCTGAGAGGTTACCTACTTTACATCATAGAACAGGGTCAGATAGTCAAATTTAAGCATTTTTAAAGTTATTTAAAAAATTCAAAACTACTTACCCCAGCTTTAAAGCACAACTACCCTCAGTTAGGGATGTGAAGTTAACCAATTCATAACGATTTATGGACTTGCACATGCATGACACAACCAGATCTACAGAACAGTTGTGTGTCAATGCAGAATTAGCCCTGCAGCATACTGACAGAGGTGAGGCTGCAGAACACTGGTGCCTGCAATCCCACTGACCACCACTAGCATGCAAGGCAGATTAAGCTGTACCTTGTAGTGAAGGTGACTCTAAACAGGCTCTCCAATGATTTAGGATTTATTGCCAACAAATAATCAACCAAACCCAAATTTTCTTTCTTACGGTGCTGTTTATCACAGCACATCATCTGCAAATGTATATAATCAGAGTAATGGGCTCAACACATGGGAGGTGATATCACCTCTCCTCCATTCATTTTCAATGAGACAAGCGCAACAAAGCGATAATCACAGGTCTCCCTCCTGCTAAGCGACACGTGAAAAATATGCATGTGAAATTTTGCACTCATGCACGTGTCGTGCACAGGTGAGCCAGTGACGCGATCCTAGGAAGTTGAGAAAATTAAAACTTTTCATCGCTGTCGCTCGGACAAGGACCAATCAGTGGAGGTTTCATTGACTGACCAATGAGCGGACAGGATGCTTTTCAGTACATCTCCGGGTAAACATGGAGGAAAAGTTAATACTAGCTGTGTCGAATTTCCCAGAGCTTTACAACATTTTTACATTAAATGATGGTTATTCACCGTTTCTTTTTCTGGTTTGTAATATTGAATGAACCAATTCACGTGTTTTTCTTTTTTTATATAGTAAAGTCAGAAGTAAAGTCTAATTTATACTTCTCTGTTTTTGTCAGTACGGACGGACGGACCGCCATGATCCGTCGTTGCAAGAGCTCTCCAGCAGGCTTGCAAGGTCGGACGGAGTCGAGCTCTCTTTTCTAAACATCCGTCCAACGAGACGGAGAGCGCAAGCTTGTGATTGGTCAGAACGCCGCTTCTTTAAATACGTCACCAGCTCCGCCATCGCCGCCTCAAAAAATAAAAAGAGAGCTGACGATATCTAGCGGCAAACACGGAGGAGCTTGAAGAATACCTCATGGTAAAACTCCAAAATTACGAATGTTTATTCACCCGTGACTGGAAGAGTGTATAGATGCGCAGCGAGCGTTTTTTTCGTGGACGGAAATGACGGGAAACGTGGGTTTAGAGGTGACAAGTGTATGAAGAGGTGGAGGAGAATGAGGAACAAGTTTGTCTGTGTTAAAAAGTCTCGTAAATGCAAAAAAAGGCACAATATAAACTGCAAATATAAACTGTAAATGCACTATTTTGGACCGGATACATGACAGGATACCCCAGAAAAGCGCTACACCCTCTGTTGTCCTGGCGGGGAACTGCTTTGCAGCACTCTCCAGGTGATGGAGAAGTTCGAGAGCAAAACGGTTCCGTCAATGTGTGCGTGTCTCTGCCTCGGGGAGCTGACGGAGAAGTATAAATTAGGCTTTAGACTTCACTTAACTCTAGCAAAACCTTGTGAGACTTCATATGTACCGCATTTTCATCTCTGAACTGCTTTAATGACCCAAAATTCCCTCCAATCTGACGGCCAATCAAAACAGCAGAAGACTCGCTATTCGCCCTGGAACACAGGCGTCGCTGGCTTTTGTTTTGCCGCTGGCCGCATGTCGCCTCCCGTGTGTCAGGTTATCAAAGCGATAGCAATGAGTTTCGCTGATTGAGGTAGTTTGTCGCCTCACATGTGTCGAGCACATTAAGCTTGTGAAAATAATAGCTTGCTGCTAACATTTATTGCATGTTTCTTCATTACTTTGTCAAAAAAAAAATCAATGAGACATGTCAGAAAACTAAGGATAAAAACTAATGTCTGAGAGGAATCAGGGCCCTTTTGACTGATGACCATGAGGGGTGGCTTCAGGGGGTCACATTGTCTTGTTTGTACCATTTTCTATGCTATTCTATATAAACCAATTTAAAACCAACCTACTGAATAATGGTCAGTTTTGGGAGTGTATCAGGAACAGAGTTTTTACCGGTCTCCCTCCTCTGGAGGTAAAGGACAAGGAAATGAAGGTCCGCTAGCTGGAGAGGATCCAGACAAGAAAGGAGCTGTCTACTGACCTCAACCATAACAAATGGTGCCGAAACTCGATTTCAGACGTGGAGGTTTTTAACCAGGGCTACACAACAATTTAACGATAAGGAAATACATTATTCCTCGAGTTTGTTAGACTGCCACTATTGGGGAGCCTAAGTCACGGTTAATGGGTCCCCTACTGCCAAATTAATGAATGAGAGTCTATGGACCAATAAAAATTATTTGCTGATCTCATTTGATATCTAGTCTGGCGATGACACATTGACAGCTCTCAGTTGAGGGGCGGGATCTACGGTTGTCTTTCAAACTGTCTCTGCATGCTATTGGATAACAAATGTGACGTACTCACCACTACGGATGTCAGTCAACGTGGCAGTCCGCCATACTTCGTCAAAGAAGGCGCAAATACATTGTTTTTCTAAATAAACGTAAGTACCTCTATCTGCGCTTGACTCAAAGAAAAGCCCAAGTAAAAATAGTCCAAAGTTGAAGCCAAAGCCATTTCAAATGAGCCGTCGCCATCTTTGTTTTTTCAGTAACATCCTTCCCACCGAGTGCTGTGAGTGTCCCGCCAAACCAATAGAGTGCTATTTTTGGACCGCTACAGAGCTGTGGCCATCTTAGTTTCTCAGTTAGAGTATCATACCACCCACTTGGCTGATAGAGCACTGTGATTGGCCCGCCAAACAGCGCTGTGATTGGACCGCTACAGATGTCAGTCAACGGGGCAGTCCGCCATTACATCGTGGAAGAACATAAAACAAAAAACCCCATAAAACAATTCATAGTTTTTCAAAATAAACGCGCTGTGATTGGTCAGCCACAATACTGGCCGGGCTTGCAGAGGTTCTAACGGAGCATGCCCAGACCGACATGCAAAGCAAAATTATTTTGCTTCGGAAAATGACGGTCTAGATTCTAAGCTACCACATTACACCTCTAATGTATACAGAATAATTAATTAACCTTTATTATGTTGTAATTTGTAAAATGGAAGGTGCTCGGTTGTGTCCGCACACCCCTCCACGCCAACATTTTTTAGTTTGAACTTTATCAACTAGCAGTAACGGCTTGTTTTGAGGTTTGTATTGTGTATTTAGTTTTGCAGACAGGATGCAGGGAAGTTTTTTGTTCTGATGTTTCTTTCATGAAGGAAACGGCTGACATGAGTTGTTTTTTTGGCTCTCCTAAATCCCAGACTGCTGAGATTTATATGTTTATACAACAGCCCTGCTTGACCTTCTCTTTTACCATTTGACAACTAGAGCACATAGTTACCCACACGTCTACCTTTTCATTGTGTTTTACTACTTTAAGGGCTTCCCTTCAAGTAGCCTCCACTGGGTCCAGGCTGGTACAGAAATAAAACTTGGCCTTTCATTTTAATGCCTTTTAATAAGCCTTAACTGTAACATGCTAATCAAGAGGATTTATCAGTTTGGTTTCTACACATGTCACAGTGACATAAAAGAAGACTGCAGCATCAGATCTTTTTCATGGATGAGTAAAGGGTCGGTGTAGCTGTTTACTGTGGAAGCAATAAACAGCCGGTTGCCATGCGAGACCAAACTAAAGCTCCTGATGAGCTCCAACCGCACAGAAACCAAGGTACATCTGTAGTCTGATCATTTCTATGATTTACATCAATTTACTTTTGAATGATAAATCTAACCTTTTCCATTGCATTCTAATGTTGTCAACGTGACTTTCATCTAATGTGCGACATTAAATCTCAACATCGACCCATGAAAGTAAATACCAGAACATCAGCGAAACAGCTGATGCAGAGCAACAACAGCAGTGTTTTATTAGGGCTTTCATACTACTGACATAGAGATAGCTAAGAAACGTGCTCAGACAGAGGTCTGAACCATGTAAAACCTAACTCTCCCAGCTGTCAGTTCTTGAGCCATTACTAGATTTTTCAATAAGACAGATCCTCAATAGTATTTACCAGATTCTTCATGAATAAATATTGTTTTCCAGAAACATCTGTCATTGTGTTTTTATTTTTACTTGGGAGTGTTAAAGGTCTCATTTACTGATTTTTTGCCCAATAAATCTGCTGTGATCTCTAGTATGAATAAACGCCTTGTGAGTTGTTTCCTGAGTCAACGACAAACTCATGCTAGTAAAAATCTGTTCCTAAATATATTTATTTTATATTGGATAGATGGAAATCTACCATGGATTTAGTTTCACTCTGTATCCACCAGAGGGCGAATGATCTGAAATGTTTGTAGTGCTGTTAGCTAGCTGCTTTTAGTTCCTGCTTTAGCTCACTGATTTAATCTTGTTGAATACAGGTAATTGAAATAAATTTAAAGAGTTTTAGTAGTTAAGTTGTTTGTATAGGTGAAGATGTTCTCGCTTTCTCGTTATCTAACTATATTGTTAAGGCCAATTTAAAAATCGCAGTAATTTTTAAGTGGTATGTTTTATTTTGAAGGAATCTACAGGTTTAGCTTATGAATGCTGTAGTAAACTCTGTCCTCCAGCAGAGGGCGGAATAATCTTCACTCTCGAAAAGATCTAAAGGATTGAGTTCTCGTGTTTCCATCCAGTTGTAAATCCCTAAAAGACAAGAGTACATGTCCATCAATCAAAACAAACAGACTACAAGTTATTACAAGTTTATTCAGACAAAGATAAAGCAGTAAAAAAATAATTGAATTTCAAAGCCTAAGTCTCCTCCCCTTTCGGGCGGCTCATGGGTCCCTATAAGAGCTATTTTCTAATCCGCTTTGCCTTACGCCCTGAATCATACATATGTTGTACTTCAGTTTAAATGAAAAGTAATGATGTGTTTCGACCATGTCTGTCACGTAATTTAAGATGTATTAGCTTGTACAAATTCATAATTAAAATGACTACAAATCAGACGTCGCATATTAATGACATCACTGCAGAATCTCTTCTCCCCCAGCATAGCTGCTACCAAATGGACATATTTATCGTGGTTTTCTCCACGTTTAATGCCCCTTCTTTCATCCTTGAAGAAGGTTCAAAGCTCCCTAAACTAATCTTCTCCTCTTCTCCGTGTCTGGTTTGATGACATCAATTTGGTGAGACGAGCATTTGTAGTCTTAAACGTCTTTCACGCAAAACCTAAAATAACTTTAGCTGCCGTTCGAAAATAAGCGCTTTCTTGGCATCAAAACATGTCTTTAAAATTCATGGACATCATATGTGAACTCCATGGCAAACGAGATCAGAAAATAACTTTTATCCTCTCATAGACTCCTATTCATTTTTTTTGGTCCAGAGTAGATGGGTGTGACCTAGGCTCCCTAAAGGTCTAAGGAAGCCCCGATTCTTAACTTGTGTCAAACAAAACTACTTTGTGCTTCACTTTAGTAACAGGAATCATGTCAGATTATAGCACAGAGTAAACAGAGTAGTTGTTCTCATGATGGATTTGTGTTTTAAAGGGTTTTTACACTTTTAATGAATCACCTCACACTATCACTAGAGACTGTAAGTGAATTAAACTTGATCCTGCAGTAATTTTGCTGAAAACGAAAGTTGTAAAATATTTCTTTCATTACATCTCTTTTACTTGATGTTACATCACTCGAGTGCAAAAATCCTCTCTGAATGACTCATTTTCAGACCCTGCTTTGTCCTGTTCAGGATGGCTGTGGAGGGCTCCATCCATCACAGAACCAACACGGAGACACAAACGCAATTCAGACTCTCCCTCCCTAGGTCGATTTGGAATCACCCACTGGCCCATTTGGAAATTCTGTCAGCAAAATGGAGAATTTGGAAAACAAACTCTATAAAGGCTTCAGATGACGTTTGATTTAAACTCTCATCATGTGAAGTAACATCACACCACACCACCGTGCAGCCCTCAATTTAACTTGTAATTCAGAGATTATTCCAGTTACCTCACAGCCAGAATATGAATAAATAGAAGAAATTATATACATATATATAAAAAGAACATTTATTTATTGATATATTATATAAAATTACAAATAACATTATTTTCAAGAATTGACCAAAACAATATGACTATTTTTGACGCAACAAAATTGACTAGAATTCTAAACTCCGTTATGAAAGTTGGAGGCCAATTTGAATTACTTCAACAAATTTTAGTACTTTAATATTTTCATTTATTGAAGTTTCTGCTGCACATAAAGCTGACTAGAATGAGAGAAAATGCACTGGAGAGGTGAGAAATAGGATATAAGTGATGATCTGTTCAGTCTGATGATGCTCATTACTGTTTAAAGTGAAGGTGCATGACTCTCCAGCCTGATATGGAAGCTGAATTATGAATTAAAACAGAGAAATAGAGTCTAAAAGGGGCAACTTTGACCTTTAGTTTCAGCTTATTTTTTCTAAAAAACCAGAAAATTTTCACAAACTTCCATCAAAATGTAGCTGAAGCACTTTATTTTAAGCGAAGGGTCTAAAGGGATCCTCCGGGCCTTAGAGAGACTTGGCATTCAGACATGAAAGATGTTATGTGAGCTGTTTGTTCTGTAACATTATTTGATTCACTCCTGTGAGATATTTTCATTTCCATCCTGTCAGGAATATTTACAGAAAAAACGGAGTCTGAGTTTTCTACAGGGTTCACCTTGGTGCTGCTCTGAGGTCAGCCAAACTTGGTAAATGGCAGGAAGGTTTGTTTAGAAAATGACTGAGCCAATCATAAAAAAAACCCTGTAACCATAGAAACGGCTGTGACAATGATGAGGAAGCTGTCAGAGGATCTGTCTGTGAACATCAGCAGGATGAAAAGATGAGAAGAAATTCCTTTGATTTTTCTGGTTTAAAGGGAGCCACCAGTGGAAAAGGATGAAGCTGCTTTATGTCATAGAGAATCAAAGAGGGTGAGAATGATGAGGGGGTTGCAGGTGCACAAGGGGGCTTCATCCCCTCAGATTCTATTGTATCCAGTTAGCAGCAGTGGGATTTTTATTAGTTTTTTAGTGTTGATTCAATACTTTTTTCTGATTTTTTAAACTGCAACAGCTGAAAAGTAAACAAGTTTAAAGGTGCATGAAGTGAGAATGACCTCCTGTGGTCAAAGTTGGGTACTGCAGTCCATTTTGAAAACAAACGAGTCTGCTCTGATAGATGGACATCTGGTAGACTGTTGTGCTCTTACTTGTCTTAAAGGGACTCTTTGCAACTTTTTCATATTTTTAAATCATTTTCTTGAGCCAGTATGTGCTAAAATGACCCTTTACAGCAGTGGTTCCCAATTAGTGGGGCGCGCCCCCCAAGGGGCCAGAGTTTCACCAAATGAAATAACCAGAAGTCTACCAGACTCTCTGAAAGAAGGGTTTCCACTTTCTAGATCTGGAAGCTCTCGACATTGCGCTCTGGTGCGCAGATCTGTCAGACGCGCTCTGAGCTCCTATTGCGCGCCGCTTTGTGCGCACTGTCAGATGCGGAGAATACTGCAGATGCTTTGATGGAAATCTTTCCATGATGTTACCTCCACAATGGATTCTTCTGTGGGCAACAAGGTCATTCCCCCGCACTTTCCCCTACCGCCCGACATTCGCCGACGGACTATCAGCGCGTTAGTATGGCAAGCCGATTTAACATTTAAGCAGACTGGACGACGTGTATTCAGATATCTCTGTTGTAGCAGAAATTAACATTCCAGAAAGCCATAAAATCAATCATACTGTACACAATGAACATTGTGCAACCCCCCCCCCCCCCCCCCCCCCCGCACATTGGGAGGGGGGCGCGAAAAAAATCTATGTATCCTAGGGGGGCTTCAGCGAAAGTATTTGAGAACCACTGCTTTACAGGGTTAAGGAAAGGTCGCTCCCACCGCCCTCTGTGGCCAGAATATCGTATTTGCAACTTCAAATTGCCGATCCGGTCTGTCAGACTTAGAGAAAAATGGAGCTGACATACCTGGTGCTGCAGTCTGCTTCCAGCATGTTTCCTGCATGTTTTAGATCATGAACACAGCTGATTTGTTTGATTTAGTGATGAACCGCTCCTGTAGACACTAATGAAGGCTAAGGAGACATTTCAGCAGTTAGATTAAGGTGTTAAAAAGACGAACTCACAGCGAGGAGATAAGTTTTACTTTCTGTTCTACTAAACTGAAAATAGGGGGTGCTAAAAGCAAAGCTGCCTAGTCTCCCTTTAATGTCAGAAACTTTGGGTTTGCTAATGCTAATGGAGCTCTGTATATAGATCATTATGGGTGCGTTGGAGGTGACAACGGAGATTTGTTTTGTTTCCCCTCGCGATTGCCACAAGTGATCGGCATGTCTTGCAAAGCACCCGTGTTTGTTGAACGTCGTCTCTATTCTAACCAAAATATCTTCTAACAAGAGGCGTGCTGTTGTTTTAGACATGAGTTCTTTCTCCCTAAGCTAACTCAGGTGTTTTTTTGCTAGCCATCCACATGAAGTCCATCTAAGCTATATGAACTTACCCGATTGGCCAAAAGCATGAAGGGCTCTTTTTGATTGGTCAAAAACATCATGCTTTCATGTGACTGTTAAATCATGTTAAATATAATAATAAATACAGAACTATGAGTTTTCTTCTGGGTTTGAGTTATTAAAGGAAATCTGAAAATAGGACACGTGAAACTCTAATATAATCTTTGCAGAGATCCTGTAGCAGCTCTGAGTTTTAGTCTTAATGTGATTTTCAGTCAATCATCGTTTATTCGCTCAACCTGATCCCATCACTTTCAGTCACTTTTCATTTTGATCAGTATATCGTGTTCCCCACCTCTCCCTGAAGAATAGAAAACATGTTTGAAATTTTAATACTAGCTGATGAAACTGCACTAAAACTTTATGATGGAAAAAAAGAAATCATTTCCTGTTTATATTCTCATTTAAGCTCCTTCAGTTTCATTTGTTAGTTAAAGAAAAAAAAATCTCTTTAGCATAAATTAAACGTATCTCTGCATCAAATTAGAGGAAATGCAATCTTGTATCAGACTTTTGTAAAGGTAATAAATTACCAACAAGAACAATAATGAGAATATTACTTTGACTCCCTGTCAACCTGATGGGAAAACATTCAGTTTTTGTTTGTTAGTTCAGGAGATAAACAGGGATATTCATCAGACAGGTACAGATCTGATAACGGCTTTGATGACTGGAGATAGAAAATACTACCAGTGTGTGGGGGGAATTGGTCAAAGCCTGTGGAGTGATACACGCATCGTTTAAAATAGAAGAAAGCGGCACAACTGAACACTACTGTGCACCTGTTTCAGACAGACTTTGAAGGCACTTCTAAGGCTCCAGGGGTTCTTCTAGTAAAACAGAAAAGTAGAAAACAAAAATAAGCTGGCAGTGTTAGCAGAGAAGTGACATGCTGATGGGGATATTTCTGGGAAAAAGACTTAGAAGACAGACTGGCTGTGAAGTGACTAATTACTGTATGAGGTATGAGGTGATTAAATATTCCAGTTGGATTGCTGCAGGCAGGTTGAAGACACAGCAAGACACTGGTTTTTGATGACAGGTAAGCCATTTTAGGTTTTTACTCTCAGATCAGGGCAGTGATGGCTCGCAACTCATAAACTCCTCCAGCATCGGTCTCTGGATCTAACTGCTGCTCTCACAAAACACCTTTGATCAAGTCCACGGTGGTGAATCAAATAAAAAAACAGAAAATGAGTCAAGGAAAGGTGTTTAATGTTAAGGAAAAAAACATGAGGATATTCCATTTATACGCCACTACTGAACAACCATGTTTGAAAATTTGCATGGCTACCTCGCATGCAAGGGTGGCGATAGCAGCTGAAAATGAACTTTATTCCCACTTCTGTTGTTTTGTAATCTAACAGTTTAGTTACACAAACGGCGCTGTCCAACCACCAGACCACGGGTGCAGGATACCGTTACTTTGGCGAGTTCAAAATTGAAATGCATCATGGGGGTTGTAGTTTACGGCCAGCATATGCTCTAAAGCATTATTCATGCATTTTTAAAGGCAGCTACATGCCTGTTAAACGCTCGTGGGTCATGTAAAATGACACGGTGGGCCCTGAGATTGACACATGTGCTGTAATGGCTCTAAGATAATCTTATCAGATAATCCTGCCATGTGTGGTGTGTTAGGAGCGCTCTGGTGTGCTTGGAAGGACTGCTCCGATCATAAATCTGGGTTTTCAAACATGTTGGATTCTCTTGGTCTGATTTTCAGGGACAAAAGAATGTGCGGACTGTTGAATGTGATGTGTGGCCAATCAGCAAGCCAGCTGACAGAAGCACGCTGCATGGAGCTAGGGGAAACTAAAATCCAAACAGTGGTCATCGCGCATCAGAAAGTCAGGTGGACCTTAGGGATGTATTTGTACAATGTTTCACGTAAAGACTTCCACAGCCACGACGGCAAGGAGAGGAGTGGAACATCAATTGCTGCTGTGGTTGAAATTTCTAGTTTGGATACATTTGATATAATTATTCTTTTTTTATTTAACACGTCACGATTATATTTTGTATTTTGATTCTTATATGTTGTTGTGTTATAACGAATGAAAGTGGAGGGACAAGTACGTCCAGAGAGAGTAAGGAGCACCTGTTGTTGTGGGCTAGCTAATAAAAGCAGAGGGAGGACGATCCTGTGGTTGTGGTTCTTTTAGCCCGAGAAGAAAACATAACTATTTACACTCGCCAACTGAACTGTAACCCACAGCCTAAGGCACTTGGTGAGAACCATTTTTGAGGGTTAAAGACTGGTGGCAGCAGTGTTTTTTGTGCTTCTTAGCTATTTAGCCACGACAGTAAGCTAGCTATATCAGTTGAGCTTGTTTGAGATGCACAGAGGTAAGCAGCAACCAGCATTTAAAAAAAATATTTTTACTATGCCTGGATTTCGTCTGCTTGTTCTAGTTGGATGGTGTCAGGTTCTCCCCTCCAGCTTCCCTGTTCACCAGTGTCCCCTAATCAGTTCTTTATTGGTCCCAGCTGCTGTTTTGCCCGCTCGAGTGTTTGATGCATTCATCATTTTCCTGTTTACGTGGATTCTCTCCCTGTGATTGGTTAACACGAAAGCCAGCCAGCTGAAAAAAACTCAACAACAAGCAATTCGATTGGCTCAGGTTTCACACATTGGAACCTACTAGTAGCATTTGCTACGTCAGGTTTTGAAGCAATTAACTTTATTTGTCACTGATGATTTCACAATTATAGCAAAGATGGCTAAAAGGTTGGACAACAAAAAAATATTCAGTGGAAGTAGTGTGTTGCTGCTGTGACAAATTGGCACAGATGGAGCCACACTGTGCCAGCCTGTGGAAAGTTTTCCCCTCAGGGCGGGGTGAACAACCTGACCAATCAGCGATCTCCTCCCCCTGGTCTGAGCAGAATTCACCCGGTGAGGCGGCGACGATCGCTAAAAGATGCGACCAACCGCTCTCCTATTCTTTCTCGTTGTGGACGGTTTGGGGACCCACTGCACATGCGCCAGTTAGCCCATATTAAGTCAATGGTAAAGATTGCTGCACCCGCGAGAGGACACGTGACAAGTACGTCCACGATTCGGCCGTGTTAAAAGTAAAAAAAAACATTATTAAACACAGATTACACACAGCACTTAGTCCATATGGTGTGTATAGATCGTTTAGTTCACTTTTTATGTTTTTTTAAATATATTTTGTGATTCCTATCTTCTTCTTCTCCTTCCTGTGAGTGGTGGGGCGGCGCCCTAGCGCCCCCTATGGACGAGCCGCCACTGAACAAGACTCCTTGAGAATTTGCTACTACTAGTTCATCTGGTGTGTGTGTGTGTGTGTGTATGTGTGTGCCATATACATACCATTCTGAAGAATATGGAGTTGTTTGAAAATGCATAACATTACATTGCATTATTACATTAATATTATTACAATTATTATATTATTATTAATGTGCATTAAACTAAAGCCCTTATTGCCACAAATCAAAAATGCAAAAATGGCATGTTCTCATTGCTTTTTTTGTGGTGGAGAAGTTAAGACTGCATGAGAAGGAAAACAAATTATATCAGCTAAATTTTCACCACATGAATACACGCTGTCACCATGACTGCAAATGAAATCAAATAATTAGTTATTTAGTGACAATAACAAATGTTTCTGAGTTAATGAAAGACACTAACAATGATAAAATCTATAATTTTTTTTAATTACAGGGTGAACATATGCTGAATTAGCAGTTAAACACAAGCTGAAGGTTTTCCTCTCCTGACGGCGTTTTCAGTCCCTGATATGAGATTCAAAACAAAGACTGAGGGTTTAAGTTCTCACCCAATGAGAGGGCAAAGCACCTCCTCTGATAATAAAGAGGTACTGGCTGTGAATTATTAATAATGAGTGATTTTCTTCCAGAGAACAGGACTCAGAACCCCACAGCAGGTCCTCTGAGCTGCCAGGGCCTTGAAAAATCCCGACTGGGCTGCTTTGGATGCACCAGTTTATCCCTTTAGCCCGATAAGAAAGGTGAAACTATAATGATGTGTCGGCTCCCTCTATACCAAAAAAAAAAAAAGACTGCAACCAACATAATTTTTGTGAGTATATTTGGCCATTTTCTTTTATTCAGTCATTTTTCTCTATTACTGCAACCAGAAAAATTCATGTACCTCAGTTTTGATCACCTCTGAGCTGCAAATGCTTCTTGATTCAGACCAACCGAGGGTGATCAAAGGGAGACGAGATGACCCTATGAAGAGTGTGAGCACACTGAGGACAAATGAGACATTAAACACCATAATAGAGCTGGAGCTGACCGACTCGGTGGGTTTCATTTATTTTTCTGTCTGATTTTCTGTATTTCTTCCCCACTAGTAACAAAACAACACTTCTGGCTTCACGTTGACTGTCATTTTGAGGACATCCACCACCTGCTCCAGCTCCCTGAAGGACAGATCCTCCTAGATGCTGGTTGGTGACAGTTTGATCATTACATCTGCTGGTGAAAAATCATGTCACTTGCCAGTGACAGATTGATAGAAATACACAAGTCCTGTTGCTGCTGCATCCGAATGCTATTTGTCCATCATTATAGTCCAGAAAAACGGTCCTGTTTTCACTAAAACAGCTTTCTTTTTTTAAATACAAACATTTTGTCACAATCACCAGAGAAGGACAAAAATTGAGAGTAACAGGAGGCATATTTGAATCACAGAAAATGAAAAGCACAGTAGAGGAGGGAGTCTAAAAATATCTAACCCCCTCCAAAAAAAGAAAAGTGATAACTGACAAAATACAGATGTGGTTAAACCAGGTGTGAACAACAAAACATGGCTAGACTCACTGGTTTAAAAACATATTATTGAAAAGTTCCTGCCCCATTAGATTCCATCTTCCTCAAAAACTAAAGTAAATGTTTGTGTTCTGAAAATTTGCTGATGGAAATGGAGAAAGAGACCAATTTAAACCTGCAATCCAAAGTTCCCCCCGTTCAGGAAGTATGTATGATTTTATTTGAAATCTGTAAAAGTGATAGTCTTACCCTGTACTGTGTTATAATGGTAAATGTCCTGTTTTTGATATAGTTCCTTCTAGAGTCCTGCAACCGCTTAAGTCGCTTTACAACACCATCAGTCATTCACACACACACATTTTTTCTCCCTGATGGTGATGAGCTACAGTGTAGCCACAGCTGCCCTGGGTCGTATACTGGCACCACCAGTTCATCTGATCATCACCAGCAGGCAATGTGGAATTAAGCCTAACTTATACTTCTCCGTCAGCTCGACTGTGGAGTCACGCACACGCATTGATGGAGGCCTATTCTCTTCAAACTTCTCCGTCACCTGAGGAGAGTTGCAAAGCAATTCCCTGCCAGGACAACAGAGGGCGTAGCGCTTTTCTGGGGTATCCTGCCACCATTACAGTCACGTATCCGCTCCATGATAGTGTATTTACTACTGTGTTTACATTGTTTTAATGTATTTTAGAGACTTTTTAATGTTATCCTCCACCTCTTCATGCAGTCGGAACCGCTAAACCCACGTTTCTCATCATATCCGTTTATGAATAAAACACTTGCTGCGTATCTTTGTGCTCCTTCAGTCATGGATGAATAAACTTTCATATCTTCAGACTTTTTCCGTGAGGCGTTCTTTAATCTGCTCCGTGTCTGACGCTAGATATCTTCAGCTCTCTTTATTTTTTGAGTGCAATAGCGGTGCTGTTGATGTATTTCGAGGAAGCGGCGTCCTGACAAATCACGAGCTTGCGCTCTCCGTCGTTTTCGACGGACAGTTTAAAAAGTGGGCGTGTCTCCATCACCCTCTGCGGGCCTGTTGGAGAACCCTTGCGCTGACGCGTGTCTCCATACCGACACAGACAGAGAAGAATAAATTAGGCTTAAGTGTCTTGCCCAATGACACACCACCAACAAGCGGGGTTTGAACCTGCAACCTTTCTATCACTTGTCACCTCTGTTAACAGGACGTTAAGCTCTGCCAAGGAACCACCATGGAAACCTTTACCATATGTAATATATCCAGTCCATCAAGGTTTTAGGAGCAAATCGGTGAATACCAAATACTCCGTAACTTTTAATAAGTTGAATTTTAAACCATTATATCACAGAGAAACGATGCATGTACTTGTCTTAACATATGTGAAGTTGCATTTGAAGTCATGGAGGTGTAATATTATCGTCATCTCCTTTGAAAACCCTAACAAGAAGCCGTCAGGTAGCTTCTCCTTTTTGCTGCAGTCCCAGCAGCCTGGAGTTCAGCTGCTGGTGTGAGCTGTCAGAGCGATAAGTCCTCCTTCCTTTGAAGTGGAGGATTTACTCAAGTATGTGAGGAAATTTGGTAAATAGTATCCCCTTTTCAAACACATTACAATGCAAGTGGTGAAGTGCGTTGATGTGACAGTAAAACGAGAGCGGACGCTGCTCTTCTAATTCCCCTGACGTTACAGGGTAGACCGCAGTTTCTACCGGTGACAGATACTAGGAATGTGGTGCTCGGAGAACAGCAGGGGAACCCCCGCGGGTTCCTTCTAAGGTGTGAGTCTGGCTCTGCAGGCTTTGGTTAGTCCAGTGCAAGGAGGAAGAGAGGCAACAATTCTCTGTTTTTTCTGACATGCACCACCCTCAGGGAGGCTTTGATGGTACTCCCATCAAATAAAACACCGTTTCCCCAACTTTATTGCACTTTTCTATAACTGCTTGTTAAAATCGCCACTATTATGGTTTGATTAAACAAGTTAATTTACTGTAATCTGGTAAAAATAATCTCTACATTAATTCTGTTAGCGTTTCCCCCTCCTCTATCATCCGTCAGTCTCAGGCACCCATTGACATAATCACGTCGCTTTCCTTCACCTGTGTGTTGAAGCTGCTTCTGAGCCATAAATCTTCGGTCAAAAGCTCGCCTATTTCACGTCATTTCATGTATGAGCAGTCAAGTTGTGCCCATCGGCAAAACAGATGATGGGATTTTTGTGGATCTTTATAGTAGAGAGCTCCGATCCTTCCCTCCGTTTTGCTTATCTCAACGTTTCTCTATTGCCCAAAGGCCTTCTGGGAGTGAGGAGGGGTGGGGGAAGGAATTTCTCTTTAAACTGGTGGGAACTTGAGCATTTTCATGTGAGAGGTGGTAGATACTGAATGTACTGTGAGAATGAGCGTTCAAGAGAATGTTCATTTTCTCTCAGCCTGGAAACATCAAACTAAGGCCAGAATACACAATACCCATAAATAGTCTATAATAGCTGCATATATATGTTCTTCTCCAGCTAGACTGTGTGTTGTCTTCTCTAAAGACACCAAGGTTTCTTACTTTGGGTGGTCTGGTCATTTTGGCATGCATGACAGTCCATCTGTGTGTGTGTACTTGCATTTATATGCATAAGTGGAAAAATTTTGACTTTAACCTGTAACATGTGGACATTTCCACATTGTGGGGTCATTTGGCTGGTCCACACAATGACAAAATACCCTAATACTTGGTTTTAGAGGTATGGTGTGAATTAACCTTTAGTTTAGATTAGTTTAGGTTAGAGTTAGGAATAGAACGGCATGGGTTAGGGTTAGGCATAGTAGAATGGAAGTCAAATAAGGTTCCACACAAGGATACAAATACAAGTGTGTGCATGCATGCGCATGTGTGTATGTGTGTTTGTACTTACTACATACTGAGGACTTCTTTCTGGTCCTCACGTTTTTTTAAAAGCTTACCTGTTAGGTTTGATCAGAATTAGGTTTTTGTTGAGGTTAGGGTTAGGAATACAGCAACACTGGTTATGGTTAGGATTAGGGTATGGGTTAGGCATAATATAGTCACAAAAAAATGAATGGAAGTCAATGGATGGCCCTCACAATGATAGAAAGACAGACGTGTGTGTGTGTGTGTGTGTGTGTGTGTGTGTGTGTGTGTGTGTGTGTGTGTGTGTGTGTGTGTGTGTGTGTGTGTGTGTGTGCGTGTGCGTGCTCTATCTTATCAAACACCCAGTCAGCTGAAGCAGATGGCTGCTGTTACTGAGCCAGGTTCTGCTGGAGGTTTTTTCCTGTTAAAGGGGAGTTTTCCTCTCCACTGTCGCTACATGCTTGCTTAGTATAAGGACTGCTGTAAAGTCACAAGTCAGTGACTCGGTGCGATCTGCTGGGTTTTCTTACATAGGAAACTTTTAACTAATTGGCATAATGAACTGAACTCAGGGCACTGATAAGTAGGTTCAATTGGAATGTTTACTTTGTGAAGTGCCTTGAGACGACTCTTACTGTTTTTTGGCGCTACATAAATAAACTGAATTGAATTGAATCTTAATCTTAACTCATTGAAACTTAACTAATCAAACAAGCGATCTCATATCGATATCATAGTACTCAGCAAGAAATGGAAACAAATAAACTACAGCGCATTTTAGGTAAAATAAAACCAACAGCACTAATCTGAAAAGCAATATTGCATGTGTGTGTGTGAGAGACAGTCTGTGCGTGTGTGACACCGATTTGAGCCTTGTTATTCTACTTATGTTTTACTACCTCCTTATGTGAGCTGTCTTTAGTGAGCGCAAAGTCAGTTTTGTTGTACACCTGTGCAATTAAACAATTATGAATCTTGAATTTGAAAGAGGTAAAATAAAACAGGTAGAAAAACATCTCATGGGCAGATAGTGTATACAGGTGAGTCTGGAAAAATTAGAATATGGTGCAAAAGTTCATTTATTTCAGTAATTTAGCTTAAAAGGTGAAACTGATATATGAGATAAAATCAGTCAAAGCCAGATATTTGAAGTCTATATTTGTTATAATTGTAATTTTAAATCTCAGACAATTAAAATATAAAGGTTCAATCTTCTAGATTCAAAGTGTCACACTCTAATCAGCTAATTCACCCAGAACACCTGCAAAGGCGTCCTGAGCCTTTAGATGGTCTCTCAGTCTAATCTGAATTACTGACATAAATGGACTTTTGCACCATATTCTCATTTTTTGAGTTTCACCTGTTGTAACTGAGTAGGTGCAAAACAAATACAGAGCACAGTTGCTATTCTTTGTTTTTACTGTAAAGGAGTCAGCTGAAGGAGATCAACTTCCTGTTTTGGTCTTGGCTAATAGATAAGCAGGGTTCCTCGTGTTTTTCCATTCAGGGTCACTGATGTTTTGGGCAATAACACAAACAGCAGGAGCAACTATTGCCATCGTAGAAGTGGCTTGGTTAGATTGGACCACTGTGAAAAAATCTGTGTGAAAGTGAACTAGACCAAACAAAGGAACCACCCACCCAACTGAACTGCGGCTGTAGCACCATGTCATCCAACGCTGAAGGCCCTGTTAGATGTGTAAATGTGTAAGAGAGAGAGAGAGCTGATGCTCCCTGACGAATGTTTTAGTTATGTAACAAAGTGATACAATCAGATCCATAACGGATCAAAACTACAAAAACTTCCCACCATTTCCCGTTTTTGTTCTCACAGCCAAAAGGCGCACATGCCAAGGCTTTAGTTGTGTACTCCTTTTATCTCCAGTCAATCACAGCTAAAACAAACGGATGACGCAGCAGCTACAAAAGAACACGTGAAGGAAGTCTGGGGCAAAAGGGATTTGGAGTTGAGTTCACGCGCCTGTGGGAGAACAGCCAGTCTTTTGAAGATGAGCATGTCCTTGGGATAGAAGGTGACTCTTGACTAAATCATGACTCTTCACACCCAGCAGTGCTGTGCCAGCAACAAACCTTCGCTGTGCTTCACTCTTCTGCCACAACAAAATCCAGGGAAACCTCAGATGGCTCAATGAAGCCAATTAGAGATTCTCCCTTTATGTCTTCAGGGCTGAATTCTATTAAGCGCAGAGGAGAAAAGAGCTTACAAGGTATATTTATCTCTTATTCAGCATGGATACTCTCTGTATGCAGGGACATTACATATCGTAGTTTTAAACCAAACAAATAAAAGTGCAATCTGAACTAAAAAAACAAAAAGATTCTTGAAGAACCTTTGATTCACTGACCACAGCCTTTGCATCCGGCGTGCTTTTTTATTCTTTGTTGTTCTTCCTGGTCCACGATGCTTTGCTATGGAAATGAATGGAGCTGGGATTTCATCAAATCTCAGCTTCATATTTCCAGGTTGACAAAACTTCTCAAGAAAATAACTTCAGAGCAGATGATGTCTCCATAGTGCCAGCGGTGATATGTCAGTCATATATGGTCCTATCATTGATCTGAAAGGTTTAAAATAGCATGATTTAGATAACGCTCGTCCACTTTAATCTTAATCTAATGAATCTGACCAGAATTAAACTCTAAGTCTCTAATCTCTCATTGTTACCCTTTCAACTTGACACACTTTCATTCATACTTATTTCTATTCAGTACATAAACTGCACCGTATGAGTGAAGGAAGATGCATCCCCGATTCCTTACAACAACGTTGGATAAAACAGTGAATAAACTCGTGATGCTGTTAAGGTCAAAGTCTTGAGTTATTGTTCCTGATTAAAGGATAAAGCTCCATCCTAATAAGTGCAACTTCTTTGACAATCTAATACAGACTGTAGTAATAACTCCCCACATGCATAATGCAATAGCCAAATTTAATAAAAGAGTGGAATGAAAAATACCAATATAGCTCTATAATGATAACGGTCCATTGTTACACAGTTAAAACAAGAGAGGGTATTATGTTATATTATGAATTCTTTGTAATGTTGTTAAACTGACCCACATACTTTTTAAAGAATATTTCATTGTCTTGACTCAATACATTCCTTATAATGATAAATGTTTTTTAAAGATCGGTCCTTTCTTTTGATGTTAGTGATGAGCAGCACTTGCATTAAGCATATAATTATACTCTCCTTGGTGCAGTCCCCCTTGTGGTGTCTGAAGGATATAGCAACTTAACTCAACAGTAACTAGTTATAGAGGACAGACATAAAAATAACACAACCAAAGCTGAATTGCTACCCGTATGTTTGTGGCCATTGAAGCATATCTACTGACTAAAAAAAATGGAGCAGAGACTTCATGAATGGTCTGTTAGTGCAATCAATACCACAGCTTGCCATCGTTGTCCAATAATTGCAACATTAACGTCCAAACACAAATACACAGAGGATGCAGCTGATGGTCAAGTTCAGAGAATCTAAATGGCCGAACGCCGAGGCTGAGGCCTACTGCGGAGGAAGCCGCTAGCGCTAGCGCTGATGGCGTATCTGCTACCGGTCAACCAAAAGGACACACCTCTAATTATTCATCATTTCAAACTTCAGTTACATCTAAACAAATGAGTTACAAAAAAATCCACAACTTGACCTTATGGACCTAAAGTGTTATTTGTTTTGTTAACCCAACTGTAAACATGTTCATTCTTGACATGGGAGTCAATGGGAATTTTTGGAGCTAACCCCTAGCATATAATGAGGGAACTGCAATTTTTGTCTGCGTTGGCCTTACTTTTGGCAGGGGGAGTAAAGTAAAGTGGTTTATTCACCGGTTTCACTGTGGGAAATATCTAATAAACAAAGAAAGGTTTCCCCAGCTAAATGCTCTAAATCAGGGGTTCCCAATTTTTTTTCTTTGAGGACCCCCTTTCCCGTGCCCAAGGCAAGCCAGGACCCCCATCTCCTACACACATAAACACATTAAATGTGATCATTTACTAACTTTATACAGATATGCAGAGTTATAACTTTTATATGGAGTTCTGATTATATTGTAGGGTGTGTTATTGAGATTTTATAAATGTCATTTTTACAAATAAAATCTTGCTAACCTCAGCAAAGACAAAATTGTGGGGACCCCCTTGGGGGTCCCGACCCCCAATTTGGGAACCCCTGCTCTAAATGACCAAAACACAAGGCCTCTTCTGAAAGATAACCCTTTCAGGAGAAAAACCAAGAGACTCTGAAGAAGTTAATGAAACTAAAAGGGGGAAACAACATTTTTTAAGTTTTCACTAAATAACCAAAGAACTGGATAACCAAGAAACTAAACGCACTTAACCATAGCTCACTAAAGCAAAACATTAGTTCTGTGCAGACTTCTGCATGCCCCCTCGACATCTTACCCTCTTTGTTTAAAAATGCTTTTCAGTCCATCGGTCTCTGGTCAGGTCCCTGCTTATGTTAGGAACGCTGTAATCCACCCACTTCTTAAAAAACCCAATCTTGATCCATCTCTCCAGAGCAGCTTCAGATCCATCTCTAAACTACCGTTCATCTCTAATTTTTGGAAAAGGTTGTGGCTAAACAACTCACAGCTCTCTTGGTCAGCTTGCTTCTCACACCAAACCCTCTGTCAGGAATCTTGGTGTGACCTTTGACCCAGCTCTCACCCTGGATTCTCATGTCAGTTCTCTTGTTCACTCTTCCTGCTTCCATCTCAGGAACATTGCTAAGCTGAGTCCCATCCTGTCCCGCTCTGAACTGAAGATTGTTCTCCACACCTTCATCTCCTCACTCTTAGACTACTGCAACTGGCTTTCACTTGTCTGAGCAGAACCTCCCTGAACCGTCTACAGGTGGTCCAGAATGCCTGTGCTAGGCTGCTGACCAAGTCCTCCAAACACACCCACGTCACCCCGCTCCTCTTCCAGCTTCACTGGCTGCTGGTTAACTTCAGGGTTCATTTCAAGATCCTGGTTCTGGTTTTTAGGGCCTTACATGGACAAGCACCATCATACATTGGTGATCTTCTCAGTCCCTACACCCCCAGCAGGTCCCTGAGGTCCAGTGATCAAAGCCTACTGGTTGTGCAGCGTACTAGGCTGAAGACCAAAGGTGACAGATCATTTGCTGCTGTGGCCCCCAGACTCTGGAACTCTCTCCCCCTGAGCCAGTTACAAAAGCATTTTTAATTGCGACTGTTCAGTGTTTGCGCCACAGTGCCACGCCTAAAAAATGCCAGGCACATAACGTGGAGCTCGTATGTCCCTAAATAGCTATATTTCAAGATGGAGGATGACCATGGAGCATCTACCACAGTTTATGTATTAAAAATGTAAAATTTGAAGCTGAGAGGAATATTTAGAACTGATGTTGGTGAGAAATATTAATGAAAAAGGACAAGTTTGTGGACTGGATGCACAGAATTTGGTAGAAAACAGGTAAAAATATTACACACTGGAGCTTTAAGATGTGTTTTTATTCATAGAGACCTGGCTTTCATTTCTGTCATTTGTACTCATCCTAATTAGCTACATAAATTAGAAAAGCACACCGAACACAAACGTTGGTTTCCTTTATAACTTTTTGGACCTGTTGGCACTCAAATCCCAGAGTTGTTAAAGGAAAAGTTCGCTTTTTTTAGACATTAAGTTTTATGTGTTCCTTCACCCACCCAGTGCTCTGTAAACTTTGACCCATTTCACACACACACCCCTGCTCAGAGATTTTCAGGGGAGAAGTGATTCAGAAAGGTAGTTCTGGCTAGTTTCGGGGGCGCTTTATCTGCGCCGTTTAGCCTCACAAAAGGATTAGCCTCTGAAAGCATGGCTAATTTACATCTCACAAACAAAGAGAAAAAATTTACAACGTCACATTACAACGGGACTAGTTTTTGTCATTCGTATCCCTGCGCCGCTCACCGCGGCAGCTATAGAACGGCGTCACGTGACTCGCGTCTGGCTGCTAATCCTAGCTGTATGAGTGAAACAACAACTTCTAAATTCACTTAAAAGTAGTTTTTCTTAAATATATCGAGCCATGGTGCGTACCTGCAGGTTCCCGGGTTGTAACAATAAGGATGTTACAGGATCACCTTTTCGGTTTGACACTTTTCCTGCTAAGGACGTTTCTCTAAGGCATCAGTGGCTTTTAGCAATCGGCTACTCCAAGGATACTCGGCTGGAACGAGTCAAAACCTTTCGTTTGTGCAGTGCACACTTCAAAGAGGATGATTACATCAGGAAAAAGTTCGGGAAAAGTGAAAGACTGTTTTTGAAGAGTTCAGCCGTACCAGAAATCTGGGTAAGTTTTGTTTTTAAAAAATTATTTATTCCGCTATGTCCACCGTATTCATGCAATCATCTTCGCATTTTAGAGCATTATTTATGCAATCATCTTTACACC
This sequence comes from Aphyosemion australe, assembly GCA_006937985.1. NCBI lineage: Eukaryota > Metazoa > Chordata > Actinopteri > Cyprinodontiformes > Nothobranchiidae > Aphyosemion > Aphyosemion australe. Next base: position 1,124,418 of record SSNS01000130.1, on the reverse strand, counting down.
GATGGTTGATCATAGACTGCAGTAGCTTTGTCAACAATCTGTGTTGATGTGTGTGTTTTGTGTAGCAAATGCAATTCTTCATCCGTGTACTCTGGCTCATAAAGATATCCTAGTAGTAAAATAAGTTTCTTCTTCATCTGATATAGTGTTAAAATGAAATTCGTCATCAGATGAGACGGAGTCTGACATGTTTTCGGCATTCGGCAGTGAAACAGCTGACATACGAAGCGCTGTTTAATATCCGCGGAGAGCGGCGCAAGGATACGAATGACAAAAACTAGTCCCGTTGTAATGTGACGTAAATTTTTTCTCTTTGTTTGTGAGATGCAAATTAGCCATGTTTTCAGAGGCTAATCCTTTTGTGAGGCTAAACGGCGCAGATAAAGCGCCCCCGAAACTAGCCAGAACTACCTTTCTGAATCACTTCTCTCCTGAAAATCTCTGAGCAGGGGTGTGTGTGTGAAATGGGTCAAAGTTTACAGAGCACTAGGTGGGTGAAGGAACACATAAAACTTAATGTCTAAAAAAGCGAACTTTTCCTTTAACACTTTTGGCAAACAATGACGTCTGTTATTTAAAAGCACACTTGGCAGTTTTGGCTTGCTTTTAGCACCCCTAGTGTTTGTTAGTGAAAGCAAAAGTGAAACTTACCTCCTCGCTGTGTGTTCGTCTTTTTAACACCTTAATCTAACTGGTGGCGATGGTGGCAGAGGAGTTAAGTGGCCGCCTTGCAATCAAAAGGTTGCAGGTTCGCGTCCCGCTCAGTCTGTCGCTGTTGTTGTGTCCTTGGGCAAGACAGTTAACCCGCCTTACCTGCTGGCGGTGGTCGGAGAGACTGGTGGCGCCAGTGTACGGCACCCTCGCCTCCGTCAGTGCGCCCCAGGGCAGCTGTAGCTACGATGTAGCTCATCCCCACCAGCGTGTGATTGACTGATTGTGTTATAAAGCAACTTGGGGGGTTGTAGAATCCTAAGAAGGAACTATACAAATACAGGCCATTTACCATAACTGCTGAAATGTCTCCTCAGCCTTCATTAGTGTCTACAGGAGCGGTTCACAAGTGAATTTCCCCACTGAGGGATCAATAAAGTCTATTCTATTCTATTCTATTCTATTCTATTCTATTCTATCAGCTGTGTTCATGATCTAAAACATGCAGGAAACATGCTGGAAGCAGACTGCAGCACCAGGCATGTCAGCTCCACTTTACTAAGTCCAACAGGGACCGGACCGGCACTCTGAAGTTGCAAGTGCGGTATTCTGGCCAAAGAGGGCGGTGGGGATCCGAGTGACATTTCATTAACCCTGTAAAGGGTCATTTTAGCACAAACTGGCTCAAGAACATGATTTAAAAATATGAAAATGTTGTGTAATATGACTTTAAGACACCTAAAAAAAAAAGGACATTTTATTTCTTTGTTGACTTTTTTGGAACATTTCTGTTTTTTTGGGGTTTTCAGATTCTTTTGGTAACAAAGCAGCTATTCTCCAACCATTCAATGAGGATACAATTTTATGGATTACTTTCTTGAATTCACATGGGAAAATTCTGACACAAGAAGATAGGGGATAATGGGGTCCTCTGTTAGAATAGAAATCATTGTTAAAAAGTAGGATTCAGAGAGAACATTCTTCAGATTATTTTTCTTCGGGAAGTCAAAGTCTGACAGATGGGAAGAGAAAAACGATGGTGAGAAAACACTTGGTGGGTGAGTCTGAAAGACGAGAGAACAGAATAAATGCAAATGAATGGGAGGACTACACTGACCTTAAAGTAATCTCCAAAAAATTACTGACTAAATTACCTTATTTGGTGTCTGAGGCAATTACTGGATTCCATTTGCACAATAGAAGAATAAATAAATAAATTTAATAGGAAGTAGACAGAATACCACCACTGTTTCCTGTGGACTTGGTGTTTGCATCTGCTCCGACTCGAGGAGAAATGTCTGCATAATTTAAATACACATGAAGAAAAATGTGTTTTGCAACATAGAGCATGATCGTCTTTTCCTTAGTAATGTTCAGGAAAAACAAAATAAATCCATATCCTGTATTTAGTACTGATCTTACGATGTTTTGGAAAACACAAGGATCACCCGAGGACACGACAGACGTGTAAAAATATTAACCAGATTATTTTATGGAGAGGATTTCTCTGACAGGATTATGGGTCGGTGGAGATAATTTGCATTTGCTGAGGCAAAACCAGTATTGATCAAATTAAATAGAAAAAATATATTCTGGGAAAAACAAAACATGTTTTCTGCTTTCACAACAGCTGAAGAGTTGTTTTAACTCATGAGGGATTTGAATGACATGCCCTGGCCAAAGCTAACACAGGTCACTGGAGGTCAATTTAAAGCCGTTCAGATCGAGTGATTGACTAAATAGATAAAACAAACTTTATTGCAATGCCACCAAAGCACTCCTAACGTGGGCTGGGGTGTAGATCGACTTGTTATTTTGTTCCAGATCCAGGACTTATGGCTGCTTTGAGGGATCTATCAGTTCTCACTGTAGAAGCTTTTCTCTCTCTCCTCAGTTTAATACTCGTTACTCTTGTTTCGCTGTCTGAACTGACTTGTCGCCAACAAAGGCTTGAACGTCTTTGTAGTAGTGCTTTACAAGTGCATGACTAGATGTCATGGTGGTTTGCTGATGCCACTTGAGACGGTCTCAGTTCTGTGGAATGAGCCAGCCTGGATCAGTGTTGATTGTTTTTGCTCTGAAAAGACAAAAATGAGATTATTGCTTGTATTGAATTAATACCCCATCACCTTTATATTTATTGTCAAATGATGAACAACAATTTCCTCTTCCTCTCATTTTGACAATAACTTAGTGGTCTCCCAACGAAAATGCTTTTTTATGGCCTTTTCCTAAAAATGTTTTTATTGTAAGGTGTTCAAATGGAGCCAAACTTGAAGAAAAAAAAGCAGGTACATTTCTACAATAAACAAACACCTATGTTCCCACAGCTGGACACTGGAACTGCCCTGGACACCATCTGTTGGAGAGGCTCTTTTGCAAGCCCTAAGCACCCCCCCCCCCAATACAAAACCAAAACAACAACAAAGAAACAAGCAAACAAAAAATAACCAGAAAGCAAATAGTTGGCTCTAAAAATATTTCAAGCTACATTTTCAATTACCAACAACTCCATATTACAGTGAAATGTATGTGTGAAGTGAATATGAGTCAATTGTGGTGTTTTACTTCCTTTAATGAGTCGTTGAGAACTATAACAGCATCTCCTCTAATGCAGGAGGTATACGACCGTAATAAGTGTAGTCAGTGCTCCCTACCCTAAAACACCCAAACACCAGACATGACAATGTATTTATCTATTCATCAACTTACTGTGGATGCCTCGTCTTTGCTTGTCATCTAGAATCTTCTGGTGCTGATCCGTAGCTGGCAGCAGCCATGAAACTCACTGACCTGGAGTGAGAAAGTGAATTTTTCTTTGGAAAAATGGGCTGCAGTAACCAAATTTGACCACAGGATGTCACTCTTACTTCATTCTTACATATCGCACCTTTAATGCCAGAGAGAGGGAGTTGGGTGGGGGTGCCCAACCATAGTCTTGCCTAAAGGGCACCACAACAACCTGGTGCTGAACGCCCAGAAGACAGCGGAGATTGTTGTTGACTTTAGGAAGCACACAGCCCCCCCCCCCCCCATCACGATGGTGGACTCATGTCGCTTCCTGGGCACCACCATCACCCAATATCTCAAGTGGGAGCCCACCGCCACCTCCTTCATAAAAAAAGCCCAGCAGAGGATGTACTTCCTGAGGCAGCTGAAGAAATTCAACCTGCCAGCACAGTGGATGAGGCAGTTCTACACCGCAATCATCATCTTCACCTCCTCAATCACCGTGTGGTACGCTGGAGCCACCACCAGGGACAAGAAGAGGCTGCAGCGTGTTGTACGCTCTGCTGAGAAGGTCATTGTCTGCAAACTCCCCTCCATACAGGACCTGTACACCTCCAGGACATTGAGGCGTGCAGGTCGGATCACAGCTGACCCGTGTCACCCTGGACACTGTCTTTTCATCTTGCTCCCATCTGGCAGGAGACTCAGATTCATTCAGACCAGAACCTCTCGCCACAAGAAGTTTCTCCCCCTCTGCAGTTGGACTCATGAATGACAATCGTATTACTGCCCACCTGGGACGTAATTTTGGGGGGGGACAGGTGGGACATGTCCCCCCCACTTTTTCAAAAGGCAGTTTTGGTCCCCTGCACTTTTTTCCGTCCAAAAACAATATTTCGCTCCATTAAATGGATTTGGTTGAGCACATGGGCGTCGCACCCGTGGGGGATGTGGGTGTTTTAACACCACACTTTTACAGCAGTTTTGCTCAAAACTTTACTAACAGTCTGGTCCCTCCGTGTTTCGCTCGCAGTTCCCCCCCCCCCCCCCCCCCCCCCCCCCTTTCCTGTTGATCACTGAAACCCGCACCTCTGAGAACCGGTGTTACGTCAAAGATTCTCGTACGTTCCATCATTGATATGTTTCTCCAGCTGCTCCGCGCCTCCGAACTGAAAAAATCGCGCGTGCTCATTACAAGCTGCACTCCGAGCGCGCTCTGCTCGTACCACAATAGAACTATAACCTCGTTGAGCTCAAACATCTTATTTAAGCAAATCCAGAGCTTTAAGTGGGCCCCTCCCGATATACGCAGAACACGCGCTCCATGAGGGGCCTCGTTTTGCGCACGAGTACTCATTCTCTCCAAATGCGCAAAAGGCGCATCGCTGTTGCGCGCCGCGCACACATCACCGTCAGCTACCGTTAGCCCAGGCAGGAGGAGAGAACAAAGAGACGAGGTATCCGACACCGTGCACGCTCCCGCAATGATTGACAGCAGCAGCATCTGAACAACCAGTGGTCAGATGCGCCGACAGGCAGGTGGAAACATGGAGGTGGAGATGCATCCAAATGGATGAGAATAAGCACAAGAAAGAAAGTCAGAACAAGAGGAGGAGTGAGCTGCACTTGAAAGTGGGAATGTTGATAAAAAAAGAAAAACTTTGTGAGCATAAACATCCCAGCTGCTGCTGATCATGAGACAGAAGAGACGGTGATTGTGTCTGGATGGACTGGAGAATATTTCACAGCAGCTCTGATTATTTATTAAATGTTTTGTTAAAGGCACAAACCTTCACTTCTGTCCTGTTGTCTCTGGTTCACAGTCTTTCAGTCCAATAGTCTCCTATAATTAGTTGTTGTAGTCATATTTACATCAATTTCATTTGATAATTTCCCATTGAGAGCAAAACAAATCTTAATCTGCTTGTCTGATAGATTTCTGGTCATAACAGGGCCGATGCTGAAGTCTGAACTTAACCCTAACCCAGCTGCTTCTGCTGAGTGAAGCTTGAGGCTCATCAAAGGCACAAGAACACCTGAGTGGCAGTGATTGAACCTAAAAGGTGAAACTAATCTGAGACAGACTCATTCCATTCAAAGCCAGATATTTCAGCCTTTATTTGTTACAATTGTGATGATTCTGGCTACAGCTGATGAAAACCCCACATTCAGAATCTCAATTAAAATATAGTGCAAATGTTCAATATTCTAGACTCAAAGTGTCACACTCTAATCAGCTGATGAATCCAGAACACCTGCAGAGGGTTCCTGAGTCTTTAGATGGTCTCTCAGTCTGAGCTGGAGTACTGACATAAGTGGACTTTTACACCAGATTCTCATTTCTGAGTTTCACCTGTAGACCACATTAGAACTGGCTCTGCTAAAAACTACAATACTTAGATTATTCAGAGCTTAACTAGATTATATTAGACTGATAGCAGAGTCCTTAAAGAACAGTTTGTGATTGGTTAAACCTTTATTTGATTTGTGACAGTTCAAAAAATGCAGATTTCAGAACTTTACTGCATCTGACCCACCTTAGGTCTGGTCTAGGGACAGACAGATAATAACAATGGTGCTCAGTGGGGCTGTACCGTCTTCTTGCCCCCAAGTCAAAAGCTGGGGGGCGGGAGCTTGGGCACGTGACACGTCAAGGGGTCTGTAACTTTATATAACACCCCCCACCCCAGATGCACACAAGCCTGCTGTGTCCCCCCCACATCTGAAATCAAAATTTCGTCCATGCTGCCCACTCCAGTCGCTTTGTTCCAGTCACCTGACCCAGTGTTGTGTTTGTACCTGAACTGATCCATTCTGACCAGTACCAACATTAGCTACGTTTACATGGGCACAAGTAATCGGATTGAACGCCCTATTGGATCAAAAATTCGTCACGTAAACATGTCAATCAGAATATTCTGATCCGATTCGGCCTGATCCGAATGAAATTTCATTCCGATTGAGAGAGGTGGTTTTGTCCGATCGTCAATCTGATTGGCGTCCATGTACACACCCATTCGGATCGTTGGGATAAAATAATGCCCACTGTGCATGTGTGCATCAGCGTGCCCTCTTTTCGCCTCTGCAGACGCTCAGGACAGATCGAAAACATGGCGGGCGGTGAACAGAAGTGGTCTGTTGCCGATGCTATTTTTTACTGGAAATACTACGGGAGCTCAATATTACTGAACGTCTCGATGGCCGAATGGCTAAAAATGCCGAGTTATACACTCAAGTGCATCTAAAGATGCAGGAAGCAGGAATTCACCGAAGCTAGAGAATGAGCAAATAAAGTGCAAGAGAAAAGACGTGCAGACAAGATGGCGTTTGTTTACAATTTCTCTTCCGGGAAAAACAAGTATGCGCATGCGCAATCTATGGTGCGTGCATCACGGCGTGATCGGATCATTCCGGTTAGTGTCCATGTAAACAGAGATTTGGGATTTCTGATCAACCAAGATTTGAATCGGATTGGGGAAATTTGGCACATGTAAACGTAGCTATTGACTTGTTTATAGCAGCTGTTTCTCTAATTATTGCCTCCCTGTATTATTATTATTTTATTGTGCTTATTTCTTATTTTTGCTTATCTCCTAATTTCCTAATGTTGTGATTTTTTGCACATATGGCAATAAAACCCTTCTGATTCTGAAAGGCAGAAGCTGGCTTGGCACAAACCTTCAGCCATCATGAATTGAAATCAACACAGACAGAAACATACAAATAGTTTCTGGGTGTAAAAATGTAGCAGGTTTCTTGGCATAACATCAGGTTGTGTTTAACGTTTTTTTAATTGATTTTCTACTAACCCACACTCCCTTGTGCAAATCTCAACTCAATATTATTAGGGACTCGTGAAATTATGTAATGTTTTTAAAACATCCCTCTACTTTTTATTTCTGAGCGGCTCGTGTCAGACAGTTGTCATCCACATGAAGAAAAGCAACAGTTTCCTCTTTCTGTTTTAACGACACGCAGCACAGGAAGTGTTACTGCCATCCCAGCAAGTGAAGAAGAAACTTTACTGTAAAAGACATTACATAATATAATTGAGAGCCAGGCTGTGTTTCATCACAGCTTAGCAGAAAGTCGGGAACAATTTTTGCTGCATAGCGTCCCTCCCAAAGGTGGCAGCTTGCAACAAATTCTAATGCATCAGAATCACAGAATCACTTTTATCAGCATCACGTATCTGAAGTTCGCACAGAGCTCTAATTGCACATTAACATTACAAAATTACGGCACAGCTCTGTTCTAAATCACACAGAAAAGAAGTCAAATCCATCTGTTACTCAACCCCTGAGGTGATTAAACAAACATGACCTCAATCTCTCTCCTGTTAGCTCCTTGGCATCTGCTGGCAAACCACCTGTTTCGCTTACTGCTAATTTGACACTCTCTGGGGAGATGATGGATGTGCATTCAAAAGCCTGCTGACACGAAACCCTACAGTCTTTCTCTGTATGCAAACTCCTCGTGGCTTCAAGCTGTGTTTAGGAAAATAGCACTGACTTTCACATGAAGGGAGCTAAATATGATGTGGAGCAGGAATGTCACTGAGTGTTTATTCTACTATAAATGATTTGACAGGAATAGATGCATTAAACAGTCTACTGATCAGGAATGTTTTCATGTTTCTTTAGATCTGCTGCTGTTTCTAATTTTCTTGGTTTTATTTGTCTTTACCTTGTCTTTCCATCATGCACAGACCAGTGGGAGGTAGGCGTGGTCATGCATGTTGACAGAATAGTATAGCATAGAATAGAAAATGCCTTTGTTGTCCCTCAGTGAGGATATGCTTTCACAGCAGCAGTCACATTCTTAAAAAGAGCAACGGGGAATAAAAATAAAGAAGATAAGAACATGGTGTTCTTCTGATGGTGCCGGTCCGCTGTGAGGGGCCGATCCAATGCTGGGGTCGCCCCATGTATAACAGTCAGAGCAAAATAACCACATGCATCGCTAACGTCATACCCAACAGCCTCATAACCGACAACCAAGTGACAGTTTGCGAGGTCTAATGCAGAGAATCGTGGCAGAGAGATCCACAACTCTCATCTCAGAGAGACGGGCTCTCATGGGGGAGGAGGAGTCCAGTTCCATGCACAGGAAAAGATCAACTGGGCTGGAATGACTTTTGTCCCAGTTTATGAAGAAGCTCAGGTATGACAGAAACTGCAAACGTGTTTGGCCTGGATCACTGCTTCTTCTCTGGAACGGACCAGGAGGAGGAGATCGTTAAACAGAGCCTGCTGTGCCTAATGGCTGAAATGCCGTAATCAAACTTTTGGAGAAGGCGCACAGAGCGGGGTAGTAACCGAATGGAGTCGGATGTCCTGACACTGGACTCCTCTGAAGGAGAAAAGCAGGAACTTCTGGTGTTTAGAGACGATGGGTCGGACATGGAAGTATGCATCCTTTAGGTTTATGGAAGTGAACCAGACAGATGGGAATAAAACCCCCACCCTCTCCTCCACCGGTCAACTAGGGAGATGGCTAACGCTAACTCGGGGGTTGAACACTGCTCTGGCAATGTCTCCACAATCCAACAGAATGGGGAAGAGCGGGACAGAAAATGAGAGGAGTGAAACCACCTGTTCATGTGGCATATACAGCGCCATTCCTGGGAGCTTGAATGCACGGCAAGTGGAGCGCGGATTGCTTCTGAGAGCCAGGCCCTTACCACCGCTGGTAGTTCCGGGAAGCACCGGGAGCAGCCACAGGGGTCAGAGCTCAACAGGGTGAGTTAAGAAGCCCAGAGGAACAAACAATCACAACTTCTGCAGCAGCAGGTGGCCGAGTCACAGGGCTGGGGCAGGGTACTGTGAGCTGACTCGTGGCACCAGCACTGAAAACCTTCAGTTTACGGAGGAGGGAACAGGCGGGAAAATGTCTGCTCAGAGAACTCTTACAGGTCATCCGCTGGCTCTATTTTGAACCCATGGCGGTAGAAGCCGAGGCCATATTGGGTGTAGGCGGAGCTAACCTTCCACCCGACTATCTGAGGCATCGGGGCAGTAAGACCCTCTCTTGTGGAGGCTGGGCTGCTTCAGGAGGCGAGCATGAGAAGCTGGAAGCAGAGTCTGGGCTGGTTTTAGGAGAGCGGAGGGGCAGAACACATCCATGTAGCTGCTGGACCTCCGCCTTGAGGCGTCCAAAGAGCTACGGCAGCCATCAGGTCAATGAGCGACCTCGAGAAAAAAGGTCTCCTCACATCAGAGAATCACTTCCCATGATAGGAGCGAAGCAGAAAGCAGGAGACAGGCGGGACCTGCATGCTAGGATCTGATTAACCCTTTAGGCGCCAGAGTTTAAAAAAAATATATTCAATTTTGACATGACTATTTCCTCTCCCGGTCGGGAGCGTCCCGGCAGGAGACGGTTTTCAAACTCTATAAAATCTGAAAATTTCAATATAAACACACCCAAAAGTGTTGCTCAGATAGAAGTTACACATTTCCACTATCTTCTAGTTTAGAGTAGTAACTTCATGAGGGATCCTATTTGCAGCTGTGGCTCGTTAAAATCAGCAATGATGCTTGTCGCAATTTTGCAACTTTGGTGCTTAAAGGGTTAATTCATGTGTCATAGTGATTTGTGAAACACTGAAAAACACATACCAATGAGGCGAACCAAGCACCGAGGCACGGAAGCATGCAGGTCGTTGTAATGTAGAGAAAATCTGGACAGAAATCCGTTCCAAATTAGCATGTGTGTTAGCAAGCTAACACGGCAAATTTTCACACTTAGCTTTTAGCGAAGTGGTTGTGTGAAGAGGAAATGGGAGACGACTGGTGGATTTACACCCCCCGTATACCGCATCAGGACCCGCCCAGTGGGCGGGTGTCTATTAAAAGCTCTTCAGTGATTGGTTAGTGAAGGGATGTTACCCAATAGTGAGGCCTAAAGGGTGAAGCCTATATGAAAAAGAACTTCAAGAACGTTTTTGTATCGGCCACTATTCTAATATGTCCCTTTTACTGATAAACTCTTAAAAGAGATTCTCCTGGACGTTTTGATTTTACTCCTTGTTTTTTGTGTGTTTGTTTTCTTCAATGTGGCTCTAACTTAGCATCAGGAGAAGGACATGGAAGATCTCCGGGAGTGAAGTTGAAAGCTTTTAGCTTTTCATCCTATGACCTGAGCGGTTTTCCTAAAAACTGAGATCAAATTTAGGGTAAAATAAAAAAGGCTAAAGTCTGAAATCTTTATGGATTTTTGATCCTTTTGTTTGAACGTGTTTTTGTGTTTTCACCATTGGCTTGTCTCGGTGGAGGAACTCAAACACGGCTGCTGTTTTGTAGTAAAAATCACTCTCACATAGTAAAGCGTGATGCTTTTGCCACATTTTTATTTATTTATTTGGATACATGTGTAGTAAAGAGACAGATCTCAGAGATTTGCTTGACTTTCTGCATCTCAGTCGACAGGATTCATCTTGTTTGTTTAATCTGCAGCAAAAGCATGAAGTGAAAAAGAGAAAAAAACAGGTTGAGGTTTCTCTGGAGGATTTGTGTCAGATCCATGCATGCATTACGAGATCTGAGAGATGACACTGCTGAGATTTTCATGCATTCAGGCTCTTCAGATCAAACGCAGAGACGGTTACAGAGAGGCAGCACTGGGGCTTGATGCAATTCGGTTTCTGACTTTAACTCCATCTTTAATAATAATACGCCATCACTCCTTATCATGACCTTTTGTCCAAGCCTCCATGCAGACCTCGATTTGAGACTTTACAGTAAACCCATTTAATTAGAGCCTATGGAGAAAAGTAATGAGCTACCTGGTCGAGTGTCCCATCAGCACTTCTCTCAGAGGGTTTGACATTTACTGTGTGTCGTCCATGTTGAGTTAACCGTGTCACCGCAGCAGGTTCGATCCAAGCTCAGTGTGGTTTATTACCTTCTGGACTCACACTGAGGGAAGGGAGGAAAGTCAGAAAATTCTTCTTTAGCCAATAAGGGATGAAGGTGAGACAAAAAGACTGAAATGGTTGAGACAGGACAGATGCAGAGGACAGATTAAAGCTGTAGGTTGACACAGGTCACATAAAAAAGTTCAAATCCTTTTCAGTCAGATGAAATATCACAAACAAAATAAAAAAGCATCAGATTAAAAATCCTAGATATCATTCTGGTGCAAAACTGTTACCTGGTGTCGATTTCTCATCTTCAGTAAGGAGATGATGACATTCTGTGAAATGTGCTAAAAAGACTTGAGGATTCTCCGTAATATTCAGCAGCAATCTTCACATTTACGGCAGCCGAGTCCGATTACGTGGTGTGTTTCTTAAACAGCGTGCATCTCATTTCAGCGGGGAAACTTTTCAAATGCAGTTAATGAGCAGAAATCCCCACTGAGGGCGCTGAAACCATGTGGTGAAGTCGACCCTCGTGATGCATCCAAAAACTCTCTCTAAGTTATTCTCCGACACCTCTGAAGGAAGGTTTTGGCCTCGGCAGCAGCTGCTGTGCTTTTCTGTTGGCATGCTGGTGATTACTTTTGGTGCACAACAAAACACCTCAATAAAAATGAAGTGGGGGAACATGGATCCAAACATGAATCTCAATGTTTGGCTTATTTTTATTAGTTGTTGTTGCCATAAAGGCTTGGCATTATCCCTTTATAGGGCACTCACTGAAGTAGTTTAAAATTTTAACCCCATGATGTTATTGTGTGTTTCTTCTGTTACGATTAAAAAACATTATTTTCATGCAGAAAATAAGAGAAAACGAAGTGATCAAATATGGACGCTGGCCCTGTCCTGGTAAAAGAAATCCCAAAATAAAAACATGAACAAGGTAAATAAACATTTTTGAATAATATAGATAATTATAAGACACATTAAAATAATCTAGCTAATTTTAGAACACACTGTAGAATAATACAGAATTTATCACAATTATTAAAAAATGTGGTATATTTTTGTAAAAACAGATTAATGTAGAATATTTGTGAAAGTTATTGAACAATAGATACCATTTCTGATCGAATATAGATTATTAGAATATTTTAGAATATTATGTATTTGAGGATCTGCCTCAGTGTCATCTTCCTCCTCTTCATCATCATCACTGATGGTGAGATTGGCTGGCACAATAACTGTCCCCCTCTGTTTTTTATAGAAATCTTAGTTTAAAACGGCAAAATCTATTCAATATCATAACTGTTACTATTACCGTTAACATGATTATGAAGATTGTGTCTAAAAAAACAACAGATTTTACCTAAAAATCGACATAATTTCTTTTACTTGTTCAGGGCGTGTGATCAAATATGGCAGCTTTGATTTTCATGCTCTGATTTCACCAACTTCATTGAGTTTAACATTTACAACACATATTTTCTTATTTAGCACCACTAGTCAACCTTGTGATATGAGAGTTTCACAAACCTAGCATTGTTAGTTTTGGAGATCCGACTGTAAACACGAGAGAAGAGACCGAGCTGCAGGAAGGCAGTTTTCTGGTTTTTCAGAAACACCAATATTTGGCGCGTCATAGCCCAGCGCTGATTGGTCGAAAAGCACCATGGCGCAAACTGTGACTAGTTGTGTGTTTACCTACAGTGGGTCCAACCCTTGTACTACTAAACTACTTGAAACTACTAAAACATGCTGGGCAGTGGCCCTCATAGGACTAGAGTTGGACACCACTGACCTACAATAAACAGAAAATTATCCCAAAAAATTCCCTAACATTGCACAGTTAAATTACAAGTTGTGCATTTCTTTCCTCCCACTATCTGGTCGTTTTCAACATCAGATTCACCAGTGGCGTGTCCAGGCCTTTTAAAATGGGGTGGCTTTTATGCATGGGTGGCACCAAGGCACCAATGGTTATGCTTTTTTTTGGAGTGGGAGAGCCTAACCCCTCACAAAATCATTCTTTTATTTTTTATATAATTTTAGTGAATTAGTGAGTTTCAAATTGTGCCATGACCATTTTTTGAGCTGTTGTTGGTGGTTAGCAAGCCACTTCTTGGTGCATTACTGCCACCAACTGGAGTGGAGTGGGACTGGGACTCTTAATACTATTTATGTCAATATGAAAAAAGCTCTCGATTTACTGGTCGATCTACGTTCCTACCCTCACCTATGGTCACGAGCTTTGGGTAGTGACCGAAAGAATGAGATCGCGGATACAAGCGACTGAAATGATTTTTCTCAGCAGGGTGTCTGGGCTCTCCCTTAGAGATAGGGTGAGAAGCTTGGTCATCTGGGAGGGGCTTGGAGTACACCTACTGCTCCTCCACATTGAGAGGAACCAGTTGAGGTGGCATCTGATTAGGATGCCTCCTGGACGCCTCTCTGGTGCGCCTCTCTGGTGCGCCTCTCTGGTGCGCCTCTCTGGTGCGCCTCTCTGGTTTTTCAGACACGTCCAATCGGGAGGAGACCTAAAGGAAGACCCTGGACACGCTGGAGGGACTATGTTTCTCGGCTGGCCAGGGAACGTCTTGGGATTCCCCCAGAAGAGCTGGCCCAAGTGGCTGGGGAAAGGGAAGTCTGGGCCTCCCTTCGTAGGCTGCTGCCCCCACGACCCAACTCCGGATAAGAGGTAGAGAATGGATGGAAGAAAAAAAAAAATGATAATACAGAAATGTTATGTTGGGCAGGGCTAACAAACAATGTTGACGATTCACGCTGCCACCCACTGTTTTGCAGTTTATAACTCAAAGCCTTTTGTGGACAATTTAAATTAAACTCAGTGGGATGGCACCTTGGGTGGCCAATCAGATTCCAAGGGTGGCATTTGCCAACCTAGGCCACTCCCTGGACACGCCCCTGAGATTTTTAAAGCAAACAGCACAATTTTGTTAGAATGATCTGCACGTCTTGATGGGTAAAAAACACTTAGTTAGACTGGAGGTGTCTGATCAATTTACACAATTAAAATGCAAACAAGACAAATGTTTGGACACTAATGGAGTCATCTTGAGAGTCATTCCCTCTCCGTAGGAAGAATCACATTCAGAATTACTTTTCTAAGTTAACAGATGTTTTATTCCAGACCTGAATCTTCTTATTAACACTTCATATCAGCTGAGCACTAGGTGCTTCTACCTTATTTCCAGCTTCACATCGGTATCAGTTTCTAAGTCTTCCTGCAAAAGTTAAACCATAAATATAGAGACGGTTTTGACAAGATTTGCTAAAAGGGAATGACCAAATATGCTAAACTCACTGAGACAGCTCGGTGGTGAACTCCAACTTCTGCATGTTCCATTTAAAATAAAATCCCTTCAGTACTTCAGCCTCAGTCTGTATTCTACGGTTTTCTCCTGGTGAACTGAAACTGCTTTATTTAAATGTTAGCGAGTCCTATGGGAGGATTTTTCTACATTGAGTTTTAATGGCTGATCAGTAAAGTCCCAGCTGTCCCAGCCCATCCTCTGTGTTCTGATATTAAAGCTGAAACATCTCCTGTGTAAATTTACTAAAAGCTTTACCCTTCCTGATAGCTTTTGGAGAAATCCGTCCACTGTGTGCCAAAGCTGTTTTTATCCACTGATAGTTAATTATTCTTGTGTTGAGCCTGAATCCGAGTCGCACAGCGGAGGCATGTTTCACGTGGATGTGTCGTTATTTTTGATTTTGACATGACATACTGCTCACTTCACAACACCCTGCCTGCTGTGATTCATGATTAAAGCTCTGGTAAAAAAAATCACTATGTCCACAAGTGACTCCCATCCTGCAGATGCAAAAAAAAAAAAACAGCTTTGTGACGCAAAAGCTCCTCCTCCTCCATCTCTATTGTGATTTGTTCTTTTTTTTAAAGCCTGTCTCTTTCACGTAGTGAATTACAGACAGTCTACCTCCTCCACTCACGCGGCTCTCATTAATTCCTCTGGGTTTATCTTCAGTCATCACCCTTCAGCTGCTTCCTGAATGAACTCACTGTACTACAATCTTTCTCTACTGTAGATTCATTATATATGGAAGAGGATTAGGGCCACTGAAAAGAAAAAAAAAGAAAAGAAAGAGAATCCTGACTTTAATCTCAGAATTCTGACTTTTTTCTCAGAATTCTGACTTTAATCTAAGAATTCTGACTTTAATCTAAGAATTCTGACTGTTTTCTCAGAATTCTGACATTAATCTCAGAATTCTGACTTTTTTCTCAGAATTCTGACTTTTTTCTCAGAATTCTGACATTAATCTCAGAATTCTGACTTTTTTCTCAGAATTCTGACTTTAAACTCAGAATTCTCTTTCTTTTCTTTTTTTTTCTTTTCAGTGGCCCTAATCCTCTTCCCTAATTATACACAAAGGTACGCAAACAAAAACGTTACATTTTGTGTCAAAGAAAAATTGGGATAAGATACAATAAATATCCTCCAAGTCTTCAACAAACTTAATGTAATTCACTTACAGACACATAGAAAGTGATTTTCTACACAAATGTCACATTTTTTTTTTTTCAATGCGCGTTCTAAACTCGCATTATGTCCGCCAAAACGCTCGTTCAAGACACGCGTTTGGGCGGACATAATGCTCGCTTTTTGAACACGTGAATTTTTGCCCCCTTTGGCGTCAAAGCGCGCATTCAAGATGCGCATTTTGGCGGACATAACGCGCGTTTAGAACGCGCGCTTTTTTTTATCCCTTTGGCTTGCCATATTCTGCCGTAAAACGACACCCAGTCAGTACTTCCGTCGCTACCCGAAGCACAAAAACTGTATCCACGTTATTCTCACGGCCCGTGATGCTTTGCGCGAAAGATGCTAGCAACTTCCGGTCCGCATTTGTTTACGTTGAGACAATGCGATTCCTTCATGCTAATCCTCTTTTTATGGGCTTTTAGAGACTGAAAACATGCATGAACACCAGCTGTCACAGCTCAAACGGGACACCGTTACACTCCGTCTGCCTACTGAAGCAGAGAGGTGGGGGGATGATCTTAAAGCCTGGCCAAAGCTAACGTAACGTAGCATTTTAGCTACTTTCTGAACTCAGTGGCGTCTGACAGCGAGGCAATAAACAATCTTAAAAGCTCTGAGGCTTATCAGTACCTAAATCGTTGTCGGCGTTTTGTTGAAAGAGGTGGGACACAATCTTATTTACTTAAAAGCAGACGTAGAGCCGAGTCAGAGCCTTAAATCCCTCATCACCAAGCCTGGGTTTTAGTTCCTACATCAGGTGAAATGCAAACAGCAAGATGGCACTTTTAGGTTAATAACAGCAGTCTAAACGCACGTTAAATTATAACTATTAAGAAAATTGTACACATTTAATAATTCCTGTTGTTGTGAGACTGCTGTCAGATCTCTTTACTACTCTGCGTCTCTTCTCCGGAGTTTTGTCTTATTCAACTACAAAGTAGGATGCGGGTGTTCCTCTCAGAGTTTTTTCACAATAAAATGAAAGGAATGCACAAATAAAGTTTGTGGTGGTTTCAAGTTAAGATTTTTCAGCCACATCCTTCTGAGTTCCTCATCTCTGGAGAGGCGGTGAGAACCGTACCGACGCTCGCAGCTGCACGCTCTCTCACTCTGGAGGTGCATGTTGTAAACATTGCTCTTGTAGCTACAGATTTAATTTTCTCTGGTTGTTAGTACAAGCGCCAACAGCGCAACGTCTTCCCGAGGCGCGTGACTACATTTTTCGGGGGTAAATATTTTTTAAAATCCTCTTCAAATGTTCAAATCAACAGCTACTAGCAACGAAACCTCACAATGCAAACCAATGAGTATGTGCTACTTCCAGTATCTCACCGGATGTTGCTAGCATCAGCGTTTCTCCATGAGGCTACTCAAAAATAACGTGGCTAGCGCAGTAAACAGACGAGGGACCCCCCAACACTATCACAGGTATGAAAATGAACATAATAGATAATACTATGACGCAAAAACTTTACAAAAAAGCATAATTTTAAGGTGTAAAAGTTGCGGAATGTTGCTTTAATAAAAAGCAGCTATATTTAAAAAAATAAACAATATCTCCACGGGGTGTTTAGAGGTGTGCAGAATGAAGGTACGGTATTTCCTTTTAAGGCTATATTTTAATTAAAAATAGTCAAATACGGCACTGGGTTTATGTTTACATCTACCAGCCATAGAGGGCACCCTTGTGGTAAAAAGTCTGCTCGACAAGGTGAGGCTGGGACTGTGTAAAATGGATGACTTGACAAGTCAAGCAGCTGATTCTGAGCCCAGAAGATGTTCTAACGATAAATAATGCTGTAAAATAAACTTATTAGTAGAAATTAGTCCTTACCCTGTACGAGTCATCACTGGACATGGTGCTGGCTGCTCACTTCGCATATTTTCTCGCGAGATCACACGCAATATTTCGGCTGTCTCGGACGCGCGCGGGACTGAGGGGCGCGTTGATTGGTGGAAGGAAGCAGGAAGCAGCTTCAGCGTCTTGCTCCAAAACAACAAAAGTTATAACTGAACCCGACCTGGCAGTGACCTACGGGATCTAACCATGCATTTACGAGCCCTCGCCTCACCTCGTGCGTAATGCTTCCTCGCATGTTGTTGAGTTGGGACAAAGCAAGCTAACAGCCAGGCATCGGCTCTTATGCTGTTGTGAAGATGGAATACACAAACCGATTGGAGTTTCGTTTCCCATAACACGGATTATAACATGAGTCATCAACGGTAAGACATAATTTAATGCGTTTCACGTTATGAAATGAGCTTTGTTGTGCCGGTTTGTTCGCTGCTGGTTCATATTTGTTTATATTTGACCTTTGTGTCGGCATATAGGCCAGAGCTCAAGTTCTCGTTTTGGAATGCACGTGCTCTTGGTGTGCATGTGAGCTGGTTGAAGAAGGCAAGTTGACCTCCTTTTCTTTCCTTCTCTCACTCGTAAGCAAGACCCCAAAATACTTATCCTCCATTTGAGGTAGGATCTGTTCCCTGACCAGAAGAACACAAGCTTTTATTTTTCTGCGTTGTGTGTACTAGAAAAGTCACAAGCACTGTTTGGCTACATAAATGTGAGAAGTCATTTAATTGGATTTGCAGCAATAGTGACAGTTAAACAAACAAAAAATGATGCATAATCCTTAAATCCACAAAAGGAGCTTAAAAGGAGCTCTGCTCATGCAGGTCGACGCTCTACAAGCATACACAAGAAAACATTTCAGACTGTGGCACAGGGTGACAGGGTGGTTGACGGTCACACACCAACAAATCCACACACACCAGGCCAGAGGACATAAATGGCAGCCCTCCAATCTCTTAAAGCACACATTTCCCTCCACCACCAACTGGGATTTCCATCCTGAGTGATGTGTGATGAAAGCTGGCAGCGCTGATGCAAAAATCGGTGTGGTGGTAACAGCAGACCTGAGCAGGACCTCTGCTCTTTGTGACAGGTGTCATGTGTGATTTATGAGTTGGTTATGAGACAGCACAGTGGCCAACTGGAAAAGGTTACAGCTCAGAATAAGATCAGTGTGACACCAAGTTAATGCGGGAGGAAAGAGGGCTGACAAGGATTTTATAAGAACAATGTTTTCTTCTTCTGTCTGATCTTAAATGGAAAGTTCATTTTAGGTCTTTAAAGCATAAACGGTTATTCATTTAGTTATTTAGAAAAAAGAGTCTGCTCACATTTTGGTGAAGTCTAGATAAAAAGACAATATTGATGATTAAAACACAATAAATTTCTTCTCTAACTAGTCTGTACTTTGTGTGAAGAACCATTTGTTTATTCAACATCCGTCCGTCCGTCCGTCCATCCATGTTGGACCATTCATCCATCTTAGTGACAGTCTCCAGAGTCTGTCTTGAAGTCCTGGTTGAACAAGCCGGTTAAACCTCCAGAGGAAACAGACAGGACACACCTTCATCAGATGCCCAACCAACCCCAGTTTACTCATTTTGATGAGGAGGAGCTCTGGCTCTTCCTGGATGACAGAGCTCCTCATTTAAGGGCTGAGCCCAACCACCCTATGGAGGGAGGTGTTTAGCCACTTGTATCCACAATCTTTCACACACGTTCCAGTTCTCATGATTGTTGGAGAGAGTTGGAGTGTGGATGGACCAGTCCTCAGTTTCTCAATCTGGATGAAAGTCATATTGACCTTCCTTGATCTGGAGTCAGTGCCTCTTTTCCAACTTTCTAGAATAACCTTTTCACAGGGAGGCTGTAGAATTTCAGCTTAACATTTTCCATGGTTATTTGCAGCTACAATCTTCAACTGATAGTTGCTAACTTGTTTGTGACAGCTATGAAGCAACCTTTATACTGTGGGTTTATAAAAGATGTCAACAGAGAAGAGCTCAAAGAGTCAGAAAAAAAAATCCTTTTGAGTAAAAGACTAAAAGCAACCCTTTTAAAAATTCACTTCATACAGAAAAGTCATGTTTAAACAAAAAAGTGCAACTTTGTATATCTGACTGACAAATCCAACTCATATCCAGTCCTGTTTTACCAGTCGAGCTGTCTTCACAGTTTATAAAATGGTTTATCATATGACTCATATTGTGTGTATCTGTGTGTAGAAGTGAATCTCGATCTAATTTATGTTGAATTTATAATTACAGAACAACATACAAGGGGAATCTTCTAAGGCCCTGTCCACAAGTAGCCGTTTAAAAAAAAAACAAAAAACGTATATCCACCCTCCCAAAAACTAGCGTCCACACCTCCTCCTTTTTAGAAAAATCTCCATCAACACGTAACCGCATAAGTGCATTGTTAAGCACATTCATAGTCATGCCAGACCTGTTGGTGGCAGTAGTTCCCCAGAATCCTATCTATTTTGTCTTCCTGCTCAACTTCAACCAAACATGAAACGTGGCGCCTAGCTCGCTTGTGTGGACCGATAAGGAGGTAGAACTGCTCTTAAATGTAGTTTTGGAGTATAAAGTCAACAAGCGTCAAAAAGCGCTTGGACGATTGATAACGTGAGCTCAGCTCTGAGGGCATCCATGTTGTAGCGTAAACACAGGTCACACCTGGGCCGTCAGCATTTTTGTCGCAGACAGTGACGTGAAACCTAAAACTGGTTATTTCTGTCCACACAGAAACGCTGAAAACGGAGAAAACGCAAATCATCACTTTGGCAGGAGTTTTTAAAAAATTTGTTTTCGTTGCGTAAATCTGCGTTTTCGTTTGGATGACAGGCCGGATTTTGGGAGATACCCGGCTATGTGTGGACTAGGGATGTGAATCTCCACCACTGAGGCCGATTCGATACGTATCTCGATACGCTACCAGCGATACGATACATTAACGATACGGTGAAACCCTCTGACGATACGATTCGATGCGATTCATCCCTGCTGACGATTCTTTAATGATTTGAAAACGATTTTTGATTCGATACATTTCATGATGCGATTTGAAACGATTCAACACATTAAAAAAATCTTCCAGCCCACATCTGATTTTTAAATATCAAAATTATTTTCCCTCTCCTCTGTGAAGGATGTATTTGATCCTCTATTGTTTTTGATTAATCAATAAATTCAACATTTAAAGACAATTCACTTCATCAGTGATATTTTACATATTATACATATTTTTATTGCTACATTACTTGAAATAAGGGGGTTGAAATGAGGTTTAGACAGAAAAATAAACCAACAGTATCAGAAAATGATTAGAGTTCATCATATAATTATTATGAAACAGTAAAAATTTGAAAACACTAAATATTGTAATGATCCATATGTGTCAATACTAAAAGCTGTTGTAGCCTAATGTTACTGTTCCTTTAAGAGAAAAGTCCAAGCTGAGATGTGAGTTTATCTCTGCTGTTATTGGACTTCTCTGAACCAAAATGTCATTCTGTCTGTTGTTTAGTTCTGCACAAATGTTACAATAATAAGGAATTATCTTAAATTACCTCACACAAAGCTTTAGTTGTGTAGATCAACAAGAATGCTTGGAAGAATACGCTGCTGCAGCAACCGGTCACACGGACTTCAGAAAGTTTTATTTTGACAAGACAGGAAGCACGTACGTCAGTTAATATTGTCCCACGATGGTTTTTCTAACTGCGGCTGCGCACCACCTGGACTCCGCTAAAAGAGAATGATGGTGCGTTCAATGCGCCTCAAAAAACGAGGACGTAGCAGGTAAACAATGAAGTAATCGATGTAACCATAGTTTTAACCGATGAGAGACATGTACAGGAAGATATTTTGCAATACAGCCGTCAGTTATAACTGATGCGCACTGAAGCTACCGGTGCAGTCGCATCGCTAACGTCATGAACGGACCACCGGTTCAGATCGGTGAATCTCTCCATCCCTAGTGTGGACAGGGCCTAAGAGACCAGTTTTGATGAAGGTTGAGGTTTGGCCTAATGTTCACTCCAACTGAATTTATAAATACATTTTACATTTTCCAAATCAGTAAACTACTTTTTTCCATTTTTTTCTTACAACGAGCACTTTAAAGTAACACTCTGCAACTTTTACACCTTAAAATTATGCTTTTTTGTAAAATTTTGGCGTCATACTATCATCTATGTTCATTTTTGTACCTGTGATAGTATTGGGGGGTCCCATGTCTCTTACCTCACTATACAGTTTTTGAGCTCTGGTCGCTACCGGAAGTACTGACTGGGTGTTGCTTTACAGCAAAATATGGCAAGCCAAAGGGATTTTTAAAAAAGCGCGCGTTCTAAACGCGCGTTATGTCCGCCAAATTATGCGTCTTGAACATGCGTTTTGGTGGACATAATGTGAGTTTAGAATGCGCAATTTTTTTATCCCTTTGGCTTGCCATAATTGTATAATGTAGACTCGCTGTAGCAGTGGCAGATTCACCAAAGAAAGCTAGAAATCCCTTATCAGAGGAATATAGGAAAAGAAAAGAAGAACGTGATAGAACAAGAGCAAAGACCTACAGACTCTAACCTAGCCGTGCTGCTAATGGCTAGGTAAGTAATAAATGATTTCACCGGGGTTATTGTGTTTGGTCAGGCATAAAGTTGTTATACAGTCCTGATAAAACTATTTATTCAATGCGTGGAGGTGGAAAAGTTTGTTTTTGTTGTTTTGCCTGACATTAGGAATGTAAACATGCCTCTTATGCCCGAGAGACAGATTTGATTTTACTACAGTGACGTTTCTTCTTCTTTCTTCACTTCTTCTTTTTTTCCAAACCTTGGGCTAATTCACTCTCTAGATCATGTACTTTAATTTTCCCAATGACACTTGATTTGATTGGGCCTTGGAAGAATATATGTAAATGAAGGAACAACTGCTCTAAAATTCACTCAAATAATTCCTTCATATCATGTAGGGCTGCACAATATTAGGAAAACCTGCGATATGCGATAACAGTGCTTAATATTGCGATATCGATATTACTTGCGATAAATGAACAAATACTTAAATCTGCAGTTTTTGTATATATACTTTAGACACACCACTCCATCCTCTATCAATAGTATTAATACAGTAACAAAATGAAATCATGCAAGTTCACATTACAAAATTAGCATGATCTGTTTCAATATTTTTGTAAACATACACTTACCGACTACTTCCGTTAGTTATTTCATTGTACGCTTTGATGGTTTCTCATAAGGAGTTCCACCCATGAGCATCTGCTGGGCTGTTGTGCTCTTGCTTGTCTTAACGTTAGAGACTTTGGGTTTGCTAATGCTAGCTTTCTAGAGCCCAGTATATAGATCTTTATGGTTGTGTTGGAGGTGACAAACGGAGATTTGTCATGTTTCCCCTCGTGATTGCCACAAGTGTTTGGCATGTCTTGCAAAGTACTTCAACAAACACACGTACTTTGAAATAATAGTCATGCTGTTTCAATTATGAGTTCTTTCTCGCTAACATTTTTCACACACCTCTTACCCTCAGTCATTGTGACGCCCTCTAAGCTAACTCAGGTGTTTGCTAGTCATCCAAAATGAAGGCATCTAACCTTTAAGAACCCAACCGATTGGCCAAATGGGTGAAGGGCTCTATTTGATTTGTCAAAAACTTCTTGCTTCCGTTTGATTGACAAAATGCATTATGTGTAGCAAAAATCTGAGATGACCATTAATTGCGATATTTTTCTGTTCTTTGCGATATGCCTATTGCGCATGCTGATATTGCGATAACGATATAATTGTGATGTATTGTGCAGCCCTAATATCATGACTTTCAAGGTTTTGGATCAAATAGGAACCCAGATAAAGGAGAATCCATACAGAATATATTTATGACACTTTTTTGTGAGCAGTGGCCATAAGCTAGCATGAAAACTAGCACCTCCAGTTACTCACAATGGTTAAAAGTGAAGCCAAAATATTCTGTGTACGGGTACTGCCATATTGTATTTTTGAACTAGTCTGTGCACTTATGATACTCCCCCACACACAATCACATTACTAATTACATCTGCAATGTAAAAACTATGAATTAAGAGAAGGGAACACAAGGAGTGGAGTCCTGAACATTTAGTGTGAACCATGCACGACTATTTTATTGTGACAGCAGAATGGAACAGCGGTCCCATTCCTGTGACCGACCTCCTCACATATGGTACCAACATGACACAACAAGTAACACCACATTTGCAACAGTGAACGAAGTAATAACTAAGAAAAACACAACGTCCCCAAAATAAACATGCATAAACACCCCAAAATAGAACTAACTAAAAACATGACTACCCACAATGCACCTCACCCACTGCAGCTCCTGCAGCTCTCTGCAGCCAATCGGACGCTACCAGTCCAACTTTTAGAATAAAGGGGTGGAGTCTGTGAATTAACTCTGCAGGTGTTAAAGCCACTGTGGGAGTTCAGAGTTAGCTCTTCAGGAGTTGTTTTGTCCAAAATGACTCCTACAGAGTTGACTAGGAAACACTTCTTTTTAACACTTGGGTTTGACTCTCATGTCAGTGTTACATATCAACTATAGAACTCTTTTAGTGTTAAATTAACTATTCTTAGTGTTAACACTTTTAAATTTGCTTTGTGGAATACAATATCAGAGTTTACCTCACAAGATCAAATGTGATTTTGGAGAAAGCAAACATGGCAGACGAGGATCAGGACTTTATTATGCCTTGCTCCATACATCATGCTTGTGTCATCTTGCTCTCTGATTGGCTACACGTCACATTTAACAGGCAGCAATGTGTGTTTATCCTCTATATCAGGGCAAAACAATCCAACATGTTGAATCTCCTTGAATTATGACCTGAGCGGTCCCAACATCCTTCCGTGCAGACCAGAACACACTCAACACACCACACACAGCAGAAGCATTTGATAAAATTATTTTTAGAGCCATTATGGAATCGGGGGCATCCCAAAGATTGGCAATAATCCTCTTGCCCTGTGAACCGTGCCTTTGTCTATAAAATGTTCCCATTTGTTTCAAAGTAGGGGGCGGGAGGTTATACTCACACTGGAACCAACCACTAGGGGGTGTTTTAGCTCCTTTTGTCTTCAACGTCTATGTTGCATTGCTACATAGTTTTTGTATATGTTTATGGGTGGTTCAGGTTTTGATGTAAGGGTTTAGTTGACAACACAATATAATGAAACTTTAGAGGAATGGAGTTTTTATTTTTACCAAATTTCTGTCTTTCTTCCTCTGTTTGGCTCAGTTTGAAGACACAAAAAGGTTCAAATTCTCACAGACTCTGCTCCCATCACAGCTGGAGTGTGGGAGTTCATAAGAGCACGAAAGGGATTAAAAATGACGAATGGTTATTAGGGGAGAAATATGTCACTATGTATGTATATAAGAGACAGCCATCCCTCCAGTATGTATTTGACTGTCAGTGCTGTAGGGCGTTTTGTTTTGTGTGTTTATTATTCACGCTTGACATTTACACTTTTAAACAAAGTACCAGCTGTCAGGAAAGCCCCGAACACAATGAATCCCATGCAGACGGTTGACTGAAATATAAATAACTCAGCAAATGTGCAATAAATTAATATAACACTCTGTGAACCAGTGAGCAGACTTTTCACTCACACCGTCATGTTTTTCTGTACATTGTGCCAAGGTGGGACATATTGTGATTACATAAAGGAAATCTTTAATTATGCTGAAAAATGTGTTTGGGCCATTTTTGATTCCTTTGCTTGAACATGAGGTGAAACTATGGAATCCTAAAAGCAGCAGATGTGCTGAAGAACAGAAGATGGCTGGATGACATTGATGGCTGAGGTGACGAGTCAGCACAGTTACATTTTTTCTATATTCTTAAAGAAAGCCTTTACAAAGCAGTTTCACGGTGCAGAGTCCAAAATCAATGTCACTTTGGTGAGTGGTAAAGAAAACAGATGCCCAACTCTCTCAAATGATAAAGATTTATTTCTCTGAGGAAGTCAAGTTTCCAAAAGTGCACGTAGAGACAGAGCTGTGCAGCCTTGGTGGGATTATTCAGGTGTTTTGAAGCAGGTTCCTGTGGACAGATTATGAACAGTTACTATCCTACCTAATTACTTCACATTCACACAACATGGACAACGTTTTACTAATGTATGCTGATTTAATCAGTCTTTACAATGAGGCTAGTCACCATGATACAGCATCTCAAATCATTCTGCACAAACTAAAGAGGTGTTGTGGAATGTTATTTAGAGACTTATTAGAAGCAGTGACAGAACAGTCCTTGATTCAATCCAAAGGTTTCATTCCAACATTAAAATGAGGAGACAGTCACAAGACCCTTTCCAAAGCAGTTTCACAACTTAGATATAGTCCTCTGATGCCACCCCTCCCCTTCAGAGGTACCATCTGGACTTTATCTAAGCAGGCCGCAAACAAAGGGAGGATTGAGCCAGAAAGGAACATTCAATGAAGTATCTAACCTTGAAGGCTGAATTCACAGGAAACCAAAGTGAGTGAAATAAACATATCCTAATAAAACAAAGGCATTACTTTCAGAGGGAAACATGTCAAAGGCAGAGCTGTGTTGGAATTCAGCATTTCTAGCATGAAGGACTTAGAATAGCTCACCTTCCTTCAAAGGTTGAGTTAAAGGTGCAGTATTTGTTCCAGCGAGCTACATAAAAAGAAAAAACTATTTTATAGGTCCGACCTCCTTTTTTCAGGCTTGCCCCTGGAGTCACAGAATTCAATGGTTGCAGACTATGGTACAACACCACCCTGTGACACTGGCTTGCATGAGCAGACAAAGCTCTGCTGAGCTGCTAAGGTCAAAATTTCCAGAACCAACTCTGAACTCAGCCTCCTCCCACTCGCTTCACGTATCACCCCCCCCAAATTTAGTATTTTCTCATTCTTGCGCAAACGGCAGAAATGAGACTTCGCTGTGTTCCCAGACAATAACTCCGTCACCTAAACATTTCCCAGCAGGAACAGAACTAAGCTCTAAACAGAACATGCATGAGATTTGCAAACACAACGGGACATTCCATCCATGATACAAGGTGGCTCAGCTTCTCTTGCTGTTCAGCAGCAGCTCCACCGAGAACGAGAGTTTCGTGCACACAGAGGGTGTTCAGAGGAGCAGATTAACGGATCCAGTCATTTGGAAGGGGGACCAGCTCTAGATTGGATGAGGTTTTTCCAGGATCTCTTTCTCCAAACTGAACATCATCCACAGACCAATCTACAACAGATCATTTATTAATGGTTCACCATCTTTACACACAACACGTCTAATCATCTGAATTGTTTCTTTGAAGTGAACATTATCTTCTTTGGTGTGTTGCTTAATGATTAGAGGTGTGGCAGTCTTCACAGTGATGAGATCCCTTTTTCCTGCACTACTGCACCATCAGCAGCTCTGCAACTTGGGGCGATGAGCCTGTCAATAGCCAATTAATTCTGCCTTAATGAACCGTATTAATAATGTAAAAGAATGCAAAGTAATTTAGACAATGATTTGGAAGTATGACCTCTTTTGGAGTTCATCGTTTAATCTTTTATCATGCATGCTGTTTCAATTAAATTTGGCCAAGTTTTACACAGAAAAGCATTAACTTTGTTTAGGCTAGCTAGCATGATGGTATATTTACTGTGTGGCTTATTTCAGCCAAAAGTCACAGGAGCAGCACTGCCCTAATTTCTGCTGATCCCATAATCTCCCTAACATCTGTGCGACAGTGGGGACATAAAGATGAGTCTATTTTGGCACAGGAACAGAAAAAGGCATTAGGTCTCAAAAGACCCAAACACAGACTTATTTACAAGAAAATGCCCTGCAATGTTTGCTGCTGCTAGACTCGTCTGAGCTGGAATTAGATCAGGATTAGATACAAAGAAAGGCAATTTCTGAGAAAAAAAACTTAATAATTACAGCATCTTTGCAAAGCGGAGTCTTAGAAACCTATTTTTGCAGCATCATTAGATTTTCCTTGATATAAATTTGTACAGAAACCTACTTGGTGTGCTGTAAGAGTCTGATGTTGAAGCAGATGCTGCAGACCCCACATTACACCCTTTCTCACCTCATAATTTCCACTCCATCGAGGGACGCATATTTCATGACCAAAGAGCTTGATGGCTGTTGCAGTGCCTTCCCCACAGCCAGCAGTCTATAATTTACATCTCAGCCCCCAAACCCTTTCCTGCACTGCCTTTTGCAGCGTTGTATGTGGGAGCATAAAACACTAGTGAGCTGCTAAGAGGTGTGGTAAGGCAATAAAAGTCTGAGGCCATCTGATGATAATGTGCTCACCAACACACAGAAAGCCCCATCAGGCAAGTTTTATGGGGCATCATGCACCACACACACAAATATCCATGCATGCATTCGTGTGGATATTTGTGTGTGTGTGGTGCATGGTGCTTCATAAAACTTGCCTGCCTGCATGCATGTGTGTGTGTGCAAAATCATGAACATACAAGTGCAAAAAGAGAAAGATAGACATATATATATATATATAGCTTCTGCCATGTGCAAATTAATAAAAAAGGGGAATAATTTAATCAAAGCTAAAATCACAGTAAATGCCAAGCAAGCAGGCATTCACACTCTCACTTTTACTGCAGGAAACATTATGGATCAATAGCTGCCGACAGGCTGTGCATCATGCATTGGCACACACAAACACCACCACAAGGAATGTATCTCATGCAGTATACAAACACCATTAATGCTTTGTGTAAATTATTTAGAGGCGGTAAATGTTTGGCTGCACTCGAGATGTGAAAGCAGACCTGGGAGAAGGGAAAAAAAGATACTATGGAAGCAGATTTTCAACCATCATATTGCAGCATAGTTTGTATAGCGCCAGTGGCCTAGTGGTAGAGTGTCTGTCCTCCCCGGGACTGGGAGATCAGGGTTCGATTCCCGGTTGGGTCATACCAAAGACTTTGAAAAATGGGACCCAATGCCTCCTTGCTTGACACTCAGCATTAAGGGGTTGGATTGGGGGGTTAAACCACCAAAGAGTTCCCAAGCGCGGCCACAGCTGCAGCTCCCCGCCATGGGGATGGGTCAAATGCGGAGATGTAATTTCACCATTGTGTGATGATGACTTGGGACTTTAACTTTAAAATTTGGGGCCAATGAGAAACGAGTCATCACTTTTCCAGATGTTTCCTTATGATGGGTCAGCTGGGATATCTTAGTATGGTTGACATATATTATTATTGTTTTACAAAATCAGACAAACAACAGAGGTCAGCCGTTGTGGTTGATGTAGCAATACCAAGTGATGCAACGTCAGGAAAAAGGAACAGGAGAAACTAGAGAAGTACCAGGGCCTCAAAGAAGAACTTGAGAAAGCCTGGAGAGTGAAGACATCAGTGGTGCCCGTGGTGATCGGGGCACTCGGGGCAGTGACCCCCAAACTGGAGGAGTGGCTAAAGCAGATCCCAGGAAAACATCAGACATCTCAGTCCAGAAAAGTGCAGTTCTAGGAACAGCTAAGATACTGAAGAACCCTCAAGCTCCCAGGCCACTGGTAGAGGACCTGAGCTTGGAAGGATGAGACCACCCGCTATATATTTATATATATTTGAATAAACAGCATAACATCAGAATAATAATTGTAAAACAATGTGTTTTATCTCTGTTGACCAGCTAGAGGTGCGCGTTCACAAACAAGAGGCATTCTAGATGTAACCATCAAAATAGGGAGAGGGGCTTAAGGTGCAATACATTTGTCCGCCTCCAGATCAGAGGCGCCCCCAGAAAATTTTGATAAGGGTGGCCAGATGGGGCCAGAGCAAATTTTGGGGTGGCACACCAAATTGGTCCTTGTTTTGTAACTCTGGGAGAGTTTAGCCTGTGACAATGCATTGCATGCTCCTTTATTTTTTATTTAAAAATTTTTTTAATATTTTTTTATTTGCCTGTTGCTGTCTTCACAAAAAACTATGGAGATATAAACTTTTTTTGAATATGGTGAGCAGCAGAAACATATATACATTTTTTAAAATTCTGATTATTTATTTACTCATTATTTGTATACTTTTTTTATTGGGTTTTACATTCATGTTTTGATTAAATAAGATGAATTTATGGTTTGAGTGAACATTATTAATTTAATAAGAACACTGCTCTCCCCTAGGGTGGCTAGCAATTTTCTAGAGGTGGCCATGGCCACCCGTGGCCACCCCTTGGGGGCGCCACTGCTCCAGATGGTGTCCTCTGACTAAAAAAACCTTGGGATTTCTGGAATTTCTGCTTTAGGTTGAAGCCAAACTAAAATCGCCCCCTAGTGGCTGGATGCAGGATAACTTCCAAGCCATGCTAGCTCTATAAAAATGAATGGGGCATTTTGCTGCTAAAAAAAGTAAAAGTCTATCTTAGAGAATTTTTTTTTAGTTTTGACTTCCACTGAGTCACATAGTTCTGACCTTGCTGCTGTATGTTCAGATGTTTATTTTCCCAATACGTTCAGCTGACATTGCTTTGATTGTGTGTGTGAGGGCAGCAGGTGACACTTCCAGTTCTACATCCTGAGTGTGTGCAAGGATATGTGGCAGTTATGCTGCAGCTAGTCTGCTGTGCATCCTGTACATTTCACTCACTGAAGATCTTATGTTGTGCTCTATAAAAAGGCAGTGGTGTGTGTGTGTGTGTGTGTGTGTGTGTGTGTGTGTCTCTGAGTGCTCACCTCACTTCTGTATTGATTAGACTTTTTTCCTCTGCAGAAAGATTTAAAAAGCATGCTCCTAACCATCAGCTCATCTATAAAAGAAGCTAATCTAAAGTGATTTATTCAACACATCATATTTTGTTTTGTACTATTTTTAGGCAACTAAAGAACTGAGATATTTGATAGTACTCTGTTAATGAGGAACTGATCAAAAACACTTGCTGCATCTGTCACTTTTTTTGTCGTTGAGGAGAAAGTTTAAGACTGAAATTAAAAAGCCATGCCTCTAGAGCTAATGATTACAATATAATGTATTGAAGCGGCTCTCAGCCTTTACAGTGACTCCAATGATGCACTGCAGTTATAACATTGACATGTATGGCAGATGCTCTCTCACATTTGCATGTGTGATATACATGTGACAGGCTGATGGATCGTCCTGACTCTAGTCCCCACCCATAATTAGGCTCCAAATGGCTTTACAGCGACTAATTATTGATGCAGCCAATATGTGACTTCTGCTAATAAATACCCATGCTGGCTGGATCGCAAAGACAAGAGCTGCATTAATGATGCACTGTAGGCTGAGGGGAGAAAGGTGAGGAAGTAAGAGAGAAGTATATAAGGAGTAAAACTATGTGGTGTAGAATAGGGAGTCGGGGTGGTTTCATAATGACAGTGATGAACTGTGTCAATGTGATGGACATGAGAACTGGTTCTTAAATGTTTTACCTTGTTAGATAAATGCTGAAACTTTTCACTTGTTTATGTTCATTCATTTAGCAGATGCTCTTAATACACGACTTACAGTTTTAACCTAACGCGCACGCTTTTGGTCTTTGGGAGGAAACTGGAGTGCTTGAAGAAAACTTAAACATGCCATCCATCCATCTTCATCTGTTTATTTGAGGTCGGGTTGCAGGGGCAGTAGCCTAGAGACCCAGACTTCTGTTTCCTCAGCCACTTGGGCCAGCTCCCAAGGCATAGTCCCTTCAGTGTGTCGTGGGTCTTCCTTTATTTCTCCTCCCGGTTGGATGTGCCTGGAAAATCTCACCAGGAGGCATCCTAACCAGATGTCCGAGCCACCTCAACTGGTTCCTCTCGATGTGGAGGAGCAGCAGATCTACTCTACCTAAAGCTTGTGACCATAGGTGAGGGTAGGAACATAGATCGATCGCTAAATCAAGAGCTTTGCCTTCTGGAAATGACCCCGACTTTTTGCCAGCAATGCAGACCAAGCTCTGACACTGGTCATACAGGAACCTAACAGCCTGTATCAAAGGGCCTGGTACCCCATACTCCCAGAGTACCCCCCACAGGGCCCCCCAAGGGACGTGGTCAAATGCCTTCTCCAAATTCATAAAACACATATAGATTGGTTGGGCTAATTCCCAGTTACCCTCCAGGACCCCCTAAGGGTCTAGAGCTTATACATGCATGGGGAGAAAATGAAAACTTTCCATAGAAAGACTGCAGCTGGAATTTGAACCTACAACCTTTTTGTTGCGAGCCATCGGTGCTAACTGTTCCACCATGCAGCCACCCAGGTCTTCTTTTCTAGCTGTTTTGGGGTTTTTGTTGGAAAGTCATAAAAGATCAAAGACCCACTCAGCCTAAACTGACTGGGTTTGTGACGTGGGCGGAGCACAAACTCCTAATTCAACCATCGGCCTGTATTTATGGAGCTGATGTAATGCTAGCAGCCCGTGCTGCATGCTAGCACAGAGAGCTAGCATAAACAGAAAGTTCTCAACAGCTAGGAAAAGAGGGGCGGGGGGACTCCGTGCCAACGGCTCCGCCCATAACCTAGAGGCAACTTTTTAATGAGCTACTGCCACTATGTAGAAACTAAGTACTAGAAAATGGCACAGGTTGTGTGATTTTGGCTAAAACGGCATTATCATAGTTTAAAGACCACTGAGAACTATTTAAAACAGCTAAAAAGATGATCGGAGTGGGTCTGTAATGTGCTGTAGATAGCTCGCTAATGAAACTCAGGTTAGGAAACAAACAGTTTCTACGCTAACAGCTAGCGAAAATAAAACAGGTGTTTTGAATCACCAACCACCAACTTTAGTTATTCAGTTTCTCTAAATTCACGTCATTTTCTGTCAAGTTTTTCCACTAAAACGATTGTGGCAGAGGAGTTAAGTGCCCATCCTAACTGAAGGGTTGCAGGTTCGCGTCCCATCTGTCACAGTTGTTGTGTCCTTGGGCAAGACACTTACCCTCCATGACAGCTGGTGGTGCCTGTGTTCCTCCATTGGTGTGCTGTGCAGCTGTGGTCACTTTGTAGCTTATCGCCAGTGTGTGAATGAGTGAATGACTGCTTTGGGGGGTTGTAGACCCAGAAGGTGCTATAGGCCATTTTCAAAAGGTAGAGCATTGTTAATATTTGCTGTTCTTGGTTAAAAACCAACATACAGATCTATTAGTTGTGGTTTGGTTTATATTGCACGCTGCAATAATAAAAAAACTTTAGTTGTTCAAACCTTTTGAAGTTCTGTTCAATGTTAAACCACTTTGAAAGAAATCAGTTTTTGAAACTCATCTGAGAGATATGAAGAATAAAGCCTCTCAAAACTTTCTTCTCCCCACCAGCAGCTGGTGTTTGAATATAAAAAAATCTTTATGCTTCTAATGTGGAGAATATTGTATCATTGTAGAGGCCCACTGATGGTAGCGAGGCTGTTTTATTTATCATGCTGCATTACAAATATGTACACAAACTGGTTGAAATGGTCCTGAATAATTCATAAGCACACATTGAATGGCTTTTCTGTTTCCAGACCTGCCCTGTTGTATAACTGCTGCTGCTGCTCTTCGCTGTATTTAGCAGTCTCTTGCCTTTTCTCACCTACTTTTTGCTTTTAAATTTTGCATTATAATGAGAAATCTTTGTTGCAACGTCTCGAAAATGAGAAGCAATTAAAAAAATTTAATAGATGGCTGCAGAATTATACTAGACAGGCTGAGAAACTTGATTCCTGTAGAAGCAGTAGTCTTTCTAGACAAGGCAGAGGATCAAAAAATCAGGAGTTAGACAAAAATATTTCACACGGCAAATTTGTGCAGAGGATAAGAAACATAAACAAATCCCTGAGTCAAAGTTCAGTAAGATTTTACTGTTTTAGTTGCCTTAACCCTCAGGCTTCATTAGGGACATTTTTGTCCATTTGGGCATTTTTTCTCTATTCACCTGGACACCATTTAAACAGTGTTAGTGCATATGATACCATTTTTTGTCACAAAACCTCTCTCTTGACGAATTTTGAAATTTCATTTGGAATTTTAAAAATAGATAAAGGGAACACTAAAAAAAAACACTATACACTTGAGTCTTTAGAGGACAAAAACGTCCCATTGACTTCAATGCAAACCACAGTTTTTGATCCTGTAGCCTCTGCAAAAAATAATTTTGCATTCTGTGATATTAGGGTTTCATTTTTGATCAAAGTCATCATATTTGTTATTTTTACTGTTCACCACCAAAATCAGTCATTTGTCCATTAGTGGGCCCCTGTGAGAAAACGTTTCTTTAGATCTTCTGCTGCTGCCACTAATGGAAAAATGACTTCTGGTCGGCTAACCGGAACAAAGGAAAAATGAATTTAAGTGAACGGACCTATAAATGTTATTTTCTAATTCGCTTAGCCTTACGCCGTGAATCACAAATATGTTGTACTTCAATTTAAATGAAATATAATGACGTGTGTTTCAACTATGTCTGTCATGTAATTTAAGCCAATTAGCTCTTACAAATTCATAATGAAAATTACTACAAATCAGACGTTGCATGCATGACGTCGCTGCAGAATCTCTTCTCCCCCAGCGTAGCTGCTACTTCCCACATGGTCAGATTTATAGTGGTTTTCTCCACTTTTATTGCTCATTCTTTCATCCTGGAAGAAGGATTCAAACCTGGCTAATCTATTCTTCTCTTCTTCGTGTCTCGTTCAATAACGTTAATTTGGTAAGACGAGCATAGTCCTATACGTCTTTTCATACAAAACTTAAAATAACTTTTGCCCCCTTTCGAAAATAAGCACTTTCTTGGCATCAAAATGTGTCTTTAAAATTCACGGACATCATATGTGAAATCCATGGCACGTATCAAACGGGATCAGAAAATTACTTTTATCCTCTAATAGACTCCCATTCGTTTTTTTGGCAGTCGGGAACCTGTGGTCCGGAAGATGGGCATGTTAATGAGGCGTCGCCATCACCGTCATAAACTCCTTGCCTGGCCCTTCTTTGCAGCCATGACCGTACTCGTACTTTCCTAAACGTCAAACGAAGGTGGCGGCGACGCCTCATCAGCAAAACAAGTAGAAGCATTTCCTCCATATCCAGCTCCGTCTCCGTTTCGTTTATTTTTCTGACATGCAGACAGGAGCAGTGTTGGGGAAGTTACTCAAAATAGTAACATATTACAAGTTACTTTTCCAAAAAGTAATATATTATACTACTTAGTTACTTACTTCATGAAGTAACTTAATTACACTACTTTCTGATTACTTTTGCACCCAGAAAGTAACCTGCAATATTGTTTTCATTCAGTAATAGCACTGAAGATCTCTTTTTGACACCCTTCTTTAATAAAAGAAATGTAAAACAAGCACTAACAACAGTGCTACATAAGCACCTTGAAAAATGCAAACTTGTAAAATGCTATCATAATCTCAAGGTACACAGTATCAAAATATTTTTTTGTTTAGAATGTTTACACAAACTGTTAAGTTTTTGTCCTTTCTTGCAACAAAGGAAACGTAATGTGCATACTTCCATCCATAAAAAGTCACCTTGCCCTCCATCGCCTCTGCCATGTTGCTCTTTTCCCATTTCTCCGTTTGTGATTGTCCACGTAACCTTGCAACATCATCACGTATAAAAAAAAAGCGTCCTCCGAGTTCTCCTTGGAGGAGAGAGCGAGAGACAAGCCTAGTTGATTGTAACGCAAGAAACTAATGTTGGTTTCTCTTTGTAACAAGTATTATATTACAGAAATGTCATAAGTAATGCATTACATTACTGCATTACCAATAAATGTAATGTAATTACTGTAATGCATTACAAAGTAATGAGTTACACCCAACACTGGACAGGAGGCTGCCACCTTGGAATCATGTGAGGGGAGAACGTGCTGTGATTGGTCACTTGATTGCAGCTCAGCCGACAGCTCGCGTAGGGCACACACGGTGAGTTTCTGCCCCCTGTGAGGCGAAACATATCAAACCAGTTTGATTTTCACCTCAGTGTCTCATGAGGCAGACAACTCAGTGAAAATTAGGCGCACACAGTGAGGAATCTGCTGAGCAAACGACCGCGAATGACCGTTAGCTCAGCAGTTTGCTCTCGTGTGCGGCAGGCTTAATGCTTAATGCTTAATGTATTCTTGCAAACACTCTTCAATTACTGATTAAACATTTTCCAATGCCAACTCTTTATCCTATTTATTATGTTTTTAAAGATCAACTTTTCTCATATTTTTGCTACATTTGCAGTGGTGTCCAGAAAGAATGAATGCATTGTAAGTTGTACTCTAGGGAAAAAAGCTCCAGTGCACCTGTTTCAGGGACTAGAAGTGAGGCAGATCAGAGGTGAGCAGAACATGGCAGAATTTGGAGTCTTATTTCCTGATATTCAGACATCTCCCCTCTGATTGGCTAACAGCAACACGACTCTACCACTGACTCTGTTTGCGCTGCAATGTTGATGTTTTATCTCCACAAATAACACAAACCTGAAGGAGTTCTGGCATGTGGTGGAGTTGCTAATGCTAACGGTTAGCTTCTGTCGTCGAGACGAACTTTAATGTTCTTATGTGCTGTCATGAGTTTTTTTTTTATTTATATGCTCAAATGTAAAACTCCCTGAGACATCTCAGCAGCACCGATGCTCCGCCCACACACACCATGCGCAGGGCACTGACTGGCCAGGGGGGCACCAACCAATCAGATTTATGAAAAAAACTTTTGTGAGGCGCTTCATGTGCTGATCACCATCAACAACAGCCAGCCCAGGCAGGAGGAGAGATAAAAAAGGACTGAGTCATCCGACACAAAAATTTCTTTCGTCTGTTATTGAAGTACCTAAAAGTGCATCAGTATAAGAGAATATATATAGAAACTAAAATACAGATACTTCTAATGCATTTTAAGTAGTATTTAATGGTGTTGCTGTCTGAAATATTTTTTTTAAGTTTATAAATTCATTATTACCAGTTTATCTTCTTCATTTACAACATTATTAATTGGAGATCCCTTAAAAAAAGCAACATTGGGGACCCTTAGCACAAAAAAATGTCCTTGATAAAAGGTGTAATTAAAATTATGTAATGTTTCATAAGTCAGATTTTTTTACACAGATTCCATCCTTGGCTTCAGCACTCACAAAACATAATAAAACATGCATGTGTTTTTAGATTTAACCCCTTTAATGTCAGGTTTTATAAAAAAATCTGCATTGTAAAAAAAAAACAAAAAACACTGCCTGCACAAAAAAATGCACGAGGGACCTCTAAGGGTTAATATAAAATTAAGTGATAGTTTATAGTTTGTTGAAGGAATTTGAATAAAAATAATTATTGTTTACCACTTGTTATGTTTCATGAGAATTAATAAGCAAGACTAGTAAACTGAACT
Organism: Aphyosemion australe; assembly: GCA_006937985.1. Taxonomy (NCBI): domain Eukaryota; kingdom Metazoa; phylum Chordata; class Actinopteri; order Cyprinodontiformes; family Nothobranchiidae; genus Aphyosemion; species Aphyosemion australe. Next base: position 1,087,433 of record SSNS01000130.1, on the reverse strand, counting down.
TACAATAGCAGAAGAAAGAAACGTCTATCAGCATCACCAAATGTTGCACTCATTAAACAGATCGCACTCTTTCTTCTTGTTGGCAAGTATATTTGCACCACACTGCATCTATGTTTTAGGACTGGTCTTGTCTTGAGCAACCAGACACACGCACACACGCACACACACACACACACACCATTGCATTAAAAGTTACTGCACTTCTTCCCGTGACATATAGCACACGTTCAGATTCTCTTGAAACTCCTGTGCAACACAAACATGAGTGTATGAAGTTAAACTCCCACATTCTCACCCACTTTGCCAAAGTTTGCCACCAGTTTAATTTTTTTAATTGAAAATGTAAAAAAAGAAAGGTTGAAGATGTCACCAGCTCACAGAAAACCGCTGAGAGGGAGGGAGCAAGCGTTAAATCACCTATAAGAGGAGGATCATGATTTTTTTTTGTCCAGATGATCAACAGTACAAAAGATAAATATCATTATAACACACCATGCCTTTTGAGACGTTTAGCTGTCCCTGTGGGTCTTCCTCAGAAGTGGCGTTTGTATTTTTGTGTATGGTACAATGCTCTGTGGGATCTTTCCCTTTAATCATTCTCTAACAATACTCTCCAGCGTCCCAGAAAACAATATATCCTTCAATAACTCTGTCAAGACTCATTCATCAGAGCAAGCTCCAGCAGGCCACCAGTCTCCAATATTTACCCATAGATCCATCTGTTATTAAAAAATACAGTCCGCATGCTGAAGGAAGGGTCTCAGAGAGAGGTCCTGAAGAACAGGTGACAAAGCACTTAAGCAGGTTTGAGGCTGACGTCCTGTTGAAACTGCTCTGGTTATTTTTAAACCCAGATTTTCAAAATGCTTTTGAGAGTTGAGGGATGTTTTCTCATGTCTCTGTGTGGACTTGAGAACCAGGGCTTTTAGAAAAAAATGCAGTCCCATCACTACTTTACGAAGCAAGACACCCCAAAATCAAGTGTCAAGTAGTGCTGTAGACATGTGTTCATTTCTTTTGGCATTTTAGTGAATCTTATTTAAATTATAAATATTCTGCCTGCAACCATCAGTGTAGCACCCTCTGTGTGTGTGTGTGTTTTAGTGGCTCAATTCTGCAGCGGAGAATCTCCGAACAGGGGTGATTTAGGCCCTGTCCACACGTAGCTGTTTTTTTAAAAAAAATGTATATCCACCCTCAAAAAAATAGCGTCCACACCTCCTCGTTTTTAGAAAAAACTCCATCCACACGTACCCGCATAAGTTAAGCACATTCATAGGCATGCCAGACCTGTAGGTGGCAGTAGTTCCCTCAAATCCTATCCATTTTGTCTTCCTGCTCAACTTCAGCAAAACATGAAACATGGCGCCTAGCTCGCTTGTGTGGACCGATAAGGAGGTAGAATTGCTCTTAAATGTAGTTTTAGAGCATAAAGTCACAAGATAATGTCGACCTCTGAGGGCATCCATGTTGTAGTGTAAACACAGGTCGCACATGGGCCGTCAGCATTTTTGTCACAGACAGTGACGTTGTGAAACCTAAAACTCCGGTTATTTCTGTACACACAGAAACGCTGAAAACAGAGAAAACCCAAATCTTCACTTTGGCAGGAGTTTTTAAAAATGGTAAATGCCATCACATTAGTTTTTGTTGAATAAAGCTGCGTTTTCGTCTGGATGACAGGCCGAATCGGAGACTCGGGCCAATACGGAGACGCTGATGCATGCTTTTATCACCAGTAGAATGGATTATTGTAACGCCCTGCTTTCTGGTCTTCCCAAAAAGAGCATCTCAAGTTTACAACTACTACAGAATTCGGCAGCACGTGTCCTGACGAAGACCAGGAGGCGGGAGCACATTACACCGGTTTTACAATCATTGCATTGGCTCCCCGTATGTTTCAGGATTGATTTTAAGATTCTCTTAATGGTTTTTAAGTGTCTCAATGGGTTGGGACCTTCTTATCTTGCAGAACTTCTTTTACCTTATGAACCCTCGCGACCTCTGCGCTCCTCCGGCAGCCACCTCCTCGTTATTCCTAAGGTCAGGACACGTACCCACGGCGAGGCGTCTTTCAAGTATTATGGCCCTCGTCTCTGGAACGCGCTGCCGGAGGACCTCAGGGCCACAGGGGACATTCAGTATAAGAGCAGGCTTAAGGCTCACCTTTTTAGCTTAGCTTTTAATTGATTATTGTTATTGTTGTTTGTTAGCATGTTTTAGTTTTACTACATCCTTTAATTTTACAACATATTTTACATTACAGTTGTTCTACTATTTATTTAATATTATTCATTAAATTTTTATCCTTCTTAATTATTTCTACTCAATTACCATTATTAATTTGTATTTTATTTATTTATTTTTATTAATTTCATCCAGTGTTTCCTCTAGGGGGCCCTCTGCCCCGGGAGCGTCATTTGACTACGACGCCCTTGTCCAGAACTGTTGACAAATTGCTCCCGGGTCAGATCGCCCCACCGATGACGTTTCCCAGATCTATGGTTTTTCTGAACTCAGCCAGACGCCAGTGTCTTGTATTCATGATGTGTGTGTGTCTGTGTGTGTGTGTGTATGTGTGTGTGTAAGGGGGATGGAGTTGGCTGGGAGGGGTGGATACTGAGGGTTTTGTGGGGTTATTTTAATCTGTATTGCACTTTGAGCTGCATTCAAGTATGAAAAGTGCATTATAAATAAAATTTGATTGATTGATTGAATCATAGAAAAATAGCTTCGTTTTGGGAGATACTTGGCTACGTGTGGACAGAGGCACCTCCAGAATATTTTGATAAGGGTGGCCAGACGGGTCAAAGAAAATTTTGGGGTGGCACACCAAAATGGTCCTTGTGGTAACTCTGGGAGAGTTTAACCCGTGGCGATGCATTGCATGCTCCTTAATTATTTTTTATTAAAAAACATTATGCATCCAAAACCCTTAACTCAAATTTCAGAAACACAAACATTTCAGAAAAATACATTTCAGTTATTTGAAATGTTATTTCAAATTCTATTTTTTTTTTAGTTTAATTCACCTGTTATTGTCTTCACAACAACTGTGGCGATATAAACTTTTTTTGGAAAATGGTGAGCAGCAGAAATATATATAAATATTTTAAAATTCTGATTATTTATTTACCCATTAACTGTATAATTTTTTTTTATTGTTTTTTACATTTATGTCTTGAATAAATAAGATGAATTTATGTTTTGAGTGAACATTAAAATGATTTATCAACACTGGTCTTCCCTGGGGGACGACAACAATTTTCCCTTGGGGGCGCCACTGGTGTGGACGGGGCCTTACTCTTTAAAGTCCTAGAAACCAAACAACAACCCATCTGCTTTTACCTGATTACTTCTGTCTGTCTTACTTCAACCGGTTGTTCAGTATCATGAAAAGATAACTACCAGAGAGAAAATTGAAAAAGTATCAAAAATATATGTTTAGAAGATGCTGTATTCTATGGAAGCCCATTCTGCCTCTCTGTTAAATAAAAACTCATAATTATGACATACAAGTTTTACTTTTCTTTGTTCATGAGCTTCCATACTAAAGATGTTCTTTCTGTACCTTTTGATTTATCCTTAACATGTATGCTTTCTCCACTGACTGGCGTGGAATTGAGTGTTTTATTAGATTTATTGAGACAAAAACTTGTTTAATAACCTGAGATAATAATCATCAGAAGTGTTTAAAAATGACTTTTTTTGTTTGTTGTCCTGCTTCAACATTAAAAAGCTAGTAAAACAACAAAAGAGAGGTCTGTGGCACTCAGGAGGATGAAAAAAGTTAAAAAGCCTTTATTTTCCCATGGATTAATTAAATTAAAAACATGTCAACTAGTTTCAGCCACACTGGCCTTCATCAGGACAAAAAAAGCTAGTGTTGAGAAAATGAAACAACATAAACAAAATACAATTTACCGATTAAAGTGACTGTGTGTATTTTTCCTGGCGATAGGGGGCAGTACATACCTAAATCATTGCAAGCAAGCAGTTTTTTGTGTTAAAGAAAGATCTTAGCAACGGATGGCCATTAGGGTGAAAAATCCCTGGGAGTGCTACCTCCAGCAAAGTGACAAGACCATCAGACTCCCTTTCATCCCTGGCAACAAGTGATGAGGTAAATGTGTAAAACAACAATGTTTATGAATGGTGAAAGTTTTGTAACCATTTGTTACAAATCAGTAAATGCATTTTGTCCTCACGGGTTCCCGTAGAAGGCATCCAATATGGTGTCGCCCAGAAACTTAGACCCGTTCCCATGTATATTAGACCCGATTTTTATGGTTATATGTTACAAAGCCACCAATATTTTTCAACAACTGGACATCATTTAATTCATTTTCAACAACATTTCGATGGATATTTCCAGAGATTAAAGGTAAAAACGACACATCGTCTCTTTAAATCAAGTTGTTGAGAAAAAAGTATAAATATCATTTGTGCTCCCAAACTCAGAGAATGATGGCTACATACAGAGCAAATTACAAAATAACATCCGTCCGTCCGTCTGTCCGTCCGTCCGTCCGTCCATCCATCTTCCACTTATCCAGGGTCAGGTCTTTTAGGGGAAGCAGTCTAAGTGGAGAGACCCAGACTTCCCTCTCCTCAGCCACTTGGGCCAGCTTTTCCGGGGGAATCCCAAGGTGTTCCCTGGACAGGTGAGAAATATCATCCCTGACAAAATAACATAGATCACGTAGATCTGTGTGGCTTTAAAGTGAAAATATTTGAACGTTTTTCTTCAACGTTCTTACCTCTTGCAGTGTTTCAGCTGGAATAAACTCAGCTTCAATCTAATTTTTTTTACTTTATTCTCAACATTTCAACCATATCCTTCAAACTGAGCAACAAAAAAGAATTTCCTCATTTGTTTATCTTTCTAAGTGGCTGTAATATGCTGCCACATGAGGCCTGAATTTCCAAATGCACTAGAAACAAAATTACTGCATTGGATCTGGAGAATAATTAATAAACTCATTAATTTTACAACATAACACAACCATAAAGGGCAGAAGTGTAATTTTCAGAGGGTAGGTAAAGCTTTGAGATGCTATTATCTGGTGCTAAAGTTCTCCAGTTTAAAGCTAAATATTTCTTGAAGGACCAAACTTCTGAATAAATTGGAGTTTTAAGTGAAGAAACGTAAAGTAAATGGGAATGAAAAAGAAAAAGCTTTCATAGTCACTCAATCAAACACATTACTGCTGTACACCTGCAGCGAATAATATAACGCTGCACCTCAATAACAACTAGATAAATTGCATTTCTTGCAGAAATGCGTTTGAATGCTTTATTGCTGAATACGATAGCTGAAACTGCTGAATTGAAGCTAAAACTAAGCTTAATTGTCAAAATGTGCTGAATGTATTTGAAGTTTTAGGAGCAAAAATTGTTAAAAACTTTTAAAAAGCCCGAAAAGTAAGTAGAGAATAGAGAAAAAAATCCTAAACAGCAGAAAACTGAAATCTCTAAACATAGTTTAAAAAACTGAGTAGCTAAAATGTTTAAACAGCTCATATTTGAGTATAAGTAGTTACATTTTCACAATTAGTTTAATTGTGAAATTAGCAGGATATGCTGAATTTTGAAACTGATAGCTGAGTAGCTGAACTGAAATAAGCAGTTTTCTGCTGCGAAAATTTAGCATAATTGTAAAACTGAGCTGAAAAGATTTAGTTGCAAAAAATCACTAACAAGTGTAATAAAGCCAAATAAGTAAGTTGAGAAAAGAGAAAAAAAATCTAAACAGAAGAAAACTGAAATCTCACTACACAGTTTAAAAAACTTGACAGCTGAAATGTTTAAACAGCTGGTATTTGAGTAGGATTAATTTAATAGTTAAATTTTCACAATTAGCTGAACTGTGAATTTAGCAGCTGAAACTGATAGATGAACATAGATTAGAACTGATGTGAAGTTGAAAATGAGTTCAATTGTCAAAGTTAGCAGAATGAGATAAAAAATAAACTGTTAGAACGAGCAGAAATTGAACTTTAAAGTTTCAAAACTTTCTCAGCCATTCAAAGACCAGGCATAGTGGACGGCTGGTTTCCTGAGTTCAAGCTGATCGATTTGGTGTATAACATGTCTGGGTGCGTATTTCTGTTAACTTGGAAGAAGCTTGAACTCTCTCAGCCAATCAGAGAGCAGGGATGGAGGGGGCACTGGGTTCCTGAGACCAAGCCGATCGATTTGATGTATAATATGTGTGTGTGCGTATTTCTATTAACCAAGAAGAAGCTTGAACTCTCTCAGCCAATCAGAGAGCAGGAATGGGGGTCGGGGGCATTGGGTTCCTGAGACCAAGCCGATCAATTTGATGTATAATATGTGTGGGTGTGTACTTATGTTAACCAATAAGAAGCTTGAACTCTCTCAGCCAATCAGAGAGCAAGGATGGGGGGGCACTGGGTTCCTTGGGGCAAGCCTATCGATATGATGTATAATATGTGTGGGTGTGTATGTCTGTTTAGGCAGCAGAAATGTGAATACTCTCAGCCAATCAGGGAGAAGGGATGGAACAGTTGTGGTTTCACACCTTTTTACTGGCTTCTGGGGTCAGACATATACAGACAGACACACTGCCAGACAGACAGAAAGATAGACAGAAAACACACACACACACTCACACACACACACACACTCACACACACAGGTGAACTTGACTCATAAGGAAAAGCCTTTGATCCTTTGATCTTTAATTGTTTATAATTAGGCTTAACGAGCCGTCTGCATGTGTTAACGACCTGTCTGCATGTACTTACAGTCAGCTTCAGCTGTTAGATGTCCGTTCAGAGGCCTCCAACGTCTCATCACCATTCGAAAAGTATTGCACCGATTTGAAAAATTCCAAAAGCGTGAACATCAGAAGGCTTTGGTGGTGCTATATTGAAATTTTTGTGTGCCTACCTAGAATATTTGTAGGAGATATGATGAGATGATTTCTGCTGTCTGACACAGACCGGAGCAGAAAATGCCTGTTTTATATGGGAGGAAAATGTGGCTGAATCATCCTTCTGACGCTTGTAACTCAAGAACCGTGACAGCTACAGCTAAAACGAGGACATCCCATCGAAGCAGACGAGTAAAACTACTGTTTTTGAGTAATTGATGAGTGTACCCTAAAAAATGTGGTCGTAGCAGATTTTTGTTTAGAAAAAATCATCAGAATCAGGAGATCACCTGTTCTGCAGCTCCAAATGTCAAATTGCAGGCTCCGAACGTCTCCTCACCATTCGAAAAGTATTACACCGATTCGAAAAATTCCAAAACCGTCAGCGGCCGAAGGCTTTGATGGTGCTCTGTGTGAATTTTTGTGTGCCTATCTTTAATATTGTAGGAGATATGACGAGTACAGTTTAGCTCTAAAACAGCGATCGAAGCACCTGAGCTGAGAAAAAATTGAATGGCTGCCAATGGGAGAAAATCAGGATCACTCCTCCTTCTGAGCCTTGTAGCGCAAAAACCGTGGCAGCTACAGCAAAATCCAGACCATCCCATCGAAGCAGACAAAAAAACCTACTGTTTTTGAGAAAATTACGCGTCTACCCCAAAAGATGTGGTCGTAGCAGAATTTCCCCTCTGGATTGAGATCTGGAGCTGTCAGTCACAGTGGGAAAGGAATGACCATATTTGGGACAGCACAGCTCAGCTGCTGGAAGGAGAAATATTTTAAAACCTTTCCAAACTAGTTAACGCTACGACCACAATTTTTGGAGTACGTCCATAAATTATAGCTCAAAACGGAGGAAAATCCGTCAGCTTTCATCCAGCGCAAGTCTCATTTCCCTCGGTTCTACGGTTCTCTCAGGACACGGCCTGAAGTCGAGCAAAGTCTGTTTTTGGCCCTATTCTTTTGAATGGGGGGAGGAGGAGACGTTCCTGAACTTTCCAAAATCGTACCTCAAGTTTAACCTGTGATTATAGAAAAACCGTAAAAGATATCAAGAAGCTGAAGGAAACTAAAATAGTTGAACTTCTTTTGAGTTTGTTAAAAGTTGAATGAAGTCTCTAGGTTGAAGTTAACCCTGGCAAGTAAGAGGTCAAAAAGATGAACGATTTTGTGAAAAAAATGAGGATTTGAAGCATTTTCCATTCATTTCAATGGGCTGAAAAATCGCAGAAAAAGCTGAATATCTCGGAAACGGTTCAAGATATCAATACCAAAAGTCATAGCCGGAATGACCTGAACGAGCTGAACGGTTTGATACCAAACTTGTTGAAATAGCTGAAAAATTGTTGAAGAAGAAGCGGTCCAAAAAAGTGTACGGAATACGGAAGAAGAATAATAAAGAGAAACAGGAAAACAATAGTTTGAATGCATACTGCATTCAAACTAATTACATTTTTTAAAGCCTGTTTGTGGACCTGTCACAAGACATTTGTGGAATTGAGTGACATTAATGGATTGAGCTCTCAGGCTGTTTTATTTAGCAGGTCAAGTGGGGAGAGAAGATGGGTTGCTGTAAAATTTAATCCTTTGGAGTAAATCAGAAAGGATGTCTGCTGAATAACGTGTCACTGCGGGGAAACAAAACCACGTTAAGCGTAATATTATCTCTAGATAAGGCACGGACAGGACAAAAGCCCCGAATGCTTCCAAACATGGCTGACACAGAAATACAATGAGACTTGGTAATCTCTAAAATAGGTTATCTGTGTTGTTCGTTGGGTTCAGTCAACCCAAGTAGCTATTGGTCTCAGAGGAGTGTGTTCGATCTTCACACAGCTTTATTCTTTGGATCTCCTTCATGTTTTTATGATATGTTTTGTGTTTGATCTGCACGAAGCTGAGAGGTGCATCAAGAGGTGTAGAAGCCTTTGAATTCAATACAAAGAATCAATACAAAGTTTCCATGGAACAAAATTGTCTAGTTTACTGTCTCTGAACACACAAATGTTCTGATGCGTACAAAGGTTTGGGCTATTTCTATACTTTGTGGTAAAATAAACACATAACAGTAACACTTTATAATAAGGGACGCAAAATTGTGCTTCGTTTTACTAGGGAACGACTTAGGAGGTAATGAGTAATGAATCAGGGACTAATGGGTATGTTACCAGTACTTACTGGTAAAAATCACCCACCAGTCTCATTCAGGGACTTTTAAACGTCTATGACAACATTTTAATGAATACCATCTCTAGCAATTGTGTCATTCTTGTGCTCCTGATCTATCTGCTGTTTTTGATAACATCTTAATTTCCAGGTTGGAGCAGTGGGTTTAAAATCAGAGGTTCTGCTTTGGAGTGGTTAAAATCTTATCTGTCAGGTCAAAGTATGTCAGTTCATTTAGGTCAGTTCTCCTCCTCCACCACTCCAGTAAGATGTGGAGTCCCACAGGACTCCATCTTAGGCCTCCTGCTTTTTTCCCTCTATTTTGGACTGATATTCTAGAAACAAAAAATTCCATTTCACTGCTATGCCAGTCAGTGTGGTTACATGTGCAGTAGCAACATCTAAGTCGATCCAGCTCGATCTTATGGTAATAAGCTGGGAGTCTTTATCCTCGTTTACATGCGCTTTAGAAAACCGACCTCTCAAAAGAAGTTCATTCCACTCCGGCACAGTAGGTGGCGACATGCACCCTTTCATGTTGGGCATTGTTACGGTTAGCTTGTAGCAACTCAAATAGTAAACAAACGCTGGCAGGAGTTAAGCAGACAGAAATGAAACAGGATATGCACAATGGCTGAAGGAATTGACAACAACGCTGCAGAACAGCTTATTTGGTACGTACTGTCCTGTTTGATGGGGCTACAAGTGTTACTTTGTGGTGGTGATATTATCAGACAGGCGCTACTGTGGTCGCGTCACTTCCGGAATGCGAGCGTTCACTCGGTTCAGCTCGGCTAACCCGTTTACATGCAGAATGAATTCAGATAACTATCGCATTATCTGGGTGCTTCAGCCCGATTAGAACAGACACACAGATTTATTTTCAGGTGAAGAATAACGATTACTTTTCCATCAAGCAATTGTTGGATTAGCTAAAAGACAATCAGCGAGGGCGATGGTGGCAGAGGGGTTAAGTGGCCGCCTTGCAACCGTAAGGTCGCAGGTTTGTGCCCCACTCAGTCTCGGTAAACCAACCAATCAGCAAGCAGCTCATTATCATAATCATGTCCTGGTTGGGTGGGAGGGGTCAACAGCTCTTTTCACAGCAAGGCTGGTTTAGGGGGTTTAGAATGGCCTGTATCAGGGCTCATGGGACAGATGAAAGCCTAAAGAACATTTCTTATGCTTTTTAGAGGCTCGATGCTCTGTTTTAGATTGTTGATTAACTACATTCTAGAATCACTTTAAGATCCTTTTATTGACATCTAAAACGTTGCATGGCCAGGGTCCACCTGCCTTGAAAGTCTTTATTCCAACCTCATGCTCCATCTAGGTCATTATGATCTGAGAGTGCTTGTCTTCTGGCGACTACAAGAACACCATTAGTGCGCAGAGGTGATCACACATTTTCAGCTGTGGCTCCTAGACTGTGGAACCAGTTTCCCCTTTCTATTAGGCAAGCCACCTCAGCTGCTCATTTTAAGATCCTTTTAGAGACTCATTTATACTCACTAGCTTTTACTTCTGGTTGATGTCTGATCTCTGTTGTTTTTATGTAATGCACTTTTGTATTGTGCTTCTATTGGTATTGGGCAATGCGAATTGTGTAAATGTGCTATTTAAATAAAGCCGAGTTGAGTTATTTTCCTGGTACCACTACATTGTAAAGAATAAAACAACAACTTTAAAACAGTCTCATTTTTTTGGATGTTTATCTTGTTTTAAAATATTAAAATGGCCTTGCTCCGCCAACGTTAAATGATATTATTAAATAAAATTCTGGAGCTCAAACCAGAGGCGACTGAGGGGATGGATAGTTGTAAAAATGGCTTTATTTGTTAGAGGTAAACACTCCTGGAATAAAGCACCAACACATGTAACAGACTACAGCCTGGTAATGTGTGTTTTTGTGAAATTTACTGTGACGTGTCCTGCAGATCTAATCATGTTTTCATTATGCCTGCCTGACTGTGAATGAAGCGATTGTACTAATTCAGACATTTTAACATTTGTTGAATTATGTGCACTGAGCTCATTTAAAAAATACATTTATTTAGATAACACAAAAAATGCTGAATCTTATTGTTTCACAGATATTTCATGTCGAAGTAAATCATTTTTTGTGCTAAATACTTTTGAGAATTGACCAATAACCTTCTACTTTCTCAGCATAAGAGAATCTTAGTTTGAAACTGTATCATGAACCTGAGACTTGAATTAATTCTTTGCTTTTAAGTCTTTTTTAGACTAATCTTCCCCTCAGAGCTCGACTGACCTCCTTTATACCTCTGTCACATGATGCAACCGCATATTAATTAGCATTTTTAAGAATTTATGTATCATTTATTAATTTTGCCACACTGAGCTGCAAACAGAAAAATGTAACATGACAAAATATGTCTGTTTGCTTGTGGAGATGAGAATTCTGTAGTTCATTACCAGAAGATTAGTCCGTTCATTAATCTGGAGCTGTTGTACCAACAGATATGAAAAAAAAAAAGTTTAGCATCTAAAGCTATGGGTTTATGGCTCGATGAAGACAGTCATAATTAAACTGGATCTGATTACAGTTGCAGGATTGTGGTTTCTCTTTTTTACTATTTGTTATAAAAGCCTTCCTTAAAATAGAAATCTAATTAAATTTTAATGAAAAAGTGCTCACATAATTTATAACAGAGGGGCCTCTGCTTCGGAGTCATTTGTTAGCTTTGATTCTGATGATTTAACAAAACAGATAAACAGCAAACAAGAAGGGGAAGGAATGCAAAATGAGTTCAGTCGGCTCTTCAAAATCAGCTGAATCTGCACATCAGTTCTTTTAGTAAGCAAGAAAAAATGCTCCAGAGGCTTTAGTGAGATTTTTAAAATTCAATTTGCAGATGTAACTCTGCAGAAGGCCACATATTTGTTTTGCTCTTATAAAAAAAATCTAAATAAACAGATTTTTTCCCCCAGCTTTGAGGTTTGTTTAGAAAGAATTTATATAAAATAAATTAATATTTTATGCAGAAATCAAAAACTACAAGAGTAAATCTCTTTAAGTAAGTCAACTAAATGAACTATATTTTAAAAAGTGAGAGCTCTGCAGAGCTGCAGTTGCATAAACATGAAAAAAGAAACAACTCTTCAGTTTCAGTCCCAGCGTGTTATAATGTAAACCTTTCTAAAATGATGTAGGTTGTGTAACATGCCTTTAGACTCACTCAGCCAGTGACCTCCTGGGAAAAAACTTAATTATATTTTGAATATAGAATGCGGTGATTAAACACGTATGTTCATTTCCTAATCATGACTGTAATCAAACGGCAGCTTTAACAAGCTGATTATGCTTTTAGACGTTGATAGATTAAATCTCATCAAATACGGGGTTTTAAAACTTCACTTGCTCACAAATTTCACCTTTTTTGACAGTTCTGCATAAAGCAAAAGACGAGAAACTCCGCTTTTAACATATTTTTGGCGTTTTGTGTAATAGTAATGAAGAATCATTATTTTACCTGATGTAGATAGCTTATTGATCAGCCTGTGTTCAGAGAAATAGGGTTTAAGACTAATGAGCTCTGACAAAACTAAACCGCTTCCTGTTGTCTTCAAATGGCTCAAATCTGCTAAAACGGTGAACTTGGAATTTTTAAGCTAGCCTGGCAAGCCATCCTATATATGTGAATATATAGTCTGGCCACGAACCATTGACGGGATCTACGGTTGTCTTTCAAAATGTCAGCACGCAATTGGATAGCGCTAGGACCAATCAGAGTAACGAACAACGTGACGTAATCACAGCAACGGAAAAGAGGGAGGCAGCAATGGCGTCTAACATCAATGATTTCTGTCGTTTTTGTATGAAAAACATGTGAATATCAGGTGTACTGGGACATTGCACTACTTTGTTTGATAAAAATAAGAAGCCGCTAAGTATAGCTGACAGACTTACGCACGTTGGAGTCTAAATAATCCAATGTTGATGACAAAGCCATTTCAAACGAACATGGTTCCTGCGCTGCCGCCATGTTGTTTGTGTTCGCGGCCGCAACGCTGACGTCATCGGCTACTCCCGCTCTGTGATTGACCCAAAATATAGAGCGCTGTGATTGGCCCAACCAAAACTATAGCGAGCTGTGATTGGACAGCCACAGCAGTGGATCAGGCTGCGAGGTTTCCAGTGAAGCGTGCCTAGACCAAACTCTGCAAAGCAAGAATTTGGTCTAGTTCACTAGGCTATTTTTAAGCACCTTCATCTGTTAAAGTGATATTTTTTTGTTGAAACTCATGAAATTTAAAATAATGTTTTATTGAATAGCTAAAACAGTAACACTTTACAATAAGGTATGCAAACTAGTGCTTAGTTACTAGGGAACTAAGTAGGGGTTAATGTGTAATGAAGCAGGGACTAATGGGTAGTTAACCAGTAGTTACTGGTAAAACGCTCATCAGTCTTATTTAGGGACTAATGGGTAGTTAACCAGTAGTTACTGGTAAAAACACTCATCAGTCTTATTCAGGGACTAATGCGTAGTTATTTATGAAAGCAATAAGGAATGAATCCCAGATTAATGTAGTGCTTGTAGACTCTGTTTTGTAAACTTCATGAAGGATGCAGATCATTTGCTACGTCAGTGATTTAACATCCTTGTATCATCTTGATTTCACTTGTCTGTCACTTTGTCGTCCCTCGACGGCATCCGTCCGTCTCCAGAGACGATGGAAAGTGAAGTCTCCTTCCAAGTACCTACTGCTTATGTGTACCCTAAAGTAAAGTAATGCCTCCTCCCAAATACCTACTGAGGAACGATTCAGTAACTACTAGGTACTTAACCATTACTTACTGCTTTTATTATACAATCTTGACAAATAAATGATTTATTAAAAATACAACACTTTACATATCTCATGCCCAAAAACTACACAGGACAGATAAGAATAGCTGAAGACAGTTTTTACTCTAGAGACTATACAGTTTTATTCACACACACACACGCACGCACGCACGCACGCACGCACGCACGCACACACACACACACACACACACACACACACTCCGACTATTCTGTCAGAATTGCTCCCAGTTGGAAGGGAGCTTGCGGGTAAAATGCTGCTATTTTGTTACACGCTGCTGTCGCACTTGATGGAAAGAAGGGGTTAAGATTAACACTTTAAGCTATTGTTTTCAAACTGGTTTCAGTGGTTCTTGAGCCAGAAACTTGAGCAACTTCACATTGGACAGCACTCTGTAGTCCTCTCCTGGTCAGAAACTTTGGTGATTCAGGTATGTACAAGTGGGAGGTCTCTAATGCTTTACGGTTTAACTGTACCGGTAGCTCATATAAAGGCTAGCAGTTAGCTTCTTCAGTTCGCTCATTGTTATGAAAAAGTAGAAGAAGAAGGAGAAGAAGATGTTTGCTTTTTTTGTTGGCATCACGGTGGACCCTGGAAGTAAAAGTAAGAGAATAATGTCTTTGGAGGCAAAGCAAAGCGCTAAAACCAGAGTGAACATCGGCGCGGTCTACTCTCACTGGTTTCAGGGTTAGGGTTAACCCAAACCATCTAAAAAAGTAAGCAACAACCTAATTTTGTTCTTTCTTTCTGAACTGTTAGTAATCATAATTTACACACAAAAAAACCACCTTGTCTGTCTGACAACATCAAAGCCGGTGTGAGCAACAGCAGGGTTGTTTACCACAGTTGTAATTCTGCTTTCAACCACTAGGGGGAGACGTGGGGACTTATTACTGTTACTTTAAGCTGCATCTTTCCAAACAGAGGCCACTCAGATATATTTATAACCCTTTCATTGAGACGCACTACACCTTTGTGCATTAGTTTGTCTTCCACTTGCAGGTGTGTAAACCTTTGCGATGACATTGCAAACTGCTGGCAGACTTCCAGAGATGGATAATCTGTCAGGATTGTCAGCAGCAAACACGCTGACAGATCGGTAGAGAGACATTTGCTCAGAAAAACACTTCCATCACCTGGCATGGCAAAGCATGTCACCTTTATACTCTCCTCCCACACAAGAGTCTCAGGAACACTAATGACAGCTTTCTGCAACATACATGAACACTACAGATCCCCGGAGCCAGGGTATGAGTACAGATACCTTTCATACCAGGGTACACACAACAACAAGGACTACCTCACAGTAAAACGGTCTTATTCCAGACTACCTGAGACATCCAGCAACATAGGAGCTTGTTCTGATTGGCTTATAAAGTGCACCATGCAGGGTGTGGGATCCCACTCCACATGTGTCATAATTCACATGATCTTCCAGCCCTAACAGATACGCTGTTCTTTGCCTGGTGCTCCTCCATGCTAACAACAAATCATAGTTATTTAGAGCATGCTTCAGGCAACAAAAGGGATGCAGCGGCTATTACTCGACAGAAGGAGCAGCATCCCTGACCTGAACAGTTGCATTTAGGTTTTACACCAGATGTAAAAGATGGTAATGATGGCAAGTAACGGGATGCATTACAAAGTTCACTGGAGGTGTAAGCAGCTGCAGAGCAGAGAAGAAGGTGGGTGGTAGCACCCCAGAGGTTGAAGTTTATTTATAATCCTGTGTTTATGCCTTATTCCATTTCTTCATTCCTCTCTGGCTCTCTCTCTATGAAATAAAACCCGAGGCCCTCATCTGCAACATCAGCACCAGAGAGAGCAGAGCTGCTTTCTGTCACTTTGACAGCAGGCAGGGTTAGGATGCAGTCGGCATATTCCTGTATTAGTCTGGCTTATAGAAAATAAAACCAAAGAAGCAGCTTCATGCATGAAGACACGCTTTTACGTTTATTAACATATGTGCTAGTGATAAAGGAAGTTCTCACATTTTTATTTAAAAGGCTGGAGAAGAAAACAAGCAGATTTCCCACCTGTTTTTAGACAAAAACATACATTGGCAGCTTCATTTTTATTCCTGTTAACGCGCTGACCGGCCTCAGCGGGGGGCTTTTGGCTGAAGAGCATCAAGAGTGTAAACACTGCAGCTTAGGTAGTAATTATGTATGCAGCATCTCAGCTTCTCCATGAGCAGCATGCCATAAAGTCTAATAGATGTAGAGCGTCCACGCGTAAATCATGTCAGATTTTCTGTATGTGATGAGGAGGATAATGATATTTTAAAGAATATGAAAATGATACGTCACCTGTCGTAGACAGCTGTTTGAACAGCCTTAGTTTGGAAAATAGGTTATGTTTTGGTTACATTTCTAAAGGAAAATACAGTTTTAACTGGACATTTTATTATATGTATCACATTATTTATCATAATTTCAGCTTTGGATTTTCTGTTCTAGGTCAGGTTGGGACCTCGAATTCCCATGATGTGATGACCCACCACTATCTATTACCAATCACATTATAGCAGATAAGCTGCACCGAATTAGAGCTGAACTAAAGCGTTCAGACCAATCCCAGACACTGTCCCACATACACAGAGACAGGGCAGCAGGGCAGACGGCGCTCGATCCAGGTCATGAGTCTGGCCAACAATTCAAACATGATACTGCTGGATGTGCACAACTTTTGATTTTCCTTTTGTGGTCTAAGATAGAGACGGTAGGTACGCATTTAGTTATTTACTGAGGAATACACACTACTCACACTTCTCCATAGCTTAACACTGCCTGACTTTTAACCCTCAGGCATCACTTTAGTTTACTCTTGAGTCATCATAAAAGTGGCTATTAAAAAAGTGTACACTGATATTTTTTTGCTCAAACTTATACATTTTCAATCATTTTGAGGATTTAAACTCTTGAAATGCCAGTTTGATTACTCAATGTCTTTTTTGTAATTAATGAATTTCTGCCTGGGGCATTTATTACAAATCAGTCTTGGTTATGTTATGATATATCTAAAATATTAAATGTTTTGCATCAATACATTTTGAGTAGCAACATATTTAAAATTCACTACCCTCGAACAAAACAGCCCACTTCTAAAAACGGCTTAAAAAGTTATACAGATTCATATTTTTTCTGCTTTTTGGGCTTAAATCTGTTGATCAGCTTCAGTTCTGATCAAAACAATCAAATGTTGAATATTTATCTTTTCATAGTGCGATTGGTCTATGTTCAAAATTTCCAATTAAATTTTAAGAATTGTCAAGAGAGAAGTTTTGCAACTAATATTTCTACTTTATGCTCAAAAACTGCTAAAATAGCGTCCAGGTGAATAAAGAAAAACTGCTCAAATGGACAAAAATGTCCCTCATGATGTCTGACTTTAAGCACATTTCAATGTTTGTGAGGAGAAGTTGTTGAGTTAAAGCCCTTTTGTTAAGTGACTCATATGTAAAACTCTCTGGGATTAAAGACAGGGACCCAATCCCAATACTTGCACTTCCACCCTAGCGCCCTTCAATTGCGCGTTCCCGGCCAGGGCTGCGAGTGCGTAGGGTGTCCTGATTCTCAAGTGCGGAAGTTGACCACGCCCATTTTGCACCCTTAATCTGCACTTCAGGCACGGGTATTACCCACAATCCATTGCTGCGTGGGAAGTTTGAGAAGAAGGCAGAGCCATGGCTCACATGCCTTTTCTGAAAACGTATTTTCAAATGAAAGAAGTTCATTTTAAGATGATTAATGATATTTATTCATGCTCTGAATGTTTTAGACTAAGATATAAATGTGGACAGCAATAATTTAAATTTAGTCAAATAATTGTTTGTTTATTTGAAAGCTGTTAATAAAGATTTTCTAAAAAGCACAAACAGCGACATGCATCCCAGCATGCGTCGCGGTCGATGACGCAATGCTCACTGTCCCAATTCGGCAATTATTTACACACTTGTGTAGTACACACTCGAAGCCTTACTGCGCACTTCCTCTAAGTGCACTTCACAGAAGGGTAGGGCGCGAGTATTGAAATTGGGCCAGGGATGAGGTTTGAGGATCCATTTCTGCTGGAGCCTTTTAGATCACATGATCAGACCACCTGATGTTTTTCTGACGGACAACTAAACCCATGAATCAAGTGACATTACGATAAGAAGAAAAGGCTTACAGGTGTTTTCTCTTTTTGTAACCCTCAAAGGTTGTGGATCAAAGACAGCCTCAGTAAATATAAAAAGCAATATCCAAGTTAGGATTTCATTTATTAGAGGAGAAAATCTGTCTAACACAACTTGTCTCTGTGTTAAAATATTAATGAGCTCTGGTTATAACACTCACAGCAACAACAGTAATTAGGCATTCACGATAACTAATAATGAGTTTATCACAAAGGTGTTGAGGAGTTTTATCCCTCTATTCTTTACTGAACTTTTGTAAACTGAGGGTTTTCCAGCAAGAACGACCTGCTTAAAGGTGTGGTTGACTGAAAAAACTGTTTTTTCTTTTCTAATTACAATCAGTCACTCTGAGTTTTTCATGCAGGCTGAACATGAAAATAGTCTCCTACACCTACCTCCTGCATTAGCTTCTGATAGAAAATAGACCATAAAAATCTAGGATTAGAAAGACATTCATGGACTCACCCATCTTGACTCACAACAGGGAAGGCTGTTGTTGTTTTAACAGCAGAGGTTGTCCTGGCTAGTTTAAGCTAACCGTTAGCATTAGCAACTCCACCACGCAGCAGAACTCCTTCAGGCTTGTGTTATTAGTGGAGATGAAACATCCACGTTGCAAGTCAGTGGTAGAGTTGCGTTGCTGTTATCCAATCCTGAGCGAGATGTCCAAATATCAGGAAATAAGACTCCAAAACCTGCCGTGTGAAACTCAGCTGTGATGTGGACAACTTTTAGGTCTGAGACATGAAGCACGGTGCACCAGTATACTTGTTTCCACCAGAGAATGACTTACAAGGCATTCATTCCTACGAGCGACCACTGCAAATGTATTGATTACATGATAAAGTGTCCCACTCCTTTAAGGTCAGAGATTCTCCTGTAGGATTTTCTACTAGAACAGAATTTATGACTCCATCACTTACAGCGAGTGGCCCACAGCAGGCCCAGACCATCACACTACCACCACCATGTTTCACTGTCGGTATGATGTTCTTTCCTGAAACTGTGTTTGTTTTACTCCAGATGTAACTGGACACACATGTTCCAGAAAGTTCCACTTTTTTCTCGTCAATAAACAGAATATTTTCCAAGACGTCTTGAGAGATGTGTCTTTGTTTTTTTTCCATTTGCTCGTCAGAGGTTTGCACTTATAAACTGACGTAAAGCCTTTTTTGCCATGTCTATTTCCTAATTTCTTTTGTCGTTGAATTTCTTTGAAACGGGACACGAGGTGTTGCTTTTAGACATCGTTTAGCCTTCTTCATGTTGTTTAACAGGTTCTATTGAAGTGATGTATTAATTCTACAGGTCTGGTAGCAATCAGGTCAGGGAGTGGCGAATAAAACTAAAGCCAGCCTTCTAGATGATGCAGCAATTCATGAAAAAACAAGAGCCAGGTTGGTTTGGAGAGCTTATTCCTTTAATAACTGAAAACACCGTCTGAAAACATGTAATTGGGTAAATAACAAAGAAGGGGGTAATCTTTAGGGGTAAATACTTTTTCTGAGTAATGTATTGTTATTTCTTAGCTGGGTAACTTCACCCAGCATTGGTTTGAAACGAAGCTTAAAAAGGTGCAGAAACATTAAGGACTTTAGAAAAGAAACCAGGCAGAAGCCTCGCTGTTCTTCAGAATTACCTTTTGTTTCTCTCTGCTGAGTCTGCCAGCAGCAGTAAACTGACAGGATGAGACGAGCAGCAGAGAACAGAGCAGCCAGAACAGCCCCCAGCTCAATCCAGTCCAATCCCAGCCCACAACCCACAGGGCCAAAGGGATCCAACACCCCAGTACCAGACCAGACAAAACTTTAGCTGGGTTTCTCTGTCTACATGCTTTGACATTTGGGCAAATTGAGTTTAAAATCTATATTTTTTGGTTTTAGACCTACAAGACACAACTTTTCAGGTTCAGTGACTTTTACTAAGGATTTTACTCAACTTGATTCAAATTAGCAGGTTTTACAGTCAGTATAGTTATATAAAAACATCCTTAGATGATTTTTTATTGCCACCATGTTCATTTCTTGCTAAACATTTTATGTTACTAATAATATAAAATAACTAACAGCATAATGATAGCCTGGCAAGCCATCCTATCTATGTGACTATATAGTCTGGCCACAACCCATAGACAGAGCTCGGTCGTGGGGCGGAATCCACAGTTGTCTTTCAAACTGTCTCTGCATGCTATTGGGCAGTCTGTCATACACTGTTGAAGAAGACACAAATACATCTTTTTTCTAAATAAAGTACCTCTGTCTCCTCGTGACTCAAAGAAAAGCCCAAGTCTAAATAGTCCAAAGTTGATGCCAAAGCCATTTCAAAAGAGCCAACACCATCTTAGTTGTTCCACTCTGTCGCATCATCCCACCCATCAAACCAATAGAGCGCTGTGATTGACCCACCAATCCGATAGAGGGCTGTGATTGGCCCACCAATCCGATAGAGCTGTGATTGGCCCACCAATCCGATAGAGGGCTGTGATTGGCCCACCAATCCGATAGAGCTGTGATTGGCCCACCAATCCGATAGAGCGCTGTGATTGACCCACCAATCCGATAGAGGGCTGTGATTGGCCCACCAATTCGATAGAGGGCTGTGATTGGCCCACCAATCCGATAGAGCTGTGATTGGCCCACCAATCCGATAGAGCTGTGATTGGCCCACCAATCCGATAGAGCTGTGATTGGCCCACCAATCCGATAGAGCTGTGATTGGCCCACCAATCCGATAGAGCTGTGATTGGCCCACCAATCCGATAGAGCTGTGATTGGCCCACCAATCCGATAGAGCTGTGATTGGCCCACCAATCTGATAGAGTGCTGTGATTGGCCCACCAATCCGATAGAGCTGTGATTGGCCCACCAATCCGATAGAGCTGTGATTGGCCCACCAATCCGATAGAGCGCTGTGATTGGCCCACCAAACTGATAGAGCGCTGTGATTGGCCCACCAATCCGATCGAGCGCTGTGATTGGCCCACCAAACTGATAGAGTGCTGTGATTGGCCCACCAAACTGATAGAGTGCTGTGATTGACCCACCAATCCGATAGAGCTGTGATTGGCAAGAAACAAGACTGGTCGGACCTGCAGAGGCTACAATGAAGCGTGACTAGACTGACATGCTGAGCTAAGTCATTTTTCTTCGGCTACTGTCTGTCTAGGTTTCTAGGCTAGTATAACGATGCCGTAATCTCTGAAACAAAGTCTTCAAATTAACATTTTATACTTAACTTCTGTCCAGCTGCTAATTATTGACTTATTGCTCTATTGTTTATTAGCTCTGCTGGCTGAGAAAATCGAAACATGTGGCAACTTTTAGATATTCAAAAATAATTTGAATGGTTCTGATTCCAATTCTTCGTTTCGATTCGCTTTCCTAGCAATTCTCGATTCTGATTCTTTCAAGAAGCAGGGTCAAAAAACGGTAAGTGTTTTAAATGAGCCAGCTAACCATAATTCTTACTTGAAGGAATTGTCTGAGCTTCTGCTTGAATTTTAATTCTATAAACTTTCTAAAGTGAAGCCACAACATCTCTGCACATTTTCCATGATTGCTTGGTAACGCAAACACTTACGGCGGATTCTTCTTCGCTGGTATTCAGCAGCTTCTTCTTCCAGCTGGGTATCACAACTAGGAATCGGTTGGAATTAAAAAATGTGAACGATTCTGGGAAAAACTGAACATTAGTCCTGGTTCTGAACAATGCTCGATGCCCAACCCTAGGTATATTATAGACCCTGATAGAAGTCCAGCCTAACACCTGCTCTGTCCAGTGACAAATGATGTTTTTGTCATGTATTTCTTTCTTTTCCTGCTGAGCCTGAAACCTTTGTTTTTAGAATTGCTTTTGCATTTTGTGATCTATAACTACTGCATTAACTTAAATTGGCTGCACCTGCCTCCTAATTTACTCTTATAAAATGCTGCAAAAGCACAAATGAAGGTTTAGTGAGGAACAGCTGTGGGCCCAAAACAAGGAGTAAACTTGTTTGGCAGGAGACGGCAGGGAGGATCGAAGTCTGGGAACCGGTTTTATTCTGAGGATTAACGGGGTGGTTGGAAGCCAAACACTCAGCTGGTGAGTGTGGTGTCACTGCAGAAGCAGAGATACAGAGCTAAGAAATAAAAAACATACAAGTCAGTGGTATTTAATATGAAACCCAAAAAGATACTGGCTTTCTCATTGCACCAATTCTGAAATAAAACATGCTATTATGAACCAAAATGCATCATTTCCACCAGAATTTTCTATGATATTCCATTTATGCAGGAGTTAAAATGAACTTCTTTTTAGATTTTGACCAAAAATATGTTTACATTTTTCTCTCTGTGAGATTGATTTTGGGATTTATTGCTCAAAAGCACTTCCAAATCATATTTGAAGACGCTACTTAATTAAGTTACCATATGTTGGATTGATTTTGGTGATTCTTGAGAGATTAGAGAAGTAAAGCACCTGTTGGACACAGACTGACTCATGCTCAGTGTGAGAACACGAGTGGTTGATGGACCAGTGTGAGGAGAGAATATGCTGCAAAAAGGAACCATTGGGGGTCAGCTAAACCCATAAAATCATGAGTTTTACCTGCAGGCCTCATGGTGAAACTCCTATTAGGATTGATTCATCCTGTTCTCTGGTGCCACACAGAGCACACGGGAACAGAAAGTGACCTGGAACCGCAAAATTTGACACGACGACTTGGTTAAGTACCGATAATGGATGATTAAATTTTGATTTGTGAGATGAGAGAGGATTGTGTGAAATCAGGACAAAGGGTGCAGACTGAGAGTCTGCAGTGGATTACGGCTGCAGGTGGGAACGTGCAGAGCCAGCACATGGAAACGACGGAGAGGAAGCAGGTCAGGCAGGCAGGACAGTGGGAGGATGAGGAGCACTTATATAGATAGGAACATCTAAATGTAACCCATAACGCTGCAAGGAACGGTTTTGAATGAATCTGTTGAGTATTTTAGTGAAGTCATCAGATTTTGGCCGACAAGGTTAGCATCTTGAGTTTTGCCCAGCAGATGCCAGGAGTGTGAGTGGGTTTTCCTCCGTGTGCGGGCCGTGCATATGTTCTGGCTCCGAGTCCATCCCGTCTGCCCTGTGTTCAGCCAGGAGCTGCCCCAGCTAACCGAGGGCCAAAGCCCCCCTCGTAACTACAGATGGTGGGCCAAAGGCCCCTATGGGAGACTTGGTAAATACTCCAAGTGTTTAACAAATGGAGTACACAAAGGCAGCGCCTGGCTTGTGTTTGCATAGGAGAGTGTCTGAATCAGTGTGCAGAGCACATGTCTCTTTACGACTGGTTACCATAACAACAACTCCACTTGTTGAGCGCAGGCTGGCCTCAGGTGCTATCTAATTGGAGAAATGAGCTCTGCCTTGCAGTCTTCCAAAAATGTTGGAAGAAATTGTTTTAATTTTTTTTTAAAAACAACGTCCCATGGGCTAAAAGTTCTAAAGAAGGTCAATCATGTCTGTTGCCTTAGGTCACGATTTTAAAATTGTCGATTTTCAAAACATGAGAGTCCCAACACACATGGTGATTAAAAAAAATCACAGATTTAACAGTTATGGTCCAACAGTGTGTGTCCGGTCACACAACAAAAATTACACACCGGTTTCACACGCGGACATTTCCCAGTCAGACGGGAAACCTCTCAAGACTTCTCAAGATCAAACTTGATTTTGAAGTAAACAAACATGGCAGAGGAGGAGTGTGCAGCGTGCCTTTGTTACTTTGCTTTCTGCTTGGCTACGTGTCACATTCAACAGTAAACACACTCGTTCAAGTCAGACCAAGACAATCCAACTCGCTTAGCAGCCCCAATTTGAAATAGTTCAGGTGGATTTTGTGAATTTGTTATAAAGAACAGTTGTACCTAATTCCTTTTACACTGTCAGGGACCTCACCAGCATGTGGAAGATGCATATGCAGACACAACAGCTTGGCTCCTCCCCCTCATGCTGGTCACCCCTAGCTGTAGAATGGTCTTCAACCAGGAGTTGATGAAGGTCAGCTAGCATACACCTGTTCTCAACCTACCCGTTTAGCTGCATTGGTCATTTTATAATTGCACAATTCTTACAAGTTTGACCTCAAATAGCAGACAACAGAGACAGACAGTCAAAGCTTTAAGGCTCAAACAGGAGGGTCTGACAGACACACTGATACACAACCAACTAGCTAACTGTTGAATGTTGGGTAAGAGCAGCACGTTTCAGCCAAATGAAATGAAAACAGAGTAATCTGGGGAGCTGAGAGAAGACATTTATACTAACAAGTAGAAATTATGAAATCCCAACACTGTAAGGTCTAATAGGTTTAAAGAACAAAGTAAAACTGCAAGCCATACTATGCAACGTTTTCATATTTTTAAATCATTTTCTTGAGCCAGTATGTGTTAAAATGACCCTTTACAGGGTTAATGAAATGTCACTCAGACCACCACCGCCCTCTGTGGCCAGAATACCACACTTGCGACTTCAGAGTGGCAGGTCGCTCCCTGTTGGACTTAGTAAAGTGGAGCTGACATACCTGGTGCTGCAGTCTGCTTCCAGCATGTTTCCTGCATGTTTTAGATCATGAACACAGCTGATTTGTTTGATTTAGTGATGAACCGCTCCTGTAGACACTAATGAAGGCTGAGGAGACATTTCAGCAGGTAGATTAAGGTGTTAAAAAGACAAACGCACAGCGAGGAGATAAGTAACCCTAACCCTTTCACTAACGGACACTAGGGGGTGCTAAAAGCAAGCCAAAACTGCAAAGTATCTCTTTAACCACCGGAAAAAAACACAGAGCTCAGAAAGGCTGAATCACCTCAAACCCTACGTATCTAACACATCAACAACAAACGACCACGACTTCAGACCTAAACTCCTTTTTTCTGTCTGTGAAGGGAGTTCATTCTGCACAGCTTTAGCTTGAAGATGACACTGCTGTAAGAGATCGATGCATTCAGGCAGCAAAAACGACAGAAGGTCTAGCTTATTAAAGTTGAATGCCCAAACTGCAGTAAAACCGGGGCTAAAGAATGTTCAAAAATAACCACAGATTTGGTTCTCTTCATGCTGCAGTTACAACAGGTAAAGAGAGAGTCTCTGTCCAGCAAATATAAAGTAGGAACATTAAGACTTTCCTATAAAAGCACACAGAGATCTGCTCCTCTTGGTCAGCATTCCTCTCTGTTACGTAACTGTCTGTCCCCTATCAAAGACATGTTAGTGCTGATTTAATCCACTGGCTTACCCCCCCTGTGTGTGTGTGTGTGTGTGTGTGTGTTTCAAGGCACTTGTATCACATTTTTCCACACACACTTTTGCTGGATTCTCATCAGCTGCTGATAGATCAACCAAAAGCTTAGAGAAAATGAGCTCATTAAAGTGAGAATTAAAATGAACATGAGTCAAGATTTGTTAGAATATAATTTGGAAAACAGATATTTTGCCAACAGTTTACATGTTTTATAAATGCATAAACATACAGTTATTGTCATTTGAAAGAAAAGATTAAATAACATTCTCAAATCAAACACCTAATCATTTTCTGGTTTTTGTATTTTAGCAAAAGCAACAACTGGTATTAAAAGTAAATCATAAAAACTTTTCAGTTTAGATATTTCATCCTTTTTTATTATTAAAAATGCCTCCTTCACACAAGATGAGGACCCTATTATTATGTAAATCAATCATCTGGGTCTTTAATGAATGCAGAAGGTTTTGTGTGAAACAGCATTATAGCTCAATGACGTTTGTTTTATTTTGGCGGTGTGTTTATCACAGATTTACCGCAGTGGCCTCGCCATAGAGACTTTGAAGCAGAACTGGCCCCTCTAGGTAACAACTCCGACATATTAGTGCTGCATGATCTTCTAGCTATTAACTGCATGCTGGAAAGGTCCGAGTGAGTCATGCTAGGATGTGTCCAAGGGTGCAAATGAGCTGTGGGCCAGACTTTTGACACCCCTTCCTTAAAGACCAAGTTCACTTGTATTTTAAATACATTTGCAGGGGTCT
This sequence comes from Aphyosemion australe, assembly GCA_006937985.1. NCBI lineage: Eukaryota > Metazoa > Chordata > Actinopteri > Cyprinodontiformes > Nothobranchiidae > Aphyosemion > Aphyosemion australe. The sequence goes on along the minus strand of SSNS01000130.1, from coordinate 1,061,328 downwards.
CTAGTTTAAATGAATGCCTTTTGAATCGATCTGTGTGGTGAAAAAGCTCTGGCGCTTCAGGACGAAATTTAGCCACAGGAGTGGGGAGCAGAACACGACAGGATTTGGAGTCTTATTTCCTGATATGTGGACATCTCTCCTCTGATTGGCTAACAGCAACACGACTCTACCACTGACTCCGTTTGCTCTGCAACGTTGATGTTTTATCTCCACAAATAACACAAGCCTGGAGGAGTTCTGCTGTGTGGTGGAGAAGAGACGTTCTACATTTGCCTTTAAGCAGCAGTTTATAATATTTTCAGATATCTATTAACAACCTCACTAGCAGAGCAAAAGAAGGCATTAAGCTTTGTTTCAGATCGGTACCTGAGTCTACAAGGAGCTTATTTCAAATAAAGGAAAAAGTTCTGGTAGAACTTTCCCAGTCACTCCTGACTTAAATAATCATTAAATCTCCCAAATGTCTCTGTGAGAGAAGCAGAGGTAAATTCTCAGCTAAAAACCTTTACTGCAGTCCAAACTCATCCCTCCTCCACATTTCTAGAGTCAATTATAAATCAGTTAGTGATTCCCCCTGGTACTCAAATCTCCTGACTCACAAGTTTTAAACCATCTAGTTATTATTTTAGGGCCATAATTACTTATCGTGATGATGACCTTCATCTCAGATCCACCACAGGTCAAGTCTTCATCTCCGTCGCAGTCTGAATTGGCTCTCACCTTCTTGTGTTGTTAAAAAGGTCAAAGACCCTCAATCCCCTCGCCTCTCCCCGGTGATGGGAGAGTCCACCGAGACTCAGACCATCAAAGACTCATGAGAGGAAGGCAGGAAAAGAACGAGAACACAATTTGGAAGCCTAATTTGACTTTCTCCAGCTCCTTACGAATGTGTGAGGCTCTGTCTGTGTGTCGGGGAAATGCTAAAAGCTCATAATCCCTTCATTCCCATTCCCCGCCATCATTGACTGCACCAACCCCCTCCCCATGTAATATCTCTGAGTAGGAGAAGGAGTTACTCAGATGTCTGAATTGTATCAACCTCAGATAAACGAATGATCCTGATCCAGTTTATTGCACTTAGACTGAGGTTTTGTGGGATTCTTGTTTTCTTGTCCTCCATTTTTGTCTTCACTTCCTGATTCATCCAAATCTTTGCTTATTCATTAACCTAACCCTAACCCATGACTTTCATTTTAATGACTACTTAAATTTGACTACAATGACTACTAAGAATACAGTTTTGGCAAATTATTGCCCAAAACATTCTTTTTTGTCCAATGCCTTGGAGAAAGTAGCAAATGCTCAGTTGTCTCAGCATCTTGTGGACCACAATTGGTTTGACCACTTCCAGTTGGCTTTCCGGCCTAACCACAGCACAGAATCAGAATATTCGTGTGTTGAATGATGTTCTGGAGGTGACTGATGCTGGGTCTCATGTCCTGCTGTTGCTTCTTGATCTCTCGGCTACTTTTGATAGAGTGGACCATGATCTTAGGTAGATTAGCATCATGGATTGCTATTGATGGGCTTGCTTTAAGCTGGTTTAAATCATACTGGACAAACATGTTTCAGCATTTACATTGGTGACTGCTCTTCTCCCTATCTCCTACTTCCTTGGGGTGTTCCACAAGGCTCAATTCTTGGTCTACTGCTTTTGCTATTCATATCCTTCCTCTAGGTTCCATTTTTGCTAAATATGGCCTGCACTACCATCTTTATGCTGATGATTGTCCGATTTAGTTTTCTCTTAATTGGTTAGGTTCCATTCATTTCTCCTTGAATGCCTCTCAGACATAAAGGTATTGCTTGCATCTAACGTCCTCTGGTTGAATGAAGATAAGACTGAGGCCATTACCTTTAAGCCCAGGAGTGAGAAAAATTCATCTGTTCCCGTATCTCTCCCCTCCATGAATTTTAGTCCGTGCGTGACCAACCATGGGGTGAAACTGGATGCCGACCTGTCTTTGACTCAGGAGATAAATGCCACTGTGAGGTCTTGCTTCTTCCAATTACGCCGAATTACACACCTGAAAAACATTTTAAAGATGCCACATCTGAAATCAGTTATTCATGCCTTTGTCATTTCCAGACTCAATTATGCAAACTCCATTCTAATCGGTGTCAATGCAACCTCCCTTAGCTGTCTACAGAAGGTTTAGAACGTGGAGGCCAGATTCCTCACTGGCACTAATAGAAGGTGTTGGCTGAGCTCCATTGGCTCCCTGTGGTTTATAGTGTCCAGTTTAAGGTTCTTCTCTTCTCAGAAGTTGTTGAAATAGACCAGCACAGTACACACCATGCTAATGCTAATGCCTGCAGCCCATTAAGACTTGCTGAAATTGACCATAATTTTCTGAATGTCTGCAATTTAACGCAGCTCTTCTTCTTTTCTGCCTGAGCTGCAAGACTTGACATATTATTAGGATGCACCAGATACCCCAATAGCTCCCTGAGCACTGGTACTATGGCTATTCACTACTCAGACTGTGTTCACTCTGTCTAGTGCGTGGGCTTAATTGGTCAGTGTGTGTAGAGTTTGGACAGTTTCAGATGGGTTAAATGCAGAGAAAAATTCCTGTATGTGGAAAAAAGTATACTGGGCCTTATAAAGATTCCTTTACTATTAAATTGTTTTTTTGTTTCTGTCAGCCGCATCTGCAGGATTTCTTGGTTTGTTTCCTTATCTATTAAGTCTGGTCTGGAACTGCATGCTTTCAACCTGTTTTCTGGGTCCTTCATTCTTCTTCATGAACTTTGTAAACTATGGCGTTTTACTGGGAATCCTGAAGGTTGCCATCCATGTTGGGGTTATGCTGAGACGCCTTAGCTTTTACACGTCTTTAATAGATTGTAGTTCTTGCATACTTTCTACCAGCAGTTTTTATTTGGAGGCCTTTTTCTTAACCAAAATGTCAACTTTATTGCTGCTTCCCATTTTTAAACTTACCTCTAAAAGAAGTTATTGTTTTTTTAGTTTTTATTTCAACTATGTGTTTATTTAAATGGCTATAGCGTCCACCCCTGCTCCTCCTCCCCTTCTGAAAGGAGCTGAAAGAAAGGGGAAACTCCGCCTGTCAAAAGTGAAGCCGATGCGAAAGTGGCAAAAACGGTAGTTCCCTCCTCATCCACTAGGGGCTGGCTCCAGAAAGGAGCAGGTTTCCATTGACTCCCATGTTAAAAATGCCAACTTCCCGGCAGAAATAAAGATGTTTGCATGGTTGAAAAAAACATTTTAGTTTTAAAACTACAGTCTGGAGTTCATTTTTTACTTTGCTCAACTTTGTGGTTCCAGTGGTTACAGATAGTTGCATTTACAGCTGCAGCAAAACGTCTGAGCCATACGTCCGAGCCCTACACGCATTTCTAACTAACATAGCTATATTAAAGTGATGGAAACTGTTTGTGAGGAGGACCATAGAGAGCTGGATGGACAACACTAGCTGCAGTGAGATATGCATCGACCATTTAGAGCAAAGCTGATTCACAGGTCAGGGCTATTAGCTCACAGAGGTTTGATCTAAAAAAGAATTTACATATTCCAACTACATATTTATCTCAAATCGGTGCCGCTCCTCCTGGACTGGTGCCAAAAAGTTCGAGTCCCGTTAGCATGACTGCAGCACCACGGCTAGCCTTGTTATCGCCGGTAAGGAAAATACAAGTCATTTGGGAAAGCTACAACATGCTCAAAGGTTGGATCTAAAGGTTGATCCACATATTCCAACAATAGATCCTCCTGAGACCGGTAGAAACTTTGTGCCCTCCTGGATTACTGCCAAAACAACAAGCCAAGCTAGCGAGTGACTGCAGCCTTACTCCGGTAAGAAAAAGAAAAGTCATTCTGGTAAGCTTCCAGAATGACTTGCGGATCTTCTGAGTCAAACAGTCTCGAACATGTCTGCACCTCTGGCCACGCAGCTCACGGGTGACCGTCAGCAGTCTAAAAGGCACGACCATGTCTGGTTGAGCTAGATGCACTCCTGGGTATTCGATATTCGTTCTCCTCCTCGTCTTCAAGAGAAAGAAATCCGACCAACTAGCAGAGGTTTCAACTCTGATGAAATGTTGTCATCTGCCATAATGCTAATAAATAAATAATAAAATAAATAAAAATAATGCTAATGCTAAAAACAGATTTTTACAGAAGCTTTCTGTGGGGAGGCCCTGGTATGACGTAAGCTGCTGGGTCAGACCAGAAGCTATCTTATTTTTTTGCCGCACTATTTGAAAACAGAATTTTCTTACAAATCCAGTCATGGAAATCCCAATTTTCTTTTCAGCTGATGTTTTAATACTTTTTTACAGGTCATTCAAAGGAAATTTGACTCTGGAAGGTTATTTTAGAGGCATAATAGGCAGTTTTGGTTTGATTTTAGCACCCCCTAGTGCCCATTTAGTAGGATCAAAAGTGAAACTTATGTCCTCGCTGTGCGTTCGTCTTTTTAACACCTTAATCTAACAGCTGAAATGTCTCCTCAGCCTTCATTAGTGTCTACAGGAGCGGTTCATCACTAAATGAAAAACAAATCAGCTGTGTTCACGATCTAAAACATGCTGGAAGCAGACTGCAGCACCAGGTATGTCAGCTCCATTTTACTAACTCCAGCAGGGAGCGGCCTGCCACTCTGAAGTTGCAAGTGTGGTATTCTGTCCACAGAGGGCGGTGGGGGTCTGAGTGACATTTCATTAACCCTGTAAAGGGTCATTTTAGCACATACTGGCTCAAGAAAAGTATTTAAAATTATGAAAAAGTTGCATAGTATGACTTTAAAAGTAGAAGGCAGTCCAGGAATTGGAAAATTCAGTATTTGATAAAGCGTACATAAATCCTACACCATCATTTGTTGGGTGTTTAATACTGATGTCCTGTTGGCTGGAAGAAAGAATGTTTACACAGAAATACAAGCATTCCCCATAGCCTACTGTTTAAGGACTTCTGCTGTGATCGACTGTCCGATCAACGATGGCAAATCTTGTTACAAAGAGCTTCACAATGAGTAAGATCAAAGTGTCGATTCCAGAAGTGGAACAAAGATTGTTTTATTAGGTGATTTATCCAAATGGGGCAGAAAATCAGCCAACTTGTTGGGTTTGGGGTAAAACTAGGACACATGACTGGAGCCAAGGAGCTACAAAATGAGGGTGCAACTTTTGCTTATGCCTCTTATTTTCACTCTTCTATCTCCTTGTTTGGTATCATGAGGTTTAGAAAACAAGTTTAGGGAAATTAAAGAGCAGAATTAAGAAAGGATTAGGCAGAATTCTCTAACAGGATGCATGATGACTATTAGCTCAGCTGGCCTTGCTATGAGTGTGAGGCATGGTGTAACATAAGGGTGAGGTGTAAATAATGGTAAGATGGATTTTTTTTTTTTGTCTCTGGAGTAGCAGATATCTGAACCCACCCCTAAGGAAGGGATCCCCACAAGAAAAAATACAAAACAAAATTAACTCTTCTTAGAATATATGATAACCACCTAAAATGAACCCGTACGAAATAAAACCAAGAGACTCTGAAGACAAAGGGGGAACATCGTTTAACAAGGTTTTACTATTGATCTACAGATCTGCCACAAAACTAAGACGGTAACTCCCTTCCATGAGAGCCGGTATCCAGCATGTTTTATTGTTTTCCCTGCTTCAGCACACCTGATTTTAATCAGCAGGTGATTATCATGCTTCTGCAGAGCCTGGTGAGCTGCTGAACAGGTAAATCAAGTGTTTTGGATTAGGGAAACAACTAAAACATGCTGGATACCGGCCCTCAGGGAAGGGAGCTGGGAATCACTGCTATAAGATAACCAAGGAGACTCATTTAACCTGATTACTGAAAAAACAGACTAAATTCAAGGCTAAGGTTCAGAGGGAGACTAGGCAGTTCTGGCTTGCTTTTAGCACCCCCTAGTGTCCGTTTTGTAGAACCAAAAGCAAAACTTATCTCCTCGCTGTGCGTTCGTCTTTTTAACACCTTCATCTAACTGCTGAAATGTCTCCTCAGCCTTCATTAGTGTCTACAGGAGCGGTCCATCACTAAATCAGACAAATCAGCTGTGTTCATGATCTAAACATGCAGGAAACAACAGACCGGACCGTCAACCCTGAAGTTGCAAGTGGAATATTCTGCCACAGGGGGCGACAGGGGCTGGGTGGCCTTTCATTAACCCTGTAAAGGGTCGTTTTAGCACAAACTGGCTCAAGAACATGATTTAAAAATATGAAAGAGTTGCAAAGTGTGGCTTTAAGCTAAAACAACAACCAAAACTAGGCTATCTTCCTGGATTGGATCTGCTCCCTTTTTAAAAGGTGCTACTTGCCATGATCAGGGTGATTCAGCACAGCTGTGCAGGGGTCACCCAGTGCTGCGCTGTCCAAGGTGCTGATTTTCTTTAGTTGCACTGGAAACATCCAGAGAGGAGCTGTCCAAGGTGCTGAACGCTGAAAGCAGAAGAAAGCACACAGGCGGTGGCCGGAACAATGACGGATGCAGGATCATTATTTATGAAAAGCAGTCGCCTTTTAGTCAGAGCTTTGTGTTGGCAGTTCTTGGTTCAGAACCAGAGTTGGGTTTATTTCGGCTCTTCTCACTTGTTTAAATAACTAAAAGCAGACTGACTCAAACATTTGAGTTAGATTCAACTCTAAATGGGTTAAAACAGCAGGTTGTGACGTAGAAGCTATTTGAATGCGTGTAATACCAAGATGTGATGCGTCTGGATCCAGATTTGAAGCTCAAATCTCCAACCAACTAAACTAATATGTGAGCATTGTTCGAGGCACAAAAGGAGGGGAAAAGAGAAATTAAAAGGCGAAGATACAACCCTGTAGAGACTGATAAGCTTGCACAAGCAGATGAATCAATTTTCTTGACTCCTCTGTTTAGTGTGATGACGATATTTCCTTCTCGGGACCTCAGAGGAAAAGGTTTACATAAAAGAAAGAGAAGAAAAAAATCTATATCGACTAGGTGAAGAAGAGTCAGCACACACCTGGATGCCCAGAGACGCATTTAAGAGGAGACAGGTCTGGTTCTTGATGATGTCCCCGGAGGCGAGGCAGGAAGAGGAGATCACGTGTAGGAGGGGAGGCAGGTGGAGGAAGAGCTGCTACGGCTCTGGAGTTTGAAAGGTGAAGCTCTGCAGAAATGTCGGAAGCAGTTAGTCAGGATGTTTTGGACAAATTCAGTGGTAACAGACTAATTGATGGTGCAAAGAGCACTGAGGACACTGGAGAGTTATCCTTTACAGCAAACACAACAGTCAAAACAAGCATCTATTGGCTCAGACAAAATAAAACTGTTGAACCTGAGTTTTCGAGTACAGCAACACTGATCTAATACATGTCTCAAAATAAAATTGAAGAAGAGATAAAAAAAAAATCATTAAACCCTCGAGCCCCTTTAGCATTGGATAAAGACCTCCCTACAAAATAGCTGCAGAATGCCTTCTTCAGGGGAAATGAGTTCCTCCTTTAGTGTGGAAGAGCATGATAAGTCCACGAGAGAGAGGAATAACAATGCTTCTGTTTTCTTCAAATATTCATTCCATCACTATTTTTACTGTTGGGAAGTTTAAGCAAGAATGTCAACACCTGTTGTACCAATGAACCACATGTTAGTAGATTATAGTCTGCAGGATGTAGTGGTAAAGGGCCACAAAGAGGTGAGGCAAAAAGACCCAGCTTGGTGGTTTTGTAAAGCAGAACTGAAACAGTTCTGGGCATCAAAAATGTCTGTTATGGTCACAAACCTTCATCTCAGCTTAGCTGCTGAACCGCACAAGGCATCCCCAGTCCCACTAGTTGTCACACACACTGATGTGTGTGAAATTTGTTCTCCACATTTGACCCATCCCCTGGGGGAGCAGTAAGCTGCAGACACAGCCGCGCTCAGGAACCATTTGGTGGTTTAACCCCCCAATCCAACCTCTTAATGCTGAGTGTCAAGCGAGGAGGCATTGGGCCCAATTTTTCAAAATCTTTGGTATGACCCGACCGGGATTTGAACCTCGATCGCCCAGTCCCAGGGCGGACACTCATACCACTAGGCCAATGAGCTGTAAGCAGAGATGCTCCGATCACGTGATCGGATCGGAGCATCCCTAGCTGTAAGTCAAGTCAACTTTATTTATAATAGCACATTACAACAGCATAAAAGCTGACCAAAGTGCTTAACAAAACAAAACAAACACAGTAAAAAACAGCAATGTACTAAAATCCTGAGAATAAGTTACAATTTAAGGTAAGGTACTATTGTAAGGTGGCAATAGCAAATCAAGGCAAGGCAGCTTTATTTGCATAGCACATGTCATACATATAGGCAATTCAATGTACTTTCCATTAGCGACAATAGCATGAGCATTAAAATCAACATGGCAGTACAATTAAAATACACACATAAATTTAGACCAAATTAAATACACAAATTAGTTTCATATTTAAACATCAGAAAAAAGACGAGCAGTTACAGCGCAGAAGGTGCAGCATAAGAAACATTCATTCATAGGCTGATGGATACATGAAGGTTTTCAATTCTGATTTAAAAGTTATTAGAGCTGGGGCACATTTGAGGTCATGAGGAAGCTGATTCCACCTGTGTGCAGCATAGTAGCTAAAAGCAGCTTCACCCTGTTTGGTTCTGACCCGGTTCTACCAGCTGACTGCTTCCTGAGGATCTCAGAGCCCTGCTGGGTGTAGATACTGGAAGGAGATCCAACATGTACTTAGGCCCCATACCATTGAGTGATTTATAGACTAGTAGAAGAACTTTATAATTGATGTGTGAGGGAGGGAGTGATGTGATCGGTTCTCTTGGATCTTGTTAAGACTCTAGCTCTAGTAGAGTGGACGCTTGTTTTTGGTTGCCAGTGTTGTCAGACCTGGAGATCTGAGTTTAAAGAAAGTGCAGCTTGACTTGACATCAGAATGTGATCACACCTGTGCTCTAGATTACAAATTACAGAGTGAAGACATGGCTCACATTTTAATTTTCAGTTCAATTCCACTTCCTCTGTTTTTGTTGCTATTGTTCTGACACGTTTGGGAAAATAAAGACAGAATCATTTATCTAAAAAGCTCTAATAATATTTATGATTTTTTCCCTCATGTGTCTGATTTTATTTTGTTCTTTTTTCTAATGGGATTTTTGAATGGTTTGGATTGGTACATTCACTGTGGGCACTGATGATTATTAATGTATGGTGGAAAATTTAAGTGGAAACATGTTTTGTTACCATACACATGACAGGAAACTTTAAATTAGCAGTTATATCAATTAATTATTCGATAATTACTCCCAGATCCAGAGTGAATTTGACAAACACACCATGAGTAAAAATACACTAGACTAACCTCGGCTTTCCAAATCGACACGTAATGTAGTAGACGTGTTTTACCATCGAGCTCGCTTCTCACTGTGAGTGTTTCCAATGCAAAAAGGCAGCAGAAGGCAGCAGCATGTTTCCAAAAAGGTCTGTGGTTTATTCTATGTTCTGTTTACCTCGGCTACAGCGGTTTCACAGGAAATTACATACTTTTTTACTTACATGGCTTTTATTTTGAAAGTTTCCAGATGTTTTGCACTGCTTTCATGTCTTACTTCCTGTCTGGCTCATTCGAACTGCTTAGCTTGTCGTGTTCTGGAAAATTAGCACATAAAAAATAGACTTGAAGTGTAAATTTAGCAGAGCTGTGCGTCTCTACGCTTCTGGGATGTGTCCAAAATGCGTCCGGTGGAGACACACCCACTATGGTGGCGGCTAATTACGTACGCTTCGTGGACAATACACGACACTTACTCCTCCTGTGTTAGAAGTTAGTTACAACGTAGCAAGCAGATGGAGACACTGACCTCATGTCTAGACTACGCCCTGTCAGCCCAGCATTGTTGTACATACCTGCATCCTGACACGTTCTAAGGGCGTCTTACCCTGAATACGCCCACGGCATGGTCCTGTCATCGTGGTAAGATCATCATGAGAACATGCTACTGAAGTGAGGAAAGCCCCTTTTTGATGAGTATTAAGAGTAGAGCAGCATCATGATCCAACCACGTTCTAACAGAGCATGGAGACGGTAGCAGGGTCCTAATCCAGTGTGAAGGGGGCCTTGGCTATAACGTCAAGGGAGATTGGAGTGCCAAAAGTGATTAATTGCTTTGAGCTGAAGTAAAGTACGATTAAGGCCCATTTATTAATGTAAGCCGGGGTAAATTGGACACTGCCTTGCTCCTGCTCAGGGAACAAAGCAAGCTGATAACTCCGGTCCCTCACCACTTTAGAAAGAGCAGCTGAGGAGCCAAGGAATGCCCAGCAGCAGCTGGTGGGTGGCTGGAGGGCAGGTGCAGCAGGCCAGATCTGAATTGAAAGGAGAGTTTAGTGATTACAACAGAGAAATTAAGAAGATAGAAAGTGAGCTGTGAGGGGAGGAGAGAGGAGGAGGATGGAGCGGCTGTCTCCATGACAGCATTGATTTTCTTACTTGTGCAGGCTCTCCGCTCAGCGCCTATCAGTGTTGGTCTTTTATTGCTTGAAGGAGCAGTTTTATAACCACGGTTCTGAAACAAATAACAGACGATTTGATGAATGTGGTGGGAAAGATGCTTGCTCAGAGGGGTGAACAGTTGCCTCATAACAGAATCATTTTTGCGTCTAAATATGGTAAAAGGAAGACTTTTATAAGTTTCTCACTAATGCGAGTGCAAAATTTAATCAAGAAGAGAAAATACTACAGGGGATAATTTAGCGAGGATTTGCCAACAACCTGTCAAGGCGACTGTGAGGCTTTAAAGCTACATTATTATGGATAAAATACAGTCCCCTTGTGCCGTTTTTTCACATCTCTCTGTTTATTGTGCTTTTCTCTTTTGTTCATATTTGACAGCATGCTGTCTTGAAGAATCCATCATCACCGATTCACCCACTCGTCTCTCTGCTCGCTTTCCCCTCACGATGCACAACAGAGGCCTCGTGCTGGCCCAGCGGGGGTCGGTCAGTAAAGTTGCCGCGGCAGGTGTCGGGATGACGGTACAGCTCAGTGACTAAAGCACCACAAAGATTATGTAAACCGGTCACCGACTGCCAGAAACCCACAAACAAGAGAGTAATCCTGACAAAAAGCTTGCTCCATCACGAACAGATGACACCTACGTTACAGTGTTTGTGTGTGATGGGAAAAAAAAAAGGATTAGAAGTCTTCTCCCTCCGAAAAAAGTTATTACACTTTAATCTGCTTCAGTCACTGATGGTGATTTATCAAAAATCCTTCCATCTCTCACCCTCAACAACAAGCCTCACTCTGCTGAGGCGCCGTGGTTTGTGCACAAATAACACACAGATCCCAAAGCTTAATATCAGAGGTAAATTCAATCATAAGGAGATTGTTGTTAGTGAAAAAATAGGGAAATAATCCTGAAATGATGGCTGATCCTGCAGTGTCACATAGAAGAATTCCTACCCTGTTTGGAAAGCAATGAGTGACCAAGAAGAGATGGTTGATTTAAGATATGATTTAAATTTAAAGAGCAGGTCAACTGAGGAACTGTTTTTACTTGTTATTTTTTAAATATGATCGGTCACTTTTCACATGCAGGCTGAAAATTAAAAATGTCTTCTACCCCTATTTCCTGCTTTAGCCATCGACAGACGGGGAAACGGGGTCAGAAAAAAACGCACAGATCTATGTCACATTGTAAAATTGCATTCATGGACTCACCTTGGCTCGTGATGGTTTAGCAGCCAGAAGAGAGCAGAGTGTGTCTGGGCTAATAGAAGCTAACTGTTAGCATTAGCAACTCCACCACACAGCAGAACTCCTCCAGGCTTGTGTTATTTATGGAGGTAAAACGTCAACGTTGCAGAGCAAACAGAGTCAGTGGTAGAGTCATGTTGCTGTTAGCCAATCAGAGGTGAGATGTCAGAATATCATAAATAATAATGAGTAAAACTCCAAATCCTGCCGTCTTCTGCCCCTTGCTCTTCCGGGTAACTTCTACTTCCTGAAACTGGAGCGCCAGACATTTTTTTCCATAGAGAACGACTCACAAGGCATTCACTTACTTTTACTTAGAGACCACTGCAAATGTGTTGAAAAAAGGAGTGAATGAGAACTTTTAAGACTTACTAAAGAAAAAAAGGAAAAGAGTTCTGCTGTACGTTCTTCCATGTGAAGGGGAGTCATTCCTTCCTACTGTCGCCCCGTGTTTGGCGGATTGTGCTGAAGTATATAGTTGTACATATTTTTAATGTATGCCTAACCCAGAAGTCTGCAAACGTTATGACTGGAAGAAGCATTTTTCCTCTTCACTCCTCAAAATAAAGTTCGTGTTGAACCACAAAACCAATAACTCTTAAAAAATTCTATATTTTGAAAATTTTCATACCTCCATTTATGTTTCATTGACCTTTTTTTTCATTTAAGCAAAGAAAAAGAAATAACAACAAATTTTCTTAAACTCATGAAAATTACTTTTTTGGGGGGTAAAAAAATTAGGCTGACCTCGATTAGTTAACACGCTCAGAGATTAATAAAGTGTTAGGTTCTACCTCACCCTTTAAAGTAAATATAATATATATAAAAATATTAACAATAATAACAGTTGTTTTCCCTGTTTCCCTCCTTCAACTCACCTGATTTTAATCAGCAGGTGATAAACAGGCTTCAGCAGAGCTTAATGAGCTGCTGAACAGGGGATTCAACCACTGAATAAGGAGTGCTGGAGCAGGGAAACAACTAAAACATGCAGCTAAGAGGCTCTCAAAGACCAGGGTTCTTCACCCCTGCTCTAAAGGTAATGTTCAAAAAATGCAAAATGTACATTTACAAGCAGCAAGTACTCCCTCACACTATAACTGTCTAGTACTGTGATTCCATCAGTACCTCGGTGCGACGTCAATCGTTTTGGTCCAGTTGGACAGCTTTTCCATCAGTAACTGGTCCCAGGTTGCCACCCCTTTTTCATTACCTGCTTCAATGGGGTACCAAGCCGGGCCATAAACGTGACATCAGCGACTGTTGGTCACTGTATGGTTAAGGGGTGGAGTCACTGGTTGCTGCCAGTGATTGTACATATAAAATGGACCAACCCTCCGTGATGTCACCATATGGTTTCTGAAGAGCTGAACTGAGGCCCAACCCATCTTTGACCAAGCAGCGTTGGGTTAAACACACAGCATTTTACCCTATTCAACCAGCTAGCACTACTGAAAAAAGCAACTAGTTACAATTACTAGTTACCTCATTCAAAAAGTAACTTGGTTACTTTACTGATCACTCACTTCAAAAAGTAAGGAGTTACTGTTAAAGTAACCTTTTAGTTACTTTTATAAAGGATATTCTTAAAAATGCTGTACTAAATTAGTGTCAACACTAATTTATTGAAGTCAGGCCAGAGAACAATTTAAAAACAAATAAATAAATAAATAAAAATATAACACCTGGTCAAAAACAAAATCTATGAGCAATGCTCAACTTGCATGCCAATAACTTAAAATAGGCTGGATGTATTAGTTAAAGTGCAATAAATAAACTTCATTGGGTACACTTGTAGGGGTGGGTGCATTTCATCGATGTGGCGATGCATCGCAAAGCTTCACGTGAGGATTCAGAATCGATTAATGAACGTCGATGCTTAAAAAAATAAATAACGTGAAAGCTTTGTTGCAAAGCCGGTACTGAAAAGAAATTACACGTAACCGGAGCCTTAACAAATGTACGTTATTTGTTTTTGTGTAAGGAACACGCTTTTTACTGGCGCACAATGTGGTAATCTAGGTGCTGTGGAGGAAAATAGAGGAACCAGCAGAAACGATCCAAAGTTTGGGATCAGCTACGGGCAGATTGGCTAATGCTAACTAAGCTAGCGGATAGCAGACTCACGCCGTGGGTTCCAAAAGAACACGATGCTCTTGGAACTAAGAATGACTAAACTCTACAAGCGGAAGAAAAGTCCCACCATCCTGTTTATTCGTAGCTGTCTGCAGCGCTATGGAGCAGAACCACAGCAGCTACCGGGACTCACGTTGTTGTTGTTGCTACGAGATTGCGCAACACACCGCTCCAGGACTATGGCAAGCCGTTGTAGTATGTAATTCACAAACACTTCTATCTGTGAACGTAATTTAAACTGGATTATTGCCAACCCGTACATTATAGACATGCCACCATTACATTGTTACCAGTAGAAATGAAATGTTATTCAATGTCTCAAAAGCTGTAAGACAGTTGAGGTGATAACATGTTGTTTTGCATGTTATTGAACTGTTTTCTAATAATGTTCTTTTGTTAAGTAAAGTAAAGGAAGGAGAGAAAAAATGTTTCCCTAGCAGGTTTTAAATGTTTAAAGCTTTCCCTGATAGAAGTTAAGTTGGTCAAAGTGCAAATATTTACACAAGTCATACAGTCATAAAATAAGATTTTGTCTTTGAAAAATAGTTAAATGTAAAAAAAAAGTATTTACTTACTGAGCGTAGTTTTAGAGGAACTGAGTTAATTGATGGGTTATTTATTTACAAATGTAGACAAAGAAGAAGACAATCAATCTCGTATGAAAAAAAGCATTAAAAATGTTAATAATCGAAGAATCGTGGCACCAGTAATCGAATCGAACCAACAACCATTATAATCGAAGAATCGAAGCATCGAAGCTCCCATAATCGAAATCGAATCGAATGGTGAAGTACCCTTTTTGGAACACCCCTATACACTTGTCCAACTGCTCATTGACACAAATGACTAATCAGCCAATCACACGGTAGCAACTCAATGCAGTTCAAACCGAGCTTCAGAACGGGAAAGAAAGGTGATTTATTATTTATTTATTTATTTATTCTTTATTTAACCAGGAAGGTCCCATTGAGATTAAAAACCTCATTTTCAAGGGAGTCCTGGCCAAGAGGCAGCAAAAGTTACAGTTACAAAATTTTTCAGTCACACAGACATGTTATGTACAAAATTACAGAAGGCAATTACAGCACAAGGAATCTGTCTCAAGGGTTCTCAGTCTGGTTTTAAATGTATTCAAGGAGATGAGCTCGGTTAGTTTCCAGTTTTCCTGCAGCCTGTTCCATGCAGAAGGAGCAGAGTGAACGAAAGCCCTTTTACCCAGTTCAGTGCGAGCAAACGGAACACAGAGTAACAACTGATCGTTTGCACGCAAACTGTGAGACGTTACCAGTGGCGGCTGGTGAATTTTTTTTTGGGTGGGGCGCATTGTTTTATTTTTATTTTTTTATGTTAGATCTTGTGAATGGTTTTTATCTTGAGAGGCGCTATATAAACGATCGTTATTTTCTTTATTTGCAGGTCAGTTTTTCAGATGCGCTAACCACATATCACCACTAGGGAACGCCAAATTACCATTCTTATGCTTCACACAACTTGAAATCGACGAACTTTGTTGCTAAGTTAGCAACAAAGTTGTTCCAAAAACATGCTTCATATTCACCAATATATGCAAACCTCACACACACTAAACAGGAAGAGGCTCTTTTAAACGATAGAATCCACGTTTTCTACCTCAACACCACCCAATGACTGCTAAATGAAAAGCAAAACAAAGCTATTTTCATGAAGTCAAAAGCTAAATTCTGTCTTACTTTGCTGGTCAAAATAATCCATCTTATAGTAAAAAATCCTCTTGGTTCGTAGAATCCAATGATAAAAAGATGAAACTACTAGTTTTCTCCATAGTCAACGTTAGCAGCAGTGGCTCCACAACAACAAAAGACAGTGAACTAGCCTGTGGAGAAATTTCCGGTTCTGTCTGGGCTGGGTGAGCTGACCAATCAGCATCCTCCTCCTGATCTGAGCAGACTCCCCCGTTTGCTTGCGATCGCAACCATATGCGCCCAACAGCTCTCCTATTCCTTGTCGTTGGGGATCCAGCGCGCATGCGCCAGTTAGCCCGTATTAAGTGAATGGTAAAGATTGCTGCGACCACGAGAGGACACGTGACAAGAAGTACGTCGACGTTTCGGCCGTGTTAAAAGTATGAACATTATTAAACTACAATTAAATGCAGATTACACACAGCACTTACAGCCCATAAGGTGTATAGATCGTTTTGTTTAAATTTTATGTTTTTTTAAATACATTTTGTGATTCCTCTCTTCTTCTTCCTCTTCCTGTGAGACTGGTGGGGCGGCGCCCTAGCGCCCCCTATGTATGAGCCACCACTGGACGTTACACTTCTCCGTGAGATTAAGTTACAGATGTAGTTGGGAAGTAATCCAAGCATGGCCTTGTAAATGAAAGTGTACCAATGTGCCAACCTCCTGGTGGACAAAGAAGGCCATCCCACTCGAGAATACAGTTCACAATGATGGGTCAGTGGTCTACAGTTAGTAATAAACCTCAGCGAGGCATGATAAACCACATCAATCTTACCAAGACACTGTGCTGAGGCATTCATATACAAAAGGTCTCCATAATCCAGAACAGACAGAAATGTTGCAGTAACTAGTCGTTTTTTGGCCTCAAAAGAAAAACGCAGTTTATTTCGAAAAAAGAAACCCAGTCTGAGTTTGAGTTTCTTCACAAGATTATCTATATGGGGCTTGAAGGNGGCGCTAGTGTGTAAGCGCCATTAGGAACTGTTTCGAATTGTCAGAACTGCATTGTTCAGAACTCGAACTGAATTATTCAGGGAGTGAACTCGCTTTTATCAACTATTATGTGTTAATATGGAAGATATGGATGAATCAGACTTTGACAAGTTAAAATGGGCGTTATCAAAATACCTCAGACATCACTCCTTTCTATAACGCTTAAGAGAGGTTATTCTTAATGTGGAGTAAATCATATTACCTTAATGTGCAGTGAATATGTTAAAACTTCATAATAATATTATTACAGTTTTTCTCGATTGCTAAGACACATTTCTTGAAAGCTGCTCTCCCTTTCTCTAACTTGTGAGCACAAAACCCAATTTTCAAGCTAAATCCCCAAAACCTCAGACTCTTCTTGCAAAACCAAACTTTCACCTCAAAACAGTTCAATCTGTGCTCAAAACTGAACTATGTTGTCAAATCGTGCCCCGAGTCAATCAAAATGACAATCACTACTAAACAGTCACTAAACACTTCGTAGAAAACAGAAAACACCATGCTCAGGACATGAAGCTGGAGAAATAAATGTTTATTGTTAGTTCTTGTGAATGGTTTTTATCTTGAGAGGCGCTATATAAACGATCGTTATTTTCTTTATTTGCAGGTCAGTTTTTCAGATGCGCTAACCACATATCACCACTAGGGAACGCCAAATTACCATTCTTATGCTTCACACAACTTGAAATCGACGAACTTTGTTGCTAAGTTAGCAACAAAGTTGTTCCAAAAACATGCTTCATATTCACCAATATATGCAAACCTCACACACACTAAACAGGAAGAGGCTCTTTTAAACGATAGAATCCACGTTTTCTACCTCAACACCACCCAATGACTGCTAAATGAAAAGCAAAACAAAGCTATTTTCATGAAGTCAAAAGCTAAATTCTGTCTTACTTTGCTGGTCAAAATAATCCATCTTATAGTAAAAAATCCTCTTGGTTCGTAGAATCCAATGATAAAAAGATGAAACTACTAGTTTTCTCCATAGTCAACGTTAGCAGCAGTGGCTCCACAACAACAAAAGACAGTGAACTAGCCTGTGGAGAAATTTCCGGTTCTGTCTGGGCTGGGTGAGCTGACCAATCAGCATCCTCCTCCTGATCTGAGCAGACTCCCCCGTTTGCTTGCGATCGCAACCATATGCGCCCAACAGCTCTCCTATTCCTTGTCGTTGGGGATCCAGCGCGCATGCGCCAGTTAGCCCGTATTAAGTGAATGGTAAAGATTGCTGCGACCACGAGAGGACACGTGACAAGAAGTACGTCGACGTTTCGGCCGTGTTAAAAGTATGAACATTATTAAACTACAATTAAATGCAGATTACACACAGCACTTACAGCCCATAAGGTGTATAGATCGTTTTGTTTAAATTTTATGTTTTTTTAAATACATTTTGTGATTCCTCTCTTCTTCTTCCTCTTCCTGTGAGACTGGTGGGGCGGCGCCCTAGCGCCCCCTATGTATGAGCCACCACTGGACGTTACACTTCTCCGTGAGATTAAGTTACAGATGTAGTTGGGAAGTAATCCAAGCATGGCCTTGTAAATGAAAGTGTACCAATGTGCCAACCTCCTGGTGGACAAAGAAGGCCATCCCACTCGAGAATACAGTTCACAATGATGGGTCAGTGGTCTACAGTTAGTAATAAACCTCAGCGAGGCATGATAAACCACATCAATCTTACCAAGACACTGTGCTGAGGCATTCATATACAAAAGGTCTCCATAATCCAGAACAGACAGAAATGTTGCAGTAACTAGTCGTTTTTTGGCCTCAAAAGAAAAACGCAGTTTATTTCGAAAAAAGAAACCCAGTCTGAGTTTGAGTTTCTTCACAAGATTATCTATATGGGGCTTGAAGGAGAGGGAGTCATTGAGCCAGACACCAAGGTATTTGTATGTGTGGACCATCTCTATGATATTTCCCTGCAGAGTGGTCACTGAGGGCATACTTAGAGGTCTTTTTTTAGAGTTTGAGAACAACATTAGTTTAGTTTTGTCAGCATTGAGGACCAATTTTAACTGCAGAAGTGTTTGTTGGACCTCATTAAAATTCTGTAAGACTTCAACAGCTTTAGTGGGGGATGTTCCAAAACAGTAAATGATTGTGTCATCAGCATAAAAGTGCATATTAGCGTCCGACACATTTTGTCCTGTCATTAATATACATAATGAACAAGAGGGGTCCCAAAACTGAACCCTGTGGTACTCCCTTGTGGACACTCAAAAATTCAGAGGACAAGTCATCACATTTAACACATTGAGTTCTGTCCTTCAAGTAGACAGAACTCAATGTTCGCATGTTCAGACAATCCCAAATAAGGAAGCTTATGTTTTAAAACAGCATGGTCTACTGTGTCAAAGGCTTTTATCAGATCAATAAAAAGTGAGGCCCAGTACTGCTTTTTATCAAGAGCAACAAGAATGTCATTGATCACCTTTGTGGCTGCAATGATGGTGCTATGCTTTTTTCTGAAACCTGATTGCAGACTTGAGAGAATATAAAAAGTCTTTCAATTGTTCACTTACTAGGGTCTCTAGAGTTTTTGCCAGGACACACAGATTAGATATTGGTCTGTAATTTGTTAATAGAGCTTGGTCACCACCTTTTAGTAAAGGAGTCACAAAAGCAGACTTCCAAACTGATGGTATTTGTTTGTTTTTGATAGAAAGGTTAAAAAGAACTGTAAGAGGTTCTGCAATGAAATCAGCAGCCATTTTCAAAAAATAGGGTTCTGTCATGTCTGGGCCAGAGGTTCTGGGATCCAGAGTTCTAATAATTTTTTGCACTTGCTCTACAGTAAACGGAACAAAGTTAAAAGAGGCACCAGGAGTCATTTGGGAATCTGTGCAGGGGGACACAGAGGGTGTTCCAGTAGAAGTAGACGCCACAGCCTACCTGAGTATTGTTGCTGACCATGTCCATCCCTTTATGACCACAGTGTACCCATCTTCTGATGGCTACTTCCAGCAGGATAATGCTCCATGTCATAAAGCTGGAATATTCTCAGACTGGTTTCTTGAACATGACAATGAGTTCACTGTAGTCAAACGGCCTCCACAGTCACCAGATCTCAATCCAACAGAGCACCTTTGGGATGTGGTGGAACGGGAGATTCATCATGGATGTGCAGCCGACACATCTGCAGCAACTGCGTGATGCTATCATGTCAATATGGACCAAAACCTCTGAGGAATGTTTCCAGTACCTTGTTGAATCTATGCCACGAAGGATTAAGGCAGTTCTGAAGGCAAAAGGGGGTCCAACCCGGTACTAGCAAGGCATACCCAATAAAGTGTCCGGTGAGTGTGTATGTCCATTAAACATTCTTTAAAAAGAAACAATAGGACACACTGTAAGTGCTTTGAAAGTTAAACTCATTCTAAATTTCTTGAAGAGCACATATGTCCACAAATGCAAACATCAGGTTGTGTGCCATATATGCCATTTGAAAAATACTTGGAAAACATACGGGTCTCTTACAAAACAGAATGCAGAGACTTTCTGTAAATATCAATAGGTGAACAAATTAGAAATATCATAACTCCCTGTCTCTTTGAAGGTAGAACACTGACAGAAATGCAACCACTTAGAGAAGAAATCAACTTCCTGTACATTCCCAACTGAAGAAATATTAAACTGTGAAAAAGCATAAGGAAATTATGTGAAAGTTACATGCCAGCAACTTGTTTAAAGTAAGCTGTATGTATTATTTCAAGTGCAATTTAACTGGTTTCAACGCTATTGAGCTTTCTTTGCTAAATCCTGCAAAACAATCGAATTATAGGCAAAATACATTGCTTTTTGCCACCCAAATCCCTCCTTTACCACAGCTAGCCATCTTGGTCCAATAATTGCATGATTAACATCTGAACATGAAAACAGAGGACACAACTGATGTTAAAGTTCAGAGAATCAAAATGGCCGAACACTTTTAACATGAGGCCGAGGTTGAGGCCTTTCCCAGGTAGCAGTATCTGCCAACTGCCATTTAAAAGGACACAGCTGCCTTGTGGCCTTTTTGGGGTTCAGGGTCACCTTCATGTGCACCCTTGTTGGGTTGTGTTTATGTGTCACATAGAGCTCACATTGCACTCGTGGATTTTCATATTTTAAAGTTATTTGTATTGATGGCTCTTCTTCGTGGACAGTTCAGTCTCTGGTTTCCTGTATCTCAGGATTAGATACTGTGAGTCTGTATAGAAAACTGGGTTCAAAGTATAACCATTGGAGGTCCCTCAGTACATTTCTTGTGCAGTAGTGTTTTTATACAATGTAGATTTTTTTTATAAAACCTGGCACTGAAGGGGTTAAATCTAAAAAACAAACACATTTTTATTCTGTTTAGTGAGTGCTGAAGCCAAGGATGAAATCTGTGTAAAAACATTCAGACTTTAGAAATATTATATAATTTTAATTACACCTTTTGATCAAGGACATTTTTTGCGCTAAGGGTCCCTAATGTGACTTTTTTATTAAAGGGACCTCCAAGGGTTAAATTAATGATAATTATGGTTGTTACTTAAACCACTTGTGGTAGCTGGCTGCATCATAAAAGCACCATTTAAATGCAGTCTTTTGGGAAGTCCACTGTGATGTTCAGGTGTTCTGTCTCTGTGTGCATTACTGTAATACTGGAGTGCTCTAAACTAATGACAAACCTGCAGCAGTTAGAGCTCGACGTGGAGGAGGACTCATCAAGTGCATTGAATGTGTTGGCCTGGGGCTATTGGAGGGCTCTTCGATAGGAAACCATCACTGTAACTTACAGGAATCACATGAATGAAGGAAACGATCAGGGAAGAGGCAGCAGTA